>OY744517.1:178547040-178719540 GCA_963556195.1 Sepiola atlantica
TGTGACCCAAGGTCGGGTCGGGAAAGTGGGGTTTAAAAATTGCCTGGGCAGCCCCGTCGGCATTCCCCGGTAGGGGCGCCTCAGGCAGTTATCAATAAACTTACTCCTCCCCAAAGAGGGGAGGCAAAGCCTGGGAAGGTGGACCCCCCAGAACTGCACAGGACAGACGCATTGACGGGCGTAAATCAAGACCCAAAGGCCAAGACAACACCAGTATGGGGTGCAGTATCCATCGGAACAGATACTACACTTTGATCTTAGCCAAAAGGCCAAGGAAGGAATTCTGAGAGTAGAAGTATTGTTTACTTACGAAATTAATTATTGTTTTTAATAGGATTTTAAAACTGTTATATTAGGAATAAAGAACAGACAATGTTTGTGTTAAATAGTTTCCAAAACCTTCAATATTTTAGTATATGTGTTTTTAAGCTAATAATTTTAAAGGCAGGTGAATTGACTTTCTATCCAAGACTTCAAAGTTCTAGACGTGACGAAGAAATTAATTATTTTTTAAAAATAAATTATTAACGAAACTTATTATAATCTCTTTCTTTTCAGAAAGAATATTATAATGTCTGACTTTTTATCCCTGTCGATTCTGAGTGTGTGTGCGTGGGTATGTGTGATGTGAATAGAAGGAAGTCTGTTCGACAGCCACAATTTTAGTGAAAATAAAGTTTGAGAAAGATGCCTGTTTCTGTTGTATTGACCGCAAAGGGCAGTTTTAATGTCATTGTTAGTGCGATCGAACTAAGAAGTTTATATGAACAGATTAATAATTAATTAATAAAAAAATGTTTTTTTTTTTTTTAAATAGGATTCTAAAAAAGTTATTTGGGAGTTTTGGAAGTAGGGATATTTTTAATAAAAAAAAGCTTTACTAAATGTTCCATATGAGGGTGGGGTAGACGCAAAGGTTTAATTTCGTAATTAAACAATTTTTTAATAGGATTAAAAGAAGTTAATTTGCAGGCTGTCATCAAATAAAAAAGACAGAAAACGTGTTAATTCTCAATAGCTTCCAAAATGTTATTTAATACATGTGCTTTTTTGCTAATAATCTTAAAGGCAATTAAAATAACTTTCTCTTCGACAGTTTAAATGTTTTCAAATTCCGTTCACATTTCTAGAGATGATGAAATCATTAATCATTTTTTAAATTAGTTCAGATAAGTTAAGATAAAAGAAAAGAAAAAGATTAAATGTCTGAATTTTTTCCTCGTCGTTACTGTATAACCCTAAGTGAATTTTGTTGGGGAGGATGCGAATATGACGGCATGCACTCCCAACGCTATGAGGAACCATATTTATTTGGGAGCCCTACATGGTCTGGTTCGTATACAATTGAAGGATGTTGATTAGCTAAAGGTTTCTTACTCCTTATATTATCCAGATAAATATTACTATTCAGGTCACAAATTATTTTAAGCGAAATACCATTACGAATTTATATTTAGGGTTTACTTAGTAATTTGTGACCTATTTGCGTTACGCACAGAATATAAAATATGAGATTAGGAATTGACCACGTGGGAACCAAAATGGCTAAGGGTTAAAATTAAGAGAGTAAACAGATAAAGGAATGGAAGGAAAACATTATTATTACATTGAAAAAGGCGAAAGAAAAGAAAAGACATCAAAGCAAGAATAGCATTTAGTAAAATTAACAATTAGGATAAAACATTTATATTAACAAAACAATTTATTTTTCATGAGGCATTTTTGTAAAGCTATCAGTTACAGATAATTTTTGAGTTTATTTTTAAGGAGTGAATGTTCTTTTGAAAAGTTCCTTGTTTGTATGAATGCGTGCGAGCGTGGAAAATTGACATATGTATATTTATGGCAATTGTAATGTGTGCGTTTTTGAAGAATAGTTCGTTGTTCGTGGTAGAAATTAAAATTGATTACCTACTTTTAAAATTTCACCTCCCTCCTCCTCGATCGAGCCGGGGGGGGGCGACGATCTCCTGTGTGCTGTCGACTGAAACAGAAAAGGGAAAGAAAGAGGGAAGCGAACCGTAGCTGCTTCTTCTATAAGGGCTAAAATCTCGCGTTGGTCACTGGCGTATCGTTCCTTGATTGGCCGAAGTTTTCAGCCAGTGTGTTTCCACGAGATTTCCCCTTCTTTTATGTCAGAAACAAAGAAATGGTATCGATCAATGCAGAAAAAGAAAAGTTGAAATCAACGCTATTTTCTTTTGAGTTGACCACAACTGAATGCGTGTGTGTGTGTTGATGGCGAATGAGGGCTTTTGTTTATCTGACATTTTAGAAGGTCCGCTAGCCCGGCAGCTGCAAGTTTGGTTAATAGAACTTTTTAGCACACATCTTAAGACTTTCTCAAGGAAATAACACAATATTTGTAAACAGAATTATTTGTTATATTAATATCAAAACACCGAATTAAAAAAATAAGAAGAAATAGTAAATTGATGAAATGACCTATTGCAAGTCAATATGCAAATTGGTTACCGTTACGACGTAGATAGCATACCCCTTAGTAGTATATCAGAAATGTATTGCTTATGTTGTGTAAATCTGAAAAAAGGGGTTAAATGTCTAAATTAGTGATGAGAAGATTCCAATATTTTTACCGATTCCGATACAATTACCGATTCCGATTCTTTTAAAATGAAAAGTACCACCGAAAAAGAACTCCTAGCGTTCATATTATGAAAGTTTTGTGGTTCAGCCACACCTTCCAAATAATACCCTTTTTCCAACATTTCTCGTTTCATTTGCTCTTCACTCTCAACTGTTACACTATGTTTGGTAATGATTGGACAGAAAGACGCATATCTCATCTTTATAGTTATTGATATATATGGAATTATATTTGAGGAGCAAACATTCCGTTATAGTTCAGTAAAATTAGCTCCACATTTTTACCAAGCTATATTTTGTATCGCTGGAAGCGTAATTTTATGGAGAATATCATATCCTTCTCTTAATCTTTGGTTATATTTTCCTTCCTTTTCTCATCCTAAGTCGATAACTTAATAAGCTCGTCACTATCCACCAAGCTCCAGGCGCTATCCCATCGACGGAATGTTGCATCCTTGTGCCTGTTTTACAAGTACTGCAATGGATTGTTCTCTGACTAACTTGCTGCTGTAGTACCCCCTCGACGTAAATACACTAGACCAACCGGACAATCAGCTAAGTCCCATTCACTGTGGAGGTCCCCATATACCGAAGAGCCTTCTCCTCCAATAGCTCCTTTCCTCGTGATGCCGACCTCTGGAACTCCCTCCCTGCCCCTGTTTCCCTTACTGTATCGACATGCAGAAATTCAAAACTAATGTAAACAGACATCTCGCTGCATACCTCTCAACTTAGGATGACCCCCAAAACTTACACCCTAATTCTACAGTGGCGACCTGCGTTGTTTGGGGTGAACTATGATAAAAAAAAATATTATAAGCTTTGTACTTGTTTAATCTGAACGATATAGACGTAAAACATCTGATGTCTTAAAAGCCGCCACTAAAGGCCTCTCTCTCAGCTAATTTTTTCCTATCATTCTCTCATACTTATCCTTGTTCTTTTACGCACTAATCTTCACCTTTTTCGTCATCAATATCCATCTTATACTTTCTTCTTTTTTCTCCCTTCCATTTATTCCTTCATTCATTCCGTCATTCATTCTTTCATTCATTCCGTCATTCATTCATTCTTACATTCTTACATTCATTCATTCTGCCATTCATTCATTTCTACATTAATGCATTTCCATTTTTCATATTTTCTCGTTTATCCGTCATTTAGTGCTTGTATTCAAATGTCAATCTGCCGATAGAGACAGGAAGGTAAACTTATATATGTAGGTGTAGGTTGATAGATTGTTTCGTGACCGCACGTGCGTGTGCTTTTGAATGCGGGTGCCGACGGTAACATTTCCATATGCTCGGTCTCAGCGGATGGTTTGTTATTTGTTAATTTTGTGTTTAGCCACACTGCAGACCGAAACATTATTTTTTCTTTTTATCATTGATAGATAGAAGTGACGGTGAGGGAGGAAAGGAATATAGCTTCACAGAGAGAGAGAGAGAGAGAGAGAGAGAGAGAGAGAGAGAGAGAGAGAGAGAGAGAGAGAGAGAGAGAGAGAGAGAGGAGTGGTGGGGAGGGATGCCTCGTGTATTCTGTTGTGTGTGTTGGCGTGTGCACTTGCGCATACAGACCTGTCTGTGAAGACTTAAAGAATTGCGGGACGAGGCGGGGGGAGAGCAGCGATGACGACGGGTAAAAGTGGGTTAAACGCAGCACCGGCGGGGGTCGGCGGCTATTGAGGGCGTGAGGGTCATTGTATTTTCCTTATTTATTCAGTGAATCCGTGAAGAGAGGCGTTACTTAGGATTAGGTATGGATCAGTAGTATTTGATGGTGTGATTAAGACACATCTGTTTATCTGTCTGTCTATCTCAGTGCATTCATATTTCTCTATCTCAGACAGTTCATATTGATATCTGTCTGTCTATCTATCTATCTATCTATCTATCTATCTATCTATCTATCTATCTATCTATCTATCTATCTATCTATCTATCTCACTCAATATCTATCTATCTATCTGTGTCAGTATAGTTAGCCTGATGAGCTCTTAAAGAGCAAACAACACACGTTTCCCGGTAGCTTGCTTGTCATAAGTATATTTTCATGCTCTACTAATGTTAATAATCTACTTTAGTATTAAGCAGTATTAAAGTAACCACTGAAACACACACACATATATATATATATATATATATACATATATATATATATATACATATATATATATATACACACACACACACACATATATATGTATATATATATATATATATATATATATATATATATATATATATATATATATATATACACATGATAATGGGGTCATAACTTCCAAGTTTTTTTTGTCCAAAACAATTTTTCTATTATTATATCTTCATATGATCGTTTCGACTGTATTAACACATACTTTTGTCTTGTTTACGATGAAATAGAACCATTATCACCCTTTTTCATAAAACTAGATATAGCCCACATTTGAGCATTTTACGCCAAGCAGCTGTGTTCCAAAATTCATAATGATCGGTTAGTTTATTTAGGAATGAATTCCGTACATACAAATATATAAACATATAAACATTCCTAACTTTATAAAGATAGTGATATATTAGGTTACGGGCTGGTCCTCGCCTGATCACCCAAGTTAAGCAACGTTCAGTTTGGCCAGTATTTAGATGGGTGACTATTTGAGAATACCGTGTGCCGTAAGTTTGGAAGCGGAAGTGGCTGCAATGGCATATTCGCCTAGACAATCTATTACAATTCATGTCACCTGAATTCTATAATAAGTAATTTTGATTAAACATGTTGATTCAACTAAATGATAATCAACAGAAAAATAATAATGTGTTGAACTCGCCTACCCTGCATAGTTACAGGTCATAATTGGGTAAAGAGTTGTACTTATGACCTCCAAGTTATCAGGGGATCTCTGACTAGGCGCCAGCTGCGAATATTTTGGAAATCGCTCCAGACAAAGCACTTGGTGTAAGGAGCTTACAAGAACAAAAAATATTATCGCAAAGACAGGAGATGCCTATTGGCCTTAGTTTTGAAAAGACCAAGGCTGTAGTTAGGAGGAAAACAGTTAGCCGGAAGAGAGTTCCACAAGCCTGAAGTTCTGAGAAGAAAGCTACTGGAATAGGAAACTGTATTACAATGAGGTATCCAAACAGCGAATTGATGGAGACCACTAGACCAACGAGTCAAACGAGTTGGGACAAAAGAAGCAGGGAATAGATAACCCAATTCTGAAGAATACATGAGAGCAGCGAAAGTCGTGCAGAAGCATCCGAATACGTACAAGGCTTCGGCAGTTCGATTTGCTCCAGAACTGTACGTATCAAGCGTCTTGAGTCGTCGTGGACATGCATCTGGCCAAGTATGTGTGTGGAATAACGGGGTCAAGTTTGATTCGTTAGAAGACCCTTAACTGCTACCTCTAAATGTCGGCGAGACCGTGCAGGTCGTCTTCGCAATGACTCTGTGCTTACACTGGATTCAAAATCTAGATCTGCGAATGGTTTTTCTTATTTAGGATTCTAGAAAAAGTCAGATAACATCGGATACTACAACGTCGACTAGCGGACAACCGCTATCAACGGTAGAAATACGAATATTAATATTAAATTAGCTGTACATATCCCTAAAATTATTCACAATATATTTCTCTCGAAAGCCCTTGATAGTAACTTCATGAAACCTTTGCGCACTACCCGACATCACTCGCCATAAATTCAGAACCGCCCTTGTTTGTAAAGACCTTGCTTGCTTTAAGATTAATGTAACAGCTTTCAATGAGACCAGACTTGCAAATGAAGCTAATATTAAATACATTAGAAGCGGATACAATGTATGGGGTTTGCCACAGATACAAGCTTTTAAAAACAATACAAGTTTGTGTTGACTGCCATTAGCAAACGCCTTATGATTTTTCGCATGTCTATCAGATTAATTAATGTCGTCGCCTTGATAACATCTTACGCCGTTACTCTCGACGTGTACAGCACCACCAAGAGCTCTCTTTATGGGGCTTTGCTGTTAATAAGCTGCTTTTATTAGGGTTTAAACGCTTGAATCGACCGGGATCATCATTTTAGAGTTGCACTCTGGTATCTCATAGTCTTAGAAAGTGCAATGAAAACAGGCATATCGTGCTCGGCTATAATAAACATCATCTTCCAATTCCCCACAAGACCAATAGCAACATGGAAACACACAAGGATCGTAGCATTGGCATGTACTAAACTATGTCTTTCGAACACCCCAAGACCAAAATGATGTCCACAGGCCATGTGTTGTGCCTGGTACGGATGATTGTTGGACTGACCACAGCCTATTGATCTCAGAACTTGGCACTGGGATTGGAATGATCACTGAAATATTTAGATGAAAAGAAACAATGACGTTCTTTCATTGTGCAAAGCCATAGAACCCCGACACAGCTAAGATGTTTCAGAAGGCTATTTATGAACATCTGTAGAGCTTACCAGAGGCAATGAACACCAATAACTAATGGCTCAGTTTTCATTGTGCTACAACAAACTCTGTATTAGGAAAACCATTGCTTTGTCCGTTAGATGAATCATAATTGGTCCAATTAAAACGGCGACACAATCTTTCAATAACAAACTTAAAACTCACATTGCCCACGAGAACCCCAAATCGTTTCAAAGAAATACAAAATGCGATTTTGCAAGATGAAGCTAAAGATCCCAAACAATGTATATTAACGAAACATACGCCGTTTATACGCCTTAACTAAGGACTTCTATATTCCTTTTACAACTCTAATGTCGTCCGAGTTATTTTAGACCTTTTTGATACTTCTGAATGGCTAATCTGCTACACATGATGTTTTCCTTCCAGGAACCACTTTATATCTCAGCAGAGACTGGATGTATATCCACTCAACACCTGAAAGTTTCAATAAAGCGCTAAATTGAATGAAGGCTCTAAGGTCTCCAAATCAGAAAACATTACCATTCAACTATTTAACCACACTAGGAAAGCACTAAGCAATCGGTTGATGTTGCTTCTTCTCAGAATCTGGAATACAGATACAGTTACTGAAAATCTAATGAATGTTAACATTGTGACAATTTTACAAAATTGCTCTTTGTAGTAACTACGTGGCATTTACATCCGCAGTATTGCTGGGAAAGATTCTACCCACGTTCTCTTTTAATAGACTGATTTGCGATGCTGAGGAATTACAAGAAAAAGGTGGAGAGCAACCGTAGCCGTTGTCCTGTATATTTTGAGACCTTCATACAGACTTATACAAGGTTGCAATGTTGGCCCGGTGGCCACACATGCCATGTTTGGCTGAATAAATTCACTTCCTTGATCCGATTTCTGCTTTACAGCATTAATGAGATTATACGTAATCGGGGAGTCTTATCCAAACCGTCTTCCGTTGCTGGTGGTCAGAAGCAGGGTTGTGTCTTTGCACCGACCTTATTTTGATTGTTCATGATCAAGCTGTTGAATGAGCTCATTGGTCAGTCTCTATTGCCGCTTAAATCGTAGCATTTTCAACCTTGCAACATTCAAAACAAAATCTAAGTCCTCAATCTTCGAGTAAAAGAAGGAATAAACAGCACACCGAAATAATGCCACCAGATGTCGATTTGCAGAACATCTGCAGGAGAAATTGAACCTCTACGGTTTGATATGTTTATTTACCGAAGTGGGGCAGGGATCACTTGTTGAGAGATATAGCTTTAGTCAGCGATAGTAAAGCGATACGAACAGATAATGTTGGTTAACCGAATATTGATTGCCGTATAGGATTGCATCTCAGTCTATACAATTACCTATATTGTTAACAGCCACTAATTTATCCTGTTGCCTGACCATACATCTATCTGACATAAGACGATGGCCTACAGCTGTTTGATAACATCAGTTGTCAATGGTTGATCTCCAAACAGAACTAATGGCACATTTGTAGTCAACATGTCTTTTAGCCTGTTTTTCGTTCAGTGATTAATTTTTTTTCTAATTTGAGGAAACACCAATTATTTGTGAGTTAGTGTACATGCGAAACCAAAACACTTGACCGGAAACAAACGCTGGCATTCACGTAGTAGCCATGATGAACAAAAATATGGGATTATTTTGTTTAACGGCATAACATTTCATTCCAGGACCCATTTTTCTAAACAAATGTTTTGTCTTTTGGGAGCGAATTGTTAGAGAAACAATAGTCGTACTATATAACCCATAAACGAGAGCAATGCGGATATAAATACTGTTTCCAACTATTATTAATAATATTCAACATATTTGATATCTAGGCAACGCTAGATAAGTCGTCTACTTATACATATACTTATTAGATTTGGAAACAGCATTCAAAAACAGTACAAGTCTATTTATGTAAAAACCGACAGCAAGCAATTAACATATAAACCAAAAATCAAGAATAAACAGAGTTATGTCCCTTGACCCAGCAGAAGCGCAAACCCAACTAATGAATGTGACGTAATCTAACAGAAGCGATCTTGCCTGACAATATAACAACGGGTAGAATAAGTAATAATTACAATTAAAAAATAGCAATAAACAAACAAACAATAATAAAACATAAAAATATACGAGCAAAAAAGCAAAAACAATGTTTTAAGGATTTAAAAGTCTTAACTATAAGATTCGGACACTGTCCGGTGTTTAACAGTCAACATCTACTGTACGGTTACGCGGACACCCGAAAGTAAATTAAAGCATAAATATGATCGAAATTTAGAGCCGTCTGGCGATCGCTAAGAGCGTGAAACTTTTTGTAATGACCTGTTAAAAAACATGTAACTAATTCAAATAGTATACATATATTTATTATACTTTTAATATAAAATAATGTATGATATATAAGCTGGTAATAGATGCTGGCGCTCCTATTGGATTCTAAATAAAACCCATTGCTTTACACTATTTTATTATATTCATTCATTGCAAAACTGTTCATTTCAGTGATAAATTACGAGCACTTAATAATAAGGAGGTATTTTTCAATCATTGTGTATATTGAAGTTCAGATAGAGGATCATTTAGAGATCTCAAAATAGTATTTTATCAGAATATTCTATTTACGACTGGTATCTGGTTTTAAATGTAACTCAACAGATGCAGCTTTTATGTTTATTGTTGTTGTAAAAAAAATTGGGGATGATTTGCTACCCTCGTTTTGAACTATTATGTAATTTTCTTATGTAAGAGTGCTCAACGCTATTGATTATAGCATCATAGACTATGTCGCTTGATAGGTACCTTTTGTTAAATATGCAATTATCCAGGTTACGGCAATTACGTTTTCTTTCCTTTTTCCCCAAATAACATATGCAAAAGCTATTGGCTTATTGTATAAAGGAATTAGTTTTGACGAGGTCTTGAAAATTAAAAACTTCACAATGTGAACATTTTATTTAATTGTGAATTTTTCTATGTTCTAGCTTCATAGATAATTATTATCCGCCTTATATAAAAAAAACTATCTCACCAAAACACGGGTATCCTTAAAAAAGCAACATTTACTCTAAAATATACTGTTGGATTTTATATTTGTCATTTACTTAATTCACCCCCACCCACACACACACATATATATATATATATATATATATATATATATATATATATATATATATATATATATATATATATGTTAATACTCATTTTAAAATAGAAGCAATTGTTAATAATCATTAATCTTATTATATACATATAAATACTCATGATGCATCTCTCTCCTTCCTCTCTCTCTCTCTCCCCCCCTCTCTCTCTCTCTCTCCCTCTCTCTCTCTCTCTCTCTCTCTCTCTATATATATATATATATACTAAATAAATACGTGAAAGTAGAAAATTAAACAGAGAAAGAGAGGGATAGTCGTAAGAGATAAAGATATATTTCTTTTAATGAAAAGAGTTTTTAAAACTGCAAAAACGGTGACAGTGGAGGCGGTAGTGGCGACAAGTTGGTATTTTGTGGAGGCTAAATCGTTTGAATCGTTCGCTGTCGCTTCGTGGGAGTTGTGCAGGTGGCGACACCTCGCGCCAATATTTTGCTCATGAATTTTCCATGAGACAAAATGGCCGACCGCTTGATTGGAATTTTCTCTTTCGAATTTTTCCCTCTTCCACCCCTACAACCAGTTTTTTGTTGTTCTTACCTTTTTTTCCTTCCTTTACTTTACATTTTCTTCATAGTCGCCGGGTATCGATTTAAAAAAATCCTTTAAAACATTTTTTTATTGTTTTCTTAACACGAACGAGAACAGAATATTATCAGGATAAGTTGGGCACCTGCCATTGAGTTGAGTTTGTCCGTTCAAGTTAGCGGGTTCGATCCACGATCTTGATATTTCTTTTTATTACTATGATCTTTTGTCTGAAAACATATTTTCTGTCACTCAATATGAGAAAGGCTCAATTTTTTCCCACAAGAATTTATTTATATAAATCATGTCTTTTTTAACTTGATAAAAGACTCTAATAGGATATTGTACGTTTCTCTATATCTCATGCATACTTCTCCAGTCTATACTGTATTCGATCCTTACCAGATTCTTTACTATAACGACCTTAAGTGAAGTAATACGTTTACTGTGTGAGAAGAAGTACATTTTGATATTCCTATAAGCATTTATTCATGAAAACCAAACTTTTTCACTTAATAACTTATAATTGTGCACGTTTTTCCAGATCTCGTGAACACTAATATATTTTAATAATACTAAAACAGTGGCCATATGCGTATATTATGAATGTAATATTGTAGTCTTTTTCACTTGTTTCTTTTAACAATATTTCTATCTTCGTTCCGTCTTCTGATGTTAGCTTCTAAACACTTAATGATTCCTCCTGTTTTCTACCAAACACCTGTCTTAGTGTCACATATTTAAAAATCAGAATCGTTATTTCTATTTTCTATTTCACTATCCCAGTCCCACTTCTCCCTTCACCCCCCCCCCACACACACACACACACACACTGTATATATATATATATATATATATATATATAGTAATCTGCAAACATGCTCTTTCCCTATACCACAACCCTGTAGTGTGCCTAGACGAGCAAGGACTTTAAGTTGAGATCGACCCGGCTTATTTGAGTTGGAGTGTTTAGCCATAACGCCATCACAACTAGCTACGAAGGTAAATCTCAATACCTATATACGTTTTATTGGTCCCCCGATTTATAAAATCGGGGGACTTATGTTTTGAGGTTGTCCGTCCATCCGTCCGGATTTTTCTCCGCAACCATCCATTGAATTTCTCTGAAATTTTGCATGAAGTTGTAACTTTTGTCTGGTTAGAAAGTGACATTCTCTGATTTTTGGAAACATTAATGGTTAGCCCCCCAGGGGGTCAAACGGCCCCAAAATGTCAAAAAAATGACATTTTTTGCCCCATAACTTTTCATCCATCCATTCAATTTCTCTGAAACTTGGCCAAAATGTGGAGGCAATTGTTCCTAATAGAAAATAAGTATCGCTGACCTTGGAAAAAAACTGGTTCGCGCTCCCAGGGGGTCAAAAGCCCCCACAATGGCAAAAAATGACCCTTTTCTCCCATAACGTTTGATCATCCAGTCAATTTTTTCTGAAACTTGGCCAAAATGTAGAGGCAATTGTTCTGGATATGAAATGAGTATCCTTGACTTCAGAGAAATTCTGGTTGGCGCCCCCCCAGGGGGTCAAAGGGAGGGGTGGTCGAAAATGCCCCAAATTGCCCCAATTTATTGCATTTTACACTCGCCACATCGAGTCACATACAAAAGGGGACAACGCACGCTCGGCTTGTTATATATGCATTATCAACTGGCTAGAGTGCTATATTCTTTTACGAAGAGCCATGCATTTTCGAAATCAACATGTAGAAGTACCTTGAGTGGTTACTCAAATGCGATTGTGTTTCGATCGTAAAATTTATCTGGCCAATGACTTGAACACTTATTTTACAATAACTTCATACCATTCTACCAAGCTCCGTGTCATAATTTTAATTTTAATTCTTTTACATCTTTCAATTTACCAATGAATTAATTCTTATTGTAAATGTTCGCCGAACATCTTATTCAACAGGCCGTCTGCATAAAAATAACCATGCCTGCATAAAATTAACCATAGTAATAAAAGAAATAAATCATGCATGAAAAAATATACAATTATAGAAATATAAATTTCGGGGTTAGATAAACAGTTATTATATACACATTAACTTTGTGAAAAATGATAAAACATGTATCTAACTTATACCAGAACAACGCAAAGCAATTGATATATATTACAGTCTAGACAGATTTGAAATTGACTAATCAAAATTCAACAAACATTTTGCACAAGTTTCTTGATGCATTTATTTCTTAAAATGCATCTCTGATGTAATCTTTGTCAAATCATCAAAACTTCGTGGTTTTCACCTAAAAACTTTAACCTCTAGTATGTACTGACATTCAAAAGTGTTAAAGTCAGACATGGAAATTAGCAGAAGGGATGTACGAGGAAAAGACTAGGCACAAAACACCAACTCCTTGTAAACAGAACAACCCTGGAGGACTGTAAAAAAGGCAGATACACCTGTCAATGGTCTGTATCGATTACAAAAAGGCCTTTGATAGTATATCTCACTCCTGGACACTTCGCTGTTTGGACCTGTACAATGTCCACAAATATATTAGCTCATTCCCCAAACGCAAATGACCAGATATCGCACATCAATCATGCTTCATCATATGGAAGGAAAAATTCATACTCCAAACGTTAAGACAACCTTTCACTGCTTCTCTTCTGCCTCACAATGGATCCACTGAGTAAGCTACTTAAACGATCCAATGATGGATATAACCTTAGCAGGGGCAGAAAAAAGGATGAAAATAAAAAAGTAAATCATCTCGTCTTTATGGATGATTCTAAACTCTATGCTGTAATCGAGAAACAACTCGTCTCTCTGATAGAAATTGTAAAATATTACACAGAAGACATCTGCATGGAATTTGGATTCGACAAATGGGCTAAATGCACAATAAAGAAAGGGCAAAAGACAGCATCAGAACATCTTAATATAAACACTGGCTGTATTGAAGACGTAGGAGAGGATGCTGTCTATAAATATCTTAGAGTAGGGGAGAATGAGACGATTGAGTATGGAAATATGAGATTTTACATAGTGGGTGTATGTATGTGAACGATTACATCAGCTAGCATGGGGTTGGCATCGAGGTGGAGAAAGAAGCTATTAGAGTAGAAAGTTTTCTGGCATCTGGAGACCTCAATAGTGAAGAGGTGCAACTTTACTGCTTGTCGGGGGTATTTACGTTTGAGAGGGTACTAATGTAGTTAGTTCGCCGGAGCACTTTCCGTTGAAGTACTTGTAAAACAATCACAGGGATACAACATTACGGCGATGAGACAGGGACTGGATCTTGGTAGAGAGTATGGAACCTATTAGCTTATAGATTCGTTTTTTCATCCAAGAGGGAGAGGCTAGTGAATGATACACCAGCCCAGCTGTGGCAACAATACTCCATACATGCGCGATTGCTGGCTTCATAGAAATATAGGATACTTGGAGGTGTGAGAAGTTTCCTAGCCCGGTAGAAGAAGCCAACTTTTTTTGCAGCAGACTTGGCATTATCTTCTATGTATTTATTCCAACGCATCTTACCCGTGAACGGTTTCTTTAATTTGGGATTTTTAAACTTCTAAAATGGGTCAGACGTTAGCTGTTGGTATGATGACATATCGTAGAGAAACGAGGAGGTTAGGGTTTAGTTTAAACTTTGACACGTTATTAAATATTAGTTTGTCTGGTAAATTGAAATCACCATGGAAATGACACATCATTTTCCCGTCATATACACGCCCACAAAATATTTACACACACACATACACAATTTATACGCTGGGGAGAATAGAGTTTACTTAACAATATACGAATTATGATTTTAGAATTTCGTACCGTCTTAGCTGGTTAAATATTAAAAATTGAATAATAAGATTAATAAAATTAATATTACACGTTAATAAAGGATAACAACAACGACGACGACGACGACGACGACGACGACGACGACGACGACGACGACGACGATGATCATGATCATGATCATGATGATAGTAATAATAATAATAATAATAATAATAATAATAATAATAATAATAATAATCTGACCCCCCCCCCCAAAAAAAAAAACAAAAAAAACTGACACCACACAAAATATTTGTAGAGGGTCAAGGAGGATGAGAAGACCGAGGAGAGACAGCACAAACCAGACCTCCACTGGAAGAGTGCGGAGAGTGCCGGAATGTTGGAGAGGCTTATTGCCACTCACATCTCATAGAAGACCAATGGTCTTTACCAGTGAGAATTCAATGGTAAGCGGCTGTTGCAATACCGCAAGATTATTTGCGGTAGTTATCGATAAGAGGTGGAGAGTACTGGAAAATTGGGGAGGCTTGCTGTCACTCAGACTCAATTGAATATTTCCAGTTGTTGTCGGTGATCAATCACTGACGATGTCTTGTGTTATATATCTTAGTGAGCACAAATATTAACAATAAACCATGGTATTAAAATAAAATAAAAATGAATATTAATAAATAAAGAATATATTAAGAAGAAAATAAGACAGAATAAGATATGAAGATTGGAATAAAGATAAAATATAACTAATTATAAATAATTATGATTATTATAACAACGTGAAATATGATGGTGAAATATAAACTACATATATAACTAGTAATTTTATATATATATATATATATATATATATATATATATATATATATATATATATATATATATATATAAGGCACACATTGTTAAACATAACATAATTCTCAACTTGATTATATATATATATATATATATATATATATATATATATATATATATATATATATATATATATATATATATATATATATATTCTATTTTCGCCGTACCTGAAGTTGTGGCTTCTTGGAATTTAACTTTGAAACCTCTCTCATTACATCTCGTGCCTTTAACGACCTACCTATCTACATCTTATTCTCTCCGCTGGACTTTTCGACACCGGACTTTTTAGCAATCGGACATTTGCTTGCATTCGGACAGAGTTTTGCCCTGCGTTTCTTTCCCTACAACTTTTATTTCCTTTTTTCAAATTTTAAATCTTGGCCATTGCCCACTTATCTATCCCAGCGACTTCCTCTGATGATAAGATTTTGATCTTTGAAAAGCCTGGCTTAAGGAAAATTTAACTTGAATAAATGGCCTTTTTGCGGAATATACCTTGCTCTGAGCAATTGAATTGAATTTTGATTTGGCTTTCGCTTCTCTAATTCCTTTCCATTCTTCTCCATATCTACCTGCTCTATCCTGGATATTGAGCTGTATACTCTTCACAATAGGTTTTACCTTTCCTAAAAGTTCGCTTTTAGTACACCTCTTTATATATATATATATATATATATATATATATATATATATATATATATATATATATATATATATATATATATATATATATAATTTTCAAGAATGAATGAATAAATTAAATTCCGAAGTAAACTTCGTGAGGGATGCTGTTGCAGGCTGAAAAAGAATAGTTTTTGCTTTTCATCAAGGAAACTTAACATCGTAGTATACGGATAAGATAAAAGGAATCTATAATCTTATCAGAATATGAAACAATAAAAAACAGTACTGGAACAGAAGACAAGAAAAAACAGATGACAAATGTCGGGATAGCAAAACTACTGATAACTCACAATTGGAGGGGTGCGTGCATCTCCTGTCACTCTTTTTTTCTTTGAACGTTTATGCATATAAACTTAAAATAAAATTATATGTATTTCAAATGAAAATGTCCTCATTTTTTTAATTTAACGAACGAAAACGACAAAGTTACCTCGTCAGATAAAAAATATCTTATAGAGAGAATTAATTAAATGTCCGGAGAGATGAAAGCAAGTTGGGAGCAAAAACTCTGATCTCGACAATATGGCGAACATCGGCGAATTTCCCATATTGTTAGATAATAAAAGAGGATGAGAGATACGGAACTATGATTGGTTTAGCGAGATCACGTGGGTTTGAGAAAAAGAGCTTGTCTTTTGTATAGTCGTTTAAGTTAAGCAAGTGGATGAGATGTAAAGCTATCAGGCAACACCGGAATTATCCGGCATTCAGAATTGGATTAATATGTATTATTTGTTTAGTGTTCTGTCTAGATCGAGGCAATTTTTAGTTTTGTACCAATCCAGGGTATCTTATTGGGAAGTTAGATTTTTCCGCATTTCGTCAAACTTTGCCTTTGAGAGTAGGCAAGTAAATTGTCATTTTCCTACGACACCCTGGATTCGGGGCATTATAATGAAAGCTGTTATAAAATTATGAAGTAACCCACAACCCGGCCTGTTATGGTGGTTTGTAGAATTAATATTATAAATATTCTACGTCGCTCGTACGTGAAGTCCAGATATTACGAAGAAGTAAATCGAAAATGGATACGCAATCCACACGTGGAGTTCAGGTAAACCATTAAGACAATCAAGAGAGAAGGAATATACAACACTATACATTTATCCTATATTATCCATGTTTGACATACCGAAAAAAAACCTCCAGAATTATTGAGACATCATGAATCATCAAGAGAAAGACAGAAAGTAAAATATTTACTAGTACCCAAGCCAATCGATTTACAATTAAAAAAAAATAGTTCACACAAATAAGGCAATTTGGCATTGTAGACGTAAGGGACTACTGAAAATTAGAGTGAAAATTTTGGGGGTGATCTGAAATTTGAATCTAGTCACGGAGGAAATACCAGAATTATTAGAAGTAACGCTGGGTTAGACGGAGACACCGAGATTGTATCGATGGACATTTAACATGCAAAACGAGCATACTGACATTGAATTACTTATCGGTTTTAATTTTCTAGTTATAAATAATGGATCAGGGGTTGTTCACCATTACTCTACGCTTGTGGTTAATGAGCAAAACATAATTATAGGCATTTAGTCTTATTCACTTGGCACACAAAATAGATTTCCTAAAAACAAACACGCGCTGTTTTGACTGAAAAATAAGAATAAAAATTGAGTTAGAGATTGTCTCTACTAATAATATCATACAATGTCATGACTACAACAACAATATCTCACCGTCGTGTCCTCTCCACAAAGTTAAATTTACCAACAATTTAATCGTACACAAACATTAATAAACTTTCGCCGTTACGGTGATGTTTTTATCGTATTTAAATATGTTTGTCGTTGATTCCAGTTCTATTATTAGAGATAGACCGGTTTCTTATCCGGTTGATATTAGATAAGTCAGGTATCGCCTATATTTTGGCGTACAATCTCCTCAATAGTCATTTAGGATATACCTCAGGGTCTATTATTCATTTCTGCACCAGAAAGAGGTATACGCGGATACCACAAGAAACTATTTCAGCGCCGATTTCGATTGAACCAGATGAAGGTCGTTTTCTGAATCAGGATCTCTGGATATTGGAATAAACTTCAAAGAGATGTAATAACTGCGCAAACAACGCAGCAATTCAAGGTATATTTGGAGAGGTACAGGGCTACTTTAACCCTCTTCTGTGTAAATTCTACCATACTTTACCCACATGGCAACCGAATCATGCTTGTTTGATATTTTGGCAAATTAATCGAATTAAATTGAACTAAAATCATGTTTGGGAGGTGCTCAATTGATGTGGCGTAAAACAGCAGTTATCGATAGAGAACCTCACTGGAGAATAAGCCGTTTGAAAACGTCAATCGATAAGTAAGTTTTTTAAACATATTATTAGCCAACCTAATATAGATATGAGTCGTGGATTAAAAGTGCCACCAACTGACTAAAGCAAATCTAAATGGAATTGTTCGTGTTACCCTTCACCCGATTCCTTATACCACGCCATCCACGCGAGTTTATAGATCTATTATATATATTTTTGTCGGTAGGTTTGTCTGGCTAAAACCTAGAAACCAATAAAGATACATTTACTAACCTTACATCACCGATTCAGTATGACCTCGAGTTGATTAAAAATATTGTAATATTCATTCTCTTGGGATTACCAGAGACAAATAATACAGGTGCGTCTTTTATTCCTACTGGTAACTTTTCACAAAATCACCCTGAAACAAGGTTAAACAATCAGTCAACTGCTGATAACTTTTTATTTGTCTTTGATATTTTCTTTCTATCTTTCTTTTTCATTGTCTATTATATTGAACTGGTTGCCATAGAGAGCGAGAGAGAGAGAGAGAGTATGTGTGTGTGGGATAGAGAGAGAGAGGGAGAGAGAGAGAGAGAGAGAGAGAGAGGAAGTTAGGAGTGTTAAAAAAGCAACCGGACAATTGATGTGAGGAACGAAATAAGTTTTAAAAGAAAGATGTTACACAGGATCTTTTAAAAACTATTTTATTTTGTTATCCATATTCCCAGGCAACGGCAGGAAACCTTGCTAGTTTCATAATAATCTTCAACATCATCAGATTATCTGATTTAGATACGGAAGAAAACAAGCGTGCACGGAAATCAACAAACATATTTAAATACATGAATAAGATTACTGTACACTAAGAAGGTCGGAGAGCACATCGGCTGAAAGTTAAAAATATTAGTCTCGAATTTAATGAGAACGATATTACAAAGAAAAGCAATGTAATAATGATAACTCAGCATCCCCCGAATTCAGACATTTGTTTTGGATAAACAATTGAAAGTTGGAAATTGAACATTCTTGGAGCAGCAGGAAAATTACAAGAAAAATGATGAATCTGTTGAATTATAATCAACTACAAAATTGTTGAGTTTGTATTACTGAAAGAGATGCATAAAATAGTAATACCACACTCATACGTATACTTGCGCACACAAATAGAGTAAATGTCACGAAAACTGTAAACAGTCAAACAAACAAACGGACAAACAAACAAACGGAAAAGAATCACAGAAGAAGATATGAAAGAGAAAACAAAAATAAAAACGTGGAATTAAAGTAAAATTGTGAAACGAAAACTCATTTTCTCGTTGAAAGCACTTTTAAGTGAAATGCGGCCACAAAACGATTCACATGGGTTCTTAGGTTCTGAAACACGTGGGAACATCGATATGAAATTGATTAGAATATAGATTTTCCTTTCTCAAAATACAAGATTCATAATACTCACCAGAATAATGAGAATGGCAGGAAAAATAATAAGAGGATACAAAATGCTTAGATGGAAATAAGAAACAAATTAAAAATCCTAGATCAACTTGAAAAGTCCACTTCAAACCAGATGCGTTTTAAGAAACGGGTTCTAAAATGGCGATTCTAGTGAGTATTGTGGAATAATAGTTACGCTACTCTAGCGAATGTTTTAAAAAAAAAACATGAGAGTAAAGAAAAATAACAATGTAGAAATGATCGATAATCACAGCAAGAAGGATGATAAGCGTAATCGCAAATATGTTGACAGACAAGCGAGCCACAGATATTACGACAATTCCAATATCGAAAACTTGTTGGGTTCCACTAGTTGATATATGAAAACAAATACGTTCTAGGACGTCGTTCTAATTTCTTAGCAAACAAATCTTCATTGCATTGAGTAACTCCTACGAGTAAAAAAGTTAAGAGAATATTCCTCTCTCGATATATAAAGCAAAGATGTATGTGCGTCCGACTCTCTGTACATATATAAGTTCTCAATTGGTCCATCAAGCAAAACAAATGACATACTTATAATCAATAGGGTCCTGTGGGTGGTTTAGCTATATTGTAAATGAGTAATATTTTCTGTTAAAATAATTTATAATAATGTTCGGTTATTTTGTTTAACGGCACCTCAACTTGTTGCATAGCACGGCTAGTCAAGCACAAGTTTGCATCGTGTTCCGATTCAAGGCTCGTCTGGTTATAACGATGCTCATGATCGCTTTCTCGTCGTCTAATAGTTCTTGGGGTTTCTTGCGGCATCTGCGTTTTGTCGTAGCGAGCCCACCTTCATACCCTAGTCGCTGCATAAACTCTCACGTTTCGTCATAGGTCGTCACGCGCGTTGACCTAATACGCACGTAACGACCTAAAATAGAATCTTATTAAAGAGACAACGACATCGTTTTACGGTTCACAGGTTATTTATATCTTCGGAAACAGAAACAACTGAATTGTGGTTGTCAAAATACTCTAGTATTCTGCTGATTGGTGTGAGCAGTGGAGCGCCTTCCGCTCTACAACACAATTCTGCCGCTCATAAAATTCGACAGAGAAAGAAAGAGAGAGAGAGAGAGAGAGAGAAAGAGAGAGAGAGAGAGAGAGACAGAAAGACAGAAAGAGTGATGGACGCGAAGCGAAATAACTCTTCTTCCGGTTCTGATGTCACTTCACAGTCAGTTGCGAAGGAAAGGGCCGACCGACCAAATTAATAAACAAAAAAAAAACGCGTCGTGCATATATGTATATCTTTAAATGTTGTCTATAGTGTAATTGTATTACGTTGTCCGTCGAAGAACTGTTTATTTACATCATTTATATGTTGTCCACTGTTTTTCTCATTAGTTATTTTAGATTGATGTTGCACTTTTTAGAACCGTTTAACCATAATTTCATTTACTGATGCCAAACCCTATCTAATTAAATAGCCTCTGCAAACATATTCCGAGTAACCCAATATTTAATGAATGTACTCTTCAACAAGTAAATTATCCATTACTCGCACATGGGGTCACCTGACCTTGGTGTCAAGCCCTGCCCATCACACTAAATAACATCGGTAACCTAATAGTTAATACTCGCCTACAGCATTGTTATCTCAATAGGATGTCGTTTCAAAATTTAAGAATTACTCATGCTTTGACGATTTCCGCTATTTCATTAATAGATTTAAGAAGGCGATTTCCAGAATATTATAGCTTAGGTAAGACATTAAAAATATCTTTGTGGCACAATAAGGTGTCAAAGACGGTTTAAAACTCGGAAGGAACCTTTGTTAAGAAAAACCTGGAACAACACTAGCAAAACGTCCGAAACAGTTTCTCAATTGCACGTATGACTTTTTTATTTGTTCACCCGGTCTTTTAAAGCGGGTTGGTGTCCACGCATGCAAATGACTAACACCTACAAAACTGAGCATACACTTTTTCCGTTTGCAAATAGCCGCTCGAAAACGCCGACGCTTCGAATCCGATATGTGTTCATCTCTTCCATCAGATTAAGTTTCCTAAAACATCAGAGCGTCCACGTAAAAGAACACCATGTCGAAATAGGTTGATTGCAATATTTTTCATGATGCAACATTTTAACAAGAACACCAGGCATTTTCGGGTCAGACAACCAAAGGATTTGGTAAGTAAATGTTTCGGCACATTATTTATCGTCGTTTTATATTATACCTATCGGCGGACATCTGACCAGTAGAACAATAATGTTAAACTCGCTTTTGCAAGCGAGCGCATTGTCTGGATTGGCGTACATAAGTATAAGAAAAACACTTTATTCAGCAAAAAAGAAGGAATTACTGAAATTATAACCGGCGATATCTTTATAAAACAAGAAAGTAAAATGCAATGAAGAATGTAAGAACACGTAAATATTATGTCATGAAATAGTGACGGAACGTTAAAAGTCTTTAAACTAAAAATGGGAGTTGTTTATTGGCATAGCTAGATACGACAACCGTGTAATGGAATACAAACAAACAAAACTTCTCAATTGAACGCTTTAGATCATATATTTAATGTTGACCAATTGCTCGGCAACCCCAAAATCATTTAATAGTTAAATTGAATAATACAATCATGAATCTCTATATATGATTTGACTATCAATGTGTTCATGCATGCGAATTGCTAAAAGTCCCAAACACTGAGCATGCGTATTTGACATCTTGCAAATAGCTACTCACTAGCTATGCTAATTTACATTTATTATGAACATACCCCCCCCCAAAAAAAATTGATTAAGAAATCATCTATAACCATTTATTTTGTAAACAAATTATTTAAAAGCTCGTTTGACTAGTTGGTCCAGTGGTCTCCATCAATTCGCTGTTTGATACATCATTGTAATACAGCTTCCTATTACAGTAGCTCCTTTCCAAGAACTGCAGGCTTGTGGAACTTTCTTCCAGCTGACTGTTTTCCTCCTATCTATATCATTGTTTTTTTTCAAGACTAAGGCCAATAGGCATCTCCTGTATTTTCCATAATTATTTTTCTTTTTTGAAAACTCCTTACATCAAGTGGCTTCATGCCTAGTCTGGAACGATTTTAAGGAAATAAAAACATTTGCATTCAGAATCATATTTTAAAAAAAAAACATAACGTTAAAAAACACAATTAGAATTATTAGCATTTATCCAATTATATTTTAATTATATTTTTTTTCAGTTTCTCATGAACAATTAAGATTATGTATTAAATATATATATATATATATATAATTTCATGTATTCACATATAATATTATAAGGAGATATAGTAATTTATGTATCACTTTTCAGTATTTAAATATATATATATATATATATATATATATATATATATATATTTTGTTGGTGATTTTATTCCATTAATTGCGACAAAATATATGCTGTTTCATTAACGCTCGCCAAGAACGTCAACTCTTCAAACTATAATGGAATCATTCCATTATAGCTTGAAGAGTTGACGTTCTTTGCGAGCGTTAATGAAACAGCATATATTTTGTCGCAATTAATGGAATAAAATCACCAACAAAAAAATATATTTTGCTCTGAATTTTCATTGAGCACTCTCATAAACCCGGTTTCAACTTCCTTAGGATTTATACCCCCTGGATATTTGTAACAAGTTAATTATATATATATATATATATATATATATAAATATATATATATATATATATATATATATATATATATATATATATATATATATATATATATAATCGTATATATAGATTTGAAAACTAATTAAAAAATGATTTCACAAAATGAACATACACATTATTTACAGCTCCATAAATGATGTTGGCAGCTGCACCGATTCATTAATTAAAACTGTAAGATATTTTTTGTATGTAATCAGATCAAAAAACAACCATAGCTTGGTCACCTGCAGCCGACAAAATGGCGGAAGCGATAAGTATAAAAATATCGGCGAAAACAGCAACAACTTAAGGTGTCGATTTGAAAGTAAAAAGGACACACTATTTGGCTTTTAATTGACGTTCATATTTATTACTAGCAATACCCAACCGGCGTTACCCGGGAATGATTTTATCTTTAGTTTTGTTTTGCTTTGCCTTTTTTTTTTAACCAAATTTTAATATTTTACTTGAGACATTTCAAATTTAATTATTACGGTATCGTTTTGTCAAAATTATTAGTTCAACCAAATTGTTATAAAACTGTAGTTAATTCAGTTAAGTAAATCTTTAAATCTCTATTTGTAAAATTATTTGCTGAGAATTTCAAACCCAGAAATGACTTTTTATTCCTTTCAAATTACCAAGAACCATGAATTTATTCATTTTTAAAACTATTACACAGAATTAACATGTCTGACTTGCTTACGAAAGAAACCGAAATGAATTGCGGTGGATTTAATGTCGCAATTTAATAATTTTTTTATAAGATCAAGAAATAGTTTTGATACTTTAAGCTACTATAGTTTTGATTTCAATGAATACTTAATTAATAGTAAATAAAATTATGTGTAAGTCGCTGAAAGGCGAGAAACACACATATACTAAGACACAAAGACACACAGACACATACTTTAATTAATATAGAGATTTTCATTAAGGCTTGCCTGAAGCCGTGCATTGCTTATTTTAATTAAATGGTTATAGTATTCTGGCAATTTTTTATAATCATCCATCAAATTTATATATATATATATATATATATATATATATATATATAAATTATGAAACTATATATTTATGGCAATTTAGCTACACAGAGGCTTCCGCATTTTAGCCTGACGATTCCCCACGGGGATAAAACGCGGAAACCTCTGTGTAGCTTAATTGTCATAAATATAATTTGTCTTGATAATAAATCATAATTAATATCATGATATTAAATTGAATATAAAAATTATCATTATCCTGTTTATTATATTGCTTATAGATTATTACTACTATTCTTACTTTATTACTTAACTCAATTTGTAATGATACTATAATCCTTTCTGTATGTTAACAATTATAATTTGTTGTATTTGCGAATTATTTTAATATTTCCTTATTTTAACCTGTACTGCATTTCATTAGTTATTTATTATTCTTCTTTATTCTTGAATTTTATATTATTTTAAATTTTGATTCTAGTTTATTTATTTAAATAGTTAAAATGCTATATGTTATTATATTATTATTATTATTATTATTATTATTATTATTATTATTATTATTATTATTATTATTATTATTATTATTATTATTATTATTATTATTATTATTATTATTATTATAATTATTATTATTATTATTATAATTATTATTATTATTATTATTATTATTATTATTATTATCATTATCATTATCATTATTATTATTATCATCATCATCATCATCATCATCATCATCATCATCATCATCATCATCATCATCATCATCATCATCATCATGATTATGATTATGATTATGATTATGATTATTATAATAATAATAATAATAATAATAATAATAATAATAATAATAATAATAATAATAATAATAATAATAATAATAATAATAATAATAATAAATAGAGTGGTATAACATTATATAACAAGCCGCGCGTGCGTGGTCCCCCTCTGTATATGACTCGATGTGGCGAGTGTAAAATGTAATAAAGTTGGGCAATTTGGGGCGCGAACCAACATTTTTCTGAGGTCAAGGAGGCTCATTTTATATCAAGAACAATTGCCTCTACATTTTGGCCAAGTTTCAGAAAAATTGAATGGATGGATCAAACGTTATGGGAGAAAAGGGTAATTTTTTTGCCATTTTGGAGGCTTTTGACCCCCCTGGGGGCTGGAACCAGATTTTTTTCAAGGTCAGCGATACGTATTTTCTATTAGGAACAATTGCCCCCACATTTTGGCCAAGTTTCAGAGAAATTGAATGGATGGATGAAAAGTTATGGAGCAAAAAATGTCGTAACGCAGATGTATGGAAGTGTTAAATAACTCAGAAATCGGTGACAGCAGCGATTACATGTTATGTTTAGGAAGTCCCGGGTGTACTTGCTGAAAAGGTCGGGGTTATACGTTGAAACAAAGTCGTGGTGAAACACGTTACAGTATTCTATGTAACTAGCAGAACTTCTAAAAATAACACATCAGTTGAAATGATTTTCTGCGCCAATTAATTTTAAAATAATAAACAAAAGTTTTTACACAGATAAAATAGGATGACAATAGTTAGAATTTGCACAGGTTCCATTCATTTCGCAATTAATTCCATAAGTTTTCCAACGTGGATCGGCATTCTTTCCTCTCCTCTTCCTACTCCCATTTCTTCTCTACTAATCCTTCATCTTTTTATCCTATTCCCTTACTCTTCCATCCCTTTCCTCCTTTTCATGATAATGGGTAAAAACATACTCATCACTAAGGAACTAATGCAGACGGTGAAAATGATGATAATATTATCAGATGTCTCCGTTGTAATAACATTTTTTTCACCTGCTTTTCAAAGAAGATATACATTATACTAAACGAAAAACATAAAAACTATTTCATATCAAAGGAGTTTCTGTCATGAAATATGTATATATATATATATATATATATATATATATATATATATATATATATATATATATATATATATATATACTTTGAAAACTCACACAATTTGAAGCGCTGGGTGGGTGGCAATAATAAGGAAGATATTTTTTAAATAAAATATTAAGAAAACCTTGCACAACGCAGATTATTTGTTTTTAAAAATAAATTATTTATTCATCTTAAAAACATTTTTGTTTATGAGCTTGAGTACTTTCGGTAAATCTACCATCTTCAGAAGAATATTTCTTTTTCTTTTTTTTCTTTTTTCCTCTTGGTTGAGACATTCTCGTGGCCAAGTTGAAAATCCGTCTAGGTGTTATGACGAAGATAGAAAAGTGTTGATATGGCTGTGTGTCACGTGGTCGGCGTGTAAGGATACTTTGAAAAGTCACACAATTTGAAGCGCTGGGTGGGTGGCAATAATAACGAAGATATTTTTTTATAAAATATTTAGAAAACCTTGCACAACGCAGATTATTTGTTTTTAAAAATAAATTATTTATTCATCTTAAAAACATTTTTTTTATGAACCTGAGTACTTTCGGTAAATCTACCATCTTCCGAAAGTACTCAAGTTCATAAAAAAAATGTTTTTAAGATGAATAAATAATTTATTTTTAAAAACAAATAATCTGCGTTGTGCAAGGTTTTCTAAATATTTTATAAAAAAATATCTTCGTTATTATATATATATATATATATATATATATATATATATATATATATATATATATATATATATATATAAAGTAACGTTAGAGATAGAGAACAACATTGACCGTTATTTTTCAGCTGCCGATAAACATTTCAAGTCTCGAGCGTATGAATTGAAGACGTATTTTGGGTAGATATACAAATGTTATATTTATTGTGAATTTTAATTTTAACTAATAAGAAGCTTCTGAGATTTCAATTCGGGGGTCGGGAGATAATATTTTGTGCGTTTTGTTTGAGTTGAACGTTATTGAACCCCCCCCCCCCTCTCCAAAAAGTAGCTTGTCACGTTAGAGATAGAGAACAACATTGACCGTTATTTTTCAGCTGCCGATAAACATTTCAAGTCTCGAGCGTATGAATTGAAGACGTCTTTTGGGTAGATATACATTTATATTAGATATACATTTATATATATATATATATATATATATATATATATATATATATATGTAATTATTTCAATATAGACTGAATGTTTGATAACTTTGCATCAATTTATTAGACAAACATAGGCGGGGAATCTATCATCTTTTTAATTTTTTTATTTAAGAATATCCTAGAAAACTTATACTATGTAATTAGGAAACATATATATATATATATATATATATATATATATATATATATATATATATATATATATATATATATGTATATGTGTGTGTATGTGTGTATTAGGTACGTGCAAAATCAATGGCCGATTCCCAAAATGTAAAAACATTTTGAGCCCCCCCCCCTTCCTTCACTTAAAAATTTAGGAAATCAACCAGATTTTATGAAATTTTCAATATTTATTAATCCACAATCACGGAATATAATGAAACTATTTTTTTTTCTTTTAAATCTTGGTGAAAATATATTATTTTTTTAACACAAAATACACCTTTACTAAAGTTATATTTTTGTATATTACTAAAAAATACAGTATTTAAAAAAATTTTTTTTTTTTTAATAAAAATAAAGCATTGTAAGGTTAACAATTAAAAAACATATATTTAAAAAAAATATATTTTGTATATTACGAAAAAGGCCCCCAAATACCGTGTTAACAAAATCACTATAACTCGAAGAAAAATTAATTTTTGTAATTAGCGATATTATTATTGAATACAGCATTGTTTAATCAATATTTTCACAAAAAAAATATATTTGCAAAAAATATTTCATGTGATTTTAATGATTAGAGTTTCTGGGAAAATAAAAAATGCGACATAATTATATTTTCTCTTTCATACATGAACGTGTATCATCAGCGCAGTTTTTTTTTTTTCAATGAATAAATTGTCAGTGTAGTCATTGACTTTAATTTACTTTTTCACACTTAAAATAAAAAATACACTTTATTTTAAAAAGAATCAATGTAATTTATCGTTACGACACGTTAAGAATACATCGAGTAACTAAAGTTTTAAATCATGTAAAAAAAAATGATAAAATTGACGCAGTTCGTAACGTAAAAATTCTTTTCAACATTAAAAAAAGTTTTATTTCAAATTCTAAGAAAAAAATTGGTAAACAGATGTCATCAATAATTAAAAACTAATACCAAGTTAAATATGAACCTTTTTAGTTAAAAATAAAATAAGATGTTAATTGCGTACACTCACAAATATTTTAATTAAATAAGCATTTCCCTTTTTATTATAACAAAATAAGGGTACTTAAATTTATTTGTAGCGTTAAAAAGAATAAAGAAATTAATGGATAATAATTTTTCAACTTCTATAAACTATTACAAAACCATTTTTATATATAAAGTTAAAAATGATAAATTATGACATTTTTTCTTCCATATATTTTGCATAGCGATAGTCAATTGGTAAACAAAGTTGTTTGCCGATTATGTGACGCCGGATTTTACTAATTTATGACTTTTGGGGGTATAATTTTCCTAACTTTTAGTAAAATGTGGGATTTTTTTTTTGTTTTTTTTTTTTTTTAATTCAGTATCTTATGACTTTAATTTAATAATTATCTTTGAAATAGTTCCCAAAAACTTATATTTATCTTTCAAGGGATTTTTACAAGTAATTTTCTCAAAGTTCAAAATTCATAATAATTAATTATAAGCCCTTTTTAATAAGCATAGTCCGCACAAGAGGCCTGGTGTATATATATATATATATATATATATATATATATATATATATATAATTATTATCTTTTTTTATTTATTTATCTTTTATTTATTTATCAATTATTCATTATTATTATTATTTATTTTATTTTATTTTATTTTATTTATTTATTTATTTATTTATTTATTTTTATTTTATTTTATTTTATTTTATTTTTATTTTTTATTTATTTATTTATTATTTTTATTTTTTTGTAAATGTTTCTTTATTTATGTGTGATAGTGCACCTTGAACCTCATGAAAAAATCACAGGTAAACTAAGCCTGGGCCTGGTGTTGCCACAAACACCAAACCATGATAAATGTCTATAAATATAAATAAACGCCGTGGGACTCAGAAGAAAGATCTGAGTGTCATGATGGGCAGGTGCTCCCTCGATGGCCAACATGGGGGACCCGGTCCGCATCCTGCGAATGTTGGCTCCTTTAATTTCAGGAACAATACCACGGACAAAAAACAGGTAGGTAACCTATCAAATTCCAAATATGATAAGGACACTGACCAAACACAAGAATTCAAGAATGAAAATAACAGACCAAAAGGCCATAGAAAGAAATGGACCACAAAAGAGAACAGACTGGTAATGGAATGCTACTACAAAAGCCGATACCCCACAGAAAGAGGATATCGGAAACGAATGAAAGATCTATGGGACACTTCTACTGACTACCATACAACAGCACAAAGGATAGCAGATCAAGCAAGACAGATACTCAAGAGAGGATGGTTCTCGGAGATGGAATTAACGGAAATTAAACAAAAGATAAATGGCATGATAGATCAAGACACACCACTTGACGAAAACTCCCAGGAACAAAACGAGAAAAACATAAACACAGAAACTGAAGAAGGCGAAGACGACGAAACTATAGAACTATCTGAGGAAGAAGCAAGAGAAGTGGAAAACATCAAACGATTAATGTCCGAGAACAAAACAAAACTTCCATCCCTAAGGAACGAAGACTGGAAGAACTTAAAAGTTGAAACAGAGAAAGTAAACAGAATACTCACGTACATCCCAACAGACACTATCACAGATCTAAACAACTTGATATATGCGGGGGCAAAATCAATAAGTATGAAACTAAAAAGGGAAAAGAAGACTGACCAAAAGAATGGACAGACGAAATCTGGATGGGAGATCAGACTGGAAACCCAGATCACCAAACTTCAAAAGGAAGCTAAAACCGTGAATAGGATGAAGGAGAACAGTAAACGATGGAAGAGCAGAAATCTGAATCGCAAGGAAAGACTAAATAAGAAACACGAAGAACTAAAACAAAAAAGATAGCAGCAAAAGAAGGAAGATTGAGACGATACAGATACAAATCGGAACAGTACAAACAGAACAGAACCTTTGAAAACAATGAAAGCGAGTTTTATAAAAACGTAAACGGAGAAAGAACAACAACAGAACAACCGGACCCGACACAAACAAAACATTTCTGGAGCAAGATATGGGAAAATGCTGAAGATCATAACAAAAATGCTAAATGGCTGAAAGACATGAAAGATAAACTTCTAGAAATTGAAGAAGGAACGGAAACAGAAATTAATGAAGAAACTATTAAGACAACACTAAAGAAAATGGCAAACTGGAAAGCACCAGGTCACGATGGAATACATGCGTACTGGTTCAAAAGATTCACGACCCTACATGAAAGGCTAGCACAGAAACTGAGAGTATGTATCCATAAAACAGATGTACCAGAGTGGATGACCAAAGGAAGGACAACACTCATCCAAAAAGATGCCAAGAAGGGAAAGACCCCAAGCAATTACAGACCAATAACCTGTTTACCGACAATGTGGAAAATCCTAACGGCACAACTTAGAGAGCAAATTTACCATTCCCTGAACAGTCGTGGACTACTTCCCGAGGAACAAAAAGGATGCCAGAAAGGGAAAAGAGGGACGCATGATCTTTTATACATAGATCAAAAGATCCTGAAAGAAGTTAAAAGCAAGAAAAAGAACATATCTATGGCATGGATTGACTACAAGAAAGCGCACGACAGAATCCCTCAAGCATGGATAATTGGATGTTTAAAAATGTACAAGATACCCAACAGGATTATTAATTTCATCAAGAAAGCAATGGAAACATGGAGATTAGAACTAACAGCTGGAGGACAATACTTGACGGAGATAAAAATAAAGAGAGGCATTTTCCAATGAGACTCCCTATCACCACTACTGTTTATCATAGCCATGATGCCACTCAACTACATACTCAGGAAATGTGATGCCGGATACAAGTTCACAGGCAGAGAACAACGAATAAACCATCTCATGTACATGGACGACCTGAAGCTATTTGCAAAAAGCAAAAAGGAACTGGAAAAGCTGATAAATACGACCAGAATCTTGAGTCAGGACATTCAAATGGAATTCGGAATGAAAAAGTGTGCATTGCTAGAGATTAAAAAGGGAAAGTTGGAGACGACTGAGGTCATGGAACTACCCAACCAAGAGCAGATGAGGGCGCTAGATGAACAAGAGAGCTATAACTATTTGGGAGTTTTGGAAGCAGACACAATCAAATCAACAGAAATGAAAGAGAAGATTGGAAAAGAATACCTGAGAAGAACAAGAAAGCTCTTAGAAACAAAATTATATAGCAGAAACCTAATCAAAGGAATAAATACCTGGGCAGTATCACTAATAAGATATTCTGGACCATTCATAAACTGGACTAAAGAAGAACTCAGGCACCTTGACCAGAGGACTAGAAAATTAATGACTATGCAAATGCACTACATCCAAAAGACGATACAGACAGACTCTACGTGAAGAGAAACGAAGGGGGAAGAGGACTGGTAAGTATAGAAGACTGTGTGGACGACACTAAAAAAGAGCTGGAGAAATACATAAACCAGAACACAGAAAAGCTGATCACCACAGCAAGAGATACCGTCCCAACGAACAACGCAGGAAGCATCGAAACTGGACACAAACAGACAAGAAAAGAAAAATGGGAAGAAAAACAACTACATGGACGCTTCATAAGACTCACAAGAGAAGAAACCAACGTAAATAGCTGGACATGGCTAAGAAAAGGAAACTTGAACAGAGAAACGGAATCTTTACTGATGGCTGCACAGAACAATGCGATTAGGACAAACTACATTAAAGGTAAAATAGATAAAACCCAGGAAAACAATAAATGCAGACTGTGTGGACAAAGAGACGAAACAGTAAATCATATAATAAGTGAATGTAGCAAACTTGCTCAAAAAGAATACAAGAACAGACATGATTGTGTTGGGAAAGTAATACACAGGGAACTGTGCAAACAATTGAATTTCGAATATGCAGACAAATGGTACAAACATAAACCAGAAACAGTACTGGAAAACGAAAAACACAAAATCCTCTGGGATATGTATATACAAACAGACAAACTCATACAAGCAAGGAGACCTGATGTTATTATAATAGACAAAAAGGAAAAATCTTGTAAAATCGTAGACTTCGCCGTTCCAGCAGGCCACAGAGTGAAGATCAAAGACACGGAAAAACGAAGTAAATACACAGAACTAGCCAAAGAACTGAAAGGAATATGGAGCATGAAGAAAGTTAGAATAATACCAATAATCGTAGGAGCACTAGGAACAATCCCCAAAAACATGGAGAAAAGATTTGGAGAAATTGGAATCAAAGGGACTATCGAAACCATACAAAGGACGGCAATGATCAAAACAGCTGCAATCTTAAGGAACATCCTCGAATGCGGAAACTAACACACATAAGCTACAAAGGCTAACCAGTTACAAGGAATTTACAACGGAGAAAACAAAACCACACGAAGAACACCACAACAAGAGCCAAGGAACAGAAACTGCAAGAAACAGCACTTCATAATCTCCCCCCCCCAAATAAATTACACCGGCCTCAGCTATCACTACACAAAAATGAACCAAGAAACAGAAATGACAAGAAACACTATAAGCTCCTCCCTCTCCCTCATCCACCCACCCACCCAAAATTAAAAAGAATTTAAAAAATTCTTTTTTTTTACCATAAGGGAAGAGAAAAGGAAAGGAAAAAAAAAAAAAAAATGAATTGAAGGGAAAAAATTTAAAAATTAAAATTTTTTTTTTTTTTTTTTAAATGATGCCGGCCTAGGCTGACACCAGACTACATATTTGTAGAGGGTCGAGGAGGATGAGAAGACCGAGGAGGGACAGCACAAACCAGACCTCCACTGGAAAAGTGCAGAGAGTGCTGAGATCTTGGGGAGGCTTGTTGCCACCCACATCCCAGAGAAGACCAATTGTCCTTACCGGCGAGAAATCAATGGTAAGAGACTGTAGCGATACCGCATCGTTATCGAAAAGAGGTGAAGAACACTGGAAGTCTGGGGAGACTTGTTGTCACTCAGACTCCAGGAAATACCACTGGTTGTTGTCAATGAGCAATCACTGACGATGATCTGTGTGAGAACTCCTAGTGAGTACAAATAATAATAACGTCATCAGTGGATTTCGCTCCAAACAGACGCGTCAGTTGTTTTGAAGGAAAAACAAAAACAACGTACGAAGAACATGTACGAGATCTTCAAATTTCGACGCGTATCGCAGAATGCGGACGAAGCCGTGTACTTTTTCTACACATGATTGAGGACTTTAGCGTCCACGTGTGACTTCCCAGACACGGATCGAGAAATACCCGCACACCTAGTACAGGGCTGTTCGTCTTCTAAGGTCAGAAGAAGAGCGTTTAGAAACGACTCTACACTCAAACAAAAACTGGACGAGGCCAGGGTGATAAAACTTTCACACATACGTGCTGCTGACATAAAACGAGAGGTGGCCCACGCATTCTCGTCCCATCACAATAACGAAAGTCACAAGCAATACATACGCAGGAAAAACTCAGAAAAAATACTAACTGCTCCGGCAGCGAACGTTACCACGGACACACATGAGATAGTGGTCGCCACCTTGCTTCGAGGCCCCGTGCACATGGCAAAGACGCCAGACATGTTTGCCACTTCTGTGGATACTCGGCAACACATGTGACGTGTCTCGCTAAAGGACAAGAACATAGGAACTGCCGGAAAAGGAACAATTTCGCCAAAGTCTGCAACTCAAAGCCGGTAAGACAAATGTCGTACTCGTACCAAAATTACATTAACTCCCCTTCTACGTCGAGTGCTGAATCTGTGTTCACAGTAAAAATTCCCACGTCGACAAGAACCCTTACAGCCATCATTTTTGTTAATAACTCCCCAGTGACCTTTGTTTTATACACTGGTGCCAGTGTCAATGTAATTTCTGGACGCACATACGACAGTCTTCAGCACAGACCGACAATATATAGTACAGTCACGCAAATATTTGCGTATTCGTCCAAAAAAGCCATGCCCGTTCGTGGATTCATTACCTCCCCGATAACATTTAAAGGAAAATGCTGCAGGGCGAAAATGTTTGTCGTCGATCAGGTACAATCGACAAAATCTACTCAGTACCCACTCAGCCGAGACAGTGGCTATGATAACTTTTAATTTCACGTTTAGTGTGACAGCATGTGACGAATTCCCCTCACTATTCGACGGAAAGATGAGAACGATTTTCGGACCCACTATTAAGTTACACATCGACACTTCGGTCCCACCGGTAACACAGAACATCGTAGGATACCTTTCCATGTGAGGAAGGACGTCAAGTCAGAACTAAAACGCCTCAAAGTAATGGACGTGATTGAGAATGTTACTGGGCCTACCCCCTGAGTAATAGGCCCCTCCCCGAGAAACGAGTGTCGTACGAATCTGCATACACATGCGAAAAGCAAACGAAGTCATCCAAAGCGTCAAATATCCCATGCCGATCGTGGACGACTTGTTTGCGGATTTAAACCACTCAAGAGTGTTTAGCAAACTAGACCTGTCGAGTTTTAGGGTCCAGCAGATATATCACCACATTCACCACACATGCTGGACTATTCTGATACAAGACACCACTTTACGGAGTAAATGCTGCCTAAGTGCCTCAGAGATATTTTAAAAGGTCATTTCGGATCTTTTGAGAGGACTTCCTGGAGTCAAAAATCTCTCAGACGACATAATTGTCTATGGATGTGGCCAAGACTCACGTGATGCCAGTTTGAGGTCCACGCTGGAGCGTCTACAGTATGCTGGGGCCAGGGTAAATAGATAAAAGTGCCTTTTCTCAGTGAAACAGCTCACCTTCTTCGGGCACACTTTAAGTGAGAATGGGGTATCACCAGACCCAGAGAAAATTGCAGCAATTGCAAACTGAAAATCGCTCATTAACGTTGGAGAAGTTCGTTCATTTTTGGGCATGGTCCAATACGTGGTCAGGTTCATCCCACATTATGCCAATGTCACCGAGCCACTCAGAAAACACGGAAAAGACACATAATGGGGTGGTTGAAGAAAGAAAGGGCAGTGAGCTAGTTAAAGGAAGCCCTGACTTGAGCTGGAGTTATAGTCTACTTGACCAGAACAAGCATACACATATCCTTGTAGACGCGAGATCCGTTGGGTTAGGGGTAATGCTTACCCAAGACGAGAAAATAGTGTGTTATGCCAACCGTGCCCTTAATTATGTGGAACAACGATACTCACAGACTGAGAGAGAGATGATAGCCGTTGTATACGCTGCCGAACATTTCCCCTCTATTTGTATAGGTTAAGGTTCACCATTAGCATTGACTGCATACCACTTCTCGGAATCGTCAAAAGCCTCAAGCCAGCCATGTCCAGAATTGAATGCTCGCGTATGCGTCTCATGCCATATGAGTATAGCTAGGTGTACCAGCTTGGAAACGACAACCAAAACCCCGTCAACTACATCAGCCGACATCCACATCACAAACCGAAGAGAGACAATGCGGCTGAGAAATACATAAGATATGTGGCTCAACATGCCATACCCAAATTCATCACGCTTGAAGAGGTAAAGATAGCTACAGGAGAAGACACCCTGTTGCAGGAAGTGATGACTGCACTTTAAGACAGAAACTGGAATGGCCCACTTCAAGAACAAACTATCCACATATGGTGGTCCCGTCCTTCGATCTTGCAGAAAAGAACCGTGGACATAGCCTACTGCGCACACGAGGGTATTGTCAAGACTAAACATATAGTGAAGTAAAAAGTCTGGTTTCCTGGAATCAAAAAACTGGTGGAAGACACGGTGTGCAAGTGCATCCTCTGCCAGGCTTCAAACCCGACAGTATCACATTGTGAACCCGAACGCATTACACACTCCCCGCTGGCCAATGGACTGAAATCTTCCTGAAATTCGCTGGTCATTTACCATCTGGAGGCTACGTGCTAGTTGCCATCGACGACTACAGCAGGTGTCCGGCGATAGAAGTACTCCCCTAGACATCAGTAAGAGTGGTTATTCTTCGCTTCGATGTAATCTTTGCCAGACAAAGCTATCCAGATATTGTCAAGTCTTCCAGGGGAAGCAATTCAAGGATTTTGCCACCCAGGCAGGATTCCGTCACAAAAAGTCACCAATTTGTGGTCCGAGGCAAAGTGAGAGGTTCGTAGGTTTATGAGAACCCTAAAAAGTACATCCATGCCACCACCGCGGAGAGCCTAAACTGAAAAACCCAGATAACCTATTTCCTAAGGCAGTACAGGGCCACTCCACACAGTACAATTGCAACATCTCTATTTTAAGCCCTCACTGGAAGGAGAATGAATATCGGCATACATGCTGTTCCAAAAGACCCCATGCTAGAGTAGATCCACATCCACGTAGCAGAGAATGATGCGCGAGGGAAGAGAAAAATGAAGACCTATGCAAATACAAAAAGAAGAACATAGGTCCCATTCTTGTTCCTAGGTCACAAAGCACTTGTCAGACAGAAACGTCTCAGTAAGCTCCACCGTTAAGCCCCAAACAACTAACGATTATCAGTATAAAGTGTAGCATGGTGACAGCACATAGAGATTACCAAATTACCCGTAACTCCTCTTTCTTCAAGCGGATAGACCGAGACAGCTCTCCTGGAGAAGAGGGCGTAGAATCAGAATCAGATTCAGAAGATGAATTTTGCTCACATCCACAACCGGAAGAATCAGGCTCCATACGTGAGTGCCGCACACGTCTAGAACCGGAGAGACCAACCGAAGCGCGCACAACGCCGAGAAACAATTCATCAGTAGTTAGACACACTCAACTAGCAGTAAGACGAAATACGATGTAGAAGCGACTATCTCCCGCTAGATTTGAAGACTTTATTAGATAAATGAATATGTAAATAAAGTTTGAATTCTATACCCCCCCCCCCCAAAAAAAAAGTATTGATTTCTCATTGACTGAGACAACAGGTTGAATTTATTTATTTAATTCGGCGAAATGTACTTTGAATGGTTCCCTTGAAATCAGAGAAGACCCGCATATACTTCCACGCACATTATATATGTATCAAAATGATGGACAATGATGGACGGCGCCCCACACACATATGAACACACACGCACGGACTATATATATATATATATATATATATATATATATATATATATATATAAATAAATATATATATATATATATATATATATATATATAAATATATATATATATATATATATATATATATATATATATATATATATATATATATATATATGTTTTAATGAAGAAGGGAATAGGCTTATTCTCGTAGTTATCTTCCTTTAATCGGCTGCCATGAAGGGTAAAGTATAATTTAATAATATAAAGTGGGTAACGTTACACGAAGTTTAAAGTATTATTTATATAATTTAAAGAATGGTTTATTTTATAAAAAGAGTAAAGTAATCTAAAGGAGAACAACGTTACCAGAAGGGATACGTATTATTTAAGTAATCTAAAGGGAATAATGTTACAGCGAATGGTAATGTATAATTTCAATAAAAGTAAGGGGATGATGTTACAAGAATGGTAAAGTATAATTCAAGTAATCTCAAGGGCATAACGTTACAAGAAAGGTAAAGTATAATTAAAATAATCTTAAGGGGATACCGTTATAAAAATAATAAAATATTATTTAAGAAATGTAAAGGCATAACGTTACAAGAAGAGTAAAGTATAATTTAAGAAATCAAAAGTTACAAGAAGGGTAAAATATTATTTTAAAAAATCTAAAGGGGATAATGTTATAAGATGGGTAAAGTATAATTTCAGAAATCTAAAGGGGATAACATTACAAGAACGGTAAAGTATAATTTAATAATGTAAAGGGGATAACGTTATAAGAAGGGTTAAATATTATTTAAGAAATCTAAAGGGGATAACGTTACAAGAAGGGTAAAATATTATTTAAGAAATCTAAAGGCATAACGTTACAAGAAGGGTAAAATATTATTTAAGAAATCTAAAGGGGATAACGTTACAAGAAATGTAAAATATTATTTAAGAAATCTAAAGGGGATAACGTTACAAGAAGGGTAAAGTATAATTTAAGAAATCTAAAGGCATAACGTTACAAGAAGGGTAAAATATTATTTAAGAAATCTAAAGGGGATAACGTTACAAGAAATGTAAAATATTATTTAAGAAATTTAAAGGGGATAACGTTACAAGAAGGGTAAAGTATAATTTAATAAATCTAAAGGCATAACGTTACAGGAAGGTTAAAGTATAATTTAAGAAATCTAAAGGCATAATGTTACAAGAAGGGTAAAGTATAATTTAAGAAATCTAAAGGGGATAACGTTACAAGAAGGGTAAAGTACAATTTAAGAAACTTAAAGGGCATAACGTTACAGAGAATGGTAATGTATAATTTAATAATGTAAAGGCATAACGTTACAAGAAGGGTAAAGTATAATTTAAGAAATCTAAAGGCATAACGTTACAAGAAGGGTAAAGTATAATTTAATAAATCTAAAGGCATAACGTTACAAGAAGGGTAAAGTATGATTTAAGAAATCTAAAGGGCATAACGTTACAAGAAGGATAAAGTATAATTTAAGAAATCTAAAGGGGATAACGTTACAAGAAGGGTAAAGTACAATTTAAGAAATCGAAAGGGAATAACGTTACAGAGAATGGTAATGTATAATTTAATAATGTAAAGGGGATAACGTTACAAGAAGTGTAAAGTATAATTTAAGAAATCTAAAGGGGATTTTTTGCAAGAAAGGTAAAATATAATTTAAACAAAAATCGCGCATGAATATACTAGCATCTATGAATTCATCACCCGGGCACACGATAAGTAAACAACAATATATTTCTCATTTAAGGGTGTACAATATTTCCTTATTTCACGACAATGACGGAAACGCATATATTTCATCACAAAAGTCATGGTGATCTACACTATTTTGTCACTATATAAACACTTCCCGACACTAGGAATAGTGATAATGGGGGTAACAGACAGAGTCGCTATGGCTAAACCAGAAGCAGTCTCTAGCAACCCATTACTTCTGTACTTTCTATAAGTACATGCTCTACCTCTTTGTTGTCTTATTTATATTCGTTCATTTAAAGACACACAAATAAAAGATAACGATTTTGTTTAACGCGGGTTTCTATGCGAAAGCTGATTAGTTGTTTCAACTCGTATGTACATTTAGAGAAAGCAATAAGCTTCCTTCCTAATGAGAGAAAATACAGGCTAGAAAATATCAGTTGCAGAAGGTGCTGAAAAGAAGTTGTTCAATTTGCTTCTCAAAAGCAAAATAAAATATCGAGTTATTTATCGTAGAGGCAGAGGCAGCTGCAGAACTTCCAGTGACCAACTTTTACTTGACATTCAAATACACTTCTTAAAAGGTTGAATCATCTGTTTTTCTCTGAACGTATATTGGTGAACAAAATATAAATAACTCTAGTGAAACTCGATGTAACACCAGATATATAGAAACAATTTCATGGCTGCGTATATTTCTGATATATATATGTTAGGATGGCCTTTATTTATGGCATCTGGATACACTGATATTGGAACTGTGCGTTCTATGTTGGAGAGAAAGGTTCGCGTGTCTCTTTGGCGACCAATCTCTGTTCACCTGACTTCCAAATCTTTCGACACACGTTTCGCTTCTATTCTTAATATTTAAACACCTAAGGTTGTTCTTTATGCTTACGTTATCAATCCATCACAAACATATCTTTTAATCGTGTTGACATCATAATAGCTCTCTACTCAATATCACAGGTAGGTGCTCCAGCAGAACTTTGCAACCGACCGGCTCTATAACATCTGCTTCCCCCTTTCTCTCTCTCGTTCTATCTATCTCGTCCCCTCCCTCTCTCTCTCGATCATCCTGAGCTAAATAGATAACTTGTTCATATTGAGAACCAGAAGGATACCCGCCGCAGGACGTGTAAAATTAATTCCTGTAGCAGAAAAGTTTGGCACCAATTTTATGTTCGTTTACGAAGATTAAAATCAAAACATAATAATACTAAATCTTATTCGAATGATTATCAACATCCATTGTATGATTAAAATTCTTAGAAAATGTCTAAAATTGAGGGCTTAAGCTTAAGGGGTCTTACGAAAAAATTGAAATTATGGGAATCCTGCTTAATTGGTGTCTGATAACTATGGATTAAATTACCTGCAAATCTGAAATATTTGAATTTTCAAATAGGAGTTGTGCCCATTTTATACCCCCTAAAACTCATTTAAAATTATCTAAAAAAACTGAAATTTCGGGAATATTTATTAATTGCTCTGTAATACCTATTGTTAAAATTTCACAAGAATCTGAAGTATCTGAATCTTCTAAATATAGCCAACATTACGACTTCTTACGCATAGTAAGTATGTTCCAAGATTCATAATGATCGGTTTATTAGGTTAAGAGTGAATCTTGTACAGACACACACACACACACACACATATATATATATATATATATATAAATCTATTCCCATTTACTTATATAAATAGAGATATATTTTTGTTTAAAAAATCTTCGTAATTAGTTAGAGTCGTAATTTGTAAATATTTTAACTGAGTCCTGCTTCACCATTGTTTTCACTTTCTGAGAAAACTCCGATCAAAACCGAAAATCAAACCACATTCTTAGACAAACAAACAAACTTAAATATGGAATTAAAGTTATGTCAAAAATATATATGCTAATCCTCGACTAGAAACACAAAAGAACATGTAACATCATAATATGATAAACTCAACTGTCCATCGTTTTCCAGACTAACTTTTTTAATTTTTAAATATATTATTTTCTTAACTTGTATTTTAACTTCAATTTGTTCTAGTAACTTTTACATTTTTCAAATCCAATTTTCATTTCCAATGTTAAACGAGTTAGAAGTAGGGATTATACTATTTTTTCATCATAGTTCACCCCAAACAAGGTAAGTCGCCACTGTAGATGTAAGGGGCTACTGAGAAAAAAAGGTAAAGTTTTTTTTGGAGAGGGGTCAACCTAAGTTAGGAGCTGCGCAGCGAGATGTCTGTTTACATTAGTTTTACATTTCTGCATGTCAGTAACGGCAGGAAAGCAGGGGAAGGGAGGGTGTTTCAGAGTCCAGCAGCACGAGAAAATAAAGCTTTTGGAGTAGAAAGCTCTTCGGCATCTGGGGAACTCCACAGTGTATGGATGGGATTTGGCAGATTGTCGGGTTGGTCTAGTGAATTTACGTCGTGGGGATACTAGAGCAGCAAGCTCATTAGAGCACAATCCATTGAAGTACTTGTAAAACAGGGACAAGGAAGCAACATTGCGGCGATGGGACAGGGGCTGAAGCTTGGTTGATAGTGAAGGACCTATCAAGTTGGCGACTCTTTATTGGACCTTATCTAAGAGGGAGAGACTAGCGGATGATGCACCAGCCCAGATGTGGCAACAATACTCAATGCTAAGGCGGATGGTGGCTTTGTAGAGATACAGGATAATGTCAGGTGTGAGAAGTTTACTGGCACGATAGAGGGAGCCCACCTTTTTTACAGATGCCCTGGCAAGGTTTTCAATGTATTTATTCCAATTCATGTTATATGTGAAAGTTAGGGCGAGGAGTTTGAATGATGAACTCTCAGGCAGGGTGCTATTTGCCATGACAATCGGTGGTTAAAGAGGTTTCTTGTAGTCATTGAAGGAAAGTAGCTTTGTCTTTGCGACATTAAAAGTTACCATCCATTTTTTTACCCCATTCCACTACAGACTGGAGGTCATTTTCTACGGATTCAGCCAGTCTCAGATATGTGTGCGTCGGGTTTGCCCACATGACGAGAGTAGAGAGTGGTGTCGTCAGCAAATATTCCTATCTCAGTCCCAATGACATCAGGGAGGTAATTTATGAAAATCAGGAACAGTAGAGGTCCAAGAATAGATCCCTCGGGCTCACCAGCATGTATGCCATGTTGCTTAGAAGAACGGCCGTCGAATACAACCTGGATCTTTCGTTTTGCTAGGAAAAATTTAATTATATTAAATATTTGTCCAGAAATACCATATGAGTGCAGTTTTAGGAAAAGTCCTTCATGCCAGACCTTGTCAAAGGCCTTAGATATACCGAGCGCTACCGCCCTAGCTTCATCTGCCTTGTCCAGTGTATGGTATATGCGTTCATAGATGACCGTTAGGATATCTGCAGTAGATCGTGCTTGTCTGAATCCGTATTGATGATCAGAAAGAAGTTTAGCATTAACTAGGTGCTGACTATCGCTAGATTGATTAATGATTCAAAGATTTTGGCAAAGAATGGGAGTAGACTAATTGGGCGGTAGTTTAGACGATCAGTTCTCTCTCCATAATTCTTGAAGACTGGTACCACAGAGGCAATTTTCCAACTATCAGGGAAACAAGATTCAGTAAGGCATTTGTTGTATAGTTTGGAGAGGACAGGGGCCAGCTCAGCAGAACATTTCTTTATTACTATTACTGGTATAAGATCAGGCCCACAGGCTTTGGAGGTGTCAAGATTTTTTATGATGTCTCTCACTTGAGACGGGGTGATGACCAGGTTCTTAAGTGTGGCTTCAGTCCGCAATGGGAATTTAGGGAGGGGTTTGTTTGCCGAGTTCAGAGTGGAGTTTAAGGCGAAAAATGCCTTTTATTTTTATATATAGTTTACTGAAATGAATCGGCACTTTTAAATAACTTATTAAAATAGATGGTAATCATTTTTATTACCGGCATAAATTATTTTAAAAGAACTATACCTTTGGGAAATTGATAAAAACCAAATTATTTTGTCTTGCCTAATCATTTGTGACATATTTGCGTAAAAAAATATAATTAATATTAACAATAAGTTTTAAGTAATTTAATTTGCCGTAAATAGTAAGTTTGAATAATATTATCCGCGTTACAACTATTGTAGAACGTAAGTACATAACCGCATTATTTTGTCACTATTTTAGACACATTAAATTGCTTAACACTTCTCCTCACTATTTGTGTATTATTTGGCGCCTGTCTGCCGATTGTTGTCCGACTCAGCTACATTTAATCTCATTAGAGGGGTCAATACACTAACTAGCACAACACATTGCAACATTTTGTTTTGTTTTCATGGTTTTATGTCAGGTTGTGTCTACTCTACATTATACTAAATGTTGGACAAGATTTGAGTATGGGAAACTTTCAAATTTTGAAGTTGAACATTTTCGACTTACAGGTCATTTTCCATAACGTTTTAAAACACTAACTCGGTCAGTTTTCATGATAAACCAATAAACTGTGTTTTCAGGGTCAATCTTTCACATGAAATGGTTTTCAGTGATGTTGAATAACCACTCATACCATATTTATGGTTACCCCTACCCCACCCCCGATTCACATAAGTCATAATGTTTTTTTCAAAGTTGTTAACACTTCCAAACAGTTGCACTGTATCATCTGGAGCAGGAGTTTTGTCTGTCATCACTGTAACAAGTTTGTCCTCTTCCACCTTTCATCCCCACTCCGATGGTGCCATTTCATCACTACATCCCATCCACTTCATAACCTGGTAGTAAGTCCGCAGAGAATGAAATCTACAGGCAGAGACAGTTGGAGGGAGTCGTTCTGACGTGGCGAACATCTTTGCCCTTGCAACTTTCTTGCAGAGCATATTGTATGTAATCGACGCCAGTGAGTATTTTTGATTTCCATTGAACAGTGATGTCATTGCCTTAGAATCATTGGTTTCCACAACATCCTGCGTTTGCTTTGGTCGAGAGAATGCTTTCGAACAGTCTTTCACTGTCTTTTTTCTTTTGATGATTCGCTTGAACCCCAACTTATTTCCAATCCCGAACACCCTGGATACCGAATCACATCCTGTAAAGGAATACAGAAACAATAGGTCCTTGCAAACTGCTTCCTCACCTGTTTCAGAACATTGATATTATAGACGTAGGATTTCATCTTATCGGAGCGGAAATATAGTGCAGTACATTTAGAAACATTTGTATGAAAGAGCAAGAGAACAAGAAGATCTGTATTTTGTTGGATCAGTGCCTGCTTGTTTACCCCATTCGACAAGATGGCGTCCTTTTTCTCAGAAAATATTATCGCCTCGGTAATGTTCACCTTGTTTACATTCAGCTTTCGACTTCACCTTTGATGTGCACAGTCCTTTATACTTGATCCAACCTCATAACCATCAAACACCACAGTCGCTCTTCCATAGTTTTCGACAGTGAATGGGACATAGTCGTCTGCAATCGAACTGTAGGTGCCCCCCTCCTTCCATTTCAGACGGTGAAGAAGAGATCCTCCATCTCGTACGTTGTGCTCTGTGAGTGGAACAGTTTGCTGCACACGACTGTCTGATTTTGTAGTAACATAGTTTCTGATTGCCTTGAGTCAATGCTACGATCTGCAGACACTTTAACGTTATTGCTGGATTCAAATTCCGTTTGTGAGAGTAGGAGTACACTGATTGTCAGTCAATTTCTTATACAATGTCGCTTCTGATTTCGAAGAGGTCCTTAACATTGACGTCTTTGTTGGCATTAATTCCTGTGATGAAATTGCATAAAGATTCATCAGTTGAAAACGATGTAACACTGTCTAGTTTTTCCGCAATTTTACCAAAATCTATCTCATCTCTTTTGAACTGAGAGGCAGACAACTCCTTATGTTGTTAACCTATTACGTAACTTCTTTCGGTAAGATCTTGCATGGCCAACTTGTAAAGGGATGACACAGTGGATGACATGACCCAAACTGTTCTCTGGGGCTCGAACATCCCACTCCCTCGCGTCAACCCGCGTTGGCTTTTGAGTGAGCGCATTAGTGTCTGCTCGATCACAAGATCGGAGCCAAGACCAGCCCAGTATTGTCTGCTGCGTAGGATTACGTGAAACCCAGAGTGGAACTTCTGATGTACTTCAGGATTGTCGTCTTTCAAGGCATACCTTTTCTGGAGACATAGACGAGCCAACTTCAGATAACTCGGATTGCTGGGATAAAATCTAATGCTGCTGCTAGTTTCAGTTCAGCGGTTGTTGGCTACGTATCCTCCATTGGCGCAACTGTTGATATCAGTTTTGATGAGTTCTGCTGCGGTTTGGGGAATTGCTCGTTTCTGTACTTAATCATCGTCCTCCTTAGGTGAATTATAGTATTCACGAAAAATGTCACAGGTTTTTCCCTAAATGTCACAATGTTTTTGATGCCACTGCAGTCTTCAGTCACGAATATAGAGTTCCCATATCGACGTAGCCAGTTTTCATTGAGGTATTGATTTCCGTACACCGTGGATTTACTACCACGCAAGTATTCTCCCATTTTAGTGACAAGGTCCAATATCGTTATCTGTTCTTCATCGTTTTCCTCTAAGAACTCACAAACACTCTCGAAACCTCACTCTTATCGCTGCCATTTGGTCTTCTACTTTTTCTTCGTTTTATGGATTCAGCTGACGTGAATTGTCTTGGAATATTCCGCATTGTACGGAAGTTGATGCTACACGACTGATGGTAAACACAGTCTGCTGTGTGAAGATCACCACCAAATTATTCGATCCGTCTTTGAACAGCAGTGGCCCACTCATCCCCTCTGGTTTTACAATGGACTAATATAGTTTGAACAAATGCATCTGTCTTCAGATAGAACATCCTTTCGTCACTTTTTCGTTTTGGGTATTTTTTTCGGAGTAACAATTCCATAGAATAAGCAATGTGTTCAATTGTTATATGGTACCAGAGAAACACGAGCGCTCCTTTTCACTTGTCGAACAGAACGACCCTTGCTGGAGGCAATAGAAATGCCCCTTTTGTTGATGTGGTTTACCTGACACGTTTTGTGAACACAAGTTACTGCTTCAATCCGGACGTTCACACCTCTTTCGACACTTGCACGGTTGATACCTTCAGCTCCTTTTTCTCGAACCACCACGGTCTCTTCACCGTCCAAAGTCCGTTCACATAAAAGACAGGTTTCTGCGTTGGCTGAATTCATGTTTACCTAAAAATATATGTATACAGTGTATTAGTATATGCCGGTATGTGAATCGGGTTGAGTGTAACAATACCGGCTGGGCCCAAAAAACAGAACATCCCTCTCTTATCTCCAAGGAGGCCAGGTTTTAATAGCAAATTCATATCATATAACCTGGGATACTTATTCAAATTGCTGCACTTTTTCAGTCTACTCTGAAGGGGTAGGGATAACCTTAGATATGGTATAAGGGGTGATTCAACGGCACTTGAAACCATTTCATGTGAAAGATTGACTCTGAAAACATAGATAAAAATGCAAGATTTATTAGTTTATGATAAAAACTGACCGAGTTAGTGTTTTAAAACGTAATAGAAAATGACCTGTAAGTCGAAAATGTTCAACTTCAAAATTTGAAACTTTCCCATACTCAAATCTTGTCCAACCTTTAGTATGATGTAGAGTAGACCTAATCTTTAAACTTTAAAATAATGTTGCAATTGTTTTGTGATTTAGCGTTATATTGACTTTCCTGCGTGGCAGCAAAAAAACATAGGAAGAAAATATGTATGTACAAACAAAAACCAATGGTTTCGTGTATCCTATCTGTTGCAAGACATAGACAGGTTTGGCCCACATATTTTTTCTTGATTTGCCTGTTGTATGTAAACCTCAATGCACTAGTGTAAGCGAATGGATTGATGTCGAAACATTTCGGTCTATCCAGATTCATTCGTCAGGCTTTAACCGATGTTAAATGTGCCTGCATTGGAACCATTCCTTAACAGGCTAAAGTTAAATCCGACCCTACAAGCGATTACCGTTACAAGTGTTTGTATCACGTTTAAGTACGCTGTTTATAACGACGGTGTTATAGTGCTTATAACGGGCAGTGCCAAAATTATAAAGCGTGAAATCGTTTCAGGAACCCAAATTGAAAGTCTCTTGGCTTGCGCACTAGTGCATCAAACCATGTATCTCTACCCGGACCCTTTGGTTAGATGGATGAGCCTTTCTAGATACTGGACGTTAGGTTTAGTCATGAGCTCTAGCTGGAGGAAAATTGGTCTTGGTTATTGAAAACGGATATGGCCGACGCTGGTTCGTGGACCCATAAGGGGTGTGTTTCGTTCGTAAAACGCGGAAACACTCAAAACACATCACTACTAGACCTCGGCAAAAGGAGAAATGTATTTCAAAATTAATAGCAATTTTCTCATAATTCCGGAATAAACTTAAATTGGATAATTTCGGCACTGGCCAAAAGAAGAGTTTATATTTGTAGCAGATTTTCAAAGGAAATAGTTAGACGAGAAAAATTGCCGACTCTTGCTTGGAAAATTAAGAACGTGAAGTTCATACTAATTGCATACTATAAAAATCCAAGAGATATTTCGTTTCTGGAAAAATTCTGGCGAAAAGAGATCACGTTTTAATACACGTTAGCAATATCTTAATTTGAGCAAAAGGTATACATATATTAAACTACATTTGTAAGCGTAGTAAATAGAGAATGTACAAAATTATAACTCAGCAGACTCACTCTAGATATGTTCAAATGTCTCTTATTTGTACAAAATCTAATAGCCATGAAAGATGCAAAAATAAATTCATATTTATCAAAACTGGAATAAAATTCACAGCTGATATAACAAATCAAATATCGTCGAAGAATGTCAACGAATATTAAAATTTAGGTCATGATCATGAAAAAACTGACAAAAAACCACGCGTGCATTCAGTCGGGAAAAAAGAAACACGGTAAACCTTTTTCTTACAAAATTTACTTTTATCATAGATGCGGAAAAATACACTTATATAAAAATTGCCCATGTCAAATAAGAGGATCCATAATTGTAGCAATAGGGGACACAAATTCTCACATTGTAGAAAATAACACAGAAAACAAGGATTCTAAAGTCAACAGGAACATAAGGCAATCGTGAGACTACATGCCTTCATCTGAATATGTAGGTATGGACCAAATTCTCAATATTATATGAAGTATTCCCTAGATGAGCAAAAGAAACGTTGATAACTCAAAACAATTTATTTGATCAGACTGAAATTTTGCATGGTAGTTACTGTCGTCCATGCATCACATTTGAAAAAAAAATCAAAAGTTGAAATTTCGTCAATTATGATCTTGATATAACTTATCAAGGTCAAGGAGATAGACGATGCGGGACTTCATTGGTTTTAATATAGTCCAAATTACGAATCTCTACAATAAACACGACCTAACTTATCACCAAAACTGTGACTTAACATTTCCGTTACTTTGATCTTGACCTTTGACTTAGATAACCCAAAATTAAATCCGGTCTAAGTTAGACCATGGCCGATATTTTGACCAAGTGTAGTGACGATTTGTAAAACGATTTGGACGTTAGGCTGCACACAAAAAAACCTAGTGAATAACCAACAAAGAAACCTGATCGAAACCATAACCTCCTTAGGGGGAGAGTAAAAATACGGTTAAATTTACAAAAGCAGAAAACGCATTAATTATGATGAAAAAATCTTAAATGTGTAAATGGACGACACAAATAGTAAATTTCAATTAGACACATGATCTCACTTTACGATAATATATAAATTAACGTGGATAAAAAATCGACAGAGCAACGCTAATTATTAAAATAAAATAATTTATTTTAGGTAAATACATTACTAATGTATAAATTTTTTACAATAAAACTTGAAAGTCATTGATCGATCTCGAAACTTATTTAGAGCGAGTTGGATGAAGTCATTTTGTTTTATGAAACCTGTTAATTAATACGTTTTTTTTAATAGCGTAAAAGTCGCTTTAACCAGTATAGACAATTTAAAAATAAAACTTAAATCAAATTTTCGTAAACTAAAACAACATCGTATTAAAAAAATATGTTTTCGACTAAAACGACAAGTATCGTTCGTAGCTCGATAAATATTTTAAAAAGAATATGACCGCTTAGTAAAAGTTGGAATTTTAAGTATAACAAATTATATTTTTAGGAGGAAAGTATTCTAAAAAAACGATTTATCGGATGCATACTCATTTGATGAGAAATGTACAAACTTATAAGCAATATATTCTTTTTGGTATAAAGGTTGCGTCTGGAATATTTCACCAAATAATGGACGCAATGTGGAGTGCATGGATTTTTTAAATCAAAAGCGTAAATCGATAACAACATACTAAAAATGTAAAGAAAATATTATAAACATTAAAGAATACGACTTTAATTGTTTTAAACAGCGATTACATACCACAGCCACATAATTGATGAAAGGCGTCCAACTAGATCTACACCAATGAATATATATCTCCATGAACAAGTGTGTAAACATTGCAAGCTTTTTGGAACTAACGCAATTTTATTTCTAAATGCACGCAATAAGAGCTCCACTAAATAGATTAATTAAGAAAGATAGGAAATGAAGCAGGTTTTCTGAATGTCAAAAGGCATTCGAAATTATTATAAAAGCTTATCTCTTGCGAATTATGATCTTAATAATGAGATATACGCCGCAGCTGATGCTAGTAACTTGGGATTAGGTGCCGTTTTATTACAAACAGAAGATACCGGACAAATGAAACAGTAGCCCACGCATCAAGAACGTTATTGCCGACAGAAAGCATATGAAGCCAAATAGAAAAAAAAAACACTAGGTATAATATTTGCAGTACATTTTTACTAACGGAACCTCATCAGGAAAAAAATGATGTTTGTGCACAAGGTACAAAAAAAGTCGCCAACCTAATAGGTCCCTCACTGTCAACCAAGCTCCAGTCCCTGTCCCATCGCCGCAATGTAGCATCCTTGTGCTTGTTTTACAAATAGTTCAATGGATTATGTTCCAATGAATTGGCTACTCTGGTGCCCCTTCGACGTAAATTCACTAGACCAACTCGACAATCAACTAAATCTCATTCATTCACTGTGGAGGTCCCCAGATGCCGGAGAACCTCCTATTCAAATAGCTTCTTTCCTCGGGCTGCGGGACTCTGGAACTCCCTCCCTGCTCCCTGTTTCCCCGACAGTACTGACATGCAGAAATTTAAAACTAATGTAAACAGACATCTCGCTGCGCAGATCCCAATTTAGGTTGACCCCCCAACCTTCTCCCCTTTTCTATGGTCTCAGTAGCCCCTTACGTATACAGTGGCGGCCTGCCTCATTTGGGGTGAACTATGTTAAAAAAAGAAAAAAAAGAAAAAAAACAAAAAAGTATTGAGATGGAAATAAAAAAATACTTTGAAATGAAGTAAAAGAATCACAAGTAAGTCTCAAGAACATTACAGTCATAGCCGAATTTGATAAATTTATTACAGAAATAAAGGAAGAGATTATGAGCATCCAAAAGGAAAAGTCAAATCACGAAACCAGTGTTTCTTCTTGTGACGTCATTTTACTATACGGTAAGCGTTTGGTGATACTAACATCACGGAAGAAAAATATTGAAGAACTTTCGTAGGGAGATCCCGAAATGACTAGAATGAAAGTCTTTCTGGACAATTACGTTTATTGGTGTGAAAAGACTACATATTTCCTATGCATGACCAATTAATCGTATTATTACATTATCGTGGTAGATAGTTTCATGAAATGACCTAAACTTGTCAAATTTATGAAACTTAGCATAATGAACGTTTTGCACGAAAATCTTCGTCAGATTTGTTATTCCTCATGCAATTGTTTCTGATAATAAAACTCAATTTACGGCTAAAGAATTTCATATTTCTACATGGATAACCACTTCATTCTATCCAAGATCTAACGGCGAAGAAGAACGCTTCGTAAATACGTTCAAGCGCGCATTAAGAAAATCAGAGGGAGGTGAAACTGAAGATTGATTGTTACAACAATTTCTCGTATATCGGATAACTCCAAACCCAGGTACAATTTTGGGAATATCAACTGTTGAAAGATTAATTAGGTATTTGATGAACTAATATCTAAAAATCAAAAAGTTTTAAAAATATAATCTCGATACAAAAGGCACAAAGAAAAGAAATCTATTTTGAAGATTATAAAAATGGAAAAACTTGATGTAAAGTTTAAATATTGAATATAATTTGATCGACATATTGCTTTTGTATTTATCGTATGAATGTCTGTGGCAAACATAATTTCATAGGGAAATTTTGAGACATTTGTTTGACGAGAGAAATGCCAAAGAAGGAATAATAATTGAATAAATGAATAAATAATGATAATAATAATAATAATAATAATAATAATAATAATAATAATAATAATAATAATAACAATAATAATAATAAAAAGAAGAAGAAAAAGAAAAGACGAAAGGAGGAGACGAAACAACAAATCACATAGTAAGTGAATGCAGCAAACTAGCTCCAAAAGAATACAAGAATAGACATGACTGTATGGGGGAAGCAGTACACTGGGAACGACTGCATTTCGCTCATGCTGACAAATGGTACAAACATAAACCAAAAGCAGTAATGGAAAATGAAAATCACAAATGGAGGTGCAAACAGATAAATTCATACAAGCAACGAGACCAGATGTTATCATAATCAACACGACGAAAAATGTTGGCGTTCCAGGAGACTACAGATTGAAGATCAAAGAGACGGAAACACCAAACGATACACAGAACTTGCCAGAGTATTGAAAGAGATATGAAGCATGTAGAAAGTCAATATAATACCAATAATCGTAAGAGCATTAGAAAAGTCCCCAAAACACTGGGAAAAAAAAAGACTGAGAGAAACTGGAATCCAAGAGATCACTGAAAGCATACAAAGGACGGCAATGATGAAAACAGCTGCTATCTTAAGGAAAATCTTCAAAAGCGGAAACCAACACGCATAAGCTACGCACGGTAACCAGTCACATAGAAGTTACAATAGGAAGAAAACAAACACAGAAATAACACCACCATATAGACCTAAAGAACAGAAACGGCAAGAAATTTCCTAAACTGCCCTCCCCCAAAGTAATGGCACCAGCCTCGGCTGTAACCACACAAAATAGCCGTGAAGAGTCAAGAAAGATGGGAATACCGAGAAAGATGGGAATAACGAGAAATTAATGGTAACCGGCTGTTGCTATACCGCAAAGTCATTTGCAATGGTTATCGAAAATAGGTGGAGAGTAATTGAAATCTGGGGAGACTTGTTGTCACTCGGAGTCCAGGGAACACCACCGGTTTTTATAAGTGAGCAATCACTGACAATGACTTCTGTGAGAACTCCTAGTGAGTACAAATAATAATAGATTCATAATAAACCCAGCATTGAAAATGTTTTACCTTTGATTTTAATGCTATTTTAACTATAGATAAATTAAATAAGATAATAAATAAATTTCAATAAATTTTAATTAACTGTGTTGAAATGTTTTTACAATAACAATTTTAATTGGGTAAGTTCTATTTTCACCGGATTTCACCGGATCAGTTTTTGTTTGGTTTGCAATATTTTGATGCCCAACCCTATTGCACCACTTAAAAGGCTAAAAGATGTCGCATAATTATGTATGTGGATACCGTCACAGACTGACGGATCTACGTACGACGATTGATTCCTGTCGGTTGTTAGCTACCTTTACGTAGTCCTTGCGTATACCTTAGCAAATGTGAATAAAAAAACTGTATGTACTGCGTTTTAGTATTCAAAAATGTATTTCCGTCTTTCATTTACATATATTTTTTGGCAGAGAACATCCTGTTTATATCACATGATTTTTCGTTTTTTTGTTGTTGTTCTTTTTTGTTTTCCTAATGAAAGAAAACCAACCCAAATTACTAAAACGTAAAAAATAACGGAACTAAAGAATTGAAATTGCTGACATCTTTCTCCTCATCTCGCTCTTCTTCTTCTTCTTCTTCTTCTTCTTCTTCTTCTTCTTCATTATCCGACGCTACGTTTCACAGAGTCTTCGCCTAAAACTATTCGGAACGCCGCAGAACGCTACGGTGTTGGCGCGAAAAAAGAGCTCAGCTTTTAATTAATTAATTCCGCTGCATTCGAGTAATTAGTTGGCGAATGTTAATGACTAACAGAGGAAACGTGTGCGGATGGAGCGTACTCATGTGTATGATGCTCCGTGTACTTGTATAAACAGAGAGGAAAGATGGGATTCTACGTATAAAGATGAGGAAAACGGGAGAAGTGCGGGGGTCTATGAGCGGATGTGTAAATGTTATGTCACACGAGAAATAAAATGCAGGCATGTATGCGTTTTAGTAGGATCAACATACCGTTCTAACATAGACCGATTTTGTTCATCCACATATAGCTGTTCCGCCGTATCACACTTCTTTAGTAGTAATAGAAATGGGCGGGTGTTTAAAACTGTGTTTCGAAACCCGGCCGCATTGACAGCAGTCAAGAATCATTAACATTATGTTATGGGCCATGTTATGGTTAAGGGAAATCTATAAATGATTATAGATTCGCAATTCTCGGCTAAGTAGACTGCTCTATATTTTACGAAGAGCTATGCATTTACGCTATCTAACACGTAGTCACCCATTAGGCTCCAGTTAGATTGTTTGAATCAGGATAAAGTGAGTTTACAAAGCCAGTTAAATTTGCAACATGAAAAGACAAAATGCAAAAGTAATCTTCTTGTTCGCTATCTCTCCCCTTCTCTCCCTTTCTCTTCATTTCTCTTTTTCCTTCCGACTATGTTTTAAATAACATTAATAATTGTGGTGATATTTTCTACTGTTTAAGATGAACTCTTTCAATCTTCTGTTTTATAGTAAGTTTTATTACCTTTGACTATTCATGAACATAAATAAAGAGAGAGAGAGAGAGAGAGAGAGAGAGAGAGAGAAGAATGCAAGAGTGATAGACACTACAAAATACGAGGTCGGGGGCAAAATATACAGTGATAAAGCGGAATAACAGACAGAAACTTTGTAAGAGATAGATTACGTTATGAGTAAATTGCAAATTAAAACTAATTAGAACAATTAAACTAGATAAAAAACAACTGAATCCAAAAACCGAGGAATATTGCAATATGCATTTTATGTGATTAAAACATATAGGAAAAAGCCTTAGAGAAGCAAACGCTGATTAACTAGCTTTAGTCTAATATTATACATATATCTAATATATAAATAAAAGTCAGTCCGAATCTCGACTTTAGACACATATCGTATTTCTTCCTTTTTAGTTTTGCTGCGTGTCTTTACACTAGAAAATGTAATTCGCTTAGTTTCTTTCAGAAAATACTTATTCCGGCTAGAGAATTGTTAGACTGGAGGTATTTTATCGTTCATGAACTAAATAGCAACAGTCGATTACGAAATTGAAAACAAATTTATATTCTTTTACCTGTGACCAATTTCAGATAAACAATTTTATATTAAAAAATAGGTAGTAACCTATTTATTTTAAAAAGAATTAATTGTATACCATGCTACTATAAAAGTTAAACTATTTTTCTTTCTAGCATCTACTACTTAAACTAATCGTAGTATTTTTAGGATACAAGGACCCTTTTATTATTCATGAAAAATGGAGCACTGTCACCATCTTGCATTTTTACTTAAAACTCTTGTAAGCACAGAAATATTCGTTGTTCTTTTTACATAAAAATATAAAACGATATTTATAATTATATCTAAATTTTTCTTTTTTTTCTATATTTACAGAGTTATCTATACTGTAGTTTCTTTACTTTAAACAATATTATTTCTGTTTTGACGATGTCAGCATTTGACGAAAACGGTGAGAGGCTGGATTATTAAAAATATGTTTTCGTATTTCTTTCTCTTAAGTGTTTTCTTTCTCTTGAAGTCTTTCTGGACGTTGACGTCAATCACCTGAAACGTGGAAGCACACTGCGTGTTGACGCTAAGAATTCATTTGAATTTAAAAAAATTAAACTTCGACGTAAGCAAACGACATTCGAATATTAAAAAAACTAAATAAATTACATTTATTATCGGTTTCCATTAAAAGCTAATGGATGTCATAATCTTTAGGTTTTATTGTTTCACATATTTTTGCAAAAGTGGAGCTGATAAAATATAACATTGTTATTTAACATTCAAATATATTTTCTTTAACATGCATTAAACTGCATTTTAAAATGACTTCGTTTCATATTTTTTATATATCTTTGCTGTATGTGTATTTTTTAATTTAAGTAACACCATAATGGTTTTCAAACATGATATATATATTTTTAATTAAAGGGGAGTAATCATGTACACTTATAATTAGTTCTTTCCTTTGAGTTCTTTTCGCAAAGTTTTATCTGCCCAATTAAAAATTGTGATAAAAAATACATTAATAAAATAATGAGGCATGACGCGTCTCTGTGCATGTGTGTATGTTTCTCGACTCCACATGACTTAGACATTATAATCTTTTTTATTATTAATTGATTATTGTTGTTAAATCAGAAATGCAAATTATGAAATTAGATCCACCAAAATGCATTTCAATTTCTCCGTAAAGAAGTCAACAATCTTTATTTTTTTTACTCCCGGGTAGGTACAGCTTGATTGATAAAAGGGGTACGTCCTTCGAAATTTCTCACTCCCCAATGTGAAAAGAATAAAGACAATATATTTAACAATACTAAAAAAGTACAAAAATGAACATGTTTAATTAATAAAGCAGTTGGGTGCAGTTATTTGTAAATAATTTATTTTTGCTTTTATTTCCTCTAATAATGTTAATAATGTCAATAATAATGTTAATGATAATTGTATAAACTATGGGACCCGTGTAAATTACACGAAATGATGTTTTCAATACTAATTATCTTGTTCCTAACCTAGACATGTTTGAATAACATATGGAAGGATTTGATATGTATATTTATTTAAAAAACTTAAAAATACATGAACCAATTTACAATACTTCTTTATATACAATATTTCTAGTGAAGGTAATATTTCGACGATTAAACCTTACTTTTTAAATGCTTTAGATTAAATTAAATTTGGTTCCAATTCATGAGTAGCATACAAATATTCGGAAGGCTGTTGCTTTTGATGTAAGCGTGACACACAAAATAACACACACACTATCGTCTCCTCCTTACCCTCCCCCTTAGATGTAGAAAACAAATCTTAGAGATTAGTTGGGATTGAACTATAAACTAGCCGAGCCGACGTCAAAATCCTACGTCGCTAACCGTTGCGCCAAAGGGAAATACCTTAAAATATTACGAAAATTAGGTGACTTGAATGCTTTTCCAAATCTAGGTGCCGCACACATGCACAGAGCTTTTGATGTAAGTGTGACATACAAACGCACACACTATCGTATTAATATATAGATATTTATATATATATATAATATATATATATATATAATATATATATATATATATTATTTCATGTATCTACAAGTAATATTTCAATAGAATATAATATATCATGTATCGTTTGCAGTATTTACTTCAACAGTGCTCATTACGTGAGTAGAGCAAGGTAGTAAATTATGACAACATATTTATGGCAATTAAGCTACACCGAGACGTCAGTGTTTCATTCGCGTAGAGAAGCGTCAGCCTGACGATTTCCTACGGAAATGAAACTCGAACGCTTCTGTGTAGCTTAATTGCCACAAATATATGTTTTCATAACTTACTATACACACACACACACACACATATATATATATATATATATATATATATATATATATATATATATATATATCGCCGTATCACGGCTATTACAAATAGCTAGACATAGTAAGTGTTTCATGCTAAGACTCGAAATCCGATCGCTTGCACAGTAGTCAGAAATCTTACCTGCGTCATTTTTTTTTGTACATGATTGATGTTTGATAAAGCCGCGATTTCAAACGCTGATTTTTAAGCACTGTAAGCCTATTTTCTTTTGTAAATAATATAGATAATATTTTATGTTATTAAATAAGTATTTAGAAATAATGAAAATAATATCCAATTAACCACGGTTCCTACTAGTATAAGTCGATGTTCACAACCCATGTAAGTATTCGCATCCTCAAATACACGCAGAAGGCGGCGTAACATCCTGTTGTTAATCTACGAGTTAATTCAGCTCATGCTTGCAAAGAAGGTTTCATTAATGCACTAATTAGATTTTCCTTTATTCGTCAGCGTCTTCTTATTTTGATGCAGTAGAATATTACTTATTTCCTCGAGTAGCCATGGACAACGCTACAATCTCCGCTAAGCCGACATCTTTCAGAGATCGGAATAGTTGTGAACCTTCGGGGAAAACATGCGTGCGGGTCATTCTTGTGGTATTATGGTGCGTAATTAATCCCAGTTATTGGTTGAGGCTAATTAGCTGGCTTGTTCCGGAAGCTATCTACGAATCGTACGACACTACCTTAACAAAATACAGTCGAAGAAGTCTACAGTGTTTTAAAAAGTAATATTTGCCTCAGTTAATAACTTACACATATTTGATTGCATAACTTCTTTTTAATAAATCTACTGTAATAATGGGACAATACAGGCAATAAGTAAGCGCGTACATGCATTTGGATATTAATTGTAATATACATCCGTGAGGTCATCCAATCTTACGCTAGAAGTTGTCTTCAGTACACGTGCATATGAATGTAAGCTATAACATCAGACTTTGAGGTCATTCAGTCGGATAGCTTATTTGATAACATTACATATCGTGTTGTGTTTGTTCTGTGAGTAACTTCCGGTTGACATTATCAGTGGAATATATATATATATATATATATATATATATATATTTATTTGTTTATTATCTATGTACGTATACATTTCGTCCTTTATAATCTGGACTCATCAGCATAGAGATATGACTATTCACTACTGGTCATGTGATTCGAAACCCCGGATTCCGAATATTTTACAACTCAAATCCCGACATCTAGAACTACTGGGCCACCGCTGAATAGCGAAGAAACAGTGATATTTTAACACTTTATCCGGCGGCTTGAGGTCATAATGAAAAGAAGAGTTCCACTGTATAGAATGAATTTAAATTTTGTAATTGAAACGCTTTTTTTAACCAATAAAATGCAGATACTTTTCTTTTAAAAAACATATTATTTATTTAAATTCAAATTTTCGATTCACACAGGAATTTTCGTCAGGATAATAGAAAATATTTTTTTCTTCCTTTCCTGTTTTTTTTTAAACGACTTGGTGTCGCTTGATCTTGTGCTTCACATATTAACGAAGCTCGTTGTGTAATAATGTCCACAAGTGGTGTGTGTTCTGGTCGCACGTTATAAGTATTAGTAAAGACTTTTACTGTATAGAATGCATTTAAATTTAGTATATATATATATATATATATATATATATATATATATATATATATATATATATAGAAAGAGAGAGAAAGTTAGAAATAAGTTAAGCTATTAACGGGCGCATCTTTACTACTATTGTCGCAACCACATTGTATATACATTCCACTACGCTGTAATTCTGAACTATTTACTTATATAAAAACGTTACATCTACGCACTTGTGAACATGAAAATCCGTAATTATGAGTCATCGTTCTCACACATGATGATTCACCAACTGACAGCCATTTTCTACTTTGTCGTTTAGTCTCTGACTTTGTCCAAGTTTATCATGCTATTTAACACGGTGTAACGATATTATACATGGAATTAAAAACACACATACACACTAACAAACAAAAACAAATACATAAACCATAACAACAAAAAGAAAAATACATATACATGCTTTAAACATCGAACACCATTTTATAAACCACTAACATGGATATTTGAGTTTGTCTGAGAATAAATAAGGGCCACTATGAACTTCAACTCTCACTCATGATGCCCTATATTACAATTTTAAAATCTTATTTTCTGAATTGCATGATATTCAATTTTAATTGGTTTTGTGGAAATTGTTGTATTTCTCCTGTCCTTAAAAGAATGACGACACACACCGATGTAAATAGATATATTGAGTACGGATAAATGAGGAAGAGGACGCACACCAATTTAACAGGGTAGTTTTCTCAGACATGATCTCCAGTCGAATGACGATCTACGTTTCAGGTTGATATTATATAAAAATTTGTGACACCCACGAACACACCTGCAACCACCATCTCACTGTAGCCATACCGTTAGGGTGTTTATTTAGTGACGGGGCAGCTTTCCTTTGTATAAGTGTAACCTTTGCATGTGGTTTCAACTCAATCAACAATTATTTTATTTTCGACAATCGACGATTCGGATATTCAAAATAAATAACTTTAATACTATTTATATTTAATTACTTTGAGTTCTTGAATAAAAGAACGTATTTATTCTGACACTAAAAGTATAATATATTTAAGATTGGCTTAGTAAAACAATCGATAACGGTCGGTGTTCTTATTAAAACTATTATAATTGTAAACATATTAAAATGTCTTGCTAAATGTACATTTAAATATAAGTAGTATAATACGTAATCGTTAAATACTAAGTTTGTTTGTAATAAAGAGAAACACAACACACTTTTATAAAAAACAAGTATTTATTAACTGTATTTGTTCCCATACGATGCATATCTTTGGCGACTATATCACCTGGCTTTTTCAAACAAAGGCCAGGTAAAGAAGGTAATGGAAGAGTAAGCGTAAGAGGGGGTTGATATCGGTTGCTTTTGTGTATCATACTGAAGTCACCCTCTCTGACATCTGATGTTCTTCCTTGCGTGTCTTTATTCTTTATTTTATGAACAAGACATGCTCACCTATAGCGAGATTCAAGTTTTTCCTGATATAGTATCCATCCGAAAGAAGAAAAACACAAACAGTTTCCCTGTTTTACAACATAGCGACATTTCATTAATCACAAGCCACTCCATTATCCATAAATTGGGGGTCCTGGGTATGACCTTAAAAGACATCCAGTGGTGAGGCCTCCAATTGGGAGCTGTGGGGAATGTGGAGTTGCCCCTTAGTTGCCCCTTAGTTGCCATTGCTCCCAGGTCCACTCTGGGCCGGAGTGTTAGTACATGTAAGGGCCCTATCTATGAGTAAAATAGAACTTACTGGCGCTACCAAATCAGGCTGTCCGAAGTTATTGACTTCCTAACTCAAAATGCACCAAACATTGATGTTTTATTATTTTTTCCTTCGCAAAACATAATCATGTTCTGCAAAATCCAAAACAAAAAACAATTTCCCTTCCTTCCCTCTTTCTCCACCCCCTTTCACTCAACGAAGCCCCATGAATAGATGCTTGAACATACAAAGAACTTGAGGCGTGGAAACCTTCACCAAAATGACAGATTCGGCATTAAGTACCCCGAAAAGGGTTGATATGCTGTAAAAGAAAACAACCAAACAACCATGGATTGGAAGGGTTTAATTGTATTTCAGGGATAAGTGATGCAATAAATCCGACTGTATTTGAGTTCGACTTAACCAATTACGTGCGTTACTATTACGTACACAACTCGAGCACCCCTTTTTCCAAAAAATCAACTGTTCGTTCTCAACTCACCAGAGTCACATGTTTTATATCTCACATTCTACCCAGCCTATTCTAGCAAAAGTCCATTTAATATTTTACATAATAAATACATAAAAATGAAAAAAAAAATATGGGGAAGGTGTAATTGTATTTTATTGCGAAATATATAGGAACGAGGCCTTATGGAAACAAATGTTTATTAACTCAGCTTTAGTATAATAATGTATGTTCGTCGGTCTGCTATGTTTTATATGAAAATAAAATTTTCATCGCTAAACGCGCAGATTGGATGGACACATCTTAAGAATATCTGTTCTTGTTTAAAATTTTGTTTGTATTTTAACTATTTGTCTTCGTGATTCAGTGGGAAAACGATTTATTAGCATGATTAATGCTTAGAATTTAACTGTCGGTATCCCCGCTTACCCCGGCGTTGGTTTTAGTTGTCTTGTGTTTCTCTTAAATTAAATAATAAAATTCACAAGTACATAAAAATGATAACATTAAAATCTATTTCTTTGATTAACCATGAAATCCCGACGTATATCGCTGGTATTAGTAAATATCCTTACGCGAAAAAGCGTATTCGACACATGATGCAAGTTGTTAAATGATATCGTATGGTCAGCTGTTGGTATGTGTTAAATTCATGAATTCGTACAGATTAAACTTTCTAAAGTCTATTCTCATCCCCGCGTAAGGTAGAGTGTAAGACCGTGTGTAAGACTGTGCAAATTGTATCGCTTTACCCCGACGTTCTGTTCAATTCAAAAACCCGCATACCACTCACCCTGCTTCGACCTTCCGTAATACGGAGAATAGCTAAATCGCCGGACAGGTGTTGGAGCCGAGGATTGCGCCAGCGATAATCTACTAAATCCGGAGTGGGCAGGTGGCCGCCTTGCCATTCGTCGATAACGTCAAGTAGACAAACCAGATACCGATTTCCGATAAGGCTTGCCGCCGTTTTCAATGCGAACCAAATTCAGCTGCTCCACTCTTCAAATGGGATTTTCCTCCTCCCACTCTTTAATTTCTGCCTCCGACTCGTTTTTGTTGCTAAATATTTCGTCGAGCAGTAATTGCTTGTCCTTTTCGGGATGAGCGTGCATGGGGGGGGGGGGGCGGTTGGTAAAAACAGCCCATTCAGTCGATAGAGTTAGAGGGGAGAGGACAGAGAAGAGGAGATAGTTAATCGATTTCATCACTCCTGGGTTGAATTTCAGAATTTATCAGCCCTTTTGATACGTTATCAGAAGTTGAAGAAATTTAACACAATATTGAGGCAATTTATCATAGTTCTTTGCTTAATATACTTCCCTCAAAGTTCACGCCTGTGCTCTCACGAGACCATAAAACCATATAGGGCTATTCCTTCCATCCCATTAACTCTTATCCTCGAGAGACTTTTGGCCTTGAGAAAATGCACGAAAATCAGACCATTCAGACCGGCTGCATATTATTTTCCGTGTTCGTCTTATTGGATTCCTCATGTGCGGACAGTATCGCTGTCGCGATATTCTCGTCTTCGTTTCTTGAGTCTGCATTGGGATGGATTGGTGACTCCAAACGACGTAGCACGTTCAAATTATGTTAGATAATGTTGATCTTTTAACAGCAAATCTACCACTGGGTGTTTTTAATTCCCTATTCGGTACGTTCGCTAGATAGATAGATAGATAGATAGATAGATAGAGAGAGAGAGAGAGAGAGAGAGAGAAAGAGAGAGAGAGAGAGGGAGCGTGAAGGGGAATTGTTCAGTTCTCTCTCACACAAATCACAATATTATCATTAGTATATATATATAATTAACTTAAAGTTTTATTAAAAGGTTTAAACGACAATAACATTTGTGTAAAACCGTAATTATATAAAAACAATACGAATAACCCGTTAATGTACAGCTTAAACGTATTAAAGTATTATTTAATAACTAGCAGAATTACCCGGTGTTGTCCATGTTAGAGTGTGGAATAGAATCATATGCTACATCATATTAAGGGGAGTTTATCTTAACAGCAACGTTCATGTTGTCATCTGAGCTAGGGACAGATGGAGACGTTGAACTACTTCAATTGTGTTCACATGCAAATTGCACATGTGAATACACTTAAATTTAAGGCACTCTCCCTAGTATGTTTTCGTTTTAGGGACAGACATGCACACAGGCAGATAAGTGTTCTGTTTACTATATATATATATATATATATATATATATATATATATATATATATATATATATATATATAGAGAGAGAGAGAGAGAGAGAGAGAGATAGATAGATAGAGAGATAGATAGATAGATAGATAGATAGATAGTTAGATAGATCTAGTTATATAGAGAGCGATAAAGAGAGAAAGCGAGAAAGAGAGAAAGCGAGAAAGGGAGAGAAAGAGAGAGAGAAACAGAGTACGACAAACAGACAGACAGACAGACACACACACACACAAACCTGTAAACAGACGGGGAGGCGTAACGTACCAAATATATCAAAATTCTTCATTTATATATTATATTAAAAATGAAAAACATATAGTCTGATTTCATATAATTTCAGACAATTCACACGTTTGTAAAATCGACTTTAAAATAATGGTCATAAGAAAAATCAGATATACGTATTTGAAGCTTTAAGGGGGTTCTGTCCTCATATGTCACTTCGAGGTTAACGCACGTAGACATTCGGCACATAAAGAGTAACATAGACTTTCAGGATCATTTATATTGTATTTCCCGGAGGATTTTATACACATGATATAAATTTCCTCAAAATAAGATATATTTGAATTTTTAAAGTATATTCACCACCAATAGCTCTCCTAGGTTAGGAGGGCACGTAGAGATTTGTGGCCACTTCAATTGTCTTCCCCAGAATATGTTATACGTATGATTTAAATTTTATAAAAAAGCATAATTTAGAGTTATAAAGGGGGCATACACTCACAGCTCCCTTAGAGGCGCATTTAGAGATTCAGAAACACTTCCATTGTCTTCCACGGTAAATTTTACATAAAAATACACTTTTAGATTTTAAGCAGATACTCTAACCTTTTTTTCTATAGGAGACACGCAAAAATCATACACACACGGACATTGAGTATTACATTTACAGATAATCAAAATGATACACAAAGCATCAATATCATCTATTTGATAGATGTTTGAATGGAGAGCTCAGGAATGCGCCCGGTTGGGCTCTGGTCCTGGTTAATATAAAGAGAGCCTAGTTTGTTTAGTAACTATTGATCTGCCGGCTTTCTACGCGAACAGTTAAGAATCTTCAAGGGATTTAATTGTATTCCGACAGCCGAAGCCAAATACACATGCGATATTTTATATATGAGTAATTGAATGCTAGTTGCTATTTTACCAATATATGCAGTGATATTACCAGATTATATCTTGTTCCCAACAGTATTAGTAATAAAATTACACCAATAAATTCAATACTATCATAGCCGATTACATAGTCTGCGGCGGTAGGCATTAGGCCAATCACGCACACCCCAATTGCTTAACTCAATTCCAAAAATAATCATCACCCGGTTGTTCCAGAGATTTTATCATCTCCTTATCCAGTTAGTCGTGAGAAATGGTCACTACGCGAAAACCTACACGCACACTTCGTATTCTTAGCCTACATGACTGTTTCATAAATAGCCTATTTTTTTCTCTCACTATAACACGTGATCTGCACGGTCAATTAGTTTTTCGTCTTCTGTGGTTTACCTCTTCCTACTCATACACAGCAATAATGATGGCGCCGTTTATTTAAGATTTCTTCAAAATAGTACTTAGAAAAATGTGGACATGATATTTTATGAACATGTTGAAAAAGTCATAAAACGAATAGTCTCCAAAGATTTTCAAATAACACGAGCTTGCCAAGTACTTGTGAAATATATCTATGAGTGTCCTATAAAAGTAGACGAGAACATCTGTAAGTATTTCAATGTGTTATACGTAAAATTGGATGATTTTTAAGTATTTCTAACGTCTACCGTTTCAACGGTCAAGTATGCATTTCCAAGCATTTCAATGAGTGCACCCTATAAAGGAATAAAAGATGGTACCATTCAAGTATTTCAATGGGATAGTAATATAAAGGTTTAATAAATAATTTCCAAGTATTTCAATTGGTGTCCTATAAAGGGTTTTAAGGTCAGTTATAACTATTTATATTGTGAGCCGTATAAAGCGCCATTTTCAACTATTTCAATGTTTCCTCTAAGAAGACAAAAGTGCCATTATTATGTATTTTAATCAGTCTTCTATAAAGAGGGAATTTCAATAATTATTCAATCAAGGTTATATTCGTCGAATCATCCTCAGGTGTTAAAAGCAAATGAACAAAAAAGCTGAGAAAGAAGAAAATTGTCATATATATATATATATATATATATATATATATATATATATATATATATGTGTGTGTGTGTGTGTGTGTGTGCGTGTGTGTGTGTGTGCGTGTGTGTAAAGCTTCTAGTATATGGAGTTTTTTAGTGTTGTCTTCAAGAAAGTTTCGGAAATCCGAAAACTTCTTCTAAACAACACTAAAATCCTAGAACACAATACTAATATACAAAAACTCCATCTACTAGAAGCTTTACACATAAAAACAAAACAACCGGTTATTAACAGAATTAATTTTAACACTAGTACTAATATACTTAAATGTTTATAATACTAAATAAATATAGTTTCGTATTTAAATTTTCCCTCCCAAATTAACTATAAACTCACTCCAGGTCTTTACCCGATTGACATTATTCCCACTGAAGATGGACCCAGATGGGTCAGAAAGTACTTTGGACCTAAAAGAAAATTACGGCAGATTCATCAGCCAATTCTCATCCGAGATTAGGATCTTAATCCGAAAAAAGAAAGGATCAATGTGTGTGTGTTTGTGTGTGTATAAGTTCTCTATCTTGCAGTTTTGTACCTATAGTTATGTAACTTGTTTGTTTTGGCCAGTGAGGAACGAATTTGCTTACAATCTCTTTCCATTCGGAGATCATTTTCGACAAGATTGTAATAGCATATTGATGTTCTGGTAGAGATGCACATATATTCGGCAAGTTTTGAAATCGGCCGATCGACGCCAATTATCTCCGAACTGCTCGATGGCCATTGGCTTTGTTTCTCTGAATTGTTTTATTTCCGGTAAACGTTTTTCATTTCCCGCCAAAAGTGTCCACTTGACGATGGCAGCAATAATAAATCAATGAGCAGAAGAAGTTGAAGAAAATGTCGGACAATTGCGAAAATACTTTTCAACATCCAACCGAGGGGAAGAATGATTAGTATTGAGTGCACTCGTTGCCTCGTTAATAATACATTTGTTTTGTTTTATGTACGGTGATTTCAGAGTCTTCACATCTATCCATCTCAGCCTGCCAGCATCTATCTATCTATCTATCTATCTATCTATCTATCTATCTATCTATCTATCTATCTATCTATCTATCTAACCATATATATATATGTATGTATGTATGTATGTATGTCTGTCTGTCTGTCTGTCTGTCTGTATGTATGTATGTATGTATGTATCTATCTATCTATCTATCTATCTATCTAACCATATATGTATGTATGTATGTATGTATGTATGTATGTCTATCTATCTATCTATCTATCTATCTATCTATCAATCTATCTATCTATTTAACCATATATGTATGTATGTATTTATCTAACCATATATGTATGTATGTATGTATGTATGTATGTATGTATGTATGTATGTATGTATGTATCTATCTATCTATCTATCTATCTATCTATCTATCTCAGTTTGTCTTTCTCATTGTATCAATTTGTATATGTATCCCTGTTTGAAACATTTGTTAGCAGGTTTTGGTTTCAAAATATTTGTTCAGTATACTTTCGATCTACTGTAAAAGATTACGAATATTGAAACGATTATTTTAATAACTTTCTTATCTTTTAGTCAGGGTTTCGTTTTCGACGTTAATTTCTTGTAAAATAAGTCTACACAGACTGAAAATATTCGCTTGAAGAAATCATACAGATCTACACTTGCATTTACGGTTTATAAGTAAAAGCTGATTTTAGAAAAACTAACAGTGGAAACGGACATGCAGTTATTCAACCCTTTTTTATATAGTAGTGACATGTAGTACCTAATCACCAGCTAAGTAGAAATTAGTGTTAAAGATATGGCTAGAAGAGATTTGACTATAAAATGGTGATTCATCTGTATTGCAACAAAAATGTTTATCTGTAGTCCTGGGTATGACCTTAAAGTGCTAAGTGATAATCTGATTTGGCAGTTCTATGGAATGTGGAGGTCACACCGTATTTGATATTGCCCTAAGATCCATTCTTATACAAAGTGGTAGTATCTTCCAGAGTCTTATCTACGGGTTGAATATAATTTTGGACACCCTTAGGCATGGTGCCTTACCTTATCCCACTCCACAACTCCGAAAATAATCTTTCCCAGCCATTTCTATTGTTTTTCTGCATATCCTATTTCCCAACCTTATCAAATATGCAATCTCATTCTCCCCTCTGTCTCTCTCTCCGTAGCTTCCATTTCTCTCCGCACACCCTATCCCTCTTTTTCTTCACCGATAACTGTCTTATGTTTGAAACAAAACTGCAGGCCTCGATTTGGGATCATTTTGAAATATAGAGTCACTGTTACTCCCGTTTCTGTTACTCCCAGGTCCACTCTGATCCAGGGTGTAGTGTCTGTTAGGGACACATCTATGTGTTCAACACATAAATATACACCTATAAAAGAAATTTATTTACAAATCATTCATATTCAAAATCGAATCTATTAAATATTTGAAAATATTGAGAACTTGAAGCATAAATATTTTACCAAAATGATTGGTGTCGTTATTAAATTACCCGATAAGTGTTGATATGCCGTAAGACAAACAATCTATTCATTTTTTCCATGTATCTGTCTATCCCTGTCTGTCTATCAGACTGTTTACTTATCTTATGTTGCCCAACTGTTTATTCATCTAAGTCTACATGCTTCCGTTATTTACCCGCTTCAAACTGAAGCAAGGTTAGATATTAAGTCTGTTTAACGTGGAGATGGTGGGGACCAGCCCCCTTGAGTGCGCACCCTGGAACAGTACAAACATAGCAAAAACCTTATCCAACAAAGAATGGGGCTAGTGGACCCGGTCAGCAATTAGATTACAAAAATGATTTCCGGACGAACTTCGGCTAGCATGACAAATGACCAGAACTCGCGAGTAATACAGTATTATATTATTCAATGATATATTGTTATACATTGATTCTTGAAACAAGTAATAGTAAGAAAAATATACTAAAAGCAATATATATATATATATATATATATATATATATATATATATATATATATATATATATATATATATATATATATGACCCAGAAAAACTGTTTTGCTTTATCACAGCGATTCAGTGTGGTTAGACAAAAAATTTCCACAAGCCAGGATGTAAACTGAACCGTCTAGACGACAGTCGGCGCGTCAAGCCACTTAGCTTTCACTCGGCATATGCTGAAAGTAAACGAAATCGCCTCTTCAGTGTGGCTATATATATATATATATATATATATATATATATATATATATATATATATATATATTTATGGGTATACGATTCACTAGAATATATTTTATGTTACGAAGGCTCTATTTAGCTCATATGGCATTTCGTTATACGGCACATTTTCTTCGGACAAGCAGAAAGCCAGCGGGAAAAATATGTTTTCACATTGGATGATATACTATTGGAATAAATAAGGAAAGGTAATTTATAGGAGAAAAAGAAAAAAAAGAAAGGTAACGAGGTTTAGAAAAGCAACACATGGGATACATTTATATCTGGTGAACTCTCAAAAAGGTCAAATTTAGTTTTATTTTACTGTCTTAAATGTTGAATATGTCCATTAGAAAGTTACAGTAAGATTGTGGTGAAATTGTGGTTGTGGTATGAATATAACTTAATTTCTCCGTATCACGTGACAATTTCCTATGGCCGAAAGGATAGAGCGAAAGCGTACGGAGTCAAAAGTTACTCCGTGAACCGGGTTCGTGGTGGTGGGGGTGGTGGTGGTGGTAGTGACAAAGAAATCGTGAGAGAAAATGATAGCTTATAGATAAGGGGAAGGAAGTCAAATTCAATAAATATTTACAAAGATCAAATTAAATTGATATTTACATTGGGGAGTTATGGATGACGTTGGAGCTCTTTTTTGAACATGATAGATTTTGTTATTCTTTTAGATATATATTATACATTTCTTTTTTTAAAATATAATTTCAATATTACTGAGATGTGGAAATAATTTTATATGCCAGAAATGATATACTTATTTTTGAAAAAAATATGTAATTAAGTGTAGCTGAGATAATTATTCATTCGAAATTTGTAGACTCGAATTTTAATTCGGAAATACACACATACACACATACACATATACACACACATATACACATATATAGTGGTCTTCTCATAAAAAAAGTTCATGTGGTATTACGGGACGGATATTTAATATAATTAGATCCTTGCTAACAAAAAAAAAAGATCCAGGTTGTCCTCGATGCCCGTTCATCCAAACAACATGACATAGATGCACGTGTACCCTAGGAATCGATCCTTGGACCTTTATTGTTTCTGATTTTTATAAACGACCTACCTGATGACATTGTGTCTGAGATGGGTATATTTCTGACGACACCACGCTCTACTCTCGTCATGTGGGTAAAACAGACGTGCACATATCCGACGCTATCGCTGAATCCTTAGAAGGTGACCTCTAGTCTGTAGTGGAATGATGTCATAAATGGATGGTAACATCTAATGCTGCTAAGACAAAGCTTCTTTCCTTCACCAACTACAAGAAACATTTTCAAGCACCTATTGCCATGGCAAATAACACCTTATCTGAGAGTTCAACGTTCAAACACCTCGGCCCCACATTCACAGGTAACATAATTTGGAAAAAATACATAATAGACATTGCTAACCTTGCTGAAAAAAAGTAGGCTCCCTCTACCGTGCTAGAAAACTTCTCACACCTGACAGTATCCTATATCTGTACAAAGAAACCATCTGCCCATGCATGGAACATTTGTGTCACGTCTGGGCTGGTGCACCATCTAATAGTCTCTTCCTTTTAGACAAAGTCCAAAAAAAAAGAGTCGCTAATTTAATAGGTCCCTCACTCTCAACCAAGCTCCATCTCCTGTCCAAACGCCGCAATGTTGCATACTTGTGCTTGTTTTAGAAGTACTTCAATGGAATGTGCTTTGATGAACTTGCTGCTCTGGTGCTCTTTCGACGTAAATACACTCGACCAACCGGACAATCAGCTAGATCCCATCCATTCACTGTGGAGGTCCCCAGATGCCGGAGAGCCTTATACTCTAATAGCTTCTTTCCTCGTGCTACCAGCTTTTGGAGATCCTTCCCTGCTCCTTGTTTTCCCCAAAAATTTAAAACTAAGGTGTTCGGACGCTTTGCGAAGAAGCTCTTATAATCAGAATGTGTCAAATTTTGCTTGGCTGCTATGAAAAAAGAGCCGCAAAAATCCTACGGTCGCAAGATATGACACCAGATCAGTTTGCTGTAGAGAAAACCAGCTTCCACTCAAATTTGCACTCTATAGGAGTAAAAAAAAATAGTCGTGAACGAACCTGTGGGCATTTCTCTGTATGAGCGCCATAAGCTACCGGAAATAAACCACCGATCCTCCTCTTAAAGATTTAATTCAACATAGATTCGTTTTTAGGAGGTGTATTTTTAAAATAAATTAAAAATACATTTACTTAAATGAAAAAAATAAATAATAAATAAAAAATAAAATATATCTACATAAAATTCATGAAACGAAGAGATTTTTAAATATATACAATGTAATGCATTTTAAAGTAAATAAAGTTTAATGCTCAATAATAATGCTATGATTTTGTCTTAATCCCGCCTTCGAAAAATTACTTAAAACAATACAAAATAATACATGACTTGCATTTCAATAGAAGCCGATAATAAATTACATTTATTTTGTTTCTTTAAAAACATAGAATTGTGTTTGTTACGTTTGCAATGAACGATAAAAATAGTTTTATTTAATTTTATGAAATTAATTTATTTTTAGAAATAACCTTTAGTCAATGAACTTAAATGGGCTACAATAATTTAAATGCATTTTCAGTTTTAGATTTCCAATTAATTGGAACAAGCGTAGCGATTGGTTTAAACTATAACACATTAATCAACATTAGCCAACCAAAACGCTTGAAATACGAATACCGCTGAATCTGAAAATTGCTAAATATGTTCCCGTTTCTTTATGGGTGGTAGTAACAGTAAATTCTCTCAGAGAGAGAGAGAGAGAGAGAGAGAGAGAGAGAGAGAGAGAGAGAGAGAGAGAGATATAATATCTTCCCATTTCCTTTTTAATATCTGTAATAAAAAATAAAAGTCGATAGGATTACATATTAAAATATTAAAATCGATTGGAAATACATTTCTCTTTTATAAGACTAACGACTAATATTTACCATAAATGACTGGCGAAATAGACATAAATATCTACTTTTTAGTAAAAATATTAATCACAAAGTTATAGAAAACAGATTGGGTCTACTTTATATATAAGTTAATTTTGGGTTGTTTATTTATCCTTTACCGAATGTACTTTGATTTTATATAAAGAACTAATATCATGATTCATATAATAATTTTCATAATTAAAATAGTATCAAAAATTCTTATACATTTTCTTGAAAACATTATTAATTCAGATAAAACTTGGGTCCTTGAGTACAGCTTTGTTTATTTTATGTTTTTCCCCGCTTCTTCTACTTATAATTTCAAGAAGTTTGTCGTTCTACCATCCGTTGTTTTGTTCAAGAATTCCAGTCAATAATGAAGACAACAGCCACGAAGCCGCCAGCGCTGGTCGTCGATGTTTTCACCGACAGGTTGCTTCGTTACAGACCGGATGTATTGTAGAATATGCTGTCGACGTAGAACGTCAGTCGTGTTCGTTAATATAATATGGTGTCCCCCGCAGTAAGAATGTCGTTCAAATATGACAACCTGCACACAACAGCGCTTGTGTCCGGAATGTCTTATAAGTGAAATAAAACACGGTGGCCCAATGTATGACCGTACAAATAGTCTGATGATCACATGTTTCTTTGTCACATTTCATGACTCGAAATTGAAAATGTTATGTTTCATATTACTTGGCATCAATATGTACTGATTGTAGATATGATTAATAAGTGCCAGCGAGTTAATGATTGACAACGTTGGCACTTGAGGTAATATTTTATATAAGGTTGAAAATTGATGAGGGCACCGTTTGCACCCTGACATCAACTGAACCGCAAACAGGGCCTGCTAAAAATAAAATGCCCCCAAACTTTAAATAAAGGTCTTTTAAAGTGTCAGCGGAACATTGCGAGGACAACTCCCGACTTACAGCAGATATATCACATAAACAACGTTTTACACCGTAAAAGAACTTTCTTTATATCTTTATGTCTTAACAGCATAACGTCTAGCAAAATAATAAGTCCAAATGGTAAATTCTTCTTCCTTTTTATTGAACTTACAAAATGCAATAACTCGACTTGCTGCCAATAATGTTTTCATATCACTCATCGTGCAAAACGAACTATTTTCATAACCCGACACGTTTCGCCTTGGCTGTCCCAGATGTGTAAAATTAATACATTATGAGTCGTCATCGTCTCGACCGGCGTTGGCATCCGTTATTATTGGGGCAATGTTCGAATAATCTCGTTTTCCCTGATTAATTGCGCAAAACACACGCATTTTTATACAGTATGTTCACACTTACATTCATTAGAGCCAAATATTAGATGTAGATAATAGATTGATTCGTTTGAGTATGTAATACGAGATATATGTGACGTTTTGTGGAAGACACTTGGCCCCCTTGTGTTTATCTAGAATTAACTCCTAGATAAGGAATGGCAATTCGGTAGTCAAGGTAAAGAAAATATAGTTAACATTAAAGTTATCGTAGTATTCTTCTCCAAGAACAGAATATGTTCAAGTAAACAGTCCTAAGAAAAGTAAAAATTGACAGCTTTACCTCTGACCCACAATTCAGCCTGAATGAAGGGATATGCGAATGCAATTTGTTTGTAGATTTGAGTTATTTGACTTACAAGGTTTTAAAAACCATAAGCTCTTCATAGATTAACGATGATTTACAATCTATTTAAAAATATTCTATTGAAGTCTTGCTGGGGCAAACATGTATACTGTACATCTTTATTGTGAGCAGAAATTTCCATGTTTATTCCTAACATTTACTGCTATAGAAATTCTTGATTATCAAGTATAACTATTTTCATCGGTAGTCTCCTCTTAATAAAAAAGGGATTTCTGTACGAGACTTCGGTGGTTATACAAAGCATTGAAGATAATAAATACTAAAAGTTATATATAAAATAACCGAACAAACTGAACATTTTAATCCAAGATGACGAGTTGCAATCATCTTAATTAAAAAGATTGCAAAATGTTGTGTTGTATATTGCTGCTCTACTTAAAAGAAGAACAACAGAAATATCAAAATAGAATGCTATATCTATATTGTTCATTTGGAGCGAATTAGTAGAGTCAGTAAGAACCGTTGAGAGATGGCGTAAGCGTATGCTTGGGAGTGGACGGAATTCTAATGCCAGCCAATTTCTGTCGATCCAAATTCCAGCCCTACTCTCGTCATGTGGGTAAAACGACCGCGCACAAATCCGGAGCAATGGCTGAATCCTTAGGAAGCGACATCCAGTCTGTAGTGGAATGGGGTCATAAATTCATGGTAACATGTAATGATGCTAGGACAAAGCTCTTTTGCTTCAACAACCACAATAAACCTGTTCAACCACCGATTGCTATGGCAAATAACACCCTAGCCGAGAGTCCAACGTTAAAAAAACCCTCCGCCTCACATTCACAGGTAACATGTAAAGTATTAAGCTAAAAGCATCAGCATCTTCATCTTTTTGTATGAATCAGCGTGTTTAATTTTCTTCATTTAGTTGTTTGGATTAGTTAAGTGAAAGTTGCCTACATCCATAGTGAAAGTAGTGCTATGAATCCGAGTTGTCATCCGCACAGGTATCAATTTCAGCACAGCCATTCTCAGCATCAGAATTTACTTGGCGCTCTTCACAAAACTGTCTGTCTCAAGCGATAATAATTGTTGATTTTGGTTTGCTGCCAATATATAAGCGCATATAAACCATTTTAAGACTAGTTAAGATCGAATGACCGTACCTATTGTAAACGATTCATGGTATACCTGGTACCTGGTAATTGGCACAAGATTCACCTTGGTCGGGTTGAGTCGGTTCCCTCCGAATATTAAATTCACAAGGCGTCTCTAGTCGCATGTATATCCTGGTCAGAGAAGATGTCGCCATCCTCACATATACAGCGTCTGGCATTCCCAAATGGTCACCCAACTGGTACTGACCAGGCTCAACATCGCTTAATGATAACCGTTGTGTCAACGTGATTATACCGTACATAATCGAATACCGATTAATTGGACACGTTGCTATTTTAATTTTACCTGAAGGGAAATTGCGGTTTCGTATCTTTCCTAAAGTGTTAGTAAGTAAATGACCCCAATACATCCATAGAGAAGAGAATGTATCGTGACTTTCCCGCCAGCCTTCCTTGATCTAATAATATAATAGTTTTCAACAGTTAATTTCCTTTTGATATATAAAAAAAGACAGGGCATGAAGCCACTTGATATAAGGAGTTAAAAAATAAACTACTTCCAGGTCAAAAACTAGCAACGATATATGTTTGATCGATAGATTCCGACCCAGAAAAAAGCAATTCTTCCACCCTTTGTGAGAAACATCGCTCATGGAATGTGAGGACTAAAGGACAAAATAAGGGAAGCGAGAGTTACGAGGTTGCCGAAAGTAAACCCAAGGTCCACTTTCTACTCTCCTTTGTAAGAATTGGTGGCAAATTAACTGTTTGGTGACAAACATAGGACACAAATTTGAAAAACTTGAGTAGAATTACAATTTTGAGACGCTTATTCACAAGAATAAATGTGTATGCCACATTTGCCTTTTCAACCTGCCGTTGTGTTGACATGTTTGATGTAGAGGAAAATATAATCTTAATAACGAAACAGAATATTCGCAATGAAATTGTTGATTCATTTACCTTTCAAATCGGATATTTTAAAATTCCTGTACATCTTCAGTTAAGACTTCCCGTTCGAATTACGATGGATAAATCTGGTAGTAGACGTCCCTTTTTCTTATGTATTAAATGATCTTGATAATGACGCAAATATTGAAGTTTGTTGGCAAACGAGTTCAAAGGTTAAATTTGGCATCCACGAGAATACCGTAGGCGGAAGATGTAAACGGAAATAAAGGAGCCACGTAATATATTTTTGGACAATATCCGGTTAAAAGCGAAGTGAGAAACATTTCTAAAATGAACTCTTAGATAACTAGCTGGTGTAAAGTCAACGGTATTTCTATCTGTCTGTATGTATGTATGTCTGTCTCGTTCTCAGCTTTGTCAGGTAAAATTAAAAGAATCGGCGAGATGTATTAATTATAATCGTTTGAGTTGTAACAACAACCGAGTAGGGTTATTCCAGCAAATCAACCAAAAGTTTATCTAGTCAACAACAACAACAACAACCACCACCACCACCACCATCATCATCATCATCATCATCATCATCATCATCATCATCATCATCATCATCATCATCATCATCATCATCATCATCATCATCATCATCATCATCATCATCATCAGCAGCAGCAGCAGCAGCAGCAGCAGCACTATCATCATCATCATCATCATCATCATCATCATCATCATCATCATCATCATCATCATCATCAGCAGCAGCAGCAGCAGCAGCAACAGCAGCAGCACTATCATCATCATCATCATCATCATCATCATCATCATCATCATCAGCAGCAGCAGCAGCAGCAGCAGCAGCAGCGGCAGCAGCAGCAGCAGCGGCAGCAGCAGCACTATCATCATCAGCGACATCATCAGCAGCAGATTCTCGCAGATTACACCTTGTCGTCTTCAAAACCAATGTCAACAGATTCCTATCTCGAACCGTCTCCACAAATATTCGAACTAGTTCCCGACAATTATTCCATCTCATTTACCCGTATCCTCGAGTGGCATCTGGCCTTGATACTTAGTGACCATTTAGTAAAAACAAAATCATCATGATCATGATACCCTCCCCGAGAAGAATCAAGAGTATCCAAAAATGTTATCCTTAGCTTAATTATAATTTTTTCATAATATTTCTATGGCTTTTCTATAATCTTGTAAAATCCGTATTTTATATGAGAATGTATTATTTTGTCGAGCGTTTATAAAATTCCTGCTGTTTCTTCTTTTCTTTTATTCTACAAACGTATTTAAGCTTTTCGATATTTCGCAGAGAATTCTTGGCTTATTTCACCTGCCACCGTTTCTATAATGATTGGCGCTGTCTGGATTCCATTGTTGTGTCGACCAATTCTTATCCGGTTTTGTTTAGTTTATATACATCTGGAATCTGTCTTCCATCTTTTCAATCGCATTTGCAGTCAGCTGCTAATACAATATTGCCTTGTATATTATTGCCCGCCATTTGAGGTATACATATTCATCTGGAGCAGCGGGGTTATACCACAGCCGAGCCATTTTCTGCTGAGTCACAGTGTTTGTCAGAAGACCATTTGAAACAGCGACAAGAAGCTCTTGTTAAACAAAGAGATAGCTTTTGTTATTATTAATATTAATAAGGATTTACTTCTCTTGGCTCCTCTGCCTTTTCTCACGTAAGCGTTTGCTTGGCGATTTATTCTTCATCATTTTCTTCTTTATATCATTCGCCCTCATTATTTTTCGCTCGTTCTTTCTTTCCTTTTAAAAAGTTCTATCCTTCTCTTAACCTCTTTCTTATTACCCATAATCCTTTCTTATTCGTTTTCTTATGAACACGTTTTTCTTCTTTCTAGTATAATTTTCTCTTTTTTCAAAACCGGCTCTCTCTTTTCTTTTCTTTATTTCCTCTTGTCTTTCGTTTTCTTCCTTTCTGTTTCATTTGATTAATTGCTCTTTCTTTTTTATTCCTGTTTCTTTTGGTTTCTTTTCCGTTCTTTCTCTCCCTATTCTTCCAGTTTCATTTTCCCTTTCTTTCGTTTTTAAAAGCCTTGTCGTTATGTAAACCTTTCTTATTTCACATAATCTTCTCTTATTCCTTTTCTTATGAAGACGTTTTTTTTATTTTTGGTATAATTTTCTCCTTTTTAAAACCTGTGTTCTCTTTACTTCTTTCTTTCTTTCTTTTGTTTGTTTGTTTGTTTCTTTCTGTATTAGTTCATTAGTTTCTCTTTCACTTTTTATCCTGTTTCTTTTTTGTTTCTTTTCCTTTCTTATGGTTCGTTTCTTTCTTTTTTGATTTCTATTCCTTTTGACATTTTTCACATACGGTTATAATCACGTTGACACATCGGTTCCAGTAAAATCACCGGTTAAGAGACGTTGAGTATGTCAAGTACTAAATGGGTGACCATTTTGAAAGACCCGGAGCTGTGCGTAACAAAAATCTCTTTCGATTCGAAGTAATCTACAACTCACTAGTGTACAAAACATTTACGATCTCGGCATCAAATGATGAAAGATGGTTGACATGCCGTCGAACACATCAGCAGCAACTTTCTTCTGTTATTTTCTTTGTTCCGTCTCTTTCTTCAAAAATTTTTCTTTTTTCAATCGTTTTTTAAAATTTCTCTTTTGATTCTGTCTTTATATTTCATTTCTTTCTCTATGTCTTTCTTTTTAAAATTTATTTCTTGCTGTTTCTTTTATCTTTTTTACTTTCTATTCCTTTTATTTTCCTTATTGTTAACCCTTTATTTATCTTTCGTTTCTTTTTTCTTTTCTTCGTGTTCTTCGTTTTTTTCCTTTCCTTCCTTTTCCTTTTTATATCATTTTCTTCTGTTTCATTTCTTATTTATTATCGTTTTTTATACTTTTTTTCTTTTCTTCTTTTTTTACTTTCTACCTTTCATCTTTCTTTTATTTGTATTCGTCTTTCTTTTCTATCTAAATCTCTTTTTTTTGGTTCATTTACTTTTTTCTTTCCTTCTCTTTCTTCTCACATTATTATCTTTGTTTTCTTATCTTCTTTCTTAATGGTTCTTTCTTCCTTTTTCATAATTCTTTTCAATTGTTTGTCTCAGTTTTATTCTTGATTGCATTATATTTTACTGTTTCTCTCTGTCGTTTCTAAAATAATTTCCTTTATTTTAACTTCTTTCGTTTTACTCACCAAACTCCTCTATTCATTTGTGGAGAAGATTTGCTACTTAAGTGATATTATTGGAGCAACGGGTGGAGCAGGCGCTAGTTCGATTACAATAGTTAGGAGTGAATGGATTATGTTCAGGAGACTTATTTCTTTCTTTCGTTTTTCTATTTCCCACTATTCTTTGCTTTTCCCTCTATTTACTCATTTCCTTTCTTTCTTTTATCTATTTCCTACTAATTTTTCTTTCTTTTTCTATTCCTTCGTTTTTTTCTGTTCTCTATTTATTTCCTCTATTACTTTCTTCTATTTTCGTTTCTAACTCTATATTTTTTATATATTTCTTCTATTTGCTTTCGTCCCTGTCTATATTAGTAATACTTTATTCACCATTTCATTTCCTATCTATTAACCACTTAGTAAATTTTGAGCAGCGAATTTATCATGAAGTCTAACAGCAAGAATGAAAAAAATGTATCTGTTTCAAAAGTCTTAAAAAAATGCTACTTTATTCAAATCATAAAACTGGATCCAGTTTTCGTTAAGAAGGAAATAACTCTGATTGTTGTTCTAGCACTGTTGTGGTTGCAAGGTTGAACAATAATTAGTGAGGAATACAATGAAGACGCAAACAACAAGGAGAATGCAATAATAAGTGTATTAAAGAAAAGGTATAGTTACAGTATGTACAAATGAAGGTGTCGAGTCAGAGAGTCTTGGTGGGAGGACATGTATGCTCTTCGGCGTCACTTCCGGTGGCATTTAGGTAACACACCCTAAGGCCAACCTAGGCTTGCCATTTATAGTGTAACGTTATTCGTATATGCAAATGAGTGGTTGCCACCACAACACCCCCTCCCAAGATTTGAAGTCACACAGATTTCAATATCTTTTTCTTTTTGGGTTTACCATCAATAGTTCATTAAATTTTCTTTTCCTACCTGATCTTCGGGGTTCAGGTGTATATTGAGGCGGTTCCAAATTAAAGGATTCGTATATGATATCTATGGTTTCCTCCTCTTCGACTGTTGTCGTATAATCATCATCTTGGATATGACGTTTTTTTATCTGATTTAGGTGCCTTTTATGTATACTCTGTGGACCTTTAATCATATATGTACAATCACCAATGCGTTTATCCACTACTCCACATTCCCAGTAAGATGTGTTATTCTTGTAGCACTTAAAATATACTCGATCTCCCGAGTTATATTTCTTTCTTCTCGTGTGTGTAGTGTTTCGGATAATTGCCTGTCTTGCCAACAGTTTATCAAACGCTGATTTTACCTTTCTGGCAAACATTAGATCAGCTGGTGATATGTTTGGTGGTGTACTAGGATGTGGTGTGATCCTATAAACTTGCAAAAATTGTTGCAAAGCTTTTTCTGTTGGTGTTCCAATGGATTTATTTAACGCTCGTTTTAGCGTGTCCACGAACCTTTCCGCAAGGCCGTTCGACCTTGGATGATACGGCGGAGTCGTGATGTGCTTCACTCGGAACGTGTCGCAAAATTCCTTAAACTCTGCGGATGTGAACTGCGTTCCGTTGTCAGTGACCAGTGTGTCTGGTACACCGAATCTTGCAAACAACTCGTGTAGGAACCCTATTGAGTTGTTCGTTGTTGGATTCCTGCAACGCATTACCTCCGGCCATTTTGTGTAACTATCCACTACAATTAAATAATAGTTTTCTCCTACTGGACCAGCGAAGTCCATGTTGATTCTCGACCATGGCTGGTCGGTTTTTGGCCAAGGTTTGTGTACTATAGGTGGGGATTTTGCTGCTAACTGGCATCCTTTACATTTATTTATTGTTGCTGCTATGTCAGTGTCCATGTTACGCCAGTACACGTAGCTTCTCATTAACGACTTCATTCGATTTATCCCCGGATGTCCCGTATGGAAATCTCTTAACATCCTATTCTGCAATGTTTTGGGTATTACCACTCTCTCACTGTACAGTAACACATCGTTACATATGGAGAAAACTTCCTGCACCTTTGTGTCCGTTATAATTTTCTCTTTTATGTCCTTTATGTATTCGTCTTTCTCGGCTTCCCTTTTAATGTCCGACAAAGTTACGGGTAGTTCCTTAATGATGTTTGCTACCATATTTTTTACTTCAACATTTGTCCGAATTGCTGCAATGACTGATTCTTCCAGATTGTGTTTCTGTGGTATCAGTCTTGACAGTCCATCCGCATGGCAAATCTTTTTTGATGCTAGATGTTGTAGCTGGAAATCGTAATTAAGTAAGATTGTACCCCAGCGCAGCAATCTATTTGCGGTTTATACCGGCAATCCTTTTTTTGATCCATAGATCGTGACTAACGGTTTATGGTCGGTTTCAAGTAAGAATTGTCTACCATATAAATATCGGTGAAATTTAGTCACGGAAAAGATTATGCTCAATGCTTCTTTTTCGATTTGTGAATATGCCCTCTCGGCTGGTATCAGCGTTCTCGAAGCGTGCGCTATTGGTTTTCTAGACCCATCCGGCATAATATGTTGAATGCATGCTCCTAAGCCGTATGAACTAGCGTCACTAGCGACGACTATTTTTAATTTTGTGTCAAAGTGCGTTAATAATAATTCGGATGTTAGTGCGCTCTTTATTTTGTCAAAAGCGGTTTGACATTCTTGCGTCCAGTTCCAAGGTGTATCCTTTTTAAGCAGATTATTTAAGGGGGCTCGCAAGTTATGCATTCCTTCAATAAAAGATTGATAATAATTTGCGAGTCCTAAGAAACTCTGCAAGGTTGTTACGTTATCAGGTGCTGGCATATTTTTTATTGCCGCAGATCTGTCTGGGTCTGGACGTCGTCCATGTTTGTTTATTATGTGTCCAAGATACTTAATCTCGCTCATACAAAAGTCACATTTACTTACTTTTACTTTAAAGCCGAATTCTTGTATTCGAGTAAATACTTGTTTCAAATGTTCCTTATGTTCTTGTAGGGATTTGCTCCTGACAACAATGTCGTCCAGGTATGCACATGCGCACTCAATACCACTTAGCATGGTGTCCATCGCTTGCTGAAAATGGCAGGCGCTACTTTGATGCCAAAGGGCAATCGGTTGTATTTGTATAATCCCTTTATGCGTATTGATGCATAGTATTTTTGAGCAATTTTCCTCGACCGGTATTTGCAAATATGCGTCGCTCAAGTCTATCTTAGAGAAGATATTACCACCATTTAACTTCGTGAATATTTCCTCTGGGCTTGGTAGAGGGTAATGGTGATCTTTTAATAGGGAGTTGACCCCGGTCGAAAAATCTGCGCACACTCTAACTTCGTCATTCTTTTTCTTTACGTATTGGGGGCTGCCCACTCGCTGTGTTCTATTTTTGATAGAATTCCTGTCTGTTCCAATCTATCTAATTCTTTATTAATCTTTTCCAACCCAGCGAACGGAACGTTTCGCTTTTTTCTAAAAATTGGGCTGGCGTTTTCTTTAAGTTCAAACGAGGCCTTGAATTTATTACAGCGACCTAAGTTAGTCGTGAATGCTTCAGGAAATAATTCTTTTAAATCGTCTTTTATATTTACTGTTGTTGGAGAAGAACATTCTATTTTTTTACAGAATGTATTGATTGGCTTATCCCATAGTCCAAATTTCTCAATTAAATCTATTCCAAACAGATTTTCACTATTTTTCAGTACGAATATTTTTAATTTCTTCGTAATCCCTTTTAATTTTATCGGAAGGACAACTTCTCCTTCAAATTTTATACCACCACCAGTTACCGTCCGGGCTGATTTACTCGTTTTCATCATGGTTGGTTTTTTACCCAACTTTTTCCATGTATTCAGGTTTATAATAGAAATATCGGAGCCGGAGTCGAGTTGTAACTTTATTGGTGTTTTAAATATTTCCACTTTTACGTATTTTCGCCGATCTTTGTCTAATTTTGTATTTGATTTTGTTTGTTGTACTCTCTTTCTGATGTAATCTTTATATCTGCAGCAATCGCTTTTGTGTCCCACCTTCTTACAAATGTAGCATTTTTTCTTTTTATAAGGACGATCTGATTCCCAATGCTTTTCTGCACATCTCTTACAGTTATATCTAGGAAGAGGCTTGTTATAATCTGTCCTATATTTATGGTTATTAGGATTGTAATATCCCGTTCCATTTCGATTGCTTTTCTTTGTAAAGTTCTTGGTTGGTGTGTATGGTTTTCTAACTTTTCTTACATATGCCACTCCGGATTCTTCTATATTTTTTTAATCCTTTTTTAGTGTAATGGCCCTTTCAAAGTCCTCTGCTAGTTTCTGGAGGGTTAAATCTTGCTCAGATTCCAGCTTAGACAACACTCGTCTGCGTATTTCTGCATTTTTCGTGGAAACTAACCCTTGTGCGAAGATTAGACATTTAAAATCTTCTACCGTTAGTTCCGCAAGCTTAAAATTATCGCAGTTTTTATTGACAACTGATGCGTATGTCAAATAATCTTGGTTGTCCATCTTTCTTAGATTCATGCACAGCCATCTTTTATGAAAAAGAGATATATTTGGATTAAATAATTCTTTTAGTAATTTCACAGCTTCCATGAACTCTAATTCCGCAGTTTTTTTAGGTAATATGTAATCGTGAATTTGCTGTGTTCTGATGTACCCAATTTCCTGAGTAAGAGGCTCACTTTCTGGCTATTTGGCCAATTTTTGCAGTCCAGTTGAAAGACATCCTCGTATCTTGTATAGTATGCTTCAAAAGTCTTTCCTTCCTCCGGCACATAATTAAATGTGTCCATACTATTAAAGATAGTTGGATGGGAGAAATTAACACTGTCAACATTTTCTCGATTACTCTTTAGTAGTTCCAGTGTTTTAGCAAAACGTTCATTTTGTCTTTCCTCGCGGTCAGCTTGTGCCTGTAAAAATTGCATGAACATTTTTGATAAGTCTTCCATTTTTTTTTTTTTTTTTTTTTTTTCGTGACGTTTTACTGTATTATCCGTTATCCAGTGACAACTTTAAAAAAAAAATCCTTTCCTTGAGCTTTAATTTCTAGCTATGGTATTTCCTTTTAGTACCGCCGCCAACAAATTATTAATTAAAAGATTCCTTTAGTTGTTGTTTTGCTAACGGGGAGCAGTAATTAGAATCCACTGGTGAACTTTTTTCTTTCGTAGGTTACTTCCTTGCTTTTCGTAATACGAGTCTGACCTGTCGTTTTGCGACAGAATCCTTTAGTAATACAAAACAGATTTGTCGTTTAGCGACAAAACAAAAATTCACTTTTACATTCGTTTGCAAGTCGGATTCCCAGAAAACGGCGTAAATTGTCGCTTTTGCCACGTTCGAGTTTTTTTTTTTTTTTCACTTAAGTTGAAACTTTTCTTTAGCGTAAAATCCGTTTGCTCGTCAACACTTTGCATTGTACTCTTTTTTTTTTTAAAATAGTTCTTCGTCAAACTGTTATATTTGACGCTTCATATCTCGTCGCCAACTGTTGTGGTTGCAAGGTTGAACAATAATTAGTGAGGAATACAATGAAGACGCAAACAACAAGGAGAATGCAATAATAAGTGTATTAAAGAAAAGGTATAGTTACAGTATGTACAAATGAAGGTGTCGAGTCAGAGAGTCTTGGTGGGAGGACATGTACGCTCTTCGGCGTCACTTCCGGTGGCATTTAGGTAACACACCCTAAGGCCAACCTAGGCTTGCCATTTATAGTGTAACGTTATTCGTACATGCAAATGAGTGGTTGCCACCACAACAAGCACCAACCAGAATAACCAGAGAATCAAAAGCTAAACAACAAAATCGAAACAAGTAATGTTTAAGATATGTTCTTTCAATCTGAGTAGTTTTAGTGATGAAAATGCTATTTCGAACCGAAGCTATCAAAATCATGAAATCCTCCTTTCTTCACTAGCTGGTTTCGCCGGCTCGCTACTGCTTCGCAATATTCGCTACTTGAAATACTCGGAGCTAAAATGTTAAAAAAATAAACGTTGCATTCATATGTTTGTCGTAACAATAGACCAGAACTTTAGTATTTATTCATATAATTAAATAAATCTTAACATTAATTCATATAAATAGATATTAACATTTTGGTAATTGGATACAGATTTATATATGAAGAAATGAACAGAGAGAGGAAATCAATTCGCCTGAGCGATGTTTTTTGTGTGTGCTAATTTAAAAACAATAACAAAAATGTGTTGTTGGTCTCTTACGGAAAGTAATAGTGTCACCCTCTTCCCTTTCTCTATATCATGTCGCTAATAGGGAGGAGGGAGAGGGAAAAGAGTGAAAGAGAGAGGTCAGTCAGTCAGTATGCCATCTTTTTTCTTTCTAAACTCTAAGTTACGCCTAGTATATCTTTCTTTCTACTTTGTTTAATTTAAATTACTTTCGCTGAAAACCTATCAGCAAATATTTAAAGATAGGTTTAATAGTTTATCCTTTTTTTATTCAGTCATTGTAATTAATGACTGTTAATGTCGACAAAAGTATTACATATATATTGAAAAAAATAGAAGGATGAAATTTCGAATGAATAACACCAAACATTAATTTATTATTATGAACTGTTTAAAACAGTTATGAAAATGAGCCATTTAAAGTTTTATCTCTATGTGGTTCGTCTCTACGATATATACAGGATTTCAAAATACCATGTTGTATTGTTGATTTAAATAACAGTAACTTATTTTCATGTTAATCAGGGAGTAATTAATGAAAAATAACTTTCGCGTGTATTCATTTAGACTAGATGCAACTGCTTGGTGTTGTATTTACTTGCAATTTGTTTTGCTTTACTTTTTAAAACTAAGTAAGTATGTAATGGACGAATGCAAAATTACGTCTTTTATTTCTAAAATGTGATCACTCTCCCTAAAACATGTTATTTATACAAACATAAATACGACCAAATGAAGAAATAAACTCGAATCATATGTTATTGTTCTTAACAACATGGACAAACATTCAACAAAATGAAATGGCTATTCATAATGAAATATTGATTTTGTAGGAAAGAAACATATTGATGACAACGATCAGGAATTTAGCTGACTTTACCTTTCGATAGAGGATTCTTTTAATTTAACAGTTTAAATTCTAGAATAACGTAACACTCGCTGTTTTATTCGAGCGGACAATTAAATACCCGCACCAAACATCAACGTCAACGTAAAGCAGAAAATGTGGCGTCGCTAACTGAGAGAGAAGAGAAGTCACGTTTTAACATCTATGAATTCTTCTTGCTTATGCCTTGGCGGCAAATCTTTCTTTCTAGTGAGCGATATTAGTTTAATTCAAATGATCTCCATTAGAAAAAGCTTTTAATAATTTATCTTTTTAATTAATTACTGTTAATATCGACAAAGCTATTTCATATATATAGCAAAGTTAGACCAATCAAATTACAAATAAATAACGCTAAAAATTAATCTATTATGATTTGCTTAAAATGTAAATTAGGCATTCAAATGAATAGATGTCTTTGGGTCTCTTTTCTGTGCTATACATCCAGTATTTCAAATGATTATGTTGTATTATTGATTTAAATAACAGTAATGTGTTGTGACAATAATATAGGAATGATAAATGAGGAAAATCTTTGGCATATACATATATGTATATATAACTGTAGAGAGAGAGAGAGAGAGAGAGAGAGAGAGAGAGAGAGAGAGAGAGAGAGTGAGAGTGAGAGAGAGGAAGGAGAGGAAGAAAGATAAATTGAAAGCGTTTGGAGTAAACAATACTATGAAATTAACTCATATGATTAGATTTCATATTTCATCTTTCTTATCAAATGACTTCATCAGAAATGATTTGGTATCTCTCGGACTCACTTTACTATAAATTACGCGTCCTTTTCAATGGAAACAGTAAAATAACCATTCTTTTATAAACACCTGTCTCCATCTGAGTCTGTCCTTTGGCAGATTTTATAACTATTGTCATTCTTCAAACGCTGCGATGAAAATGAGGAAGAAGTACTGGCTTCTTTGTAACGAACAGAGATACAAGATAAAAATAAACGGACAACAAAATACATTAGAAATAAAAATAAAAATAGATATGAAAAATAAAACCAACGAAGATATAAACTTAAAACACCCGCCAAAATAAGATATAAACAACAATCAAATACAAATAATAAACAGACAAAACACAAAGAAATAAAAATGTTCACGGGAAATGAAATTAATGCTTGCAATTGATTACAGCTGTTCTGTAAGAACACCAGAAGACAATAAAAGTTCGAACATTAAGGAAACCAGAGTAGATTCCCATAGACTTCCACGCATATTATAAATATTAAAATGATGGACAATGGTGACCTGTACTCAATACCCTCACATATGCACTCACGCATGTATATATATATATATATATATATATATATATATATATATATATATATATATATATATATATATATATATATATATCCAACCTTTAATCAAAAGAAATAGAGGTGTAGTGTCTTAGTTATGTTCTTTACATCGACTGCCATAATTTCATTTGGCGATCAGAGTGATCTCCCTTGTATAGATTTTCTATGTATAAATAAACGTGCAAACGCTGATGTGGTTCTTACGAGTCCAAAGTGGTAACAACGTGTTTCGTCTATTGCTTCTTGTTTTGCTTCTGTTTGTATATGGCCTTTCTGTTTTCAGCTCGCAAGTCGAGCGATTAATACTATTTTACATTCGCCAGAGAGCTGAATAGAATATGGAACTACTGCTATATCAATAAATGTATGAACATGAGAAACAGTTCCGAAAAACCTAGAAAAAACACTAGAATAATTGAAATAAAAAAGAGGATAGATACCTCATACAGCTTTTCACTGATAACAAAGCTGAAATATTAAGAAAACGGTCGTTATCACTGATATAACTTGGTTAGAATAACAAGAGTGTAAGGTCTTTAAAAAAGGATGGTTTATTACAACATATATCTTTTACAAAACAAAATCACTACCTGTAATCCAATATGATTAACTAATACATTCAGAAAACCGTGGAATACAGTTAACCATATATATACTACTGTTTGTAGTATATATATATATATATTTATATTTATATATGCTATAGACTCGTACACTTATCAGCCTTAAGGAGAGTCACTGAGTTTTTATTTTTTGGATTTAAATTCTCCGAACGTTTTTATAGTTAAGATGTGCCCACTTGTACTTCCATTCAATCAGTCCATTATTATATTATAACAACTTACCTACTTATTTCTGAATATCAATGAATTGTTCTCTTTTTGTTTAAAATTATTTTATCAATATATGAAGTTAAAAATGTATATTATTAGCGCTATGGCTTTTTTCAATCTGCTTATTTGAAAAGCTGAATAGCCACTTACTGTAGCCACATATTGAATTATACTTTTGGATTAATACAAGACAAAGGGTGAACCGCTAATTTAAATAAATGAGACACAACTGTTTCTGTTTAGTTTACTTGCCATTAGTTTATTTTATACTACTACTACTACTACTACTACTACTACTACTACTGTAATAATGTATTTAGCACTGTCGAAGTAAAGACTGAAATATATATATATATATGCAATATATTATTTTATAATACAAGTGTATATATAAAAATAGTAATAAAAATTATATATATTAATCCATTTAAATTAAAATCGTCAACGATGCGAAAAAATGTTCTATGCACATTTCTCCGCCGTCTTTTTAAAATTCTCTTCTTTCTCCAGCTTTTTTGTTCATTTGCTTTTGAGACTTGAGGATTATTCGACGAAGAATCGAAAACGTTCGTGAAACCTATGGAACATTTATTAATTTCTTTTATTTTAATACAAAAAAAACCATCAGAAAAATTGAAAAAATAAAAAAAGGTATAATTAAACAGACGAATTCTGTTATTTTAACAATGTTTGCATAAATATATATAAATATTTGTTAGTGGTTATTATCTATGGACGTATACATTTCGTCTCTTTTCAATCAAGACTCATCAGCATAGAAGTATGACTATTCACTACCGGTCACATGATTCGAAACCCTGGATTACAAGTATTTTTCAACTCAAATCCAACGTCGTTAACCGCGCGGCCAATATTTGAATAGCTGATAGACCATGGTAGTTTAAACACATTTAAAGCGGCGATGATGTCCAGGCATTCTACTACTATTACGGAATGATGCATTATAAAGCAAATGACGTCATGCTGTGTTTGTACTACCACTAAAGTGCTCTACTAATTTTACGAGGAGCGACAAATATGAAAATATTTGTTATTGTTTATTATCTATGGACGTATACGTTTGATCTCTTTTCAATCAAGACTCATCAGCATAGAAGTATAACTATTCACTACCGGTCACATGATTCGAAACCCTGGATTACAAGTATTTCTCAACTCAAATCCAATATATATATATATATATATATATATATATATATATATATATATATATATATATATATGCTTCCACATCGTTTTGGTTTGAACACTGTCAAAAGTGAAATCGCCAACTATTATAAGCTCTTCGTAAAAACAGATATCGTTAACATAAACAGTAATAGTTTCATTTCTTGTTTGTGTCGATGACGCAGTGGTCCATCAAAAAGACGACCGGTTTCAATTTAAATAACTGGCATATCTAGCAACACTGATGGGTATATATGTGGATTACTATTATATATAGATATATGTGTATATAAATAAAATACAAGTACAATATATATATATATATATATATATATATATATATATATATATATATATATATCAAATAATGTTAAAGAAATATTTGATAAGAAATTGACTAGAAGATTCAAACAAAACAAACATGAAAAAATGAATAGCTATAAAAATAAGCCAGTTTATTGGTTCTCATGTATTTTTCTGTGGGCGTCATCGAATCTGATAGTGTGAATTAATGGCGATCGTCTTGCTGGTGGAGTCGGAGGTTGTGACAGCGTCAACATGTTACTGATATCGATTGAGATTTACTTGTTTTCTTTGCAAATAGTAATAATAATAATGCCAATAATAATTCCTATTTTTATTGTTGTTTAGATTTTGTGAAAATCATCTCCATTCTTTGTCTGATGCGATTATTTGTTGCCTCTTGTCCAATGAACGTTAAAAATACATAAAAAACACAGACTAAAATTGTATTAGAAAAATTAAATAAACATCACGAATAAATATGACGATCTCAAAAAAAATGATGCCGCAGGATTTTGCAAGACGATATGAACATGCTGGTAATGATTCGACGCTTAGATAACACATGCGCTGAAAAGAGCGCTCCCAGGCAACAAAGATCGCTCCCAACCTTATTCTAAACTAAGCCAGTATCAAAAGTCGAATAGGTGCGAAAAAGATCAACCTGTATATAAATCCTCTACCTGTATAAGTAGAAAATACGTTCTAAGATAAAGTACTGCTGCCACATCTGGGAAGTGCCGTTAGGAGACTTCATTCCTATCTTGACAGTGTACAAAACAGATTTCGTAATCGAGTAAGGATCATCTCCTCTTCACACAGAAAATACGTTGCTATTCTTTCTATACTCTATATTTATGTTCATAGTAGGCGCTCAACTACGTTTCAATCATTGGATCCCCATGTAAAACATTCACAGAACTCGTCTAGCTACAACCACAACAAAAAACTTTTCTTAATCTATCTCTGTATCAAAAACCAAACGGAACTTCCATGAACGACGTTTATTTCTTAGAACACCCCATATGTGGAAAAAAATATCACGAGCCAGTTTCCCAACAGACGACAACACATTGTGAGATCTGTTTAATATTGTGTAATATAACTATGGTTAAGATACGTGAACACTTTAATAAGAACATCTAAATATGACCTCTTACAATAACTTGCTTAAGCAGGGAATAATCTATATAATTAAAGTGAACGTACGTATGTCCGGCGTGCTTCGCGATGTGAAGGATAGTTGGTAGGAGGAGAGGGAGTAAAATAGGAGTAGACAGATAAGAGGGTAGAACATGCTATAAACGTGAGCTCAAATGTCAATGAACAATAAAAGTATGTAATAAAGAAAGTAATTATGTACTGTTTTAGGTCTAAATTGCCGTTTAACAGTCCCGTGTACCATTGTTATTTTTATGGACTACTACTACTACTACTACTACTACTACTACTACTACTACTACTACTACTACAAATAATAATAATAATAATAATACTATTATTAATGATATTACTACTGGTTATGGTACCTTACTTTACAGACAACATTACTTCTTCCAATCAATATAAATACTGGGAGCACATGTCCCTCAGTGTTGCAAACACATCAGTCAAGGCAGACGTACAACTACTCTTGTTATCTGTTGTATTATATTTTTAAATGCACTTGTTTCTCTAAACTCCGAATTCGTGTTTTTTTCCGGACCCTTTACAGAGCCATAACAACTGGCGACGCGGGATTTCGAACTTACACCGCCACAACAAAGATCAAACGCGGAGAAATCAACAGTAAATTCACCCGACAACTTCCTAGTTCTGAAAACAGGCTTTACCGGCGGACAAAAAAGAAGAAAAAATAAAGTAAGTGGGATTATTTTAATCCAAAGTGGATTCCTTTGTTTTTTTATTACGAAGAAACCAACTTATTTTCTTTCAAATAAAGAAAGTCAAATATTACTTTATTGCTATTCCAGCACTATGTAAATTTTAACAAGAAAAGAATAAATTATATTTTCTTTTCTCTCTAAAAGAGAAAAAGTTCGAGCGCTGAAAATTAAAACCTTATTTTTTCTGTTGACTAAAGTACTAACCGTAAAATCTACTGTTACGTAAGAAAACTTACTAAAAAAGTGATTCTTTTGTCGACAAAAAAGTTTCATACATTCTTTCCTTTTTACAAAAACACTTCTAAAAGCCGTATTCTATAAAAACACATTTAAAACATGGAATATTTGAAATCAAGTACAGACAAACTAGTTACATTCAAAATGCAACAGTAACAACAAATTGAAGAAAGACGGCAAGAACAACAACAAAAATCCGACAAAACGATACGAAAAACTGAAGAAAGACTTCTGAAACAAAAAGAGGAAACCGATCAAAAGATTGAAGCATTAATGCAAACAATATCGAAAGAGGGTCAAAATACTGAGAACGAAAATGTCTTTTCTCATAATGCCGTTTGGAGTGCAATTGATAATTTCACTTATTCCCAAAACGAGCTTCACATTTCAGAAGGTATGAAGATCTATACAAAATGAATTGTGAAAATTGACCAAACTTTAAAAAAGATCACCTACTGCTCCGAAAATATCAAATTCGTGGACTATATTTGACCCCGAAAAGCTAGCGACTTGACCTTTTTTGAAGTGATTGAACTTTTAACAGAATTATTTAGCCCGATAACTTCACTGTTCCACAAACGGTAGAAGTACATGAACTTCACGAGACAAGATAACGACGATTATTTGAATTTAGCATCACTCATTAATAAACACTGCGACGATTTTAAACTAGCTGAACTTAGCGTTGATAACTTTCAATGCTTAATATTTGTACAAGGACTTGTATTAACCAGAGACGCATAAATCAGACGTAGAGTTCTAAACAAATAAAAATTAGTCGAAGACTGCTAGAGATTTGTAAGTGTTAAACAAGATTCTAAAGATATTGAAGAGTCAGGTATTGCACACATAAGAAAGATACGTCAGAAATGACATTTAAAATCTCCTTCAAAAACAATTCCAAACAAAAAGAGCGATTATTTTAACGCTCCTACAAAAACAACCCAGCCCAATAAAAAAAACAGGATAAATTACCGCCTAGCCCCTGTTTCCGTTGTCGATCCTTTCATTGGGTTGTGGATTGCCTATACCATTTTAAAACCTGTCTAACTTGTAATAAAATCGAACACAAGAGTTCACATTGCATATCAGATAGAGAAAATAAAACTCGGGTTAAATCCACAAAACCAAATGAACAGGACCGCAAAATTATAAGAAAATATGTACATGTAAAAATCCCGAATAAAAATGTAAAATTACAATCAGAGTTTGGTTCAGACGTGCTGATAATAAACCTGCATGCATGGAAAAGGTTGGATAAACCGACTATGCTAAGAATTAACAAAATAGCCAGGGCGATGACTGGTGAAAATACTAAATTCGAGGGTGAAATTATTACAAACGATACTTTAATCAGAACTACAAAAGATCAAAATGTTCGTATTAAAAATACCGACAATTTATTTGGCACAGACTTGAATCAACAGTTCAACCTATGGGGGTTACCAACCAACATATTTTACAAGAAAATAAGAAATCTGACATCCGAGGCAGAAAAACAAAAGAAAAAACTTGCCTCAACGCTAAAAAATCGTATGAAATGGACTCAAAATAATTTTCTGCAGAAATTAAAGCAATAAAGACACAAAATCCACGCTGCAAATAGCTAGCACCAAACTGAAAGAAAAAAGTCAAATTTTTTGGGTAACGGGTTTTAGTTTCAAGAGTGTGAACTCATGATTCAAGAACTGGAATCGTTTCAAGCTGCAGCACAAAAAGGTCTCAGAAATGACTATGAAAGATAAGGTGACTTGTCTTGAAGATGAATGTCGAAGCAAGAAATACACTTTTTTTAAAGTTTAAAGATGTGCTACAAAATAAGAAGTCTATAATTAAAGAACTCCAGAACCGACTTAAAGAGCTGGAGGATATCAAATCTGATTTTGATTAAGTCCCTCAGTTCTTTCATAAGAGACAACTAAATAAAATTAGGGGATCGCTGTTGGGTGATACAGAAAGCACTACCCAGGAAGAAGTTATGGTTACCAGATACAATACTTTCGACATCAAGATACTCCAAGCAACCTCAGAACAGCGTCAATTAAAAAATGGAAACGATACTGTGACTCCTGAGGACGTAAGGCTTTGAAGGGAGTGTTATGTTACCTTACATCATAAACTCTTCCACGCATTATAAATACTGGGAGCAGATGTCTCACAGTGTTTTAACCACACCAGTCCAATACTGACAGTCAAGACAGACGTACACCTCTCTTTTTATGTGTTGTATTGCATTTTTTCAATACACTTGTTTCTCTAAACTCCGAGTTTGTGTTTTCTTTCCTAACTCTTTACAGGGTTACAACAACTGGCGACGAGGGATTTCGAACTCACACCCCACAATACTACTACTACTAATACTACTAGTAATACTACTACTAATTATAATACTAAGTCTATTGCCAATACTACTACTTCTTCTTCTTCTTCTTCTTCTTCTTCTTCTACTACTACTACTACTACTACTACTACTACTACTACTACTACTACTACTAATAATAATAATAATAAAAATAATAAAAATAATATGTACAATATCTCTATTAAAAATACATATTATAAAAGGCAGAAAAAATCTACCAAAATAAAAATGAAATTCAACTAGTTTTTGGCTTGTACCTATAAGGGAGCTAGAAAATGTAGCTGTGAAAATAAGTAATAAATAATTATATTTAGATTTAAGAAAGGCAATTTTTCCTGTCGAAAATATTCAGTGAAACATGTTATTGTTGCGTATTGTTTTAGAGTGAAATTGACTTTAACGGTCCCGTATGCTATTGTTTATATTACGGACTACTACTACTACTACTACTACTACTACTACTACTACTACTACTACTACTACAAGGAGTATTAGGAGTAGTAGGAGTTGTAATCTATATAATAAAAGTGAAGAAGTGAGAGAGTATACAAAGTAGAGACAGAAACAACAAAAAAAATTAACTAAACTAAAAACTTCAATTATTTCAGGTTTACTTATTTTTTGTCTACGTATACTAAAGAGTTCGATTGAACTGAAGGAGGGCCGCTTTCTCAATATGGATCCCTGAACCTTGGAATAGACTTACAGGAGATGTAGTAAATGCACGAACGATGCAGCAATTCAATTTGGACAGGTGTGCCCTCTTCTGTAACGGTCACTAAATAGACTTTTTAGTGAGTTATACATTATTATTATTTGTATTCCCTGGAGTCTGAGTGACAACAAGTCTCCCCAGATTTCCAGTATTCTCCACCTCTTTTCGATAGCCACCGCAAATAAACTTGCAGTATCACAACAGCCGTTTACCATTGATTTCTCGCTGGTAATGACCATTTGTCTTCTCTGGGATTTGGGTGGCAATAAGCCTCCCCAAGGTACCCGCAGTCTCTGCACTTCCAGTGGAGGTCTGGTTTGTGCTGTCCCTCCTCGGTCTTCTCATCCTCCTTGACCATATGCAAATATTTTGTGTGGTGTCAGCCTAGGTGGGTACAATTTTTTTTTTTTTGGGGGGGGGGGGGTGACTGATTATTTATTATTTATTTATTTATTGGGGGTGGGGGTGAGCTTATGGTGTTTCTTGCTATTTCTGTTCATTGATCCATTTTTGTGTTGTGTCAGTTGAGGCCGTTGTAATTTATTGGAGGAGGGGGAGCTTATTAAGTGATGTTTCTTGCATTTTCTGTTTGTTTGTGGTGTGTTCTTTCATTAGTTTTTGTGTTCTTCCCGTGTTAGATTTTGTATGATCCTTCGTAGCTTATGCGGGTTAGTTTCCGCATTCAATGATTTTTATTAAGATTGTAGCTGTTTTGATCATTGCTGTCCTTTGTATAGTTCCAACATTATTATTATTATTATTATTATTATTATTATTATTATTATTATTATTATTATTATTATTATTATTATTAATAATAATAATAATAATAATAATAATAATAATAATATACACATTTTATCGTCAATAGAAAGGGGACGAAGTTCATTTCTAATATTTAAAACATTTTTATTTTCTGTCTTCGTTATGTCCGGCGCGCTTTGCGGTATGAATAAGAGGAGAACAGGTAAACAAGAAGACGAAAAGAACAAAAAGAAAAACGGAGAAAGCAGAAAGAAAACGAGGTCAAATGTCAACCAATTATAAACAATTCTCTTACTATGCTGAAATTGTACAAGACTGGAATAAGTTATGTATGTTCGAAGGGAGACAGGGTGAGGGAGAGAGAGTGACCGCGCTTGCGCACTTGTGCGCGCGAGTATTTCATAAAGCAAGTGAATAACTATTTTATTTACATTTTAAAAGTGGGAAGACTGTTTAAATCCAGCTTCGAAATACTTAAAAAAACACATTGGAACTTTGCTGATTGTAAACAATGCCTTTAAAAACGAAATATGTTATCTTCATTATAATTTTTGTTTACTTTAAGAACATTTGAAAAATATCCATAAGATAATCAAAAAACAATAACATCTCGATTGCTTGACAGACTTTTCGTTGAAAGAAAAAAATCGATTTTTTTTATTTAAATCAATTTGGTAGCTTCCATTTTTATTTTAATTATTTTAATTTTTTTTCGAAGCGATTAGATTTGAATTCTTATCGGTTCGATGTGTGTACATTTTTCGATTAATTTAGTTTCAATTATTTCAAGTAGTAAGTAAGAATTAAATTGTGAAACGATAACAAACGGGCGAAGTTACCTAAATTTCAAGTTCGTAGACTTTATAGCCCGATAGCTAAAAAGTTGTTAGGAAAGACATAAGTAGAGAGAAATTCTGACAAACCGACAGAAAGACGTACGTCGCACATACTAGTATAGATTATACACACTGGAAGCATAGTTTTCTTGTTTTTGTTAGGAAAAGAAGATATGCAATAATATCTTGGTAACACTCTTATCGTTTAATATTCCAAAAAAAAAAATAACATTTTTGTATAATTTTATGAAGGATCTGGAAGTTTAAATTATGTTAAAACTTGTCATATAACTTTCAGTTGAGACATTAGTATCCTGGTCCCCTTCATATATATATATATTAGTATTTCATGTATCCACATAAAACTTTATTAGGAGATATAATTTTTTATGTATCAATTTTCAGTATTTACTTCAACAGTGCTCAATACGTAAGAAGAGTAAAGTAGTAAGTTATGAAAATAAACTGCTGCTTACACAGGAATAAATTTACCTTAGGCTAACGATACATAGATTAATAAATAAACACAAATAAACTAAACAAAAACATAACAATTTAAAAATAAAAACCTAATATAAAAATACAAGGAACCAAGTGTTAAAACAAATTAACCCATTATATTGACACAACAAAGGAAACAGGATATATAGAAAACAGAACAATAAAACAGGATATAGGAAGGAAGTAACACTAACCACATTTTGTTCGGTGGAAGCCCAACGATTGGCTGAAAGAACAACAAAGAATCTGATTGGTTAACTAGCTAGCCGTGTATATAAAAACACCCGGCTAAAACAACTCCATGCATTTTAGCCTGAAGATTCCCCCGGGGATGAAACGCGGGAGCCTCTGTGTAGCTTAATTGCCATAAATATATTTTCATAGCTTACTATATATATATATATATATATATATATATATATATATATATATATATATATATATATATATATATATATATATATATGTGTGTGTGTGTGTGTGTATGTGTGTGTGTGTTTAAATGTAGAGATATTGATAAGTGTCATAAGGCACGAAACCATTCAGATTCCAACATGTGAATATCTTTTTAAATCGATAAACATATTGTCCCTTACCCCAGTAATTAAACACTTTGGTCAATTGGTCTGTCATACAATTTATTTACACACACAGACGCAGAACATGAATTCCTATTAGACACTGTTTCTAAGTTCTCTCTGTACAGGGGTTTGTCAGTGAAAAGTAAACCCTGCCCAAACATTCAAAATAACATAGTATTCGAAGCCTAAATAAGATCCCCTCAGTATGGCAACATCACACTGGTAGTATATGATAAATGGGGCACTTCTTCAAGTAATGTTGCCTCAAGTAACAGCACTAATCTGAATACTCCACCAGACTAGATGAATTCTTGTCCTGGAACCCGGAAAGACCAAGCGATCACAAGGAAGATATATTATAACATAGTTAACTGGTTAATTAGGGAGAGAAAAATTAATCTTATTCACTTCTTTACTAATTAAACGTTTGGGAGATAAAGCAGACCTTTAATGGAACACTCGGATATCTATGTATAAAGATCAAGTGTCTGCTCCAGGCAGGGCCCCCATGACTTCTGAGAACTTCAACTGAAGTAAAATCAAACAAAACACACACACATATATATAATATTAAATTATATTATATTTTAATATTTTACCTACATTTCGGCTCTCCTCAGTGTAGACAAATAACACTCTCAGGTGGTCACGGACATTAGGGTAGGTCGATTTTGGAATCATAACAAGTGAATAGATGGGAAAGTTGCAAATTTCCATAAATAATCACCACACAAAATATTTTTCTTCAAAATTTTGTCGTTTTTTATAGGAAATGAACTTAAAGTGTGAAATAATGTAAGATTATGTTAAAATAACGGTGTTGCTTAACAATTTTAACCGGTAAAATTAAGACCAGACATTATAGCAAATAAATACAGTAAATATATGCAAGAGTATATTTTTATGTGAAAATATCACTACTGTTCTCAATAAATCGAATAATAGTTACAAAAAATTGAAATACTGTTAAATATTTTATCGAAAATACAAATTATGATTTTAGAATCTGGTCAAATTTGTATCAAGGTAATTATTTCCATGTACCGTAATAAGTTATCTCCCTTTTGTTTATATTGCTGTATTGTCAAACATCGTTGAATAATACAAACAAAACAAATATTATATATTTTTAATTAAAATAGACTTATTTAAAACGTATTTAATATATAGATTTTTTATAATAACTTGTAATTTTCTTTCATGTAAGAAGTTATCGTTTTTTTTCATACGTGGAATTAGACCGTTCGGTCGTTTACTAGATAAGTCGTATCTTTTAATGAAATGTATTTTGTTTTTAAATTTAAAAAAGACTTTAATTATTTTTTAAAAATGTTTTAATAAGCACTGTTGTAATTTGTTTCGATTTTCAAAGTTATTGTTTATCATTCTTAAAATTCAAAGTGTATATCCGTTCTATCATCGGTCACAGCAGATCCTGCTAGACTGGGCAATTATTACTTTTGTTCCAATCAACAGTTTCCCCGCATGAAAAAACGATTTTCCTCGAACTCTACCTTCGTGGTACAACATTTTAATTAAATCTATATTTTTGAATTAAAATAGACTTACTTATTTTAAAAAAAAATGATGTAATAAGCAATGTTTTAATTATTTTATATTTTCCAATTTATTGTTTGTAATTCCTAAATTTTAAAGTTCTGTCCTCGGTCAGTGAAAAAGAGATCCTCCTAGACTAAGGTAATTAAATGTCCACGCTTTTTCCCCACCTGAAAAAAACCTTTTGTGTCTCAGTCTGACCTCGTGGGGAGGCAAGAAAATAGACTTAATTACTTAAAAAAAGGGTGGTGTATTTTTTCATTTAAAAAGTTATTCACAAAACTTTCCACGTGGATTTCTTCAGTATATTTTAATCAAATCTATTTTGTTTTTTATTAAAATAGATTTAATTATTAAAAAATAAATCACTGGTAATGTTTCATTTTTAAATTTGTTTTTTGTTCCACTAATGTGTCACCATTTACCAAGGCCAAAATCGACTCCAGTATAAAGATGGGTGGATTTTATTTTTTCTTATTTTATTTTCAATTTGGAAATATTCATTCAACATGTGTAACTTCTGATATTCTACAATATATTTTCTTTTAAGATATTTCAAGAAAAATGGTTGGAAAAAACGCACAATTTCTACTCGCAGTAATGATGCCAGAACATTTACAGGTCCACTTGCCCCATTGAATAAAACGGAACCCCCAATTTTTCGACAAGTTATCCACTACAGCTATTTCCTTATAAATACATGTCCACACTTGACAGATTTTGCTATTTCTATATTAATAGCAAAGGACATAATTGGCATTTGGAAGGCAGTAAACCCTCGTTTACCTATATTAAGTGAAATATCTATTGCAAGTAAGGTGAATATCATATGTTTCCGAAAAGCAAAACAAATAGATAGAAAATCTCTCCCTGCAGCCTAAGAAAAAACATTTACAGGAAAAGCTAGACACACTGGTTGACATTGCTTCTTGTACGTGTAAACTGCCTATTTTAAGCTGTGATGACAAAAATGTGAAGTGCAACAAAGCACATACTAAGCACATACTTTGTACTTGTTCTTCGGAAAAAAAGGTAAGATTTTTTTTTGTTTTTATTTTTTAAAAATATGTTCGAATAACACAGTTATTTACATCTTAAATTAAATGGATTTTCATACTTGTATTTAATATTTAAACACATGTAAAAAAAAAAACTCTTATTATTTTCTTTTGAAATAATATTGTGATGTTGATGTTTAAAATTTGATATTCAGGTACCAGTGGAAGACAGGGAATATTTGTAAGATCAAAAAGCCAAAAAAAGACTGAAGAGCACTTTCCAGCTTGGCCCAATAGACAAATCTGGCAGAAAAAGGTAAAATAGAAAACAGAAAGATTGGAGCGACAAAAGAAATTAGGTTCATCATCTAATAATGCATCAACATCTCATGACCAGGATGCTGCTTTTTCCCACTCCAATCCTGATAGTGATTTAACAGGAATTGATTATTTTGAGCCTGAGAGACCTCTTTCAGGACCTTACAGTCTTATTAAAATTCCTCGATATGCTATGGAATTAATTAGGGGTGATGTTTCTTCCAACCTTGGAGCCAGCCTTGTTAACGCCTTTCTCTTAGACTTAGATGCCATGGGTCTTCTCAAATCTAATGTCAATATAAAAGATATAATTGATAAAGGTAAAATAGATAGAGCAAAGGCAAGAATGAAAGAAAATGTCCATCAAAGACATGATGAAACAGTGGAAAACCTTGTTTGCATTGGGGTTGATGGAAGAAATGATAAAGACACACTGTTGTATGAAGAGATTTTGGGGCCAAATGGAGAGAAAATATTAAAAAAAGCAAAGGGACCAGAACGCCACTTGACCTTCACAAAAGAGATGGAACACAAAAGTGAATATCTCACCCATAGGGTTATCCCTAATAATGGTGCAACTGGTGATATTCTTGCAGAGGAAGTTGCTGGTGTTTTTAAAGAATACAACAGTGTATCTACAATTAACGCTATTCTAGTAGACAACACCAATACAAATACAGGTTGTGAGGCTGGACTTGTAACACTTCTTGAGAAAAAAATACGGAGAAAATTACACACCATTGGCTGCTCTTTACATCAAAACGAACTTCCATTTAGAGCTCTTTTTTGATATATCGATGGAACCACAAGAAGTCCTACAACTTTCACTTGTACTCTAGGTAAATTATCTGGTAATGACTATAACGATTTACCCCAAGTAGCATTTACACCAGTTGGTTGTCCTCTGGATGTTCGTTTTACTACTGAGGAAATAAGCGAACTAACTTGTGACCAGAGACTTCTATTAGAATATACAATAGGTATTTCTAGAGGAAAAGTAGACCCTAAATTTGCTGCATGGAAAATTGGGCCTATAAATAAGGCAAGATGGTTAACTTTAGCCATCAGACTAATGTGCTTATGGACACGAGGTGCTTATGAACAAGAACTGTCTGGCAAACTTCACAGCTTATTAGATTCATAATCGAAGTATATGCAGTTAGCTGGTTTGAAATAAAAGGGATAATAAGTTTCATAACCAGCAATTGTATATTTTCAATATGATCAATAGGATCAAGAAACAGCTACCTGAAATACAACACATTACATTACAAAATTACAGCATAATGCTTTTGCTTTACTGCCTGAAAATGTGTTGTATGCGATGGTAAAATCAAACGAACTGGCAGTGAGGGAAGAAGCAATAAAACAAATTTTGTCTATTAGGTAAGTAAATATTTCTTCATATAACATTTATTAATTTGGTTATGTCGATTTATCGAACGATTTTAAATTTCTAATTTCATCATAAAAATTAAAGTAGGTAGGATTACATTTTTAAGTTATATTTTTTCAGGAGTGGGGAGCCAGCCAATAAAAGATTTTTAAAAATAACACACATCAACTTTAACGCCAATCATTGGTATGAATTGATTAACCTTTCGCAAAGTGGAGTTTGCGAACCAGCATTTACAGAATCATTTTCTGAAGATGAACTTTTGGACTCGCTCATGAATGGAACAAAGCTGAAGTTGCCAGATTTGCCCTCAGATTCTCAAAGTGTTGAAAGGGCAATAAAGCTAACAACAGAAGCTTCCCAATCAGTGTATGGGTTTGAATCAAGACACAAGCATATACTTGTAAAGGTGTTGTGTCATAAAATGAGGTCTTCATTTGCTTCTAAGCGATCATATATAGAGAAATTTAATACCATATGTTAAGTACACACACAATTACTTTCATAATGCATTATTGTACATAATTTACATTTTCAGTCTGACACTTATTAGATACATTTTTTTACTTATTTTTGATTTTCAAATCCCTCCCATGGGTTTTTTGAGAAATGTTAAAAGTAAAATTGTGTTTTCTAAATCAAATGATCCTCTATTAGGAACGCAGCAGTATACAATTTTGTTTTTTGTCTCATTTATAACAAAAAATAATTATCTGTTCTTTCAAAATGTTATCACTGTTCCTACTTAATTAATAAGGTAAAAATTAGAATTTCGGTGCTTTTTTAATTTTTAATTCTAGTTAGCATTTTAATGAAACAAAACGACAACCGTTTCTGATTTAAACATTGAAATTTATAAATTTTCTAACCATTTCATTGGCTAAATGTTTCACAAATGCGGATTGTTCAGTACATTTATGGAGACGATCTTTGATTCCATTTCCTCAAAAAACCGTTCAAGTAAAAGATCTAATTTTTGGTATGAGTATTTATTATACCAATACGCAACTTTCCTTACTAGACGCAAGTTGAATTTTTTCAAAAAGTGAAAAATCGATCTACCCTAACGGACATGAACCCGGTTCACAAGGACACCTTGAATCGGTAAGCGGTCGCCTAATACCCTTGGCTACAGGCAGTTGTCACGTGATAACAGAAATTAAGTTATATCTACGCTGAGAGCGGCGAGCGTAAACATCAATACATTCAGATAGAACTCCACGACAGAGTCTGAGTATTGCACTGAAGCATTAGGTAAATTATATTTGAATATTTTACCTACATACGACGTCGTTTCGAGCTTTCGGCTCTTTTCAGTGTACAGAAATGACAATCTCAGACGGTCACGGGGCACGAATCCGGTTCACAGAAACACTTTGAATCTGTAAGCGGTTGCCTAATAACCTTGGCCATCGGTGGTTGTCACCTGATAACAGAGAAATTAAGTTATATATACATATATGGGTTGGACGATATGGTATGTGAGATCACAAGGAGCCATTAGCGATAATGTAGTGGTGGTTTTTGTGAGATAATATAACACTGTATATGGCTTATGTTAGATACCACCGATAATAGAACACTTGTTTCACATCTAAAATATTATGTATAAATAATGTTTCCGTAATCTGTTTAGGTTTTCTTGTTTTGATATCTAATATACTAAAATAGTTCTAAAATTTCTTTTTTGCATATCTTTGAAGCATGGGGTCTCCCACTTTTTACGCAGTCGTTTGCATCATTGTTGTACTCTGCTAAGATATTTCAAGCTGCACCGGTTGGGTAGTAGGGGGCAGACAAGGCAATGTTGCATCGTATTGCCCCCTTTCCACATTCACAAATGGTTGAGTCAGTTTTGTAGCCGATATACTCGTAGCAGCTTTTGATCGCCACATTCCCGTGCTCACACAGTTGAGTGTCTTCCATCGGAGCCAGGGTGCCTCTGAACCGGGAGGGAGGGCGTCAAAAGGGAGGATTCCCATATCAGTAGGAGGGGAGCAATTCTCTAGCCGTCTGGTCCACAGCTGTAGTCTGGTCTCTTCCTAGGATGTTGTTTGGGGTTTAACATGGCTTAGAAAGCTTCTCATTGACTTCAGTCGTTGGACCGTTGGTTTACGTCTATAAAGGAGATGGCGTTCATCACACATAGCCTTTGTAAACTCTACTAAGCTTGCAACTTCCCATCTCACATCTAAAGGGACAATGTCAGTGAAAAGATACTAGTTGTTCTGAATAGAATAGGCACATCAAAATAGTGGTACGCACAGGCAGACTGAGATTAATACCAGCGTCAGATCTTTGTGGCGCCTTCGTTCGTGGGGAAACACCAAGGAGCAGAGGCAACTTTTGTCAAATATCCATTCGCATCGAAAGGTGCTGGGTAACACACAATAAAACCGACTTTGTGACACCTCGTGCTCTTGTGGGGATGTGTGTAAATACAACAATACGCACAAAAATACCACTCTCATATTAGTATAGATTTGCAAAACGAATGGGGTTGCATCAACCTTAAACCTTTCAGTCTCTATCTGTCTCCCTTTCTGTCTGTCTGTCTCACACACACACACACACACACACACACACACACACACACACACACACACATATATATATATATATATATATATATATATATACGACTCAATAAGTAGACCTTCTTTACGCTCCCGTCCGAACACGCATATACTCCTAAACAGAACAACGGTAACGTAATCAGGCTTCCTCTTCGGAATAATTAAAAAACGATGTCTTTAAACTGCGCATAAAACGAAAAATGAAAGCCGGTTTACAGCGGGAGGCCAATATTTATTGCTATTGTTAGCCAAACAATCCCTAACTCGTATTAGTGCGCATGACTTCTTTTCTAATTTCCGTTTAAAACAGTGGATGTCGCCATCTTGAATGGCCGACTAGTTTCTTTCGAAGGCCAAGTGGCCTGCCTCATAAGTTCCTCACTTCCGGTGACTGAATAGCCTTTTTCTTAAATTTTATTTTCTTCTTCTTGTTTTTCCTTGTGGTTACTGGACAGAGGCTTTTTATTCATGAAGGGCGCCATTTTGTTTATTTTTTTAAATTTGTTTGTCCTCTTTGTAAAGCCGTTTTGTCTATCACAAAGATTTAAAAATATTCTAAAGCGGCTATTTTAGCATCCCTCAATTTGTCCCTTATTTTTAATAATCTCTTTATTTCGTTTATTTTGTTTTCTTTTTTGTGTTTAGGAATGTCGGCTTTCTCCATTTTTGTTTAACATTTCCTTTTTGTTTTGTGTTCTTTCTCTCGTTCACGTGATTCCTGCTTTATTACGTTTTTCTCCTCTTTTTACCTCATCACTTAGTCATCTATGATGCTTTTTCCTTTCCTTCTTTCTTAGTTTGAACTTTTTCTTCTTTCAAAAAATGATTCCCCTCTAATCTAAAAAAAATATTTCTTGATTAATTCATCTTTCCTTTCTTTTTACTATTTGTCGTCATTCGTCTCATTTTTTTATATTTATTTTCTTTCTTTCATTCTATTTTTATTCGTTTCTTCTACCTTTCTTTCTTTTCTGTATTACCGTAATTATAATATATATTTCTTTTTTCTCTTTTTTTATATTGTCGTCAGGCAACTTTTATTTTGTTTCTTTCTTCCTTTCATTTTTGTATTAAGCTTTCTTTCTTTCGTTCATTCGTCCTTGATCTCTTCTATCTGTCGGTCATTTTTACTCGAATTGTTTCTTCTTTGAATATTCCCTTCTTTTCGTTATATATTTTCAACGAATTTATTTTCCATTTCTTTATATTTGTCAAATGTCTTGTTAGTATTCACTCTCTTAATTTGCAGTTTCATCTTCATTATGTTTCCCTCCTCTATTTTAACTTGTAATGTATCTGTTTATTAGCAGGAATACCTGGCATTACCGATGAATGAATGAGAACTCAGGTGTTCTCCCCCCCCCTTTAGCTCTGAACTCCATAGTACCATATTTATTTATATTTTTATTTTCTATAATATTCAAGTTTTGCGTTATAAATAAAATAAAATGAAGCAAAACTTTTGTCCTGTTTATGGATATCAGGCGCGAAGGCAGCCTCCAAAATATTATTGTAAATCCCATAATACAAAATTAATACCAACAATGAAATTCTACACGAGAATGATAGATATGTTTGGAATAATGGATATGTTTGGAATGATAGATATGTTTGGAATGATAGATATGTTTGGAATGATGGATATGTTTGGAATGATAGATATGTTTGGAATGATAGATATGTTTGGAATGATAGATATGTTTGGAATGATGGATATGTTTGGAATATTTAACACTAGTTTACAATTCTTTCCTTTTTATCTTTCTTTCTTTCTCTCTTTCTTTCTTTTGTTTTTCTACCTTTTTATAATCTATTGCCAGTATTTAAATATTTTTATTCTGTTTCTTTCTTTTGTATTGTTCTTTAATTCTTTCTTTGTTCCATTTCCTTGTCCTTTCTCGCATTCTCCGTTTTCTGTTTTAAAAATTATATATTTCTATGATACAAATTTTTCTTTCAATTTGTCTTTTTTCTTTCTTTCTTCCTTCATTTATTGTCGTTATGAAAATGTTTTTCTTTCTTTCTTTCATATTTACATTGTTATCATGGATATATATTGATTCAGTTTTGTCTTTATTCGTCTTTTTTTCTTTCTTTATAGAAATATCTATTTATTTTTTTTTTACCTCCGTTTTCATACTGGCATATTCCTTTCTTTCTTTTTTTTCTTTTTCTTTCTTTCTTTCTCCCCCGCCTTCATCTGTGTATACATTCATTTCTTTATTCACATTTCTTTCAATATGTTGTTACCTTTGTATAGTGCCCCTCTTCAATATTGCATCCTAATCTAATAAATCCATCCAGTCTTTTTCTATCGTTTTTTTCTATTTTGTAATTATAGTAATACTCCCTTTTTTCTTTGTTTCTGTTATTCCCTTTTCCTTTCTTTCATTTAATCCAATAATATTTTGATCTAAGTATTTCTTTATTTAATGCTCTGTTTTTCTTTAATTATTTTTTTTCTTTTCTATTGCTATTATTAGGTCGGGGAAGAACTTCGTGCGGCGTGTAATGAATAATGATGTATTCTGCAAGAATTTATTCCAAAAACAACAACTATTCCTCGGAATAAAGACCATCGTTGTCCAAAAACTTCTGCAAACAACTTGCAAGCCTCGAGAGTTTTTGACAGACTTCAACTTCATTTAAAGTGACAAATCGCGATCCTTCATAAAGCGCTCAAAATAAACCTTAAGTTAGATGAAGAAACGTCGGGGCTGGAGACCGAATGTCTCAGAACTTAAACACTGCCCAATTCTCCAATCTTGTCACTGGTCTTTTTTAGCGGTATGCGTCAGTCCGTTTGCAGAAGACCATGAACGATGATGGTCTTTATTTTAAAGAATAAATGTTGTTTTTAAATAAATTCTTGCAGAATAAATCATTATTTGTACACGGCAAATATTTTTCACCTCTATCCCGTAGTTTTCGTGTCCTTAGTACATGTTATTTCTTTTTCCGTCTTTCTTTATTTGTTGCCGTTATGTCAATAATTAGTTTCATTTTTTCTTTCCAATATGTCAATATTCTCCTATATTTCTTTCTTGTTATCTATTCTTATATTGTTATCACGTTAATAGCACTTTCTCCAATCAGCTCTCTTTATGTTTATACTTCGTTTTGTGTATCTCAATATTATAAGGTTAATATTCCTTCGCATAGTATCCAAGTTTTATTTCTTGATGTATTTCTATCTGATAACATATTCAGGTCATGTCTTGTATGAAACAATTTTTATTGATGGATGTAATACATGTCTTGTGAATCAAATCAAATTTCCCCCATGACAATTTCATATAAGATGTTTACGCAATTGCAAGCCAAACTATATCACTATATGACATGCAATCATATGTCTATAATGCATGTGCGTACTAATCCTGAATCAGGTAGAAATTAGAACGAAAATCTAAGGAGGACAATTGAGTATAAACTATTCTAGAAAATCAACGTTTATATCTTTATCCACGTGTCGAACATCGACTATTATTTGGAAACACATAAGAAACCCAGTTATCAGATGAAATCATTTTATATCAACCTAGCTCAATTATTGCAAAACGAATTTACTTATGAAGGTAATCTGGCAACGAGAATTTAAAATATATTTATTTCAATCAAGTCAACATTATTTTCTAATTATTGTTTTATTCCCAACTGAAGAATTTTCGTACGAAATAATTTTACATGCTAAAGTTCCGCTTATTTTCTTTAATACAATTGATACATTTTGAATCGAAAGCATCTTTTCCGAATAATCTGTGCGACGTCTGAGACAGAGTCAGTTTGTTGAGGGCTGGTCTACTAAGCTATTTGGCAGCAATCAAATACATGAAGGTCAAGCAATGAAGAACATGTGTATATACAAAAATGTCAATGATCTCGTATGCTATCCGAAACAATATTCAGTGAATCGTAGCTGGTAAGCCATGTTCCAACAACAAGGCACTGCAATATTTTAGAAGTGATCTTCTATAAGGAAGTGCCAATAACCTTTGTATAGCACCCTTTTCTGCCTTGACAGAGTTCAAAACCGATTCGAAATATAGTGGCGGATGCCCTCTTCTCTCACCTACAGTCATTCTCACACAGTAGAGATGTTGCTAATATTTCTTTGCTCTACCGTTATTTTCATGTTAAGTGCTCAACTGAGCGCAAATCTATGGTTTCCCTTGTAAAACATTCACAATAACCCATCTAGCTACTACCATTGTCAATGATTTCCCTTTCTCCCTCTGCCAGCCCAAGACGAAACAAAACTTCAATGGACAGAGATTCTTTCCTAGAACTGCCCGTCTGTGGAACACAGTGTCGCGAGCCTGATTCTCTGTCAACAACAATATGGTCGTCTTCAAGTCCAATGCAAACAAGTTCTTGTTGAACCGTCCCCGTAAATAATCAATTTCTGCCCTGCTACAAGCATCGTGCCGGTGAACACGATGTTGTCTCACCATCCACCAGTCAAACGTTTTAACCTCACTCCTCAAGTCAAAATCTTTAACCCTTATCCTCGAGTGGCCTTTGGGCCTTTATAAGCGGTGACGTTTAATGTAAAAAATATAAAGTTAGATATGTGTATATGCTAATATATTTCGATTTATAAGAATCGCTTCACTCCTAAACTAATTAATCGATCATTATTAATTTTGAAACACAGATGATAGGCGTAAGAGTAGGTTAAGTGGACTATATTTAGTTAAATTTTATTTTAGGCAAAGAGGGTAAAAAGGGTAAGAAAAGCATGCGTGAAAATGTATATACCTCTGATTTTATGAAATTCTAAAAATAGGTATCATACATCAATTAATAAATATACCCCAAATTTCATTGCATTGAATTTGATCCATATTCATTAGCCACTAATTAAGCAAGTTTTCCTGAATTCCTTAAGCTTAAGCCTCGAATTTTAGACATTTTCTAGAATCCAAATCATATAATGTATTTTGATCAAAATTAGAAATAAGATTCTAGACAGGAAAGGTGTAGTAGGATTATATCTTGATTTTAAGTTTCGTGAAAAAAATCTGATCCTTCTCTCAGATCATATTTGGAAAGATCCTTCTTTCCAAATATTATCTGAGGGAAGGATAAGATTTTCTTTCCGTCTAATGAGATCTCAGTTTCTAATAGCTGTTGATCGATAATATCGACATGTCAGTGTCGCGGTTTATATACATGACTGTTTAATTAAAAAAAATATTTATATATAAAAGTTATATCAAATATTGCGCACTGTTTATAAGCCCGGTTGGAATTCTTTTTGATTTTTATCCTGTGGATGTTTACTTTACCTTCATTAATATATATATATATATATATATATATATATATATATATATATATATATATATATATATATATATATATATAATAATAATAATAATAATAATAATAATAATAATAATAATAATAATAATAATAATAATAATCCAGGTAAAACATCCACAGGGTAGTAATCCAAAGAACTTCAACCGGGTTCATAAAAAGTGCTCAATATCAAATAGAGCTTTTATACAAAGACATGTACGAAATCGGCGACACTGGCAAATATGATCTATGGTTAAGATCGGATTCTAACTCTTCCTGATGATATCTCAGTTCATAATAACTGTTGATCGATAACATCGACATGCCAGTGTCGTAGATTTTGTACATGTCTGTGTAAATAAAAATAATCATATATATATATATATATATATATATATATATATATATATATATATATATATATATATATATATATATATATATATATATATATTCTAGTTCCGAAATGACAAAAATAATGACCTCCATTTATATCCATTCCATGAATTCAAGATCAATAACTGTTTGGTGTACGATCGTTTCAGAAACGAAATAGACGTTTATTGATACCAACTCTCGTCATTAGATCAGGGTATAGATACCAAAGTTCGAAGTCTAACAAAACAGCAAAAATTACAATATAGTACACGCTAAATTGCACAGCAAATTGAGATGTAGTGGGAGGATAAGAACATGGAAATTTCAATCCTCTTCGAAATAGTATACATAACATAGAAACCCGACACATATATAAAAAGGGACACAATAAGAGGCAAAGGAACATCTAAAGTACAAGAGTGGAAAAAGCCGACACAATTTGAAAAATAATTATAGATAAGAAACTTTTACAAAAATATATGAAAATTTAAGAAATTTAAAGTATAAAAAATAAAAATAGATAAGGTTTCAAATTAATTAAATTGAAAATATATATTTTTAAATGACTAATTTTTAATAAATTATCTATTAATATATCATAATAAAAATGTAAAGCAGTAACATAAAAATACACTGTAACTTTTATACTAAATGGTAGCAAATATAATTATAATGAAAAAATAAATAAATTAGAATAAAATAAATAAAAGAACAAAAATAGAAAAGGAAAAATTGATTAACATTGAAAAAAAAATAATTAGATAAGAAATATTACCTTTAAAACAACAGTTTTAAAACAATTACTCTATAAACAAATCTTTATAAACAATTTGACAACTTCTAACATATGAATATAGTCTGACATTTACACTAAATAATGGTAATTATTATGATAATTATGATAAAATAATGTAGAAATACTAATACTAGTAGGATATTATGATAACAATACAAATTGAAAAAATAGAGAATGAAAAAAAAAATGCATGTTATGACAAAATAAATGTACAATAAAATATAATATATAAAAATATATAAGAAAGGGTTTTAGAAGAATTATCAAATTTAAGATATAATTCACGAAATATATAGTTATAATTACATATGGATGTGTATACATCAAGAAACAAATACACATAAATACACATGCATACACACACACACACACACATATATATATATATATATATATATATATATATATATATATATTAACGAACGTCTTCAGAAAAACACTTTTTCTGAAGACGTTCGTTAATACGAACGAAACCGGTCGAATTTCTTGTTTTTGTTTTTCTCCTGCATTTTAACCTGTTTTCCGTTTGTCTTTTTTCACACACACACCCACAAACACACATGTATATATATATATATATATATATATATATATATATATATATATATATATATATATATATATATATATACACACAATCGAAAACAACGGAAGACAGCCATGAAAAGAAAGTGAAGATGTTAGTACATAGCCAAAAGCAAATCTATAAGAATATGGTAGATTCCTGAAAATAGGTATATTGATATTACCTGAACTAGAATGATATACGTTCATACCGAGCAGGGCTTAATTGTGGTTTAACATTTAACATTGTAGTAAGGGAAAGTTCAAAGATATTAAATCAACGCAGAGAACGGCTATTTAAACTATTCTCAGGCAAAAAAAATATATCAGTTCAGAATTTCTACAGTGTCGCCAAACGGTCGGGATTCCCTTATGTAACCATTCTAAAGGCTGACCCATAAAAGGTATATATTAAATGTATTTCAAGTATATATTAAAAAGTTCAATTACACACACACACACACACACACACACATATATATATATATATATATATATATATATATATATATATATATATATATATATATATATATATATAGTAATCCAGGTAGGGTAAAAATCCACAGGGTAGAAATCCAAAGGGAATCAAACCGGGTTTATAAAAGAGTGCTCAATAAAAAATATAGAGCTGTATTGTGAATGCTTTTATTCAAACATGTACAAGGTCTGCTACACTGGCATGTCGATGTTATCGATCTACAACTCTCAAGAGCTGAGGTCTCATCAGGCAGAAAATTATTTTTTGATTCAACCTGGTTGCTGAATTCCAGGGAGATTCTCTCTGGAATTCAGCAACCAGGTTGAATCAAAAAATAATTTTCTGCCTGATGAGACCTCAGCTCTTGAGAGCTGTAGATCGATAACATCGACATGCCAGTATAGCAGACCTTGTACATGTTTGAATAAAAGCATTCACTATATATATATATATATATATATATATATATATATATATATATATATATATACATACATACATACATATATATAGCTGCTTTACGTATGAGTATACGCATATAAATAAATGCAATCATATTAAATATATAATAAACATACTTTTTTCGTCGAGAATATCCTCATCTATTTTTACATGATCATTACATAAAGATTGCGGACGGAAAACTAGAATACCTATCTAAGTCAATGCTTTTTTGTGCGTTGTAGAAATAAATATATTAACAGTTAGAACATTCAAATAAGTTTCAATTAATGTGAAAACCTCCAAGGAATCTAACGAGAATTTTGAAATTCTCCTCCGATTCCATCTGGAGTCACTCGTGCGAGTTTATTAAAAATGAAATACGGATTTCTTTTTGTTTATAAATTATAAAATTTATCAGTGAAGAATATATTTGAAAAAATAAACATTTAAGTATTTAGTATAAGGGTGAGAATTCCGAGTCAGGAGCAATGTTAAGTTAAGAACTGGAAGGTGGAATAGAATGAACAAAAATAAATGACAAAAATCTCAGATCAATTCATTTATATTTCAAAAATTGCAATATAAAGACAGTAAATTGTAATATTGGTGGGTTTACTATTAAATATTTAAAGGTCCGGAATGGTAGAAACTTTAATTATTTTGAGAGTAACAACCTCTCATTTTCAAAACGAAAACAAAAATTAGATCGGCTGTGTCAGCTGAGGAAATCCAAAAGGACGCTACTATAAAAAAAACAACAACATAAGATTCGGAGAAAGACAAGTCTCGCAGAAAATGTAATTGTTAAGATATGTAATAGATTATCAAGATTAATTAATTTAGTAAATCTTAAATATTAATATTTAGATTTAATTAATTAATTTATTTTGTTTTCAAATTCATTTATTATTTACTTTTTCGTTCTTTTATTTTTTATTAAATATTCAATATTTATGTTAAGTGTTGCAATTGTAAATATAGGTTCGGATCAACAGTTAGGTAATGATTTACAGGGGTAATGAGCGTGGTAAATATATCAGCTCTAAGATAAAGATGGTTAATTAATGCATGCCCAGAAAACATTAGTCTATCTAACGCCTTTATCAATTCCATTATACTCAAGGACATAGAGTATGGGAAAATAGGGTTGTTAAAAGAGAAAGGAAGGGAAAAGGGTTTATATATAATTACAAACATTTAATTACAGGGTTATTATTTAAATATTTATTTTTATTTGTATTTTAAAGGTTGAAACTAATTAAATAATAATGATTTCCTTTAAGCTATTTTCCCTTTTATAGAAACCCAGCGTCAACGAGTTATTGTTTCCCGCTTCCATCATCCCAATTTCTATTTTATACGATTATTAGAGTTGTAGTTTTAAAGTTACATTGACATTTAAGATATAGTAACAAATAAAAAATATCCATTTAGATTTAATTTAATATCGATTCTTGTTTTAAGAGAACTTTAATATTAGAAAAAAATACGATATATTTATTAAGTAAATATGTAAATATACTTTCCCTTAAAGATGAAGGAATCAATATTAAATTACATTTTTATGATTATATCTAGCTTTGTTACTACATCTTAAATTCCAATGTAGTTTAAATCTACAAACTAAATAATCGTATAGAATTACGTTATTTAAAAAGAAAATTTCAGCCGGCACTGACCGATTTTTTATCACTTGACCTCATATTTCAAATGTTATTTTTTTTACTTTTCTTTCAATGCAAAATTTACAAACATGACTATATTTGATCTTTCTTTCCGACTAGCAACGCCGGTTAAATATATCTTCACACGGGCAACGCCGGATAAATACAGCTGTTTAGGAAAATAACCAAGCACTTCATATGCTAATCTGTTCCACACTCCAATTACCTTAAGCACTCATGAGTGTTTCCAGAAATTCTGCATTCAATTCATATTACTTCTATGTTTATTATATTTAAACTGTACTCCTGGAATCTCCCAAATAATACTTTAAAAGAGAAGGTTGCATCAACTTTCACCCGCTACTATTTATCTGCTACCACCGCCACCAGAATCACCACGTTCTAATTTTCAATAGAATAAGAATTAAACAAACACCAGTTAATCCAGAATAATTAACAAAGCTTGATGATATCAATGAATAGAATATCTAAAAAAAGCAATACGCCTTATGATTTCTGCATCGATGAACTTTTCCGATTACTTTTTCCTAACACTCACTTATTTTTTTATCTGAATAAATAATCTGATATTCACTTATTTTTAAAACTTACATGACTATTCACTCTTTTACGCACAACCCGGTTCACTTTATACCTTACCGCGGAATATAGTAATATAGGATTAATGTCAAACATTCTGAGCCGTCAGTAGCACTTAGCAAAATTATTTTTCATCTTCTCAACGCATAACGCCGTCTCACCTTATACATTACCGCGAGATACAAGAATATCGGATTGCATGTCATACATTCCGAACCGTAGTAAGCTAAATTATTTCATAACTATTCTTACATATTTATTCTTTGCTAATTGCCTCAATTAAGAAAGATTTCACCTTCTTTGACCGAGAACAGCACAGATTATGCTTACGTTCATACTAGCTAGGAAATAATATTGTCTTCATATATTAAATTATGAATTAAAAATCTTCCACTGAGTTATACAAATATTTCATTTGAAAAATTAATTACAATATTTTACCGGAAAACCAGTTATCTTCTTCCTTCGTTCTTTTAAAGGGGAGGGGAGACAAAAAATACACCAACTTCTTCATGAATACAATTATATCTACAACTTTCATGGAACAAATTAGATAAAAAACAAATCAAATAAATGTGGATTATTTTGTCCCGTCACCGCTTGCAATGCCAGACTATTTATGGATAAATAAGTTTTTAATCACGTAAATTACTTATATCGAAACAGCGACTTAGTGCTAATATTTAACAAATGGATAGGTAAAAAGAAAAGAAATGTTGTTGACGAATATTCCAAGGTTATTTGCTTTAAAAAATCATGGAGTTTTTAGTATGTTTATTTACATTCTACAATGAAGTCCATGTGGCAACAAAAAACCCTAAGCCTAAGTCCGTGTGCCTCCAATATTTCTGCATGAATACAATTTTAATCCACAAATAAAACAAATTATTATTAACGGCATAAATTTTTTAAAAGCAACCGCACGTTGGCTATTTGACAAATTTGTGACCTATTTGCGTTGACACAATTGGCAATCCATTACTTATGGATACATGCTATTTTAATTACAGTTAAACGGAGTCTTTATGAAATTTGTGGATACAATTGTATTTATGCAGAAGTTATTTTTTTCTATAACCCAACCTTGGCTTAAAATCATTTTTCTTATACTATACCTGGGCAATGCTGGGACCTGAGTCCTGCCAGTTATAAATATAAAAAGCTAATGAGATATAGAAAATGCGGCAAATACTGGTTGTGTCTACTGAAGAGAGAGAAAGAGAGAGAGAGAGTGAGAGAGATAGAGAGAGACAGAGAGAGAGAGACATACAAGAGAGAGAGAGAGAGAGAGAGAGAGAGAGAGAGAGAGAGAGAGGAAAACATATATATGAAAAAAGATAGTGAGAGAGTGGCTAGAGATGGAGTTTGTAAGAAAGATAGTGATGTATAGAAATGAGTTATACAGTGAGGTATAACATTAGAGAGAATACTATGAGAGAAGAGCGAGTGAGAGAAAGAGAACGAGAGAGAGAACGAGAGATAGATAGATATATAGAGAGAAAGAGAGAGAGAGAGAGAGAGAGAGAGAGAGATGAGCGGAAATAGGGAAAAAGGTATTGGAGAAAAAACAACCCAGTGAGGACAGCAGGATACAGTGGATTGCCAATGCAAATAGCACTCAATTTTGTATGTAAAGGTTGCGCAAGCCGCCAAGCGAGTCATATTCAGTGGCGGAAAACGAGGTTCAGATAAAAAAAGGTCTTGACTAAAAAAGAGAAATGTCCCAGGGTCACGTGTCAAGGAAAACCAGCCGGCCTGTCAGTACCACCTTGTGGTCGCTGTTTGTACTGTGATGGGAAAAAAGTAACCTGCCTTGGCCGAACGCAGCAGTAAAAACAGAAAATACAAAAATATACTACCTCTGCTACTACTACTACTACTACTACTACTACTACTACTACTACTACTACTACTAATAATAATAATAATGATGATGATGATGATAATCATGACGAAAAAATAAAACGAACTAGGGAATAAATATATAAGATAAAACAAAAAAACAAATTCATTCTATTCAATGTTCTTTTTTGTTCCATCAGTAATTGAAAGCGTTTGCAATTTTCCCTGGGTTGAAAAAATAATATTAGATAATTATTTACTTTTATTTCTTTGACAGCGAATATATGCACCTTCCGGACGCAACTATTTATTATTTTTATGGATTCATGTAAAAAGATAACAATTTTTTTTAAGCAGAAAAACTCAACTAATTATTTTTCTCATAAAATTCATACACAAAACTGTTGTTTCTATGGAAATAAGACAATGACACAATAGAATTCGAAATGAATAATACTGAGCAATTATCCTATTAAAACATAGTTTGGAAAATCATTATGTAATTTTTGCTATGCAATGTTTATATATATATATATATATATATATATATATATATATATATATATATATATATATATATGTATGTATATATTATATATAATGAACAATGTTTATTATAAATACTAGCAAATATATGCTCCCTCCGGTCGCATATTTTTGCTAGGCTGCCGCGTCAGGAATGAATGCTCACCCATTAACCGATGGAGTCCCAGTCATATTTCTTGGGTGGTTAGACATTGATTTTCTTTGTTTCCGTCCAAGAATATCTTTAGTTAAAAATGAATAAAGAAAAAAATTTCGACCCCACCTCAAATTTTTTTACCCATAAATATAAAAATGTTTAGTTAACAAAAGAAAAGAAAAAAAATCTTTTGCAACCCCCAATTTTTTTACCCTCCCCCATACATAGAAATATTTTTAATTAAAAAAAGAAAATTTTTTTTTTTACCCCCCCCCCCAAAAAAATAAATTTGTTTACCCTCCCCATACATATTAATATTTTCAGTTAAAAAAAGAAATGTTACCCCCCCTAAATTTTTTTTAAGAAAAAAAATTGAGGCGGCGCCTCGGTCATATCAAAAAATTCATGTTTAAATATGCTTATGAAGGCGCCTACGTCATATCAAAGAACCAGTTTTGTCATTCTTCCAAAATGGTTACCCATTTAGTAATGGCTGAGATATTTGTTGCTTAACTTTAATTTACAATAAAATACCTTTGTCTTAACAACGTAATGAAAATAAAGAATGATAATGTGAACAAATTCTCTCACAATGACGTCACTTCCGGAAGGACCGAAAGGATGAGTAATCAATTTGTTTTTCCAAAATGGTCACAAAAACTCTTTTCTACTCCATTTTTAATTGTATTTTTTCAAATGTTTGAACTTTGGCTTTTTCACAGCTAACTTATCTATCTATGTTCATATCAATTATATTTTCGTTACAGAGACATTTAACGGTTCTTGTTAGGGATTAAGTCACACATGATATTCATACGCGAATGTTCTCCAGTATATCATAGTATATCTATCATACTTAATGTGACCTCGCTCATACTACTGCTACTATGTAAAACAGTATTACTTTTCACAGGGACAGGTGATCGGTACTTAATCGGCTTCAACACCATGTTAACTAGTACACAATGTTGTGTTTCAACCTTGTGTCATACATGCAGAAAAACAAGTTGCCATTCATTATTACAAAGCACATGGAAGTTCACAAATTGTATTCATATCTGCTTGTTCTTGTACACGCACTTGTCTGATCTTTCCAGACTGAAGACTTGTCTGGAATCAAACCCCCTTATTTACATTTTCAAAAAGAACTAAGTTTAAACTCACTGACCAGTCTGAAAAATAAGACGAAACTTATGACGATCTACCAGTGTGGCGCAGTAGATACTCCGTGTCTATCGTATTTTGTTCTATCTTCATCATTGGGTGTTGGAGCAAAAAATCAACATAGTAAACAGAGGCATGCCCAGTCAACTATCATTGTTTAAATATGCACTGGGAGGCATGTTTTGTGGTGCATGCGAATAGGACACTTGTTGCAGATGGGAGATATTCGGACAAGAGAAAGGGGAAGGACACATAAGAAATTAAAAATATCTCTGATTGTGAGTTAGGCCAACCAGAAATTGTTTTTGTTTGATATAAAATAAGTGCCTTCTTAAACGAGGCTTCATGCTTAGGGTAACCTACTTGAGAAAAGTAATGTTCCTAGATCGTCTGCAAGTAAGCCATTTTTAGCGGACACTCTCTAGCCGTTTTCTCTAGTGGGAATCGAGGTGGTCCTTCTAGGTAGCCGAATGGGGATGAGTGAGATCAGAACCGGATGTTTAGGATTATCGGTCAAAAGTACATATATTCCAGCCTATAAGCAAGTACGGGTAGTTAGAGCCGGCATTCTGGGCGTGATACAGGTAATTTGTCTTTCTCAGGACTGATAGTCAGTTTGCGTGTGCTAGACTTGGTTACAAACACATTTGCATACGGATGTGAAGATGTCTTAAACCAGTGACTTTTCAAATGTACCTATCGACCAGAGATGGACTTATTGATAAAGTACATAAGTAAAAACCTACCCCAGGTATTAAAAATGGCAAAATCACGAGTTACAAAAAGATAATACGCGGAATATGAAACATCTGGAAAGTTAGTTGAATCCAGATTCGCGCCAAATTAGCCAAATGTTTCGGAATGCCGACTAGACGGTTGGATTTCGATCCAGGCTGTACACACTTGATTGTCAAGTCACACTAAAGAGCTGTGGTACAACGAAACAGTCTATCTACAGATGCCTACTTATGCATCTTTTCTTGAGTTGAGCTTTCGTGTAAGTGACATCACCATTTGCCATCAGCGTAAATGTAAAGCTCTTTTTGTAAACAAATGAAACAGATCAGCAATTGACAGTGTTCAGAGAGGCATTGTGATTTAGCTTACTCAGAGCAGGTGCCCTAATAGCTAAGTGGTTAGGAGCACCGCCGGTAAACTGGACGGTCGAGTTTCAATCCCGGCTTGAAGCACTTGCTTTTCTAGCCACACTGAAGAGTTGTGATATAGTAAAGCTGTATGTCTGTATATATATATATATATATATATATATATATATATATATTGCATACATTGCATACTTAGCTCTAGCATTTACTGCAGTTTCACGGTTTTTATTGATCATCAGCATGTATCCTTTGGTATCAATCAAGATGAGACGGAAAAAGCTGAAACTTATCTACCATATATATTTATTTAAACAATGGTAAATAATAAATATATCTTAACTTAATAATTATTCATATTCTTTGGATTATTCGGACTTCTATTCTGATATTTGTTGTTATATTCACAACGTTTCGCCCGATCAAACCTACAACCTTCTTTGCAATATTGGTTACTTAATAGTCGAATTTGGGAATCTTTACGTCTAACCTAACCAAGATGAGAATAGTAGTCTGAAAAATGCAAATAATACAAATAATAAATCCTCCGATCAAAAATTCCGAAAATATTAACATTTATTATTATTATCTAGTATTGATATAAATATGTATCTGCAATGATATCGATCTCTTTGTGTTTGCAAGTTATGCTGTCTTGACTCGACTCTCTTCCGATTTCGTAAACTTCATTTTCATGTTATATATATATATATATATATATATATATATATATATATATAACTCAATGTATATACGTATGTCAGTGTGTGTTTGTGTGTTAAAAAGGTTAGAGAATCTACATAAAATCTAAAAGTGCATTCTTATATAAGATTAACCACGAGAGATAATGGAGGTGTTCTAAAATGTCTGAGTGCACTCATAAGCGGGGTTATGAAGCAATCTTTTCAGGGGGGGGGAGGGGAGAGGCTAAGTTCTTCAGCTATAATTTGGAAAGAAAAAAAATGTAATTTCAATGTATTCCTTCTGGAAATGACTGGGCATTTTCATGTCTCAATTTCGCGTTTCTTAAGCTTCTCTTCGAACCAGGGTAATTTTAGTAGTGCTCTAGAGGCATCCTTAATTTTATTCGAGTGGTTTCAGTAGAGCTTTAAAGGAAGTATTACATTTAGTAAGTGCTATATATTAAGCTAAAAGTGTTAAATATCCTAGATAAAGCAGGTGTGTTTAAACGCAGCATTGCCCAGTAGAAAGAACTTCTATGTCCTTAGTTAACTCGGTGTTGTACGGGAGCTATGATAGTAATAATCCAGTATTATATTTGGTAAGTGGTATAAGTTAATCCAAAGTTCTGAATATCCCAGATTGAGCAGGTATGTTTACTCGGTGTTGCCCGGGATTCATCGATATCGGAGATAGAGCAATCTTTCATAGAGCAGATGTTTTCAAACGCATATATTGTTATACTGTTCTATAGCAGAAAAGCTACTCTACGTTGCCTGAGAGTCAGTTCTCACTATTATAGATAACGCAGCTGTGTGCAATAATACACTAGTACATTTTCTATGTGGTATAGGCTTGATGGAGAAGGGGAGACAAGAAACTCAACGTTGCCCGGGAATACACTAAAATAAATATAGGTTTCATTATGTTATTAAGGTGGAGAGGGAAGATAAGAAATTTGGCGTTGCCTGGGAATAAATTAAAACAAATTTCATTATATGTTGGGAGATGGGGAAAAACTCTGTGTGGCCCAGAAACAATAACTTTAAACTTAAATCTCAGGTGAATAACTTACATTACTATTATTTTCAATACATTAAAACAAGAGAGAGAGAGAGAGAGGGGGGGCTGGGCAGATGTGTAAGAGGAGTGGGGAGACAGATGTAGAAAAATGGAGGAAAGAGAGAAAGATAGAGAGACGGAATGAGAAAGGTAGAGAGATAGTAGTTTTAATATAAAGTTGTTACACACACTTTTTAACCTCTTCTATATTTTATAGTCCCTGGAAACGCCGGGTAGCTCTGCTAGTATATATAATAAAGCCGACGTGCTTCGTTATTTTAAAGCACTAAAACTACAGCTTATATTACGATGAGATGTATTTATTTTCCTGAAGGCATTTCGACGTTTGTTCGTCTTTTTTCTTCGGTAGGTTATTCAGTTGTTATTGTTCATTATTTTAAAGGTGAACAATTATCTTGAAGAATAAAAACAACAGTCAATCGCGAGATCTTAGTGCTACAAGAATATAAAAGCCCCTACTTAGCTTTTAAACAATTATGTACCCATCAACATTAATTTAAAACAACTTTATTTCAAATGTTACTTTGTATCGTATTTTCTTTCCGTATTTTCCAACTTTATCATTTTCGGTTCTTTCTTTTCTCACTTCGTCTATTTGATTGTTACTTTTGTTCACTTCAAGACATATTGCCACTGAGACGTCAGCTGCTACTGTGATTGGAGGCCATTTTTTTAGGGGATTTCCTGAGTAGGAAGTTGTGTAGAAGATGTTTGTTAACATTACATGTTAATTTACATGGTACAGTCGGGTAAACAAGGAGCACGGACGGTATTGCAAAGGTAAAGCGGTCTGAGGAAAGAAGCTATCAGAGTAGAACATTTGCCGGCATCTGGAGACATCTACAGCGAATTGTAAGATGTTGCTGCTTGTTGGGTTGGTCGGAAGTATTTACGCTGAAGGGGGAAAAAGCGCAGTAAGTTCATCGGAGCACATCCAATGGAAGTACTTGTAAAACAAGCACTGGGATGCAGCATTGCGGCGATGGGACAGCGACTTGAACTTGGTAGACCGTGCGGCACCTATTACGTTACAAATTCTTTTTGGCACCCTGCCCAATAAGAATAGACTAGTGGTTGGTGAACCAGTCCAGATGGTGTAACAATACTTCATGCATGGGCGAATGGTGACATTATAGAGATATAGGATACTGACAGGTGTGAGGAGTTTTCTAGCCCGGTAAAGGGTGGTCACCTTCCTAACAACATACTTGACAATATCTTTTATATATTAATCCTAATTCATGTTGCCGAGGCCGAGGAGTTTGAACGTTGGACTCTGGGTAAGGTGCTATCGGCCATGAAAATTGGCAAGGTTTCTTATAATTATTAAAGGAAATGAGCTTTGTCTTGGTAACATTGAATTTTACTATCCATTTTTGTCCCCATTAAAGTACAGGCTGGAGGTTATTTTCTTCATCTATTCATTTATCATCAAAGCGTTTGACCTCTGTTCTTGCCTTCTATACATATCTATACTTCATAACACCCCCCCCCCTTCTTACCTCTTTTATTTAGTTATGTTTCTTCTAACCACTTTTTAGGTGCGGACATTGACCGTAGTATGTCGATAGGAAAAGTAAGATGCGTATTTTAAGCTGCTGCATTTAGAAAAAACAGTTATCTATCTATTAAAGAAAACAACGATTCGATACACGCTTTTTTAATTAGATGTTTAATTCAATCTTCTAAATAGACGCATTTTCATAACTGCAATGGCCGCATTTAAATATATTTACTCTCTTCCCCTTCTTCTTGAATTCCGCTATATGCTCTTTCCTTTTTTCTTTCGGTTGGAAGATACGTGATTTCTCTCATGGATGCCGCCGCTAACATTGAAATCTGCTATAAGGAGTTCAAATCCTCTCGGATTTATTATGCCCAGTTACGAACTAATACTGTTGGAAAAGGCATGGACTCTAAATATCTTACAAGCTATGGGTAAAAAAGAAACTTGTGTTCAAATAACCGTACATAATTATCCATTGACATATGTATTGAGTTTCGCTATTACAAGTACCAAAAGGGTCATTTAAAGAATTGCTTATTATCGGTATTGGGGTTCGTCATTAAATAATCTAAACTGGTTGACATGTCATAAAACAGCCTGTTTGTTATGACGTCTTATAATAGTTTTAAAATATTTTTTTGTTTCTTTTTTACGTCCATTTGCTTATTCTGGTCAAACAGGTTTTTAATTTCGTGTATTTTTACTTTGCTGTTTCTTTTTTCATTTTATATGCGGACATCGTATCTCACTGGTTGGCCTCACTTAACATTGCTCTTAACTTTTACTTCGACCTCGTTCCTGAAAGTGTAAGATATCGGTTCAACTGCTTCGTTCATTGTTGTTGTTTTTGTTGAGCGAATCGCACTTCGGTAGAGAACACACACACATCGTGGCTCAGAATAATCTGGTCTACATGACCCCCTCCTCATTGGCCGTAGTTATTCGTTAAAGCTGCCAGTTACAGGTTTTCATCCCCGACGCAGAGAGCAGCAAGGTCCAGCGGATGCATATGAAGTCGGGAAAGGTTTGACCCAGAACACACAAAAGACTGGCGGTTTCACATGCACAGAAGCAGCATTTTTATCCCTGATCCATGGATTTTCACTTCCGTGCCTCATACGTCACGCAGAAGGGAAGAGACGACCAGCGTACGACGGACCTGATGTTAACCTTTCCGGATGTTCACTAGAATCTTATTTGTCGGGTATTCATTTACTCCTCTCCAGGAGTTAGGCACAAGGCCAGTTTTTATCCCACAAGTAAGATGTGACCCAAGGTCGGGTCGGGAAAGTGGGGTTAAAAAATTGCCTGGGCAGCCCCGTCGGCATTCCCGGTAGGGGCGCCTCAGACAGTAAGCAATAAACTTATTCCTCCTCAAAGAGGGGAGGCAAAGCCTGGGAGGGTGGACCTCCTAGAACTGCACAAGACAGACCCATAGACCGGCGTAAATCAAGCCCCGAAGGCCAAGACAATACCAGTCTATGGGGTGCAGTATCCATCGGAACAGATACTACACTTTGATCTTAGCCAAAAGGCCAAGGAAATTTGTCGGGTAGTTCTGACGCTATCACGTTGCAACGGCTCCTGCTACGACGACGAAGGGTTGGACTTTAGGAGGAGGGGATTTTAGTTGTTTTTCATTAATATTTTGCTAATATTTCAAACCGTTTTCTTTTATTGTTTTTAATTCTATCTTGCCAGCATATAAATATTTATGTATCTATAAAATTAGGCATGTCTATATGTTTATATATCTTTCATATAGATTTGTGCAAGGTAAACTCCGAAACTAATTGAACGATTATTATTAATTTTAGAACACATCTGCTCGGCGTAATGGTGGCTAATATGGGCTGTATTAAGTTTGATATAGTTTATGCATCGGAGGCTGGAAACTGATGGGATTTTAATCATATATATATATATATATATATATATATATATATATATATATATATATATATATAAGGCATTACTATGTGAAACGGTTGTTAGCGGTCATAATATCGGATCAACCTTCCATACTTCCGATTTGTATGATATTTGATCCTACTAAGCTTATCCGAATGCCAATTTTTTTCTTAAGACTTCTCAAACTTAAGCCCCAGATTTTCGAAATTTTTCTAGAATCAAAATCATTTGATGGATTTTGATCGAAATTTGGCGACGGATTCCAAGCATAAAGTGTAGTTGCATATATATCTTCATTTTACTATTTGTCAGGGGAAAACTATTCTCTTCGGTGAATTAATTTTATGATCAATTAATTGAATACTCGCCTCGTTGTTGTTTGTTTATGTATACAATGTTTTTCTTTCATTTCCATATGGCCAATATCTCAATGCTTATACTATAATGAAATGTCTGTCTTCCTTTCGCTTTTATCCACTTATATATTATTATTCTCATTAACATTCCGTCTTATTAGTTCTATTTCTTTCTGTCTTTTTCTATAATTCCGATATTCTCATTGGATCAATATTTCTTTTGTCCTTCTTTGCTTTTCTTTCATTTTTTCGATTTAGGCTAGTTTCTTTCTTTTGTTTATTTATTTGTTTGTTTCTTTCTGTTTTAGATATTCTTTATGCTTTCTTTCATATTGATCATATTTCATAGTTGACTTTGCCATATATATATATATATATATATATATATATATATATATATATATATATATATATATATATATATACAGGGTGGGCAAAAATAAGGGTCCTATTTTTAAAAATTCATAACTTTTTTATTTATTGATTTAAAAAAAATTTTTTTTTTAGAATAAGTAAAGGACCCCTTCCGAAGCAAGCATGAGCCGTATTAGCCCTAAGGAACGTACCCTCATTTAGAAAACATTATTTTTGCTTAAAAAACTCAAAACAGTGTAAAAAACAATACTTTAGTTTTTGTAAGTTTTAAGAAGTGTTTTTCGGCTAAAATTTGTTTTTTTTATTTCAAAAAATCTCGGATGGGTCAGTCTATACACACATAAAGTTTGGTGAGTTTAACTTTTATTTTGTGGAAGTTATTCAAATTCAAGTTATTCAAATTTAAAGATAGGACCCTTATTTTGGCCCACCCTCTCTCTCTCTCTCTATATATATATATATATAATATTTTATAAATAAATATTAATTATTTATTAACTACCGACATCGATGTTTCATGCTTACGCAATCTTCAGTGCAGGAAGTTAATTCTCGACGGTCGGCGGGCGCGAACTCCGATCACAAATCGTCACTGATTCGCAGTTGACCACCACAAATTAGCTTTGAAGTTAGGAGGAAATTAAGTTTGTAAATGCCAAGTCGGCGGGTATTTACTGCAAGCATATATATATATATATATATATATATATATATATATATATATATATATATATATATATATCAATAAAAATAATGATGAAAAAATGATGTCAATAAAAAGAATCAATAAAAAAAGCTTTCTATTATCACGATAGCTTATTATTTAAAGATACAACATTTATCTTTGGAGTTGAATATTTTTCATTTTGATTTTTCGTGTTCTTTTTAAAAAAATTAATTTACCGTTACACTCTATTTCTTTAAACTTTCGAAGGAAGTATCATATTTGTTTCCATTATTGTTATGAAATCCTTCTTAAGTTAATCATGCTATATTTCATTCACAGCATTTGACTTCTTTCTTTCAAGACTTTTTTCTATGTCTTCTTTAACTCATTTTCATTTGTAATTTTTCTTCTTCTTTTACTTCTTTTTCTCGCTTTTCATGTTTTTCATCTTCTAATTATTGTGCTCGACTCATTTTCCCTTTTTTTTTTTTAACTCTTTCGTTTTCTTTTACTTCTGCCTTTCACCAATCTTCTTCTTTATCTTATTTTTCTTCTCTTTTGTATTTTTCTTCTTTGTTTTCTTAAACGCATTTTATTATATTTTTTAAACTCATTCTTTTTCTTTTTCATTTTCTTCTTTTTATCTACTCCTTCTTCAACAACAACATTTGTAGATTGACGCGCCCCAAAAACAAAACAACAAATAAAATGAAACAAACAAGACCACCCCAAACAAAAACAAAAAAAAACAAACAAAAACAAACAAAAAAAATCCAACCAATTTTCCATCGTTGGCTGACTCTTGCAGATGTCTTCATGTCCAGTCCGACCAAACCTTTTCGAGAAATGTCGCCCACCCTACAGAACCTTTGCTCGACGGTCCACCTCGCAGAATGATAATTATTAACTCCTCCCGCTACAACCGCAACCAGCAACGACACTTATGCCAAGCGGCGCCCCCACAACCCCCTTCGCATCGTTCGCTTTTTTGCCTCAATCATCGGAGCACAATACACACACTACTTGATGCCACGGCCACTGCCAGACGTTTTATATTTATGTCTGCAACACCTGCTCGGGAAAATAGTCGAATCGTCCCTTACCATCAGCGCCGACATTTTTCAAGAAGCAAACGACTGCTGAGAGGTTTCGTATATACAGTTGTTCACTTTTACATTACTCTACCCTCTTCCTCTCCCCTACTCCACGCACGCATATATATATATATATATATATATATATATATATATATATATATATATATATGTGTGTGTGTGTGTGTGTGTGTGTGTGTGTGTGTGTGTGTGTGAAGTAAACAGGGATTTATTTCCGACACTATATTATGTACTATGCTCCTGTTTTTGTTGATACACGTGTTTGCATAGTTAATAGCCATCAAATGAACGGTTATTTTGTCCCACTGGGCTGAACAAACATAGAAAATTCGCAAAGAGAAAAATGATATGTGACAGGATTTGAACTTGTGTCTCTGTATAGAGAACCACCTATTGCGAATATCTCCTGGATCATTTGGCTTATGAGTCAGACGGAGACATGAGTTATCTGTATAAACCGAACTAGTGTTAGTCTGTACAACATTCGAAATAGATCGTCTTCTCCGGCAACACCGGTTCTTATTTTGTACAAGTATTTTTTATTTCTTTGTTACTGTTCTACGTTTGTCCAGCCAAATTAGAGAAACTAAAGGTTTGTTTGAAGTGTATTACCAATGTAAACAGACACACACATTTCTGTCTGTGGCCTTTAGGTCGAGATCAAAGTGTAGTATCTGTTCCGATGGATACTGCACCCTATAGACTGGTATTGTCTTGGCCTTCGAGGCTTGATTTACGCCGGTCTATGGGATTGTCCTGTGCAGTTCTAGGAGGTCCACCCTCCCAGGCTTTGCCTCCCCTCTTTGGGGAGGAGTAGGTTAATTGCTTACTGCTTGAGGCGCCCCTACCGGGGAATGCCGACGGGGCTGCCCAGGCAATTTTTGATGGTCAGAGTGCTCACCTCTCGGGCGCTGGCTTTTCAACCCCCACTTTCCGACCCGAGCTTGGGTCACATCTTACTTGTGGGAGTAGGATAACAACTGGCCTTGTGCCTAACTCCTGGAGAGGAGTAAATTACTCTATCTATATATCTGTCTTTCTATATCTAAATGAATAAATTCGAATTGTTTTCATTTATCCCTCTTATATTATAATCAACACAGGTTACTGTTATTTAAATCTATAACACAACACAATACTTTGAAATACAGTATATATATATATATATATATATATATATATATATATAGTAGTGATAAAATACATTTAGACATTCGTAGATCTGTCTAATTTGCATAATTGTTTTCAAAACTATCTATAATAAGTTAATGTTTACTGCTATTCATTTTAATTTTTTTATGTTTCCTATATATCTGCAATAGTTTTGTAATCAATTGAAGTAATTCGATGAAAAATAAAGAATAGATTCCAAAAAAATTTCTTAAAGAAATAATCATTATAAAGGGAGATAATTTAAAGGAAACTAATATGTCTTAGCTAGCTAGAAAGATATACCGATGAGGCACAAGAGAGGGGGAGGGGCTACCCTCTCTCTCAATCTGAGAGGGATGTTTAAAAAACAATTAAAAAAGATAATTTGGCGTTCTCATTGTCTCTTCTTCCTCATCTTCCTCTTCTCTCTCATCCCTTTCCTTCCTCCTCTTTCTCTGGCGACGCCATTTTTATTTGTTTTTAAACACATGTTTACAAGATAAAAGAGCAAACATTTTTAGATTTACATCGTCTGAAATAGAAACGTCTTACACTTAAAATACAATTGAATTTTCTGTTTTAATTGTAAGTTTTATATTCAAAGTTTTTTCACTTAATAAATTCTGTTATTACCATTTTTAATTGAACCGTGTTTTAGTATAAATAACAATAAAAAATAACATTAACAACCCTAGGTTATGTTGGATGATTGAGGTTAGTATGGTATCTTTTCTGTTACCATGATATCATACTCGCAGGAATTACCTTTTCCTTTAATGTGGGGGGGGGGGGTGTCGTCCCAGGTATTACTTTCTCTATTTGTTAGAATATGATCTGTTATCATGATACCACCCGAACATGTATTATCTACTCTTTTTATTTAGACTGGTCCGAGGGTCCCCCAGGCTTTACCTCCTCCTTTGAGGGGTAATATAGTATATTTTCATTTGACATGATACATTCTCCAAAGCATTACCTATTCTTTTGAGGGTCAGTGTACGTAGTTCGTTCATCATGATATAATTCCCACAGCCTAGCAGATATTTGCTAGTATTTATATAGAGAGATAGATAGATAGATAGAGAGAGAGAGAGAGAGAGAGAGAGAGAGAGAGGGAGAGGGAGAGAGAGAGATTACTTATATTATCATTGAACTTACTAATAGAGTAAGAGATGGATGCTTAATAAAAGGTTATGCATCATATACTAACTGGATATATATATATTTTTTGAAATAATACTCACATTTGATGTTATTTTCTGAAATGACTTCTGTACGAGATATTGTAAAGGGCGCTGACGAAAGGACTGTTTGAGGTCATCAACAATATAATACAAAATAATTTTTTTTCAAAATTGTCTTGGAAATAATCGTACGCCAAATAATTGTTGTGTTTGAATTATCGGAACTGATATACACAATGTTCTAATTGTGTCTATCTCAACTTACTTCATATATATATATATATATATATATATATATATATATATATATATATATATATATATATATATATATATATATTTTATATATATATATATAGAGAGAGAGATAGATAGATAGAGAGAGAGAGAGAGAGGGGGAAAGAGAGGGGGGAAAGAGAGAATGGTAGTTTGCTTGAAGCATTGCTAGGAATTGTAATAAATTTATTAAGAAGGCTAAAGGCAATGCAGAGAGCCGGATTGATGAGAAGCTGGAAAGAAGAAAAATAAACAATCGAAGGAGAGGCTTTACAACTATTTTTTTTCTTTTCAAACTTACATAAACAACAAGTATGGTATTAGCTGTGTGTGATGTTCGGATGATTAGAAATCATTTGTATATTTCGGGAAAATCTTCCTCTTTGTCAAAAATGGACACAAATGTAAAGTCCGACTGTGTGGAATTCACTAAGATGGATGCCAGAAAGTAGTACTTAGTGAATTCCAACAACATGACTTTTGAATCAATATAGGTTTTAAGTTTACTCGGATTACCCGATATTCTATGGGTTATGAATGGTATCATTATATGAAACACTGTAGTAAGGATTAAGGAGTAACACTTATGGATACAATTATTTTCTGTACTTTTGGTTCTTTATGAAATGAATCCTACATAGCTCATTACACCAACTATGTTCTAAATTACATAGTAATTTGTTTAGTAGACTTTTAATCAATGTGTACATTTATTTACAAGGGGGCAAAGGGCAGCTTTCCTACCCCAAAAGCTAAATCAAACATATATTATTATACTCTCCTTCATGCCTACTATATGTGTTCTTAATTTTATAAAATTCTGTCCAAATCCGTTGTTATATTTACTTTCAATCTGTGGGTTTTCACCTTTGAATAGAACTAAATTAAACTAATTATAGATATATTACCACTGTTACGCATATATATATATTTGTTACTTCAATTCACCCCAAACAAGGCACACTGCCACTGAGACGTACAGGAGCTACTGTAAATTGATGGTAAGATTTATTGCGCCATTCTAAGTGGGGAGTTTTACATTTCTGCATGTTGGTACAGTCAAGGAAACATAGAGCAGGGAGGGGATTCCAAAGGCAAGCGGTTCGAAGAAAGAAGTTATTTAGAGTATAAAGTTATCCAGCATCTGGGGACCTCTACAGTGAACGAGGTGGGATTTTGTCGAGTTTGTCGGGGGTATTTATGTTGAGTGGGTACGAATTTAGTAAGTTCACCGGAGCACATTCAGTAAAAGTACCTGTAAAAAGAAGCACAGGAAGTCAATATTGCGGTGGTGGGACAGGATCTGGAGCTTGTTAGACAGTGTGGGACAAAATAGGTTAGAAATTCTTTTTTGATCCTTTTCAAGAGGGAGGTCCTAGTGGTAGGTGCACCAGTCCATATATGGAAACAATACTTAAATGGCGGCTTTGTATAGATATAGAATACTTGCAGGTGTGAGAAATTCTTTAGCCGGACAGAGGGCACCAACCATCTTTGGCAGTATCTTGTATGTATTTATCTCAATTGATGTTAGCTGTAAATGTTAGGCCGAGGAGTTTGAATGTTGGACTCTCGGAAAGGGCGCTATCAGCCATGGCAATTGGTGGTTGGTAAGATTTCTTAAAATTATTAAAGAAAGAGAGCTTTGTCTTAGTAGTATTAAATGTTTTCATTTATTTATGTCCTTATTCAACTACAAACTGGCGGTCATTTTCTAAGTATGCAGCCATTGTCTTGGATATGTGTACGTTCGATTTGCCTTCATGTCGAAAATAGAGCGCGGTGTTATCGGCAAATATACACATCTCAGTCACGATTGCTACAGAATGTCGTTTATGAAATTCAAGAATAATAAAATCCAAGGATCGACCCGCTTTAATGTGATGTTGTTTGGATGTACGGCCTTTTATGACGATCTGAATCTTACTTTTAGCTAAGAATGATTTGATTATATTAAATACTCCTACATGCAAGACATTGTCAAAGACTTTGATATATCACTCGCTACATCTCTAGCTGTACCTACCTTATCCAGTGTATGGTATATGTGTTCAGAGATGACCGTTAGAATATCACCAGTAGAACGTAATTGCCTTAATTCATGTTGTTAGTCACAGAGAGTTTGAAATATTTGAGGTGGAGGACTATCGCTAGATTGATTAGTGATTAAAAGATTTGAGCGAGGGGAGAATTATGAGGCGGTAAATTTGCGGGTCAGTTCTTTCACAGTAGTTCTTGAAAGCTGGTACCATAGAGACGATTTTCCAGCTACCAAGGAAACAATATTCCGCAAGTCATTTGTTGTAAAGTTTGGAGAGGTCAGGGACCAGCTCAGAAGAGCACTTTTCATTACTACAGCAGGAATAATGTCAGGTCCACATGTTTTGGTAGTGTCAAGTTTTTTTCTATGATATCCAGGACATGGGAAGGGTGATAATCAGATAATCAAGTGTGGTTTCTGTCCATAGTGGGTCAGTTGGAAAGGGAGTAGTTTAGATGCCTCTAAGGTGGAGTTTAAGACGGAGCGCTGAGCAATCAGTTCAGCTTCATCTGTTGCCGTGCAAGCGACATCATGATGGTTGGATTGTAGGGGGATAACCACACTATTATAGATTTTCCAGAAATCTCAAGTTCCTAATTTCTGCGACTCAATGCGTTTTCTAGTCATCTCGGTATACCATACATTTAGTTGCAGCTATTATACTCTTACAATAATTTCTTGGTGATATCATTTTTTGTCTATTTGTAGCCTACTTATAACGGTTGGATTGGCGCAATGCTTTTTGCCTATGCAAAGTAGCAACTGCACAGGTCGAAATGAACCAGAGTGGAGATTACTATAGAATTTCCGCGCAGGGATAACTGCTTCAGCTTTGACTCATTCTGTTACCCCCTGCGCACACAGTTCAGTCGGGAGAGAAAAAGTCGCACTCCATGGGGCATGTCATATGTGATTTCTGATTGATTTTCAATTAGCCCGTTTGTAATATCTCGTTGTTTGAAGTAACGGCGCTTCTGTTTGGAGTCGAAGATATCAGCCATTATCGAGAAGTGCGGCTTGCTGATCTTCACGATCCTAGATGCGCATCAGGAAAGTAACTGTTTGTGAAAGGGAATGTGCAATAAACAAAATAACTATGCGTGTTGTTACTAGTTGTGTAGTTCGATAAATAAAGCCAATCTTTCTGGTAAACATTAAACTCCCAAAGTGGGGAAAATATAGATAACTAACGCTGAAAAGCAAATGTACGTCTGATCATCTGATTCATAACTAATTATGTAGCCAAGGAGGGAATGTTGCGGATATGAATTCGGAGCGCGTACATATACTGTTCAGGGTCTTTACGAGAGAGTAGGGGTACCTGGTATGTCAAAATGATTAGAGGAGATTGTGGTGTAGATTAGTTTCGCTTAGTGCTAGAGTATCTGGGGAGTTTACAAGCGAAAGGATTCTGCAGGTCTCCGTCGGTCAGCGTCGACCATGGGCGATGCACGTTTAGCCTAGTTGTCCTGGTTGTATTCCCGACTGGAGCAGTACCGCTTGTGGCTGAAGAGACCAATGCGGAAATCGCAGCCTCTGTCGCAAAAGTCACAAACATGTGTGGTCCCTGGACTGTTGGCATTGGTGCCTCTTTTCTGCGTACACACTTCTCCAAAGAAGCGTTTAACAACTTTACCTCCCCCACTTTCAGATGTTGGTTCAGAGTTCATCTCTATCTTGAGCGGTCATTTGAAATGCTCTTCAGGACCCAATGCCGATGTCGATTGCCTTCATGTCGTGCCTCACTACATCCTTGTATAGGAGTTGGGGTCGTCCGGTGGACCCTTCTCAAGATGCCAGCTCTCCATAAAGGATGTCTTTTGGAATGCGTCCATCCACTATGCGGTTAACTTGCGGTTAACTTGCGTAGGCTGCGTTGTCTGAGGAGGGTCTACATACTGAGAAAAATCGCGCGGGACAGGACCCTTGTGTTGGAACCCTATCTTGCTAATATATTCCAATAATGCGGCGAAGGCTTCGTAAGTGGAAGGTACTAAGTTGCCGCTCTTGTCTGGCATAGATAGTTCATGTATTGCTATGGTACAGCAGGGTTCTGAGGAGGCCGGCACTGTAACCTGTTATCCTAGTCTTCACCGTCAGCTTAGGGTTCCTCTATACTCTGGATGAGAGGCGAGGAAGCGTCACAGCAGTTTTCCCGATCCACTTGTCGATTTTAATATCAAGAGAGAGGTTGTCGGTTATGGTGAAGCCAAGGTACGTGAACTGGATGACGACATCGATAGTGACAGCAGATGGTATCTCGGTGTCTTGTCCCAGGACCTTTGTGTTATTCGAAATACATGCCTCTGCATACCTTTGTTCTGGCGATTAGGCGGGTAATGTTGAACAGCCCACCTTCTGATCTGACACGCAGATAGATTTCCCTAGTTGCAGTGCCAAAGGCGTACTCCAGGACGACGGCGAAGAAGATCCCGAAGAGTGTTGGAGCAAGAACACAGCCTTGCTTTACTCCGATGCAAATACTGAAGGGGTTAGAGGAGCTCCACTTTGCAAAACTTAATCATGTTATACAAAGTCAAAAACAGAAACAAAAACAATTTTTCTATACAAAACAACCAAACCAAACATCATGAATACATATTTAAAGATGTAAAGAACTTGAAGCATAACAATATTTACAAAAATGATCAGTTTGGCATTAACGAATCTGAAAAGGGTCGATATTCCGTAAAGAAAACAACTAACTTATTTTAAGAAGAAACATATACTTAGAATTGACTGAAAAACATGCAAAACAAGAGAAATATATGCATTACTAACTCTCACACACGCACCCATAATCTATAGACAACAATAGTATATTGTTTTAGACGAATGCAGGAGGAAAAAGCAAAGAAAAGATTGATTAACGAATATGAATGGGTTCGTCATCGAATAATTAAAAAATCGATTTTGAATTTTGTCTGTTCACAAAAATCTAAATGCTTGTGTTCGTTTTTGCTAACATTTTATGGGTTTGCTTTTATGTGTGTGCATGCGCGTATATCACTTGCGTTTATTACTTTGCATGTCTGTACGTTTGCTTTCTTTACTGTATGCATGCTTGTCCGTGTACTTGAGTTTATCAGTGTTCATGCTAGTGTGTCTGTGTGTGTGTGTGTGTGCTTGCGCTTATCTGTGTTCATGTTTGTGTTTGTACTTGCCTTTATCTGTGCGGATACAAATGATTGTGCAAGTAATATCGTTCGATCATGGAGCCAAGTATTCGATCATCATCAGAAAAAAAAGATATTCAGGATCGAGATACTTTTGGCGCCATTCCCAATTTTGTTGGATCGAGTTCATTCCAAATAACTTGAAGCAGCAAAGTGGCAAATGATGGTCGATGAATTGATAATGAAGGACAGACAAAGTTGCAAAAAGGCAAGATGATATCTGTATGAAACGAACAACAGGTTATCTATCATAACGTTTTCATACTCTTCTTCAAGCACGTTTCTTCTCTTCAGGGAAGGAATATTTGACGGAAGGCCTAGTTTTAAATTTTACTTAATCTTACTTCAGTTAAAAATCAAGTTTGTTTTGCTAGATTAGAAATCCATAAAATTTCATGCCGTTGTTGAGACAAAACCGTGTTTCCATTTGAAAATGTTGCCGAGTTACCCTTTTACCTAATGCATCTAATTAAATTTATACGTTAATATTTTATTATGTTAGCCTGTTTCTTCTAAAATATAAAAACCTTTAAAAGGGGCATGCTTATAGAATGATCAGTTTTCAGATGAGGTGATGCTCTTTGTGTAGATTGAATAATGAATCAAAATAACAATCAAACACAATAATAAAATATAAAATACACTTCCAGCAGCTTTTCGAAAAAAAGAGGAGTTCCGGTTTTTATATCAGACTCAAAAACAAATGTAATTAGTTGGTTAGAGAAGTCTCTCCCCGAAGATTCAGTTATACTGCCGATGAAGTGAAGATGTTTACAAGGTTTTCTTTGTTGCTCATTCTACAATTCCATTTCAGCAAACTCAACCAGCACAGACTAATATCAGTGTTAACAAAAAACATAAGTCAGTCGTGAGATTGTATACCCCCACCTGACAACCTAATAGTGAGCAAAAGTCTTATCTGGGTGTTACTTCTCCATGTTGTATGAAGTATTCCCGAAATTATGCCAAGTTAACGTTGATAACTCGAAAACTATTTATCTGATCATACAGAGATTTAGCATACTAGCTACTCCGATCCATGATAAAACTTTCGACCTTGATCTAAATTGTCTCGGTATAATATCAATGTCATATGAGATGCAGAACTTCTTTGGTTACAGTATGCCCCAAGTAACGAGTCTCTACGATGAGCAGAACCGAAGTTATCGCCACATACTTTTCCCGGCCTTTTGATAATTGATTTTTTACCTAGATATCACAACATTAACTCAGTTCTAAGTTAGACGATGACAAATATCTTAACCAAGTTTGGTGACGATTGTGCAAGCGATATAGAAGCTACGCTGTAAATAAACAAACATAGTTATAAACTTAACCGAAAACATAACCTCCTTAGCCGAGATTTCTTTTTTACAATTAGGTCATCGCTTATCAAGGCCAAAAGGCCACTCGAAGATTTTGACTGGTGGACGGCGGGACAACATCGCGACACAATAGTTGTAGCAGGGCAGAAATAGATTATTTACGGGGACGGTTCAACCAGAACCAGTTTAGATTGAACTTGAAGACGACCATATTGTAGTCGACTGGGAATTAAGCTCGCGGTACGGTGTTCCACAGACGGGTAGTTCTATGAAAGAAACTCTGCTCACGGAAGTTTTATTTCGTCTTGGGCACGCAGAGGGAAAAGGAAAGTAATTTGAAGTGGTAGTAGCTAGCAGGTTCTAGTTGTGAATGTTTTACAAGGAAGGCGTAGACTTATGTTCAGTCGAGCACCTACTATGAAAATACCGGTAGAGCAATGAAAGACTAGCAACATCTTTTCTGTGAGAGTGTGACTGCAGGGGAGAGGAGAGGAATCCTCTCACAAGATTTCGAAGTCTGTTTTGAACTCTGTCAAGACAGTAAAGAGGGATCTGAGTGGCACCTTCCCATATGTGGCAGCAGTACTCCATCTTAGGACGTATTTGACTCTTGTAAAGGTAGAGGATGGCCTTGGGCGTAAGCTACCTTCTGAACCATTTTTCCAGCGGTCTTAGCAACAGCTTTTATTTAAGTCTTCCATTTCAGGTCTGAATAGAAGGTCAGTCCCAGAAGCTTATCAAAGCAGTGTCTTTTCTCAAGGGAAGAGCCGTTCATTTCAACCGAGACAAAGTAGGAATCGGAGCGTTCGTGGTGAAAGGAGGGGAGCTTGGTCTTTGACGCATTAAAAGTAACCAGTCACCTTTTCCCTCATTGCTCCACTTGCTCTAGGTCGGAAGAGAGATAAAGTCAGAAAGAACATGAGCATTAATGCCCTTCGATGTGTTTCCATAGATGGTTGTGTCATCAGCATAAATGTCGACAAATTATCTTAGAATGTTGCCTGGGAGATCATTTATGAAGATCAGGAAGAGGGTTGGGTCCACAATGGATCCCTGAGGCACGCCGGCATAGATACTAAGTGCTTCAGACTTCTGCCCATCAAGGACTACTTTTATAAATCTCTCATAGAGAAAGATTTGATGATTGAGAGTACATTTAATGATATTCCATATCTAACAAGCTTGTGAAAAACACATTTATGCCAAACCCTGTCAAAATATTTTGATATGTCAAGAGCTATTGCTTTAGAAACGAAGCCCCCGTCAATAGATTCATTGATCCTGTGTGATATTACAGTCAGAACATCGACTGCTCATCTAGCAGGACGACAGCAATATTGCTTGTCGCTGAGTAGTTTTCTTTTGCTAAGGTGATTAACAACTTTTTGGTTTATCACAGATTCAAGCAACTTACTCATGACGCACAGGAAACTGATTTGTGGGTACTGAGATGCAGAAGACCGATCACTAGTATTTTAAATATTAAACAGACTGACGAGATTTTCCAAGGTGTTGGGAAACACTTCTCCTTTAAGCCACGATTAAACAGCTTTGTACGAATAGAAGCTCGTTCAGGTGAACTTTTTTTTATCACAATGATTGAGATGTTGTCAGGACTAGTTGCTTTGTAGGCACAACAGTTTTGGATAAGTTTGGCAACATCCCGGACAGATATGTGGATGTCGCTCAGGGTGTTTACAGCCATAGAGGAATTAAGGAGGTAGGCGATCCTGATCACAAAGGGTGGAATCTGATGCAAAGTTCTTTTTTGCTTTGTCAGATGCTGGGGAAAACACCTCTGGTCCATTGTGATGGTTTGGATAGAGGATACGCTTTTGTTCAGGACCCTGTTTGTAATACGCAAGAACTCGTGGGAACCAAACATCTGCTCGGCCACTCTGGATTGAATAGATTGGGCATACACTTCTTTAGCGCATTTTATAGTCTTTTGCAGCGGTTACTGACAGTCATAAAGGCGGCTTTTGTTTCAGAGCATCAATTTGGTTGAAAACTATTAAAGTGGTAGTTTCTGTGAGCGATGAAAGCGGAACATTCAGGGTTGTACCACGGCTGGGAGTTTGGTTTTTGTTGGAATTTCTTGGAGTGTATGAAGTTCTCAATACCAGCGATTAGCCAATCAGTTAAATCGGATGTGATACAGGACACATTCTTTTTAAACATTGAGTGGATGGGAATTTCTGATATGAAGGATCTGAGGCCGCCCCAGTCGGACATCAAGTATCGATACACTGTGCGATGGAATGGGACTTCAGAGGACTTGTTGCACCTTGTTCTGATCTTGATTGAGACTACTGAGTGATCAGAAGATTCCAGTGGAGACAGGACAGTGACTGAGCATAGTTCGGGACAAGTTGTTAAGACAAGATCAAGAACACTTTCAAATGTGCGTCAACATCGGAAACGCGGGTGATTTTGTCAACAAACTGTGGTAGATCATAAGTAGGGTAAAAATCGTGACAAAACCGCCCTTCGTCGTCAGTCTTATTTGAATGAAGTAGCCATTCAACATTGTGGATATTAAAGTCACGACAGACATGGAGTCTAACAAAATGGTGAGCAGATAGGTACTTGTCAATTTTGTCAGAAATTTGCTCAATAACAGTAATCCCGTCGGAGAGGGGACGATAGAGAGAAAAGATGAAAGCGATGCTGTACATAAGAGCAACACAGAAACACATATGGGGTGAATTATTGTCTTCATATGAAGTGCCCCTACCACAAGGAAAACCATCCCTGATGTAGGCACAGATTATATAGCCATGGCGATCATGGGGGGTTGGGTTAGAGTTTAGGTTAGGGTTTAAAGATCATATTTGAGTGTCCTAGGATTATGAAGTCATCAGTAAAAACTGACGAGCCTATGCAAGTTTCGCATAGGAACAGAGCTCAGGTTTGGTCTCCTTTAAATATATGTCAACCTCCGAAAGGTTAGAACTTAAACTTCTGATGTTGGAATAGGAGACATGATAGTAGGAATCTTCGTTGGGAGTTGCGGTTCTGGGTTTTAGCTTTTGCTTTGTTTGGATACTTTTCGTGTTGGGAATGGAAGATTTGTGGAAGAGGTCAGCAGATGAGTTTAGAGCAGAACAAAGAAGGAGTGAATAAAATAAACATTTCTTTGAAACAATTGAAGAAAAGCCGTAGCAGTTCTCACTAATATGACATCGAGAGGCTCCCCACCCCAGAAACTACTGGTGGTCCAGACTCCATTCAGCAAATGGCAATACAGCAGCCCCGGTATTATACATCTGCTGACAGGACAACCTCCTTGGAGGTTACTCCAATGTTCGGGTTCTTGGAGTGTCAGGCGGATAACGTCAGCCAAGCAAACGTTTACGTCCAACATCCTTATTAATGACATGGCAACAAAAATAGAGAGACAATTGCGCAAGTCATCTCCAGCTACTGCTTATACTAAACTGTCGCCCCAGGAGACAACGGTTTCTTTCCCCTTTGTCAGAAAAATCACGCATAGGATGAAGGGGAAACGAGAGTTACAGGCTGCTGAAAATGTATCCACAGTGCATTTTCTACTCTCCATTAGTCTTTGCGAGCAAAAACACCGAAAAACTCTAAGTTATGTACTTCATGCCTCATAAGGAAAAACAAGTTTTTGAAGATACCTTTACCTCCCATATTTTTATGGGCCAGTTTGAATGGGATGTATCACAGTAAATGGCGCGGAGGATTGTTGGTAAAGTATTTCATGTGCAGTTGAGAATTTTCAAAGTGAGAGAAAAAAAAAAAAAAAATAAATAAATAAAATCTGGATAGAAACAGCAAGTGAAGAAAAAAAGGAAAACAACTAGATACATAAGGAGAAATGACATTTATGATTTACGTAGCAACTCTACAAGAGAAATATGACCGCCAAGTAATTTAGAATAAAAAAAAAGCCATACCTATATGGAGATACTGTGGAATTATGAACAAAATGTTGCATATTTTCTCAATAATTCTTCTTTATAATTTTGTTTGCACATTATGTTATATATGCTTGTAAAGTAGTGAAACGAACCATCGCCACGTAAATAGATGACCCTCGTGCGTGTCATCCATTGTCTCTGCATCTGCCATTTCGCTTTTGCGTAGTAGCAGTAGTGACTGTAGAGTTGTGCCTCTCTCTCTCTCTCTTCGTAACAACGGTCGTAATTGTTCTTTCGTATACGTTTTGAAAACTAGCATATAAATAACAACGGCTTATATCTTGGGGTTTGCTAATTCTATTAATGTAATTTACATTATTAACCTTACACAAGATTAAAACGCAATATTAGCCTGCTCCTATCCTCGCAGGAAAGAGAGAGAGAGAGAGAGAGAGAGAGAGAGAGAGAGTGAGAGGGGATGAGAGAGACGCCGAAAATAATCTGCTTTCTTCGCAGATTAAATATGTAAGTCTCACTTCTATATTTTTGTAAAGTATTTGCTTCCTTACGTGACTTCCGGGGAGTGATATCCACTGTTTTCTAAGCCACATAGCAACTATTATATTAATACTTTCTTTACGATTTTGATCATAACTAATTATTCATTTCTCTTGTTAAAGTAAATATATCTATTTATTCGAAACCAGGACTCCAGCGACATGTACATAATCTCCGACAATGGCATGTCGATGTTACTGATAGACAGCTGTTAGAAACTGAGATCTCATCAGGGAGAAAGAAAATCTGATCCTTCCCTCAGATCATATTCCAAATATTATGTAAATGTCTGTATAAATAAAAGAATCACAAACACCCCCCCCCCACACACATATATATATATATATATATATATATATATATATATATATATATATATATATATATATATATATATATATAGAGAGAGAGAGAGAGAGAGAGAGAGAGAGATTGGCCTATATCCGGTTTCCTTTGTTGTATCAATATAATGGGTGAATTTATTTTAACACGTGGTTCATTGTATTTCTATTTTGGGTTTTAATTTTTAAATTGTTAGGTTCTTGTTTAGTTTAGTTTTTTTTTACTAATTTATTTATTTATTTAGTCTTAGGTAAATGTATTTCTGTGTAGGCAGCTGTTTACTATCTCACTTCTACAGTTTAATAGATTTCGGTGGTCTTTAAAGTTTAGGATTTCAAATTTGTCATTCAGACATTTGATACAACAAAGGAAACAGGATATAGGCCAATCTATAGAAAACAGAACAAGAGCATACCTTTGTTCGTGGGAAGCGCGACGATTGGCTTAGAGAATAACAGAACATCTGATTGGTTAACAAGCTAGCCGTGTATATAAAAACACCCGGCAAAAATAACTCCATGCATTTTAGCCTGAAGATTCCCCCCCACCCCGCTCCAGGGGATGAAACGCGGGAGCCTCTGTGTAGCTTAATTGCCATACATATCATTTCATAGCTTGCTACCTAACTCTACTTATGTATCGAGCACTGTTGAAGTAAATACTAAAAATTGATAGATTGAAAATTATATCTCCTTATAAAATGTTATGTGGATACATGAAATAGTAATTATATATATATATATATATATATATATATATATATATATATATATATATATATATATATATATATAACTGCCATTAGCTTTAAGGCATAGCTCATCAGGTAAAACTAATTCCAGCTCCCGGCACTTGCAATATTTACAGTGATATATTTCTTACATTCAGTCAGTGTCGTATGGTAGCGCAGGGGTTAGCAGCGCCGACGGTTGAGTTTCAATATATATATATATATATGGTCACAGTGAGTAAAAAAATTAAGCGGTTAACTAGTATCGTTGCTTAAGAACTAGGGTGGTATAGGATCGACATCACTGTATGTTTTAGCGTAGATGATAAACAGATAGAAGTAAAGGCTGGTTATAAGTTTATCTTTAAAGGTATTCTGGAAGGTGAAACGCACATGCACAGAGGTTGTCAATACGTCTTTTCATGGAAATCGCTCCAGACAAGGCATGACGCCACTTGATGTAAAAAGCTAAACAATAAAATACTACTTCAAAGTACAAAAATAGCCAACGATAAATGTCAGATGGATAGATTCCGACCCAGAAAACAGCAATTCTTTCCCTTTTTGTGAGAAACATCGTTCATGGAATGTGAGGACTAAAGGACAAAATAAGGGAAGCAAGAGTTATGAGGCTGCCGAAAGTAAATTGAAAGTTTACTTTCTACTCTCCTTAATTTGGTTTGGACAGCTGCACGGCTTTAATCAAAGGATCATGCACCATTATGATGCAATAACTTTATTACTGTCATTTCGGTTTATTCCCGTACTCCTAGCACCGAAGATGAATTATCGTGTCATTCTAGCAAGGTCTCGAAACGGTACTAACCTCTATGCCGGATGCCGATAACATTTTCATTCTAGACGACTTTAACGTCCGTGTGAGGAAAGATCATGTAACTTTGTGAATAGCATTAGCCTTATCTTTTCTACCGATTTAGTCTCATCATTTGCAACATCTCATACCAGAAAGCTACCCATAAAGCAACTTGCCAATGAGGCAACTTTTCCACCCAAGATAAAAGTACGGTCTAAGAAAGCCGCCCATAGGGCAACTTGCCGATGAGGCAACTTCGTTCTAACCAGGATTAAAGTACGGTATAAGAAAGTTGCCTATCAGGCAACTTTGTTTCACCCAGGATCAAAGTACGGTCACATTATTGATTACGGTTTCACTTACAATCGGAACTTAATAGATGTGTGCACTGCGAGTCATGGTGGGTTTAGAATGTAATTCGGACCACAAACTTCTGAGTAATAAACTGAAGCTCCAGGTCATGCGTAAGTCTTGCTCTCAGTTAGTAAAAGTGTCGAACTTTATTATATATCTAGACTGCAAGACGAATGTTCACGCAGGTATGTTTATAGAGCGTTTGAGGATGTACAATTTGATGGCAAGTGGATTCAGTGCAGGAATGGAGTCTACAAAATCAGCGTTTAAGTATTTGGTCTTTGGAAGCAGTCCGCCATGGTTGCTTCAATGACTGAAAGAGATAAACAGGTTCTACCAACAATATATCGGTGAACGTAGAAAAAATCCTAGATTTTTAACATTCGGTTCCAGGACTGCAAAATCGTTATTCCAGTGCAGTATACGTAAAATTAAGAACCTGTGTTCGCTGGATATTACTAAGAAAACGCATACGGCACATAGCATTAAAAGTACCAAAATAATGTACCACTTGATCAGAAAACTATTTTGTCCAACTCAGGATCGGAGATGGACCACTTCGCCAGAAAAAACAAATATCTATCTCGAAGTTTAATTTTTAAAGGCGGTGCCTTTGAAAACACTGTTAGAAATGAAATACGTCAAATGACAATATTGAAGAATTCAGTTGTTTTTAATTAAATAAAACGTAGTGTATCGAATAAGGATGGTATAGAATAGTGTCATATTCTTTTTAATTTTCGAGGTATACCTTATTTTTCAAAAAGAAATCTCCACTCTATCCGTAGAGTATTTTCGCCTGGAAGTTTGGAAAAATTAAAGGATGCTTTCTATCAATACATCTCTGAATTGCAATATCACCGTGGCGTCGTATTCATACATCGATCTATCTGTCGTTAAACGTTCTATGTCAGTGTGATTGTGACTATCAATCGGTCTGTCTGTTTGTATGTATATTTATATGTTCATTATCGTTTGACTTTTCGATGCGATAAAACCCTGATTTTATTTTAAAGTGGAAGATCACTCCTCACACAATGTTCGTCTGAAGTTTCAACTTATTATTGGCTATCTTGCTTACGCTTGTTTCTGGCTCCACATTTTCAACAGAGAGAGGGATCTAGCTGTCGTACAAAGCTAAATCTCTTTATTTATAATCTCAGTACAGGTACTCCTTCAAAAAATGACACTGTGGCGATGGAAAAATCGTGACGGGTGTGTGCGTGGCACGGGAAACATTAAGCCTATCCTAATATCGCTTTTCTGAATGAAGGAGTGGCACTTGTCTGACAAGACGTTGCAGTTACATATGCATATCTCTCTCTCTCTCTCACTCTCCCTCTATCTATCTATCTATCTATCTATCTCTGCAGTTCATATATCAAACCTCTTTTTATATCTTATCATGTATTTGTTAATCTAGATATATTATGTGTCAGTGTAATTTGTGTATATATCTTTACATTTTATATTCACCAACATATCTCAACGTTTACATATCAGTGTATTTTGCATGTATATATCAGTTTATTCATCTATCTGTCTATACATCTTGCATATCAGTATTATTATTTGCATATATCTATAATTTATATATCATTTTGATGTTTGGCTTTCATTTATTTATCAATTATCTATACATTTTGTATATCAGTGTGATCTGTATCTATCTATCTATCTATCTATCTATCTATCTATCTATCTATCTATTAATCCTATATATCAGTCTGATTGTGTATATATACATGAACGTACCTATCTATATATCTATTGATATATTTCTAATTGTTATATATCGACGTGATTGAATCCATCTATCTCTGCATTTTATATGTTGATGTAATATTTTTTATCTGTCTATCTAATTCTAATTGTTATACATCAGTATGAGATACATATCTATGTATCTATTTTACATAGAAATGAATATATTTCATTGTATTGTATTTTTTGTCAAGGGTATGGCATAAAATTTACATCCGATGATGAAGTGCTAATTGGCGTACTTTGTGTAGTGTGTAATACCCCTTTAGTCGCAAGTCCTTCTAGGTCTAATCTGATTGGTAGTACATGTTACCGTTCCAAGTATGCATTAAAAAAACCTCTCGTTTACAGATTATCTATGTAAAAATATATGTATACGAAACAAAGTAATCTACAAACTATTCATATGCAAAACAAACGTTCGGTTTCGGCATAAGATGATATAAGGATGATTGACATGTTTTAAAACTCCCGAAACCCATAATTATTCAATATTTACTCTTAATATATTTTCTTATTAGTATATCCGTCTTTTATTCGTATTATAGTTTTCTATCCTTCCATATATATATATATATATATATATATATAGACTTATAAAAAGAAAAACTATACACACATTAAGGTTGTACACATAATAACTTATTTCGACCCCTTTAATTAGGTCTCCTCAGATGTATAGACAACCACGTTTTTTTGACGTGGTTGTCTATACATCTGAGGAGACCTAATTAAAGGGGTCGAAATAAGTTATTATGTGTACAACCTTAATGTGTGTATAGTTTTTCTTTTTATAAGTCTATTTTGCTCTGTTTAAATTACATTGAGCTCTGTTATTCAGATTCTCTACACAAAATTGAAATCTACACACTATATATATATATATATATATATATATATATATATATATATATATAAACAAATATTACATTATATTTACCTACAGACGACGTCGTCGTTTCGGGCTTATTGCTCTCTTTAGTGTAGGGAAGTGATAATTTCAGACTGTCATAAGACGCGAACCCGGTTCACAGAACCAGAGAGAGAAAGAGAAAGAGTGAGAGAGAGAGAGAGAGAGAAAGAGAGATTAAAAGAGAGAAAGAGAGAGAGAGAGAGAGAAGTAAAGAGATGGAGAGAGAGAAAGAGAAAAAGAAAGCGAGCAAGAATACCCGTTACTAATTGAGTAATATTCACCACCATTATTTGTTCAACTTTGATTTCATTTGAAAATGCATAATCATATTTGTTAAGAAATCCTTCTTTGATGAATAAAAATGTTTCAATACGTCTATATTATGGATAATATAGAAATAAAGAGTCCTATTAGTTTGCCACATACACGTTTTTCGTCGTCTCTATGACTTATCAGTGTGGCTAGACGTAGCGAGATTCGACACCGGGATCCCGGTGGTGGGCTTCCTGTGCTTTACTCACTGAGAGAACGAATCTGCAAGTGGCAGTTGAAGAAATTATATCGCACTTAAATGAAGCTATTCATTTACTTATATTTATTACGATACTAATAACTGAAAGTACTCAATTCTTTTTACGGAAAGGTATTGTTTTAACACTAAAAACACACCATAATTTCCTCTTTCTCTCTCACTCTCACTCTCACTCTTTCTCTTTATATCTCTTTCTCTCCATATATATATATATATATATATATATATATATATATATATATATAGAGAGAGAGAGAGAGAGAGAGAGGGGGAGAGAGATAGAGAGAGAGAGAGGGAGCGCGAGAGATAGTGATGGATATAAATATGTATATATAGAGAGAAAGAAAGAGATAGAGAGAAAGAAAGAGATAGAGAGAGAAATATAGAGAGAGAAATAGAGAGAGAGAAGGAGAGAGAGAGAAAGAAAGAAAGATGGTGATAAAGAGAGAGAAACTAAGAGAGATGTGTGTATATGCTATTCTCTAGTGAAACATTCCGTTCGCAGAGATGCCAACAAGGACGTACCTACCCCGCTAAGTAGAGGGAGCTGACTTTATTAAAGATGTAAATAACGTGGCATGATATCGCTTGGAAGTCCAAATTGCCGCCGGCCACAATTACTTGAACAATCAGGAAGTAAATGAAGAAATAGTGCAGCAGTCATTGACATCTGCTGTCGGAATACGTTGAATCCAACGCCTTACGTAGATCTTTCTTCGGTGTGACGGGCTTGTTTGTAGGAGGCGGAGGCAGAAGTTACGAATCATTACAAGGAGAAATACCAGAAGAAAAAGACGAAATAAAAGTGGCGTGTGTGGATATATGTGTGTGGGTTTGTGGTGTGTTGTGTATGCGTTTGTATGTTTGTATGTGTATTTCTGAGAAAGAAGGTAAAAGGGGAAAGAAATGTTGTTAGTTGTAGGGTAGAAAAGATATATATAGAGAGGGATAGAGAGACAGATAGAGGGAGATAAATAGAGAGAGATGTAGAGAGAGATAGACATAGAGATAGAGAGAAATATAGATAGATAGGGAGTTAGAAAGAGAGAGACAGACATAGAAAGAGAGAGAGAGAGAGAGAGATCTAAACGGACAAATATATTAAAGAACAAAATGAACAAACAAAAAAAAGTGGTTGGTGTAAAAATAAAATAAATAAAAGAAGCAAGGAAGAACAAATATATGAAGAGAGAACTAAGGATGGAAATTAAGTAATAAAGTAAGTATTGATATTATAGATAGTGGTTCTGGAGGGTTTGAAAATATGGAAAGAGCGTGAAGGGATAGCATCATCCAGCCCTACATTGGAAGGGCACGGAGAGTAATGAAACTCTGAGCTGTCTTATTTTCACTCAAATTACAGAAAAAGCAATAGATCGTTATCAACAAGAACACGGTGGTAAACGACTGGAGCGACAACCTGAACCGAATTGCCATGATGGTGAAAAGTAACGTAGAGTACTGGTAATGTGAGGAGATTTGCTGTCACTCAGACTCCAGGGAAGACCATCCGTTTTACCAGTGATAGGGCACTAGGAATTACTCGTGTGAGAACTCCTAGTGATTAAATAATAATAATAATAATAATAATAGAATACACGGAACTTGTAAGAGAATTGAAACGGATATAGAGCATGAAGAAAGTCAATATAATACCAATAATCGTAGGAGCACTAGGAACAGTCCCCAAAAAACCTGGAAAAAAGACTGGGAGAAATTGGAATCGAAGGGATCACTGAAACCATACAAAAGAACGACAATGATAAAAGGAGCTGCAATCTTAAGGGAAATCCTCGAATACGGAAACCAACCCGCATAAGCTACGAATGGTAACCAGTCACATGGATGTTACAACAGGAGGAAAACAGAACCACATGAAGAAAACTACCACATGCACCCAAGGAACAGAAACTGCAAGAAACTTCACAAAATGACTGCCCCATCCACCAAAAAAGTGATGGCACCAGTCTCAGCTGATACCTCATAAAATAGTCATGAAGGGTAAAGGAGGATGGGAATACCGAAGAAGGAGAGCACTAACTAGACCTCTACTGGAAAAGTGCTTAGAGTGGTGGTACCTTGGGGAGGCTTATTGCCACTTGCCCCCCTAAGGAGATCAATGGTCGTTATTAACGATAAATCAACGATAAGCAGCTGCTGTGATACCGCAAAATCATTTGCAATGATGATCGAAAAGAGGTGGAGAGTACTGTAAATCTGGGAAGGCTTGTTATCACTAAGACTCCAGGTAACACCACCGATTATTATCACTTACGATGATTTGTTGATAACTTCTAGTGAGTGCATATAATAATAATATTAAATAAGTCAAGAATCTGGACCAGAGAACTAGGAAGCTAATGCCCATGTACAATGTATTGCCCTCTAAGGATGATACTGAGCGACTCTATGTAGAAAAGAGAGAAAGAGGAAGAGGACTGATACGCATAGAATACTGCGTGGGTGATAGAAAACTACATAATGCAAAGTACAGAAATGCTGATTACCAGTGCAAAACAATTGGCAAAATGAATACATTACAAAGAGCAGCCGAAGTGGAAACAAAAAGGGGGAAAATCAAAATGGCGGAAAAAGCCGCGACATGGACGATTTATTAGACAGACCAAAGAAAAGACGCATACAAACACATGAAAGTGGCTACGAAAAGGATACTTCAACACAAAAACGGAATCGTTATCAACAACTCCACAAAACAACAAGATCATAGATTTCGCCATACCAGCAGTTCATAGAGTGAAGATCAATGATGAAGAAAAACTAAGCGAATATTTGCAACAGAACTGAAAGGAGTATGAAACATGAAAAAAATTAGGGTGATACTAATATTGTATGAGCACTAAACAACGCGATCATGTCGAAGTACATAAAAGCCTAGATAAAGAAGACCCAAGAAAACAGTAAATGCAGAGGCGAAACGGTAAATCACATGATACTTGAATGCAGCAAACTAGCCCAAAAAGAATATAAAAACAGAAACGATTGCAGGGAGAAGGCAGTTCACTGAGAACCATGAAAACATCTGCACTTTTAATGTGCTGACAGATTGTACACACACCAACCAGAGTCAGTAGTGGAAAATCAAAATCATAAACTCCTCTGGTACTTGGAAGTACAAAAGAACAAACCCATCTAAACAAAGATCCATTCTCGCTTCGTGATCTTCAATATTTTTCTAAATTATATTCTGAGATCATCTGTTGAGATCTATGCAGAGGACATAACTGGGCACCTTGAAGAGCATTGGTGATCAACATCTAGCTTATTCCCTCTATCTTCCGACCTGGAGTCAGTGGTGTAATGGGGAGAAGTGATTTTTACTTGTTTTGATACTTCAAAGACAAAACCCTTTCTTTTACTACGAATGCTCAGATCCGTGTTTTGCCTTAGTTGGAATGAAAGCCTTCTTCTTGATGAAGCTTCTTGCTTTGATACGCTCCCAGTACCGACATTCACTCCTCACCTGAAATGAAAGACTTATATTAAGTCTGTCACTAAGGTCACTGGAAAAATAGTTGGATAATTCTACTACTGCAGAAAGTACCTGCCTCCTGATGCAATCCTCTACCTATATGAGTCAATAATATCCTAAGATAGTGTACTGCTGTCACACCTGGGAAAGTGTCGACGACTCTTTCCTGCCATGAATAATTACAAAATGGATTTCGCAATCTTGTCGAGGTGACCTTCCCTTCTTTACAGCACTTTTTTCACATGTCAGACATTGCCAGTCTTTCTCTACTCTATCGTTAGTTCTATCGAAAGTATTCGACTGAGATCTAATCTCTTCTTGCATCATGTAAACCTTTATCAACAAGAACTCGTCTAACTACCACCACTGAAATGAGGTTTCCTTTCTTCTCTTGTGTGCTTAAAATCAAACGATTCTTCCAACAACTTTCCGTCTGTGATTGCTTCGCTGCAGGGTCGCCTTCAAGTCCAATGTCAACAAATATTTGTCGAACCGTCTTCAACAGTAATAAAAATGTTTTCCATCTCATTCATCTATCCAACTCATCATGACCTCCGTTCAGTTTTGAGAGACAATGGATACGCTCTGTAAGGGTGCCTGTGCGGGTAATTATGAAGAAAAGGTCACGCAATCCACCACCACAATCTCTTGAATCGGTGCTGCTTGATTCCAGTGGCAAGGAGGAGTTTAGTTTGACTGGAAACAATGCCGAATAAGCGGAGAGAACATACATCACCTGGTATTCTCAAATGGTCACCCATTTAGTACTGACTAGGTTAAACGTCGCTTAACTTCTGTAATCTAAGGAAAACCGGAGTGTCAACGTGATTATGCTGTATAATCATCCAACCAACAATCTTATTAACCCTTATTCTCGAGTTGCTTTTAGCCTTGGTTATGACACATTAGTATAAAAAGTTAGGGAGAATCGGCAAACTGAGGAGAGAAAGGATAATCGTAACCTCCATTGCAAAGTCACGGAGAGTATTGCAATCATGAGGAGGCTTATTGCTACTGGAATTCCAGACAAAACCGATGGCCGTTATCAGCAATAACATAATGGTAAACCCCGTTGCAAGAATTGAAAGTAACAGAAAAAGGCGGAAATTACTGGATATCTGGGGGGACTTGTTGTCATTCAGTCTTCACGGAACACCACCCGTTGTTGCCAGTGAGCGATCACTTGTATTAATTGTGTGAGAGTTCACAGTGAGTAAAAATAGTCATAATAATTAGAATGGAAACCAAGGTACATAACCATTTGAGACTGACCGACCACGGGTCAGTTTAAATAAAAGTTTAATGCAGACAAAAAAGAATTAGAAATATAGATGAAATATATTAAGACGAACACATTGGCACTATTTGAGTAGATATATAAGAAAGAAAATGACTATAATCAGACGCCTCCAAATAAAAAGAAAATGACACCAATATCGGTTGGTACAACAGAAAGCAATGGTGAATGGTCTAGGAGGGTGGAATGAGTGAGCAGAGACATCATCAATCAGATGACCTCGACTGTTTTGCAACGGAAATTACTGGAACTATGAGAAAGCTTATTGTAACTCAAATTCTAAAGAAAATCATGGGTCGTTATTAACGAGAAATCATTGGTGAACGGCTGATGCGAGTAAACCAAATGAGTTACAATAGTGACGGTGCGAATCGGAGCGTAATGTAAATCTGGGGTGACTTGTGCCACTCATACGCAATGGGAAACGTATTTTTGTTACCAATGAGAGATCACTGGTAACGACTGATATGTGAACTCCTAGTGAGTAAAAAATCTAATAGTAATGCCGATTCAGTATCTGTCTGTCTGAAGCTGAAACTATTACTATCCTTTAATGTCTAATTCAGTTTAATTCAGACTAATGTACTATTTCTCAGTGATCATGGGAAATAGTGTAGTATATCTTCTGTTGTCATAAGACAATCATCCCAGGCATTACCTCCTCATCTTTGTTAGGGCGTAATGGTAGTGTAGTATCTGTTCTGTTGTGATGATAACAGCCACCACGGCATTACCCCCTCCTTTATTGGGTGTAAGGGGTAGTGCAGTATCTGTACTGTTACCATAATGTCATCCTCCCTGGTATTACCTCTTTCATTTTTGGTCAGTGAGTAATGTAGTATCTGGTCTGTTGTAATGATATCATTCTCACAGGCATTACCTCCTCCGTAGTGTACAATATGTTAGCTCCTCATATATTCTAGCTAACATGTGCAACAAGAGGCAGCATATTTTTGCTAATATTAACAATAATAATAATAATAATATTAATAATAATAATAATAATAATAATAATAATAATAATAAAACTAGAACACGTACCTGATCGAAAATGAAGCTGCAAGAAATGTCATAAACTTCACCCCCTAAATAAACAACAACAAAACACAACATAAATGTGATGGAACCAGCTTCGGCTGATACCATACAGAATAGTCGTGAAGGGCCAAGGAGAATTGAAAAATTGAAGGGTGAGGAGCACTAATTAGACCTTAACCGGAAGGTTGCAGAGAGTACTGAGACATTGTGGATGCTTATTGCCATCTAAATTCCAGAGAAAGACAATGATCACTGCCAGCGAGAAATCAATGGTAAGCGGTTGTTGCGAAAACGCAAAATAATTTGAAATGGTTATTTAATGAAATGGAAAGTATTAGAAATCAGAGGAGACCTGTTGTCACTCAGACTCTAGGGAAAACCGTCGGTTATTATCAATAAGCAGTCACCGATGATGACCTGTATGAGAACTCTAGTGAGTACGGAATACTACTACTACTACCACTACTACTACTACTACTACTAGTACTACTACTACTACTACTACTACTACTACTAATAATAATAATAATAACAATCAATAGAAAGCGCATGTAGTATTTATGGATGTATATCTTTATATTAACAAGTATGTTACATGAATTGCTTAAGCTTAAAGCATTGTGTATCAAGTTTAATATTTTTTAACATTTCAAAGCGGAATATGGAATATTTTTCAATGGAAGTCGAACCCCTTGATCTTCTTGCCAAGTAAAATAGTGAATACTTGAACGTGCGCAATATTATTAGATGCGAACAATGGAAAAAAATTGTCATAAAAAAACAAAGGTTTAAATAAAAATCGAGGCATTACTATCGATTTTGGGGACTAAAGCTGGAGGTTAGGGTAACATGTAAGATATTTTTTACAAAGTGACGGAAAAAACGATTATAAACAAAATATATATTCTTGGTGTGTATCAATATTATGTATATATATACATATATATATATATGCACATACATATATATATACATATATATACATAAATATATACATATGTATATATATATACATATATAAACATATACACATATATACATATATTTATATACATACACATATACATATATATACATATACATATACATATATACATTAATATACATATACACACACATATATATATATATATATATATATATATATATATATACATATAGTGTGTCAGGTTATATTGAAAAGAAATCAATAAAGTGCTCGACCGCAGAAGAGCTAATATAAGTTATTTGAAAACTATATGTTACATATTTCAGAAACGTATCCTTTCAAATAAATTATATCCACACACACACATATATATATATATATATATATATATATATATATATATATACATATATACATATATACACATATATACATGATATATATACATATATATACATGTATATACATATATACATATATACATATATATACATATGTACATACATATATATACAGCTATATACATATATATACATACATATATATACAGGTATATAATATATATATATATATATACATACATATATATATATAAATATATATATATATATATATATATATATATATATATATTGTTAAATATAACAAACAACTTATGTCTGGATATCATTTCGTAGATCCTTTCCATTGTCCGAATGAGAATCTTAGTTTCGGGGGGGGGGGGGGAGGTGGGGGGATTGGCCGATTAATCTGCCATAGTCTTCATTTCCGTCCCAAGTACTTTCAGACCCATCCGGGTCCATCTTCAGGGGAATGAGGATAATCAGGTAAAGACCATGTGTTCGTATTATAGATGGTTTGGGCGGGAATTATATAATAAGTACGAAACTATAGTTAGCATTATAGACATTTTATTATATTATTGCTGGTATTGAAGTTAATTCAGTTAATTACTACTAACTACGAATTACTAATTACTTAGTAATACTAAAGTTCTGGCCTACTAAAACAATTTATCAAACGAAGAAAATCGAATTACATTTTTCTTGCTAAAAACATGTACCAACGTTGCACAAAAAAAACAGATGAATGATTTTGTAGGAAGAAAGCTATCGATGCCAAAACTCGACAAACAAATTAACTTTATGCTTGAAAATTTTTGAGATCAGGATTTATAATTAGTATTATTTAGATAATTCAGGCTACAGTTCTTGTTTTGCAAGGACTCGTGGCGCAACGGATAAAACTGCTAAGTGTAATCAGTTTTAAGTGACAGTCTTCTGGAGGTTGAAAGTTTAATCCTCAGTATAGGCGATACTAAGAATACAATTAGGAATTACTCAAGACTTCTACCGGGTTATGGCTGAATAAAGCGATTGGCTTAGAAAAAGGTTAACTTTCTAGTTGGTCTTAAAATGTTCGAAATTCTGTGGGATTAAGAGTTCATTAGACGGTCTTAAGTGTTCTAGATTTCGGGGAGTTGATATTCTATTAGGCAGTCTTAAAATTTTCGACATGGTTTGGGATGAAACCGTATTAGTCGATGTTAAAAGTTCGCAATTTGGTGATGTTAAGACCCCATTAGATGGTTTATGACATCTCGTAATTTTCCGAGGTTAAAACCCTATTAGACGGGTTTAAAATGTACTAAATTTTGTGGTGTTAGAGCCTCATTAGACGCCCTTCAAATTCTATATTTTTTTAAATTCTGGTAATCAGCATTATTGTGGTTAATTTATTGATTGTTGAAATCACATGAAAATCAGTTTTACAGCACATTTCAGTTTGTCGCTTTATTGGTCAATCAAACTTTTGAAGTTATTTTACATGCTGATTCCTTAAACACAAGCTGATACGTTACGTTATGTTTCTGCCTTTCTATAATGCGTAAAAAAACGCCATTTTGAAGTCAGCATAGTCGATTCCATAATCCACAGTGTTATCCATTATGTCAAATACACACCGACTATTCTACGTTTGCATGAACCCTTTTAGCGGAGCTGTCGTAAAATCTACCACCTCTAATAAAAGACGATACTACATGCGTATTTTCTGTAAAACTGGTTTTATTTGCACAATATACGACACAACAGAAAAAATATACACAATAAATTCAGCAACTAACTAATATACGCATGATAAAATGATAATTTTCTATGAACGGATCGTCAACCTAATAATAAATTCAAGATGGCCGTCATTACAACATGTAAATTAGTTCAATTTCACAATTCATTTTGGTAGTCGTACCTATATGCTACAAATGTCATACGCATTGTGTTGGCATATAAGTAAATGTTAAGCTTACAGATTCATTTAAAAAATAGGTTTAAAAAATCATTTTTCTACAAAGAAAATCAGCGCTCAGAGGGTTAAACCTACGTTTTTAAAACGAGTCTGTTTTTTATGATGATTTATATATTTAAAGACATTTTTGTGTATTTGAAAATAATAAAATGTATTTAAAAATAATGTTATATTGGAAAAAAATAGTTTTCGCGTATTTTTAAACTGCTGAACTTTAGTGATTTGACGTGTTTCAATATAAATATGATAATAGCAACTTAATGTTTTTTATTATCAGGTTATATCTTTAAATAGTTTATTAATAAAGTTTTCTAAAATAAAATAATACCAATTTAAAAATGCTTTACAAATTTGATTATTTCTACGCTTAGCCACAGCCAATTTTATGTTTTCGATAAATTATTTAAAAAATGGATAAAAGTCGGAGAAAATATTCAACTTTCTTAAAAATACGAGTTTAAGAGCAATTTCCATACAGGATATGCAGTAACAATAGATAGGGGGAAAGAAGAAACAACAACAAAACACTTCGTCGAAAAAGAGGTGTTATTTCAAAATATCATTTAAAAATATAATAACTATTTAACGTCTATATTATCAGGTTTTATTTTCACACTAGTCATTTATAAGACTCTAAAATATATTATTTATAATGCTGAAATTTGTCGGCATAAATAAATAACATAATTTCCTTTCATTTATTTTTCTTTTCCAATTTGCTTTCTTTCTATTTTAATTTCTTTCATTCTTTCTCCCTCGTTTTTCAGGTAAACTAGCATTACTAACAGAAATTCGATGTGACAGTCAATCATTTATCAACCAATCAGCAGCGCATGTCACGCATTTGCACGTAATTCTAATCCAATCAGAGCCCAGTCGACGTAAGCAGAGGCACAGATGTTCTTAATTTTCAACCATTCAATAGTTAGCCAGCGTCGATACATGCCGACACTTATTTTAACGTTTGCATGTATATGAGATTACTAAAATGTGTGCACGTGAAAACCTATTTATATGAGATTCTGAATACCTGCATTTGTATGTGAGAACTTTGGTTATAGACCTGAATGTGTGTATGTAAATTGTATGACTAGAAGGAGCGTTGTATTTTATTTTCAGAGGTTTCGACTGTGGTTGAATCCATGGTTACACATTATATAGGTCTGCCATAGTGCACTAGTTGATTAGAATAATGTCAGAAAAATAAGCTGTAACAACTCTTTTGTTAGGATGGTACTTTTGCGTTGCAACCATCGATCAAATCTTCATGGAATTTACGACAACAATGCCCATCTTGACGTTAATTACCTGATAATTACTTAGCTAATAAGCGCTAGCTCTCACTTCAAACTGCATATTATATCTGATAAAAGCTGACATCATCAACACATCTGTGATGAGAGTTGTGCTATCTCAGCTTGAATGTGACAATTGGACAGACAGAACAATCGAAAATCCCCGTCTTTCAAAATAATATAATTGGATAAATGTGTACAGAGAAGTTTGTAGATCATATTATAATAAACGATCTATTAGTAAAGAATAAACTTGAGCCCACATCCATTGTATTAAAATAGAGCATGTGTTGGAGTGTACCGATAAACAAAAAGAATCAATAGTTCGCGTAAGCAAAGTATGTTTAGAAAGAATAGTGAACGTGTATTTTAGTAAAAAAAGGAAGCCCATCTAAAAGATGGCGTATTAAATTATGTTGCTGAACCTCCAGATCAACCCGTTAGCTATTAGTGAGAAGTAGATTATAGATTGTATTCTCCAACATGCGGATGCGATATTTGATTCAGAATAAAGCGATTGAATGATATAATTATTACGATTAAACATTTTTTGTTTTACAGATAAATCACGTTCTTGTTGTATCACTGAGGTTACGCAACATTAAGTCTGGTCATTACTTATATGGGTGACCAGTTTGGAATACCAGGTGTCGTAAGTTTTCTTTAAGTCTCTTAGTTAAGGTATGAATCAATTATTCTTCTCCTAATTATGGGTGAAATAATAAAATGGCTACTAGACTCTCGAGTCTTTGTGAAGATAACTAGTCTAATAGAAGTAAAATTACAGTCGTCTTGAATATCTCCCAGCTAATAGACTTAAGTAATTCTGGGTCAAAAGAAATTCGGTTTAAGGTTACGCAATCTTGCTTCAATAGACACACTTTATTGCGCAGGCATCTTTTAAGATGGTAGCCATTGCTTCCGAGAAAGAAAAAAGCCAATTAATCAAAAGAAAAATCATGCATGTGCAAAATACATAAAGTATTACCTGCTTATCACAACACGGATAACTTTTTAGTTAAAGAAGATACGCTACAACTTTCCATCTCCACTGAACACGAAACCAATCTGTTAATGCTGAAACATTCTTTTCATCTTAGTAAATTCATCTGCTGCTGACATTCAATTTTTTCCTCATTTTTCTATCTAACACATTTACAGGCGCGTGTGCCGGACCCCTTTATTTAAATCCATATTCAATATTCTCCAACCAGCCCCCCCCCCCTTGTCACACTGGTTCAGGATAATTATGTGCTCCAATGCTACGATGATTCATAAATTCCAACTAATTGACTGTCAATAGTTTTGTGACGCAACTTGGTTAAATTCGGTCGGCAACTAAAACACAAGAAAATTTCGCAACAATAACAAGTATTTATTGGAGGACATACTATCCAACAATACTATATACGAAAAGAGTTAAGTTGCTTTTGTTTGGGTGAAAAAGTTGAGAAATCGAACTGGTCCTTTGTTTCGGAAATAAAGTTTATTTGACGAAATACTTTCTTCTAGAGGTCGCCGATTTCTCTCTTACTTTAACTGCTAAAGTATTAGATTCTTATAGAGAATTTAACTCACCGATCAAAGACCGTTCCGTTTTTCTACTATTTTAATATTTGGCAACTTAGTAGTCGCCAATCCACACCCGTGGAAGGAGCATGCGCTTAGTCAATTAATGGTCTCAGTATAGGCCTTTATTTTCGAAAGATGTCCAGATTATTTGATGTGAGACAATGGTCTAAGTGATCCGACCTAAGATGATTTACTCGTCATTTGTTTCTTTATCACAAGGAGTAAATTACATTTCAAAACAAATTTTGATTTGGAAAATACGACTTTTTAAAAATTTGACTCTTTACTTAGTCAAGTGCACCGAAACTAATAACTATACATTTCTCAAATCATCACTTTCATATTACAAATTATTTGTTTTTTTTTGCTTAAAAAACGAGTCTCTTAATATGTTCTTAGCACCAACACAACACCTCATCGTGTTACAATAAGACTGGACAAGTGTTAAGGTAAGATTGAGAAAACTTATAGATTATTTAGACCATCTATATCAATAAAAGTCGTATTTTACTAATTAAATTCATTCAGGGATGTTTGATGAACACAGTTAAATATTTATTTAATTCAATGTAATATCGCATTTAAACTCGTGTATAGATTGAATTACGAAGTACGCATTTTTAGATAAATGATTTATGTGTCGATTAAGGTGAAAACACCGTATTTGAAACATGGTTCGCAATACCGTCTTGAAAACACCAATTCATGCTTTCAAAGTGTATTTCCTTAACTCTTTAACCGTGAAGTAGAATTATCCCAAATGATATTTCAAACTTTTTAAAATATGAAATTTATAAAAAATACAAATCTAAAAAATCTGATGTATCACATTTCAATTTTAAAACTCTATAACATATACTATTAATTACATTATATTATCTACATAGACATCTCAAACGCTGAATGAGAGCAGTCTACTCTAGGGGATTAAATAAAGAGTTTAGTTCGGAATTTTTTGGAATATTACAGACTACAATAAAACATATATAGAAAAGGTCGACGAGTATAGCGGTTGAAATTTAATGAAGAAACCAACAACGAAGATAGAGGAAAACACTCTGAAACATGTAAATAATGTAAATGTTATATATTTTTTACAGGAATTAATTTTTTTCCGCAATTTTTACAGAAAAAAAGTTGTCTTGCTTCCAACACTGCAAACACTTCTCCGTTCTTCCTGTGTGTACTTACAATCAAATGAAACATCCATGAACGGATTTTTCTTCCAAGACCTTCCCACATGTGGAACACATTACCGCGGGTATGTTTTCCCAAAGACTACAACATAGTCGTCCAATGTTACAAATCTGTCGAATTGCCCTGTGAATTAATCATAGTTGTGTTCTATCATCACACTGAAAATCTCACATCTTTATCTTCGAGTGGCTTTTGACCTTGGTTACTTGTGAATCATTAGCAGAAAAATGTGTTTTTATTCTATGACGTTTCACCAGTAGTGTTTACTTGTTGATTCATTAAATGTTGCCAACTAAGCAACAGTAATTTTTAAAAAGCGTATGCATAACGAAAATAAGTGTATAAAAAGATTCAGCACATACCAACTGTTGTATTGAATATGCTTCAATTCGGTGACATTGTGCCAAACTGAGTTGAGTGCTCAGCACCGGTGTTCTTGTACCAGACTAGCAGGAAGATTGTTCGTGTATTCCTTACGACCGTTGGGAAGAACACTAGAACGACCTAGAAACATAAATATTTTTAGTGAGGCGAACCTAAACTCATCGAATAGTAAACAGAGTGCACATGCATGCGGACTTCCAAAAGCGATTTCTCCGTTGAATGACAAAACGGAGTTTGATGCACATCATTGTATTCTTTGAACGCACCGGCTTAAAAAGGGTATCAGTCTAAAAACAGTGACTTCCATAAGAGATGAATAATAGAATAAAACCCCTAATTTGTCATAAACTGTAGTTGCATATCATTTTTCTAACACAAACCCAGCAGTTGTTTACACGGTTGAAGAAATCGAAAGCAACAAAACCCGAAAATATTGTTATTCAGAATTACAATCAATATCATGGATATTGGTAATTTCGAACTCATTAGTCTCAATCTATATACGAATAATTGGTTGAAAAATTTCTAACTCATTAGTCTCAATCTATATACGAATAATTGGTTGAAATCTAGACACAGTTAAATGTGTAGGAACAACGCAATAGTTCTTTTGGTTAAAGAAAATAATCATATTTATCGACTACATAAATTTACATAGTAATCCGCAAACTTCTCTATAAATTAAACAAACGTAACAAATGTAGTATCCTTTTGTTTCCCTGTCCATGTTTCTCTCATTCCTTCTGTCTTTATCTCTGCATGCCTGTGGTTTTCCATCTCTCTATCAAATAAATTCCATGAAAAGTTTCTCTATTTTGCTTGTTTTTAAGTAAAATGTGTCAGTAGGATTTGTTTAAGTGTAATTAGGATTGATTAGTCGGCATAATCTAAAATATAAAACTTTTACAAGTATAACATGGTTTAGATTTAAAATAAAAAGTAATTACACCAATCATGTTAAGGTTTTAGTGACAAACTAAAGTTCACCTATCTTCCGACAGAACAACTGAAAATCTATCTTTCTGTTTCCGCCTTACAAAATGAATTCTATGAAAAGTTTATATCCTTTTTGCTTATTTATAATTCCAAAGTGAATTTGTGATCCAATTCCTTTTTTCTCTTTTTGTTTCAGCGTCCTCATCGCTACATTTGATCACAACGTTGCATTTCAATCAGAGAGAGAATCACACCTCCATAAAACTCCAGGAAGAACGGACAAGGAAGCCAAAATTCACCGAGTACTCGTTTATTCGCACTGGGTTTGTTTTCTGGTAAAAGGTGACCGAGGAATTACGGCTATCCTAAAAGACAGAAGATGAGATTATTTTGAGAGTTTGAGGCTATTTTTGTCTTTTTAAAAGGTTTCACCCCTAAAATCAACATTCAGTCACATCTTATCTTTGTGTAAAGACAGTTGAATATTACATACAATATACTATCGTAATTGAAACTTAAAAACGGGCGACAGAAGTTGTTTCAAAAACCAGTAACGGAAATTATTTATTTTCTCTTCTTTCTAATTTCAGCAAATCATTTGAAATGCTAAATTAATTATAAAGTGTTAATTAATTCGAATTACATCGCGACGCTCACGGCTATAAAATAATTGAATGGAACCGGCCAGAAATAATTATTTAAAAAAATTATTCTAATTTTTTTTTCTCTTTTGTATGTTTTTTTTTAAAAACAAATTATATTTTTGTACATGTATATAAGTAAGTGGACATATTGACATATGTTTTTTATAAATGATTAATATGATATTACGAAAATACTACCCGTCTTGGCTAATATATATATATATATATATATATATATATATATATAAATAATCAACCAACGTAAAAACAAAACACATAAGTAGACAAACATATGAATAAATGCCGTACATACGATTAAGTTGTTTGGGTATTGATTTACTCCTCTCCAGGAGTTAGGCACAAGGCCAGTTTTTATCTTACTCCCACAAGTAAGATGTGACCCAAAGTCGGGTCGGGAAAGTGGGGTTTAAAAATTGCCTGGGCCGCCCCGTCGGCATTCCCCGGTAGGGGCGCCTCAGGCAGTAAGCAATAAACTTACTCCTCCCCAAAGAGGGGAGGCAAAGCCTGGGAAGGAAGACCTCCTAGAACTGCACAGGACAGACCCATTGACCGGCGTAAATCAAGCCCCGAAGACCAAGACAATACCAGTATGGGGTGCAGTATCCATCGGAACAGATACTACACTTTGATCTTAGTCAAAAGGCCAAGATCGTGTCCTGAAACAAGAAGGGTATATTTATCTACCTCTCACAAGGTAAGATGTGACACAAGCTCGGGAAAATGGGATTAGATAAGCCAGCGCTCAAGAGGTAAGCACTCTGGCCATTTAAAAATTGCCTGTGCAGCCCCGTCGACATTCCCCGATAGAGGCGCCTCAGACAGTAAGCAATAAACTTACTCCTCCCCAAAGAGACGAGGTAAAGCCTGGGAGGGTGCACCTCCTAGGACTGCACAGGACCAGACAACCTCCAATAGACCGGCGTAAATCTAGACCCAAAGGCCAAGACAATACCAGTTTATTAGATGGGGTTAAAATACCCGTGGTTGAAGCAAGAAGGGTATTTTCATGGTAATTCTGAGACTTTATCTCCTTTATTGTCTTACAGGAAGTGTGAAGAGAGTTTCCGAAAATAACCGATGTTAACTCTACATTTACAAATTTACCTAGTAGGGTCCTCAAAACTTAGTTGTTTTGTATAGGTGTACATTCTCTAATATGGTTTGTTTCCGGTGTGATGTGGTGAAGATAAAAGCAAAATAATGGATGTTCTCTTTTAAAATCTGAGTTCTGGTTGGCTCACAACAATTACCACTTTGATTTTGTTCGGAATTTGTAAAGCGTAGTAATATAAATTTTCTTTAGACATTCTTGTGGCATAAGTAAAATTAATAAGTCTCTCTACTTCTTTATAGAAGTAAAGAGATTTATTATTTTCATATTAAATATACATAAGCGTGTATGGTGTGCACGAACACACTATGTAAATTAGATGAAAAGAGAGAATAACTCTTTCTCTAAATGCTCACAGAGACATTAAGAAATATCAGAGCGTTGTTGAATCAACACATAATGAGAGAGTGCGAGAGAAAGAGGTATGTAGCTAAGTGAGAGGTGGTGACTTGTTCTGTTAATTACAAATGTACACTTTAAACAAAAGTTTAAGTCATCATCACAGACATGGGTTTATAAACTACGCCGTTTTTTAATTTTCTTTAGCATTTTGTTACTTGTTAATACATCTTATACGTGTGTGATTATTGAATAAGTTTTACCACTGGGAGTGAACAAATGCATTATTCAGTTTCATGATGATGATCGATATCGACGAGGAAATAACTGAAAATCCAAAAGTCAGCATAAACAACCGTAACCCGAATAGTTTATGGCAAAATAAAATTGACGTGGCATTTATAGATTCTCAATCTAATATAAATACGCTTTGCGAATTAAACCTATTATTCCATGAGAAATGCCAGTATACTGAAATAATATGCCCTTAATAGGGTTAAGATGAAAATTCATATACACTAAATGTACAAAAGCAAGGAAATTCCCAAAATTTTACACTTTTATTGTCATTAAGGGTATGCGAGCACAACAGGGCTATGTATTTTGCTAGTAGGAATTTTTGTTCAGCGCACCTCACACACTTCATCCACTCATACATAGAAAGTTATACTGTAGTGATGTGATAATGAAATGGTTTGGTTGATATGTAGTCATACCCTTAATGAAAATAAAAGTGTAAACATTTGGGAATTTCGTTGCTTTTGTACATTTAGTGTATATGAATTTTCATCTTAACCCTATTAAGGGTATATGATTTCAGTATACTGCCATTTCTCATGGAATGTCACTACTTTTGTAAAGGCTATGCCTCAATACAATGCCTTCTCATAAGGTTTTTAAAATTTTCTGGAAAACTAAGGTATATGGTATACTGAAATTAAAATGCCATCAACTAGACCCCAGAACCTCTATCTCTGCCAAAAAGCAGCTGAATCCATCAAATAGTTGATGAGATACAGGGTGGCACATACGTACGTACACACAGATAACATGATTTCATGATTGAACTTTCTGGATCTCTGGGTTGCCTTGATTTATGATGCTGAAATTCTACACACTTATAGAACCTATCAAATAAAAATGTTGTGCAAAGTTTTAACTAATTTGGTTTATTGGTTTTTGAGTTATGATTGATCAAAGAAATGAGATTTCCAGCATAGGCCATTTGTTATTAAGAAATAGAGCGCTCTCGCGCCTCCCTTGATTTTGAAAGGCGTGAAAACAAAAGAATGTTATTAAACAATAGTACAGGGTTAGGGTTGGTAATAGTTAGAGAAAGACGAACGTGAAAGTGAAGTGAAAGTTTAAAAGATCCGTAAACATATCTAATGGGCAGTAGTTTAGAAAAGTTGTTTATTTGTATTTTTTCATCAAGAAAACCTTTTTTGATAATGTACATGCTTTTATGTGTTGTATAATGCTCTACTTTTTATCACTCGAATGTGAAGAGATTCATCATTTTTAGCCGAGAAACACGCACATACACACACACATACATATATATATATATATATATATATATATATATATATATATATATATATATATATAGACGTGAATATATATATATATATATATATATATATATATATATATATATATATATATATATATAGACGCGTGCCCGCTAAAGAGGTCGGGAAGGCTAGCGCGTGCCATTGCCGAAAATGTCAGACTATGTCAGGGGATGGAAGGAAATCGAGTTACACGTGTCAGAATGAAACCAATTCCAATTGCATGCTTCCTTTCCTCTGGGACGCATAGTCGAAATGAAACCATTTCCAACTGCAGATGGGGCCCCCCTCATCGCTAGCCTCGCCTCCATCGTCGACGTCGCCGACAATTTCATTTCATTAACACTTTTATCAGCAAAAAAGCTAGTCATCACTCAAAACGAAACGCACAAAGACTGGCTGAGTGGATTTCTCTCTTGAAGAGCGACAAAAAGGAGACAATGACAGGCAAAAAAAGCACTCGGATGAGAAACAGAAGAAAAAAACAGAAAGAAAGAAAGAAAGTAAGAGATGTAGGAAAGAAGAAATAAGGAAGATTGTAAAAAAAAAGAATGTAAAGAAAGAAAACAAAATTTAGCAAAGTAAGGAAGAAACAGAAAGAGAGAGAGAAAGAAAGACAACCAGATAGAAAAAGGGGAGAAAAGGAAAAGCAAACAAAACGGATAAAAGAAAGATACAAAAGACGAAAGAAAATAAGAAAGAAGACAATAAAAAGAAAAGAAGAAAGAAAGAGAATTGCGAAGGAAAAGAAAATCAAATAAATATAGAAACAAACAAAAACAGAGAAAGAAAGGAATGACCAAACTGTTAAGCAAACCAAAGAAAAGAAAGTGAAATCGAAGCAATGAAAAGTCAAAATAGAGAAAAATAGAAAACGCAAGGAAAGAAAACATAAATGAAGTGTAAAGAAAAAAATGTAAGAAAAGTAGAAAGACGAACAGGGAAATGAAAAGAAAACAGAGGAAAATGTAATTAAAGATGAAAGAACGTAAGAAATAAGTTTATGGCAACGATGAACGATGATAGAAAGAGTAAATGAATGCAAGAAATAAAAAGAATAAAGGGATAAAGCAAAACTAATAAACAAACAAATTCGAAACACAAAAAGAAAAAAAAGAATAAACTCGCAATCAAACAACTAGAAAAGGACGAAAGAAAGTAGAGAAACTAAAGAGGTAGAGAAATAGAAAGAAGAAAACAAAAAATAAACAGAGAGAGAGAGAGAGAGAGAGAGAGAAAGATAGACCACAATAAAAGTGCCAAATAAGAAAGAAAGAAGAGAACAAAAAGAAACGCACAGAAAAAGAAAGAAAGAAAATAAAAGAGGAATGAAGAATCAGAAAAAAAGGAAACGTGGAACGAAAGAAAATATTAAAAGAATTAACAGAGTAACCTGTTGGAAGCATTTGACTAGAATATACAATTAAAGAGAGACTGGCGGAGTGAATATACAGGTGTCCTACAACACAGGACATTTAGATCTCGACCATAATTAAGTATTTAAACACGGATTTTACCATGTACTAATGTATGCGTGTTTATTTTACTTCATCAAGTAATGACAGCAAATACATGGACATGTACAAGAAATATATAGTTTTTCATTTTGATGCAGTGGTAGTCAAGTCTATGTATATGTTGTTTTCTTGGTTGTCGGAGACACAGTCTCTCAAAAGACATTTCAAATCATATAAAAGGTTTGTCTTATCAAAAACTCTAATCGAGAGGGAAGAATTATTTGTGATTATAAGGTTAATGGTGTTTACTTTATTGTAGAAAATGATCAGTTTTACTTTTTTATTTAGGTCAGTGGGGACCACGTTTTTATTAATAAAATTTCTTAGAAATTGTTCATCTATTTTATAATTGTGATGAAGCTAATTGCGATAAAATAATTTAATAGTTGTGTTAAGCGGAGAATTGGATTTATTATTATTATTGTCGAGGAGATTGACGATGCATTTGTCTGATACTTGCGCCATAGCCAAACACTAACGACCATTCCTGTCCCCGATCGGAATTCAGTAAACTCTTAATAGAAAATACCAAACTCTTAGAATATAGTAATAACAAACAAACACTCCCTATATTCAAAGCCCTATATATATATTAAAAAAACCGTAATTAACAAGATTAACTTCAATACCAGCAATAATATACTAACATGTCTATAATGCTAACTATAGTTTCGTACTTATTATATAATTCCCGCCCAAAACATCTATAATACGAACACATGGTCTTTACCTGATTATCCTCATTCCCCTGAAGATTGACCCGGATGGGTCTGTAAGTACTTGGGACGGAAATGAAAACTATGGCAGATTCATCGGTCTCCTGTTTTTGTTTCACTCTTAGATAATTAACCCCCTCCCCATTTTTTTTTTATTTTTTTTTTTTTTACTTATACTTTTTCATTTATTAATTTTCCAACGAATGTTAAGTCTGCAATATCTTGGATTTAGTTAGTTTGTCTGGGGATTTAAACTGCATTTTACATTTGTTTTTTTTTTGTTTTTTTTTTAATGACTCAGAGCTTCTTTAGACTATATATATATTAGGGGAGGTCGATTTTGAAACTGTAAATTATCGCACTCGAAGAAAGTTGCCAAATAATGTCAAAAGTTACCACAAGAAATATTTTTCTTCAAAATTTTGTATTTATTTGAGCATTGCAACTTTAAGATCAAATAAATCGAGATTTTTTATCACTGCCGAGATTTCACCGGCAGATGTGTCGCCTTAAATTAGACCCGGGTTTTAACAAAAAAAAGTAATACATTACTTAATAATAAATATTTTAAAGTTTATTATTATTTTTCTTAAGAAATTAAATGTACATATTCAAATTAAAAAGGAATAAAACACTATAATATTTAATGTTATATATAAATAATTATTTGTTTACATAGGCGTTTTATTTATTGGATATTTTTTATGGTATTCACCGGTTGAAAATTCATCGGGCGAATTTGAGTTCCCGTGTTGATTCTGTGTTTAATTATCACACATATATATTGAATTGTCGAGCGCTGGCTTATCTAATTCAACTTATTGACCTTTTGTCACACCTTACCTTGTGGGAGTTAGATAAATAAAAACTAGTTCAGCCAGGGGGTTTTACCCCACCAAATAAACCGGTATCGTCCGGGCCTTTGGGTCTGGATTCACGCCCGTCTATTGGGGCTTGTCCGTCCTGTGCAGTTCTAGGAGGTGCATCTCCCAGGTTTTGCCTTCCCTCTTTGGGGAGGAGTAAGTTTATTGCTTACTGTCTGAGGCGGCCCTACCGGGGAATGCCGACGAAGCTGCCCAGCCAATTTTTAAATGGCCAGAGTGCTCACCTCTCGAGCACTGGCTTTCTCATCCCACTTTCCTGACCTTGTGTCAATCTTACCTTGTTGGGGGTAGATAAATAAAATCTAGTTCAGCCAGGGGTTTTTACCCCACCAAATAAACCGGTATCGTCCGGGCCTTTGGGTCTGGATTTACGCCCGTCTATTGGGGCTTGTCCGTCCTGTGCAATTCTAGGAGGTGCACCCTCCCAGGCTTTGCCTTTCCTCTTTGGGGAGGAGTAAGTTTATTGCTGACTGTCTGAGGCGCCCCTACAGGGGAATGCCGACGGGGCTGCCCAGTCAATTTTTTAATGGCCAGAGTGCTCACCTCTATAGCGCAGGGTTATCTAATCCCACTTTCCTGACCTTGTGTCACATCTTACCTTGTTGGAGGTAGATAAATAAAACTATTTCAGCCAGGAGTTTTTACCCCACCTAAAATATATGTATTGGAGTTGATGGGAGAATGGATAAGGACACATTGATGTATAAGGAAATTGTGGATGAAAATAGACAGAGAATTATGAAAAAAACTAAGGGACCAGAACACCATTTAACTTTTACAAAAGAAACACCATGTGAAAGTAAATATCTGACACATAGAGTTCTTCCGAATAGTGGTGCAACAGGTGCTGTTCATGCAGATCAAGTGGTGGATGTTTTGCATGAATTCCACAGTTAGAACAGTATCAAGGCTATACTTTTTAAAACTCTTCACACAATTGGTTGCTCTTTGCATCATAATGAACTACCTTTCAGAGCCCTTTTTAAAAACATAGATGGTTGCGCAAAGGGCCCTACAACATTCAGTAGCCCTCTGGGGAAATTATGCTCAAATGATTGATATGATTTACCCCAAATATCATTTTCCACTATTAGCAATCCTCTAGAGTCAATTTTTAAAATTGATGAAATACATGATCTTAGTTCTGACCAAAGACTCCTTTATGAATACACAGTAGGTATTTCTAGAGGTAAGGTTGACTCTAGATATGCCTCCTGGAAAATTGGTCCTTTAAACCAAGCAAGATGGTTAACTTTGGCCATCAGGCTTATGTGTTTATGGACTCGTGGTGCATACCCACAAAGGCACACAACAAAACTACACTATGTAGTAAATTTTATTGTAAATGTGTATGCCACTTCTTGGTTTGAAATTAAAAGAAATAGTAAATTCCACAATCAGTAAGTGCACATTTTTAATATGATCCAGAGGATTAAGGAGCAGCCTCAGGAAATCCAAGATATCACATTTAGAAATATACAAGGTAATACATTTTGTTTACTGCCTGAAAACTTTCTATATTCCATGGTTAAATCTGAGGAGATTGAAGTAAGAGAAGAAGCTTTAAAAAGAATTTTGGCCATTAGGTAAGTAATATTTATTCATATACCTCTGACTCAATTATTTATTCCAATTTATAGAATGATTTTTAAAGATTTTATCTAATTTCACCATAATTATTAAAGCAGTACAGATTGGAATTTTTTAATAATTCAATTAATTAATTTGTTCTTTCAGGAGTGAGGAGTCAACCAGAAAAAGATTAAAAAGAATACTACCTATTAATTTTAATGCCACACATTGGACACAATTAATAGATTTAAAATTATGCGGCATTTTTGAACCACCAATGACGGAAGATTTTACTGAATCTGAACTTCGAGAATCGTTGATGAATGCAACCAAGCTTGACTTGCCAGATTTGCCCTCACATTCTCAGGGTGTGGAACGGGCAGTTAAGTTACTAACAGAAGCTTCACAAACTATATAGTTTTGAAGCAAGGCATCAACACATTACAGCCAAAGTTTTGAGTCAGAAATTGAGACCAGCATTTTTGTCTAAGGGGTCTTATATGGAGCAATTTGACTCTCTATATTAAGCTTCATTAAAATAGTGTTAGGTTTTTCCTTATTTCTTTGCTTGTTATATTTTCACTAATAACAGAAAAAAATCATTTTTTTAGGTATTCAAATATTACTGTTTAATTCATAACGTTAAAAGGTAGTTTACAAAAGCAGATACTGAAAATGAGGGGGGGGGGGCAAATTTTCAATTTGAAGATTTCTTTAATTCATATCATTTTTATAAAATAAAAGGACATTCCCTGCTTTTAAATGCTAAAATTGTTTGGTTTTCACACCAATATTCAAGCAAATCTTGCAAAAACGAAGAATTTTCAGTATATTCTTGTCTACGATCTTTGATACCAAACGCTAAAAAAACCGCTGAAGTTTTTGATCTAATTTTTTGCATGAGTATTAAATAGGTCTATATACAACTTTCGGTACGTGCCTTTTTTTAATATTTAAAAAAAAGTGTAAAATCGACCTACCCTAATATATATATATATATATATACGTGTGTGTCGTGTGTGTGTAAAATGCATACAAATATTTATTTTATTTTTATATCTATCTTTATAAAAAAATGAAAATAAAATAAAAATAAAAGTAAGTCTCCAACTTATATATTAAAACAATCTAATCAAAAAAATATAGCATCTAAGCCCAGCATTAAGAGGCAAATAAATATCTACAAAAAAATGTAGATCTGTAAATATTCAAAGTTCGTGAGGGTAAAAGAATAATCTCGGGTTTGAAGATATGAATGACAAAAGCTAAAAAACTAAAAACAAATAAGAGGGTCCGATAAACGCCCGAGAGAGATCTCTCTGATTATAATTCAAATACTATGGAGTCTCAATTTTGATCTTTTTGTTAATATAAAAATTAATCTAATTATACATTTCTCCCTATCTCTGTTATTACTTTTTCATATTTATTATAGACTTTAGTGCTTAGTTAAAAGAACGGCAAAGCACTAGATCCTTTTTGGCCTTGTCTGAAATTATGGTCGCTGGTGGGACCAGTTTATTAAAAGGGCTTGTTTTCTATGGATGTCTCCCTTGAAACATTTCTCTCTTTTATCAAAGCAGTATTCGTTAGAGTCATTTGTAGTTGGCAGTATGTAGTATTTTTCCAATCCACAGAGATTATAGAAATTCGAAATTAGTTACTATGCCGGTTACCTGTCTCAGAATTTCTATTTGAAAGTAAATGGGCCCCCTTGTGTTTCAATTCCAATACTCGGGTTGCAAGTATCGTGATTTCTTTATCTCTATTTGTAAAAGTGTGTCTGTGTGCACGTAGTCTCAGTTAAAGGGTTCTCTATATCATGTCTTTCTCTCTGTCTGTCTCGCTGTCTCGCTTTTGCCATTTCTGGCCACATTCATTTAAATAATAATGTGCTTTTGTTTGTGTATTCACAAAATATTCTAACGAGCACGTCTTAAATTTCAGTAAATATGACTTAAGTTGAAATTATAATGTCCACTACGCTCAGCACCTACACGTCAATTATGATCACAATGACGGTAACGCCTATCATCTTGTGCGCGGTTGTCTAACATCGCCAAAGTTACACCTACGTCAACAACTAAAATCAAATGAACCCATAAAAATTCATATTTTATTAAATGTATATATATATATATATATATATATATATATATATATATATATATATATATATATATATATATATTGATCCCGATTCCGATCAAAGTAAATCATAGTGTCAACAAAAATTATTTAATTTCAACGGCCGTTTTATCTTTAGAGGCTATAAAATAAAACAGGGCTTGAATATTACAGTTATAAAATAAACTTAATGAAGAAAGAAAACAGAAAAAGATTGTCTCACGTATACACTTCCAATATCAAGTCAAATAATTGACGATCATAAACTTCATCTCGTTCCTTTACAACTCCGCCATTGAGATATATATATATATATATATATATATATATATATATATATATATATATATATATATATAAATAAATGGCGTATATATATAAATATATATATGTATTTATATACATAAATGGCGTATATATATATCATTATATATATCATTATATATATATATCATTATATATATATATATATATATATATATATATATATATATATATATATACAATTTTCACAATCTTTATTCTCTTTTATCATTTGTATATATATATATATATATACAAATGAAAAAAGAGAATAAAGATTGTGAAAATTCTTTACGTCCTCAGTTGTTCCAAACAATACATTTGATGGATAAACCTTTCCATATTTAATCTGATTTTGAAGCTTTTGAACGCCTAGCCTTCTTTGAATTTGCTACCTTTTGAACCCGTTGTTCGTGACACTTCCAACTATGAACCTTTTATTATATTTTCAATCTTTTTCGTTTGGACATTTTCTACATTTTTTTCTAAAATTTCTGTATCATACTTGTGTGTACATCTTTTCAAATTATTACATTTTGTATTACTTTTACCAGCTTATCTCTTTGTATTCCTCTGATGATAATAATCCATTCTTTGAAAAGCAATTCCTTAAGGAAAATTAAATATTCTTTAATTGAATATATTATATTTTGAACAACTGAGGACATAATAGATTTTGTATTTTACCAATCTTTATTTCCTTCTTTCATTTGTCTATATAATTGCTCTATCCCGTATATCGAGCATCAATTCTTTCGTGATAGGTTTACATATACAGGTATAGATTACATCTCTATTTTCATATCTTTTGTATATATATATATATAATTATATATATATATATATATATATATATATATATATATAAAATTATATTTTAATATTTTAACTTTCGCACGACGTCGTTTCGAGCTTTCTGCTCTCATCAGCGCAAAAGAATAACAATCTCAGACGGTCACACGACGCGAACCCGGTTCACAATAATTTAAATCTGTAAACATTCATTTAGCCCCTTAGGTAGATTGTCATGTGATAACGGAGAAATTAAGTGATATTTACACTGAAAGTGGCGAGTGTAAACATCAAGACATCCGATAGAACTCGACAACAGAGTCGGAGAATTGCACTGAGGCTTTTAGATGAATGTCTATTTTTAATCTCTCTAGTAGTGGCTTACGTTTAATTTTACTGAAAGGGTCTACTAATAATATTAAATTATATTTTAATATTTTACTTACGTACGATGCCGTGTCGAGCTTATATATATATATATATATATATATATATATATATATATATATATATATATATACATAATAAATGTCCGAGATGGATAGTTTTGTTTTGCTTTCATATAATGCGGCAATTCAACTGTTGTATGTTCTTTTACGCATACACAAAATACATACTGTAAATGATCTATTGTCTTTCTTTATGAGGAAATTTGAGGTGTGTCATTTATCTATGATGCTCTTATTCGTCGTAACTGCGGATACAACCATTTTAAATGTGTAGTCTAATTACTTTAATTACTAAATTGTAATGTAATATAATCATGTGAGCAATTTAAAGAGAAAATTAATATAAAAATACAACAATATAAAGCCAGTAGCTATTTTTACCAGAGCTAAGGGGAATTTCCGTTTCAAGCTTTTTTTAGTATTATTAGAGTCTGAATCACCCTAATAGATCCCATCAGAGTACAACTATGTATATTGGATTCTGTAAGGCGCAAGTGTATGAATTAGACTACTCAAAAACCCGTCGGCCAACGATATAGCTTGACTTTTCGGATGACAGTGATATGTCAGAGT
>OY744517.1:178724540-178764540 GCA_963556195.1 Sepiola atlantica
TACCGTTTGGTTTCGTTTAAGAAATTTATAACAGATAACCCTTTCGTAGTCCCACCGTATGCACAACATTTTTTTTTACGTGGATGAAGAACTGATTTTACTCGCGGTGTCGCTTGTTTATCGGGGCTAAGCGATTCATTGCGCTGCTTCATATTCATGTAGAAGCACCATTTTTCGTCGCCAGTAAAAAAAAATGGTCGCTTGTGTCTATCGGTTGAGCGTTGACTAACAACCGAACCCGCGGAGATTGTGGCTCTTTGATTTTTATTGCATGCGAAATCTATGCTCATCACTTTTCCATCGAGTGAAGATGCTTCTCTATAGCAGTGTGTGAACATTCGATTTTCTCCGCCAGTTAGTTCCATTTTCGTGCAAAAGTTAGTATAATCGCTCTTCATCGAACTCAAATCGGCGACCAGAATGAAGTTCTGTTTTTGAAATCAAAATTTCTATTTTCCCACTTGGCATACAAATCATGAGCGGTTCTTTCAGATCTGGCATCTTCATACGCAGCACAAATGTCGCGAGCAGGTTTTGCGGCATTAGATCTTTGATTAAAAGCAAACGGAAGGAGGTGCCGAAAATGCTAATTTTTCTTAACTTGACATTTCATTTAAATGATCTAAAAATAAACAGAAATTAACTTCAATTCACTAACCTCCTCCAAAAACAAAACAAAAAGCAAAATAGATTACAAAATTATTCCAAACTACAACTCTCGAAAGAGAAATTCACATACACATCGTAGCTGTCGGCACTATAATTTATTTCTACTATAATTTATTTCGACCTCCTGGCTTCTTCAAAATGGCAACGGAACAACTACATATTGGAAATCATTTCCAATATGTAGTTGTCCGTTAGCATCTTGAGGAGGCCAGTAGGTCGAAATAAATTATAGTGCCGACAGCTACGATGTGTATGTGAATTTTTTATTTCTCTATTTTATTCTTGCTCTGTTTTCCACATTGAGCTCTCATACTCGGATTTTTTATCAAAAAACTTTAATACCATATATATATAATTGTTTAGCAAGGAGTATCATTTTTTAAATATTTCGTATGACTCGCATAGGAGTTGAACCCTGGTCTCCCATACCATTATGCCAAATGGGCCAGTTACGTGCCATTATAAAGATTAAAATAAAGATATAATGATTCTAAACCTTATGTCTAGATAATTTACCCAATACTTATCTAAATCAATGACATGAATTTGATCATATAAAATATCTAAAATTAAAGGCTTAAAGTTAAGGGGTCTTAAGAAGAAATTGACACTTAAGGAAATTTGCTTAATTGGTGTTTCATCTCTAGCTATTGAGAATTTTTTCAGGTTTGACTTGTGTATACTACTATTCTTATCTGTATTGTTCTATTTACAACGTTTCCACTGATATAAAATCACTAGTAAGTAAATATAGAATATTATTAAAGAAAAAATAAAACATCGCTTGAGTAAAATAAGTCGTTTAGGAGGAATGCCGAAACGAATTCCAAGGAATTAATCTGAATAAAGTGCAAGGAAGATCTTTCAAACCAAACATTTTTTGTTTCCCGTCCAGGGTCACCCTTATTAGGGGTATCTTTTGCCCTCTTGGGGAGGCAAGTAAATAGGGACTCAAATTAATAAACATCTTTTCTCGGCTTCTTTTGGTTTAATATTTGTGAACATTTTGTTACAAAGTATGCGAACAAAAATGCAGTCTTTTGGTTAAGTTAGGATTAATTAATTTGGCAACACTCTCCACTTGACAATCCCTCTAAAAAAAGAATGAGATTCTACTTTACTTTAGGAGATTATGTATTAACATCCTGAAAAACTTAACATAAATAATTAAAACATTTTTTTAGAATTGAGAGTAGAGGATCAGTACCATATATACATTTTACATGAGATGAACCCTCGTTTCAGGGACATTCTCACTTTTTAGGGCAGTTAACATTTTTTGCCAATAAATCTTCGTCTAACTAAAAGAACAGTTAAAGAACGCTTTAAAAAAGCACAACCACGTTACCACCATAAAAACGCAAAAGATTTATTCTTCATAGCCAAAAAATGGATTAACTGACCTCCAAAACGCTGGAAAGACCTGGAAATGGCAAAAAATTTTACATTTAATTTATATACAACACTGATCACCTACTTTAATTTCTAAAATATTTATTTTGGAGATGGGGGAAGTATTTTTCTTCTTCCCATGAAGGATTTCGGGGTTTTCACACGTACTCGCTTATAAATGATAGAATCTCATTTTTAGGGGTAAAGGTGTATTTAAAGTTTGGTGAAATTGACTTTCAACGGGGTCAACTATTTTCTAAGCAAAAATGACCTCCGTTAAGCAAACCATTAACCTTAAATCCGGATTGGTAATTAAACTTTCCTCAGTAAAGTCTCACCCTAAAATATAAATGCTTTTACATAAACCCTGTCAGGCATTTGTTTGCGCCTGACAATCATAAACAACAAATAGTTTAAGGTTTGAGCGTGAATTATCTGATTCCGTGCTACCTTATTTTATTTTACTCTTGCTCTGTTTATTATATTGAGCTTTCATACTCGGATTTCCTTCTAAAATGTATTTTATTCTAACACACTATATATATATATATATATATATATATATATATATATATATATATATATTACTATTTCATGTATCCACATTAAATTTCATAAGGAGATATATTTTTATGCATCAGTTTTCATTATTAACTACAACAGTGTTCGATACGTAAGTCGAGCTAAGTAGTAAATTAGGAAAATATATTTATGGCAATTAAGCTACACAGATGCTCCCGTATTTCATCCCCGGAGGATCTTCAAGCTGTAATTTTAGCCTGAAGATTCCCCCGGGGTATAAACACGGGAGCCTTTGTGTAGCTTAATTGCCATAAATATATTTTCATAATTTACTATATATATATATATATATATATATATATATATATATATAGATAGATAGATAGAGAGAGAGAGAGAGAGAGAGAGAGAGAGAGAAAGAGAGAGAGAGAGAGAAAGAGAGATTTACAAATGAATATTAAATATGCCGGCGATTTAAGCTTACACTCTCAACAGTGTAGGAAGTGACAATTTTAGACGGTCACAGGGCGCGAACTCGATTCATAGTAAAGTCGCTTTATCTCCACGGCTATTATAAATTATCACGTGATGCAGAAAAAATGAAGTTCTATTTATGCCTAAATACAGCGGACAGTAAATAGCAAACAATCTAGAGGGTTCGACGAACGTAATCCGAACCTTGCTTATAGCTAAGTTACACTCTGTTTTTAATATCTCCGAACAGTGCTAAACTTTAATTAGTTAAAAAAGGGCTTTATAATAATATTTACAAATAAGTATTAAATTATTTATACTAACAGACCCCGGCGTATATATATATATATATATATATATATATATATATATATATATATATATATATATATATATATATATATATAGGCAGCAAATTATTATTTATGCAGGCTTCGTCGAATACTACCGAACTTTCTCTATTTGTGATTTTACTTGATAGCTTCTCGACGCAGCGAGAGAGTTTTATGTTTTCAGGTGTTAATTTAAACATCATGGTTCCGAGGGTTGTTTCATTAGCCATCACTCGAGCGCTTTTAATCTCTCGGTCGTCTTCAGTAGGTTGTGTCTTATTTGAGCATACTGTTTAAACCTGAAAACAGAAAACTCGCTTGACGCGTCAAGAAGCTATCAAGAAAAATCACATAGAGAATATTCTGTAGTCTTCAACGAGGCATAAATTAATAAATGCGAAAGTTTTGTTTCATTTATTACTCCTACAAAATAACTAAAATGGGTTATATTCTGTATATATAGTGAAGATTAAGTGATAACCTTTTGACTACCTAATTATCATAACTATTTTTAAACCGTTCATAATTAATTAAAGTATAATATTATTAATTTGGAATTGCATCTAGCTTATGTTATCTATCTGTATGCAATAGTTTCGTCTATATTAACAGTAATTAATTAAATTTATTTAATAAATACATCTAAAAAATAACTAAAACACCATGTACTCACTGACGACCTAACCGAGGCAGAAGCGAGGAGAAAAGAGGGAGTTGGAGGTAGAGTGGGAGTTGGAGGGAGAGTGTGGTTGTCTTGCTTGCTACAATCGAAACAGAAGCGAGAAGAGATAAGAGGGAGAGAGAGCGTGTGGTTGTCTTGCTCGCTCTTTCTCTCTGACTCCTTTCTACATTTTACATAAATAACTAACATTTTTATTAATCAAGTTGATACTTAATTTATGAATTTTAACAACAAACTTATTTTTTAATGTTTACAAATACCTTTTCACTATTCTTATTGATCAATCAAAACAAAAGTTTAGTAGCACTGTTATCTGACCAGATTACGAAAAAAAAGTAGATTCCTATTTTGGTATGATTCTAAATTAACATCCTCCGCTAAATACCCCTCCCCCCAAAAAGGTCTACCATTTTAAGAAAAAAAAAAACACAATTATTTAATAATTTAAAGTGGGGAAAATTTTCGTATATAAATTCAATTTTTCGGGTCAGTTTTAAGATAGTTCAGTCAAACTTAGGGTTAGTGTTAAAAACATAAACTGCCCTAACAATCTAGACCCTAAAAAGAAGAATCTCATTTTTAAAGAGGGGTTTACAATTTAGCTGAGGATGTTAATCTACAAATTTACCAAAGTTTATTAAAATTATGGAATTCTCTGAGTAAAAACGGTTTTTTTTTTAATCAGCACCTCCCCATTTCAATTAATTGCTGCCCGGAGGGCGGGTAGGATTTGTGCTAGTATATATATATATATATATAAGTGATGGGAATAAAAATTGTGTAGAATACGATATGTAATTAATCATAAATTGTTCAAAACAGGGATTTATATATAAAAATATATTATTATTATCATTTTCTTTAGAATTTTCTTCATTTTAGACAATTTGTTTTGAACAATTGATGATTAAATATATATTGGATTCTACACCATTTTTATTCTCATCACTAACCTATATTATTGCTCTATCCTGTATATCGAGCTTTAACCTTTATTGATAGGTTATATTTAGAAGATATATTGTATATCTTCATTTTTCTTTTCTCTCTCTCTCTCTCTCTCTCTCTCTCTCTCTCTCTATATATATATATATATATATATATATATATATATATCAACAGTCAATATGGATTCTACTTCGGCAAACAAGGTTGATCTGTACATCTATCCACATATCTCTGTATATATATGTATATATATATATATATACATATATATGTCTATTTATCTATCTATCTATCTATTTATCTATCTATCTAAATATATGCTTGTTTGTCTGCCTCTCTATTTCTCCCACGCTCTCTGTCTGACTCTCTGTCTGTTTGTCTCTCTCCCTCTCTCCCCCTCTCTCTGTCTGTCTGTCTCTCTCTCTCTGTCTGTATATATATATATATATATATATATATATATATATATATATATATATATATATATATATATATATATATATATATAAACGTAATTTCAAAGAATTATACTTGGGCAGTTAAGTGGTTTTATGATTACATTTCTAGATTTACATATTCTGAATCTGCATGAAGCATCCTCATCTCTCCCTTTCCTTCTCCCTCATCCCTGGGGCCTGTTACAGAACTCTCTGCGTCATCTTTTAATCATTTTGACGTCAACGTATTCTCGAACCCTCTCCAGTTATTGCTGATTCCACTCTGAACAAGGAGACACGCAAGGTACTCAACGTCCATTTCGAATTTAGTATAAACGTGTATTTTCACAACTTTGCTCATTATGGCGTGTTTGTCCTTGCGGACATCTTGTCCCGGTCACTCAGTATAGTCGATTAACTCTGTTTCATTGTATTGTTCGATGTAGGCATACATTTCTCATGATATACTTATCTACCACTATTGGCATGAAAATACATTCAGTTGTGAGACCACCTTATATGAGCTTTGCGGCGCGAGAAGTGACACATTCATGGTCAGCTCCCAAGTACACATTTACAAGAAATGGTAAATCATGTAAGGGTCCCATCTATCGGTTAAGTACAATCCACCCCGTGTATAACATCAAATAGCATCTGGGATAAACACATACATTTACATCACGAATAACTATAGGGTGACCCTTAAAAAGGGCGACAAAAAATTGCACCCGTGGAATTGTTCATAAAATGCAAAATCCTTTCTGTTATCTAACTATATTTGATTTTTATTATAAAAATTAATCATCACTTACCAAAACCAAAATTCACTCGTTGATAAATGTTAATACTATTGTCAGTTGAATGATAGACAATACCATGAGAGGATTGCAAACAATTAATAGAATGAGCATTACAAGACGGCTAGACAAGTATTTTTTGACATTTGACTTGAGGAAGACCATATTGTATTCATAAGGAAAGCAGTCCGTGATGTTGTGTTCCACAAATGGGAAATTCTTTGACAAAAACTCTGTTGATGGACGTTCCGTTTGGCTTTAGCTGCACAGAGAAAGCACGGAAATTTCTTTGCATTGGTGTTTGCTAGAAAAGGTCTTGCTAGAAATGTTATACAGGGGGGGGACCAGAGATTGGAGCTAAATTGAGCACCTACCATAAAAATAAAGCTAGAGTAGAGAAAGAATAAGAACGTCTCTTCAGTAAGAAAGGGGATGTAGAGAAGAGAAGAGACCACCCCCCACTAGATTGCGAAGTTAATTTTGTACTCTTACAAGAAAGAGTGCTTTGAGCAGCGCCTACATAGAGGTGGCAGCAGTACTCTATATTAGAACGAATTTGCATCGGGGGTCAGGTACTTTCTGGAGAGGTAGAGTGATTTAACCATTTTTCCAGGAACCTTAGCAATGGATTTAATGTAGGTTTTACATTTTAGGTCTGAAATGAAAGTCAGTTCTAGTAGTTTACCAAACAAGTATCTTCCATCAGGGAGCTCTCAATGATAAACTAGTCCACCAAATTTAAGTCACTAATGCCCAACAGTCTTTGTTTGATCGCCTTTCAATGATTTATTGCAAATGTGCAACTTCTATCTTATCGCTTTATGAGTCGTTCTGTTGCCCTTAGCATTCAACTTAAAGATTATCCCATAGACCCTGTATTTGTATTTACATGAGTCTTGTTGTCTGATATTTACGACACTGAAATTTCGTATGGAAGCGAGCTTGTACGACAACACTGATTTTGCCTTTTGTTGAACTACGTAATGCATTTTTAAACAACTCTACTTTAATCCTCTTTATAATGATTCGGCTTCATGAACCGGAAATATTAAAACAATTGCAGAGTTATTGACGGTTCTACGAACGTTTTCATGGTTAGCATTTTTGTGAAAGCAAACACTATGAATAGAAATTGAAGCATACAAGCCTTTAGCAAAATAAATAATTAAGGAGAGTCTAAAGTGGACCTTGGGTTAACTTTTGGCAGTCTCGTAACTATCACTTTACTTATTTTGTCCTTTAGTCATCACATTCCATGATCGATGTTTCTGACAAAGAGAAAAGAATTGCTGTTTTCTGGGTCAGAATCTCTATAAATAACAGTTATCATTAGTTAGTTTTTGACCTTGAAGTAGTATTTTTTAGCTCCTTACATCAAGTGGTTTAATGCGTTGTGTGGAGCGATTCAATAAAAAATAACGCGAAAACGGTCGATATTACGAACAACAAAATAAACAAAAACAGTTGCATTAATAAATATTTGAATATATTAACACTTGAATTATAAGTACTCTAACAAAAATGACTAGATTCGTCATTAAAAATACAAAAAAATGCTGTCATGCCGTCACCCTCTCTCTCACAGACATGATGTTACTAGTCTCAGTTTCTTCTGTAAGTACTATTATGGCCTGTGTTCATCAAAATTGTCTAATTTACTCCCTGCTTCTTTTGTTCCATCTTCATTGACTCGTTGGTCTAGTGATCTTCATTAATTCGCTGTTCAGGTACCTCGTTGTAATGCATCTTCCTATTCCAATAACTGGGCGTGTGGAACTATCTTCTTGCTGACTGTTTTCCTCCTACCTTTTCAAGACTAAGGTCAATAGGCATATTCTGTCTTTGCGTTAATCATTTTTCGATATTCTTAGTTCATGACATCAAGTGGCTTCATGTCTAGTCTGGAGCGACTTCAATAAAAAACAACAACAAAAGCAAAGCAACAAATAAACTAAGCCTGTATATGCATCTTTTATCACGCTACTATATTAACGTTCGCAATTAACGTACAGAATGGTGTGACATCAGAGCATCGAGCATTCAGACGGATGTGATATCATAGAACCGGATGTTACGTCACATCACTAGAATTTAAAATTATGTCTGTTGGCTAACTTACAAAACAAAACGAAAAGCTAAATCACTTATTAAATCAGTTAAAGCTAAATACATTGCTATAGCAGTGGATTCCATCAGATTAACATTGAATAGAAGGCGTAGAATGGATAGATCAACTGCATATGATCCATCCCGTATAATTGTGGAAAGTGTTATAAAGGTGAAACATGCCATCCTCAGTTGTAAGAGTGAAAGTACATTAAAAAGCAGTAGCTTGGGGGGGGGGGAGAGACAGAAAAGCCATAATAATCTTTCTCGTTCAAAAGACTTCATTAACACTGTGTTAACGTTGAGATTAAAAAAATATTAACGATTAAACACGTATTAAAAAATTCCTTAACAGCTAAGAAAAATATGTGAATATCAACAAGTTTTACTCTTTTTTCTTTTCCTTTGTCTGTTTCTTTTTAGACGTTTAACATCTTTCAAAAATTCCCTTTTATTTCAAAACACAAGCGAATCACGGCAGACCAACACACTAGGACGCTAGAGTGCAAACAGCACCTGATCAACTTATAGGTTTTGCAGGATGAAAACTAGGTCTCAAAATTTCCGAGCCTCATCAGTAAGTATAAACGACATTTTGATAATGGATGCGTTTCACAGCTACTACAGAATTTTAAAATAATATAAAATTTCCTTTAAAAGCCGAATTGTAAACTGTGGAATTTTTCATACCGAATGACCTCGATTTCATTCAATTTCGAATCGTGAGGGCAGATGATTAGGAAGGATCTCACAAGTTGAATAGCTTAGGACTTCACTTATTCTAAATCCGGCACTATGTGCAAGACATGGGAAATAAGTATCTAAAGCTGTTTTCTAAGCATAAAAGCCTCTATGAATGATGCTTATCACTAGTGAAGTATAAGGCATGATCTGAATTATCCAGTGTAATGACGCTTGTTTGTCGCCGATTATACTGTCAGCCAAGTTGGAATCCATTTATAGACCGAGATAGAGTGCTTAGTTTAGAGCGTCTAGAATTCCTAAATTGTTACCCTTCAAAGTATTAACAAGGTTAATGGTTTCTTAACCGTGGTTATCTGACGGGAATCGGTGTATAAAAGTGAGACAATAGAGTGTTCGGAAATATTCAGCAATTCTCACAACCAATGTACTCAAACTAACATCAACAGTCTCAGGGTTATCATAACTAACTAACTAACTAACTAACTAACTAACTAACTAACTATATATATATATATATATATATATATATATATATATATATATAATATTTGTTATTGTTTATATATATATATATATTTATATAAACAATAACAAATATATATATATATATATATATATATATATATATATATATATATATATATATATATATATATGTTAAGTGACCTCAACTATTGCAACGCCACATTGTGTATTGTCTGCAGTTGAAACCAGTATTCCAGACATTTAATTTCCCTGATGATCTGCCAAGCAAGTAACTGCTGTGTAGTGAAACACGTGTAGGAAAAAACATTTAATTTGAATAAATAATATTTGTAAGAAAAAATATCTTTAATGGTGATCATTGGTGTCCTGAAGGGAATGCTTTGGTAAGCCTTCATAAAATCACATATATATATATATCTCTATATATATATATCTATATATCTCTCTCTCTCTCTCTCTCTCTCTCCCTCTCTCTCTCTCTCTCTCTCTCTCTCTCTCTCTCTCTCTCTCTCTCTATATATATATATATATATATATATATATATATATATATATATAAGGAATACTCGTTCCAAGGTGGATAAAATTAATTACTCGAATAAAACAGTTTTGCACTACTTTTATGTCCCTTACACAGATTAAAATCAAGATTTAATTATACTAAACCTTATGTCTAGAACATTTATTCCAATTTTGATTAAAATGTATGCTTTTGATTTCAGTAAATGTCTTACATTCAAGGCTTAAGTTTAATGGGTCTTCAGAAGAAATTGAAATTCAGAGAATCTTGCTTAATTGTTTCTAATAAGTAGGGAATATTCAATGCAAATCTAATAAATTTAAATGTTCAAATGGGAAATTTGTGCCCATATTATGCCCATAAAACCTCTTTAAATATTTTGATATTTTGGGAATATTTATTAATTGATGTCTAATACCCATTGTTAAAAATTCACAATTTGAATTTTCATGAAAGGCTTCCATCCCTTTTACCCCCTTTGCATAAAACTAAATTAAATTTAATCTATCATACATTTTGATTCCTTACGCATAGAAACAGTTAATTAGTTTAGGAATAAATCCTGTATATTCAAATATATAAACATACCTATCTGTATAAAGATAGAGATATGACATGTCCTCTTCGTATTATAAGACCCTTTTCGCCACAAACTAAATGAATATATTGCAAATATAATCTATTGCTATTGCATCCTATATTTTGTCGATTCTTTGTTTTAAAATTGACTCTCTTTCCAGTCAGGTACAATTGAATCACGGGCAGCCATATTGATACTGATTCAAGAAAAGCAAACATCAGTTTTCTAAATCAGAACGCGAGAGTGAAATACCTTGATTGATTGATCGACGATAGAGGGTAGGGTATGTGCTTGCTTGATTGAATTCCCTTCCACTTCCCTCTATCTATTCATTTAGATCATACATGCCACGATCTTCACCCCCGTCTCTCTCTCCTCTCGGAGGTGCATTGTTTAGCAAGAACGGCGTCAATTCTCTCGTCTGATTACGAATTAGCGCGAGTGACACTTCGACTCCGATTGGGAAGGCAGCAGGTGATATCCGAGTCGGACGCTAATCATGCAGCGAAGGGAGGTTACTAAATGAGATTAAGCGGGCCCATCTCACCTGTGTACCAAACATTCGTGACGATAATTCAATTTTCGCGAAGCAGGTTTTGTTGTCTGAGATTGCAAAGCTCTCACTAATTGTCTAACTGCGCCCGGAGGTTGGGTTAGTCATGGGAAGAGGAAGAAGCGGATATGTTTTTATCTGATGATGAAAGAATGGGAATTATTCCGTGACTTATTTCACAGAGTTCTAAGCCGTGCACACGGAGATTGTTTTAACTTTTGCCCGTGGCATAACATAGATTATGAGATGATTTCTGACGTCGATAAAACTGCTTCCGAGAGACTGTACAGCTCCATTAATAGACTGACGGCTGCTGAGCGAGTTCAAATAAATAGAGAATGAAAGAATACATCCATTATTCAACATTCAGGCCCCAGAAATGCAAGAATTGTACTGCGAAAACCGAGATAATATTGTGATATTTACTCAACAAGTGCTGCCAAATTCTTTGCAGAGACATTCAATTGTTTCCTGTTACTGAACCAGAGTTTTGTTTTGGGGGTAAAAGATAGATTCACAACCAAACCAAAAGAGCGCATGCGTTCTTGCTCTGTTTCTTTTCTGGTGTTAATACTAATATTTTGGAACGCCTATTTTTTCATACTTAAACGGGCTTCTTAGTTTAGGCTGGCTCCACACATACACTTCCAAGACGAACAAGAAAAATACCAACTCAAAAACATGTTTAACACAAATCGTAACAGAATACGTGGTTCACACCAACGCGCTATTATAGGTCTAAAAGGTTTCCAAAAACAACGTCAGTTTTACGGTATTCTTATTAGACGAGTGTAAACCCTCCGTCAAAAATAACGGAAGAAAATATGATTCGCCAGTGTTCGTACTAATATCAATATAAAATAATGTCAGTAATAACATTTTCAATATATAAATTATTATTATCATTTCTGATAACCTAAAGGAAAAAACACTTACCGTTGACTTTTTATTTGGAATGGGGGCATCCAAAATACATGTCAGACGGGTGGGTAGTCTGACTTGTATTTGCTACTCGCGTCCCTGTCCAGTACGTTTGTACTTGCGTGACACACACACATATAGAGAGACTTTGAATGCCTACTATACACATACCTCGAGTGTCTAAAATCTTCTGTACAAGGGTTTGTCAGGACAATCTGACTAAATTTAAAAAATAACATAGTGTTCGAAGCCCAAATAAGACCCCCCAGGTATGGCTAAGCAACATTGTCTTATACGAGGAATACTGCACTTTCTCTAAGTAATATTGCCTCTAGTAACAGCACTGAGCTGAATACTCCACCAGACTGGATGAATTCTTATCCTGAAATCCGGCAATACTGAATGACCACAAGGAAGATACACTCTAACATAGTTAGCTGGTCGATTGAGGAAAGAAGAAGATTAATATTCTTAACTTCTTTACAAACCTAACGTAAAGGTAAAGGAGAAAGTTAATGGGATATTCTAATAGCTATATATCTCATGTAAAGATGAAGTGTTAGCCCTAGGAAGAAGCTCCTTGATTTCTGAGAACTTCAACTGAAGGAAAATGAACCAAAATAGTATATATATATATATATATATATATATATATATATATATATATATATATATATATATAAATATTATCAACTGCTCACTCTCTATCTATCTATCTATCTATCTATCTATCTATCTATCTATCTATCTATCTATCTATCTATCTATCTATCTCTCTATCTATCTATCTCTCTCTCTCTCTCTCTCTCTCTCTATATATATATATATATATATATAATCAACTGCTCTCTCTCTCTCTCTCTCTCTCTCTCTCTATCTATCTATCTATCTATCTATATGAATATATAGATATATTGGTCTTTATGATAGAGCGGTTATCATTTCATTCCAAAGCTGCACGTATAGTTTGAAGAATAATTTATTTTATAGGCATAGATATTGTACCTAAATAGCCTGTAAACGATATATTATAAAAGCCTTATACAAGCAACGTTATTTTATTGCGTTATTATTATTAGAGTAGTGTAAACCCTCCGTTAAAAATGACGAAAAATAAACATGCTTCCCCAATGTTCACACTTATATTCATATAAAATCATAAAATTATGTCAGTAATTCAATTTGGATATCTATATTATTATTATATTTTTGATCTCCTGAAGAACAATATCCAGTCCCTTATTTTTTGGAGCAGAGGATTTCGTTCCGAATTGATTTCAGCGGGAGTTGTCAGTTTTGTTTTCTTGCTTTTCACTAAACACTTGAAATGTTTCCAATAACCAAGAAGTGTTTTATGGGATTATTTGCGTGACGGAGTTACGAGAGAAAAGTTTATATATATATATATATATATATATATATATATATATATATATATATATAGTTGGGCACTATTTCATTCTATCTTTCCCAATATGTCTACCCTACATGTATCTGTGCTTGCATGACATTTTTTCTCTATTTTATGATCCTGATGAAGTCTTATAAATAAAGACGAAACGTTGATGTACACATAAAAAACATCCATTTTTTGGTTTTCCTTTTTCATTTTCCCATATATATATATATGATTATTTCCACTATCAGACAACGCCGCAGCCCACAACCTATGAAAGAAACAAACCGGAAGTCATAGACTCGAGTTTCGCCCTCCTTTCTCTAATCTAATATATATATATATATATATATATATATATATATATATATATATATATATATATATATATATATATATATATATATTAATTGGTTTTTATTATAGAGTAGATGATCATTTTGATACTTAAGCCGTTAGAATATCATGACTAATTCATTTTAAAGGGAAAGAATTTTGTAATAAATAGTCTGTTAACAATATATTCTATTTAAAACATGTAAAAGACTTTAAGAAATACTACCTTTTCCGGTCAATCTGTACCAACGAATAATTCTAATCGAGGGATGAATCCACACTCTGCAAATCTCCGTAATCGCGACATCACCACCGGATTTAGTTTGTGGTATTATCAAGGATCATCGCCTAAAGAACACATGCCGAAAACAATTAGTAAAAGGTAATTCTACTTACATGCCCTTACTAGGGTTAAGATGAAAATTCATATACACTAAATGTACAAAAGCAAGGAAATTCCCAAATCTTTACACTTTTATTGTCATTAAGGGTATGCGAGCACAACAGGGCTATGTATTTTACTTGTAGGAATTTTTCTTCAACTCACCTCACACACTTCATCCACTCATGCATAGATATTTATACTGTAGTGATGTGATAATGAAATGGTTAGGTTGATATGTAGTAATACCCTTAATGACAATAAAAGTGTAAACATTTGGGAATTTCCTTGCTTTTGTACATTTAGTGTATATGAATATTCATCCTAACCCTATTAAGGGCATATGATTTCAGTATACTGGAATTTTTCATGGAATGTCACTACTTTTGTAAAGGCTATGCCTCAATACAATGCTTTATCATAAGGTTTTTTGGAATTTTCTGGAAAACTAAGGTATATGGTAAACTTAAATTAAAATGCCATCAACTAGACCCTAGAACCTCTATCTCTGTAAAAAAATCAGCTAAATCCATCAAATAGTTGATGAGATACAGGGTGGCACATACGTACGTACGTACGTACGTACGTACGCACACACAGATAATTCTTGAAGTCTATTAAGGGAGAAGAGTGCTCTCGCGCCTCCCTTGATTTAGATATTTATATTATACGCCTCGTGTGTTTATTTATAAATATTCTGATTTGGTCCGTACCATTGAGTATATTACATTATGGCGTATGCAATAGAACGAGTAGAAGAGTGTAAATGCTTCGTGTCACATTTTGTAAATTTTAACAATAACATTTTATTATTTGCGTGTGAAGAAGAAAGAGAGAAAGATAAATTACTCGTTTTTTCATTTCTGTATTAAAATATGCGTATATTTTGGGATATGGGTGTACATATTTGATAATATTTTTCCTCCGATATATTTACATTTATTGTACTCAGATTGCTCTATATATTTCAAGCAACACATCTTTAAATTGCAGGACTTTTCTCAATTGTTTCGACTTGTTACTCTTGATAAAGCCCTCGTAAAAGTTAGGCGAAACATTGAAATATATTCTTAGATTTTTGATCTTCACTTTTCCATTTGATCTCATTCCGCCGGATTTATTCTATCTATTTATTTATCACAACTATTTATGAAACTCTCTTGTGATATCATAAGCCTCTACCCACCTCTCTCTTTCCAATCTATTTCTCTCTACACTCGCTTTCTCTCTCCTCTGTCTTCCTTTCGCTATTCTTTCTCTATCTCCTTTCGCTTTCTATTCTCTCTTTACTCTTTCTCATTCAATTATTTACGTCATTCCACTTCTCTCTCAACTTCTCTTAGCAGTCGCGCTTTATTAATGTTATTCAGCTTTTCACCCACCAACTAGAAAATGCATGTACAGATGAAAAGTGTGCACGGTGACACCTTCAGAGTTTTAGTAGATAATAGATTAATAATCCTCTCAGATTACTTTCTCATTCTTTTATATAAAGAACTAAAAAGTAAAAACGTTTTTTAACAACTGGTTTGACATTAAAATTAACGCGTGCATTTTAATATTGCCTTCCTTCCTTCAATTTAAGCCATTTTACTAAATTAACCGACCCATTTTGCATAATGTTAAGAGTGTTTGCTAATGGCCTGGAGATCAGGGTTCAATCTGCAGTCGCATCATACTAAAGACTTAAAAACATGGTACTTGATGCTCACTTGCAAAACACTCAGTATTTTTTTTAATGGAAATCGCTTTACGCAAGGCATTAATCCACTTGATGTAAAAAGCTAAATAAAAACTACTTCAAGGACAAAGACTAGCCAACGATTAAATCGAGTTATTTTTTAATGAAACAGTAGGAAGCAATGCCTGGGAGCATGATATCATGACAACATACTATTAAGTACACTACCCCTCTATAAAAAGGAGTAGGTAATCCTGGGAGTATGGTATCGTGAGGAACAAACGTATATTATAATGGCCCCTTCCCCCGGAAAGTAAAGGTAATGCCGGGACGAAATGTATCATAACGAATGAAAATATACTACACAGAATTAATAGACCCGATTAAATCGAATTATTTTTAATGAAAAAGTAGGAGGTAATGACTTGGAGAATATCATGACAGCTGAATATTTCGTACACTCCTGGGAGTATGGTATCGTGAGGAACAAACGTATATTATAATGCCCCCTCCCCCGAAAGTAGAGCTAATGCTAGGGAGGAATGTATCATGACGAATGAAAATATGCTACACAAAATTAATAGACCCGATTAAACCGCCTTTCATTATATTTGGCAGTTTAATTCAGTTGGTAGAGCGAATAACTAATGACATCAAGTTTGACTGAAAACATCTTGGTTGCGAGTTAGAATCACGCTCTCGGCCTTAAATTATTTTATTGTTTATTCATGTATTATTTAGTGGTTAAGTTGTACCCTAATGTATTTCTTAAGTTTACAAAAATTATCTTCCACGGACAGACGGAAATCCTGACAGCGTGACAGAAACTGCCCTCCTTATATATAGTAGATACAAATGTATACTTTGGTATTAAATGTAAATACACTTAACTCACTGGAACATACAATCATTGAATATTTTCTTTTGTTTTTAAAGTAATTTTCCCAACAAAGCATGAAACTGTTTTAACAAACAGCTATTTATAATTAAATTACTAGTGCAAACTTCTATAAATATATCGACATATTATAAAAATATTAATTGACATGAAACCAAAAATGAACAGAAAAAAATTATATATATTAAGGTTAAACTATTTTCTCCAAAACGCTTTGTCTTCTCTTTTAATTCTTTTATTACTTCATCCTGTTAAATTTACTGACAATGATTTTAATTTGTTATCGCAATTTAAATTAATAATTTTGTATTAAATTTAAATATAAACTTAAGTTTAATTAATAGAATATCCTTCAGATTATCTTTTTAGTTTTTAAATGTTATCAATTAGAATATAGTTTTTATTCAATTAAATTAATAATTTTAGTTAGATATAAAATACACTTTAAATTTAAAAGGTCTTAAATTCGACCGGCGGAAGCATATAATGTGAGTATTTAACTGTAAATGTACGCGTATATCCTCGGACGCAGTTAAATACTATAGCCAGGATAGAATTCCATTTAAGTCATAGATGCAACTCTGACAGTAACGAGTCAGGGTGAATCTGCCATGAAGTGATCCTCATCCCGAAAGGTTTCCAAATTAGGATATCTCCACCAGAAACCGATGCTCGATATGTTCAAAAGGGTCAAATATTCGTAGACTTGTAAATACTTTTACATCTAATGAGTGTTAAGATTTTATCACTTATGAAAATATGAACCGTAAATTCTGTTTTGCATAATTATCTTTGCAATCACTATACCTGAGATTGGATCACATTTTTGGTAAAAACGTAAATTCGTAGTAATCAGCATTGTGTAACTTTTGACCTGATCGATTCTGTTGTTTGTATTGATTTCTCTATTTGTTTATAGCATCAGGTACTTACAGGAGGAGGGCACCTGAAGGTTGCCAACATCCATAATAAAATTGGTTCTAGGTTGTCAGTCGACGTCAATATCCACTTCAATTTTTCGTTAAGCAATTACGTTCATAATTCTTTTCAAGTTTAAGTTAAATGCTGGTGGATCCTCAGAAGTAAACAGATATGAGTTGTAAGCTTGGATTCGAATAAATAAAGATACACCATGTATTGGCAAAAAATAGCAAAGCGATGTAAAAGAACAGTTAGAAAATGTATACATCTATGTACCGTTTCCTCGGCTTAACCTTCACATATAACATGAATTGGAACAAATACATTGAAGACATTGCCAAGGCTGCAGCAAAGAAGGTGGGCGCCCTCTACCGTGCTAGTAAACTCCTCACACCTGACATTATTCTGTATCTATACAAAGCCACCATCTGCCCATGCATGAAGTATTGTTGCTACATCTGGGCTGGGGCATCATCCACTAGTCTCTCTCTCTTAGACAAGGTCCAAAAAAGAGTTGTCAACTTGATAGGTCCCTCACTATCCATCAACCCTCTGTCACATCGCCGCAAAGTTGCTTCCTTGTGCCTGTTTTACAGGTACTTCAATGGACTGTGCTCTGATGAGCTTGCTGCTCTTGTACCCCCACGACATAAATTCACTAGACCAACCCGACAATCTGCCAAATCCCATCCATTCACTGTGGAGGTCCCCAGATGCCAAAGAGCTTTCTACTCCAAAAGCTTCTTTTCTCGTGCTGCTGGACTCTGGAACTCCCTCCCTGCTCCCTGTTTTCCTGATGATATTGACACGCAGAAATTAAAAGCTAATGTAAACAGACATCTCGCTGCGCAGCTCCCAATTAAGGTTGACCCCTCCCCCCCAAAAAAAACTCTCACCCTTTTCCTTAGTAGCTCCTTACGTCTACAGTGGCGGCCTGCTTTGTTTGGGGTGAACTATGTTAAAAAAAAAAGATTTGTTCAAGGCGACTTTAAACCTGGATATGATATCCAGTTGTCACCTTCTCTAGTAGGCTGTTCCACGGAGCAGAATCACGGACAGACATTGCTGCCTTTCTTCTAATGAGACGAAAGGCCTATGGTACATCTTTTGTTGAAAAACTCATGGAAACGTATTTTAGAATTCCGGCTGATGATATTTTACGCTAGAATCGCGTTCACTCGCACCCTTGCTAAGATCAAAGTGTAGTATCTGTTCCGATGGATACTACACCCCATACACTGGTATTGTCTTGGCCTTCGGGGTTCGATTTACGCCGGTCTATGGGTCGGTCCTGTGCAGTTTTAGGAGGTCCATCCTCCCAGGCTTTGCCTCCCCTCTTTAAGGAGTAAGTTTATTGCTTACTGTCTGAGGAATGCCGACGGGGCTGCCCAGGAAATTTTTAATGGCCAGAGTGCACACTTTCTCGGACGCTGGCTTCCCAAACCCCACTTTCCCGACCGACCTTGGATCACATCTTACTTGTGGGAGTAAGATAAAACTGGCCTTGTGCCTAACCTCCTAGAGAGGAGGTAAATAAATACTCCAATGAAGAGTAATTATTCAAAGATCAGGCGCCATGTCTGATTCCAGTCTCTGACAGTTCTCCATTGGCTAATAATGCATTACCAGGTATTTTCTTGTTAATATACATCATGATTATTTTGATTGTGTGTTGTGTTACCTGTTAAAAAAATCGTATACCATTAGTCTAAGATAAGTTGCTATTTTTATCCAGAACCGAAGGGGGTGCTACCGGTTCATACGTGTTCCAACAGAATATAATTTTGGCAGGACGCCTTATTGATGTAGAAACGAGTTCGCTTTCATTAACATGCAGGACAAGCGCAAGCCCTACCAAGTGTAGATAATTAAATCTTTGGTAAAATGAAACGAAACGACGAACAGGAAGGAAGAGATCCAAATGGTATTCTCCAAAGAAAAAGGGAGGATGGTTTTAGGGTAGAATCCAAAAGGATTGATTGCTTCGGTAGAAGGGAACGAATGAAGAAATTTAATAATCTTGATTCTGGCATAAATCGTTTAAATATTTGCATTGGGGCGAACATGCCCTTCCCCGCCCCCGGGTACATGTCCAAAGCTTGTCGACTGTGATCATTGTCCGGGATTTCTCACGTATAAACAACCGGCTGGCAAGTGGCCGCTTGTTAAATCAGCCTTGGGCTTTTACGTAAACCTCTCGAGATTCACCGTCGGCTCTTTTGTAACATTGTCCTTCTTACGGCATTATGCTAAGCTGGTCAAATCGCTACATTGCCTTCTGACATCCATCCAACGTCGAAGCTCCAACACAATTGCTGTCTATGTTCATACATTCTTCTATCTATCTATCTATCTATCTATCTATCTATCTATCTATCTATCTATCTATCTATCAGAATATATCGATATACATCTATCTATCTATCATAATGTATCGATATACATCTATCTATATGTTTGTCTATTTATCTATATATCTATCTATCTATATATCTATCTATCTCCCATTCTCTCTCTCTCTCGCTCTCTCTCTCTCTCTCTCTCTCTCTCTCTCTCTCTATATATATATATATATATATATACATACACCATAATGCATCGGTATCTATCTACTTGTTTTTTCGGTCTGTATATATATATATATATATATCTACTATAGTGTATCGATATCTATGTATCTAATTTCCTGTTGGTCTTATGGATACATATATATATATAAGATACTAGCAGGTATAAGAAGTTTATTAGCTCGTTAGAGGGAACACACTTTCCTTGCAGCAGACTTGGCAGTATCTTCTATGTAGTTCTTCGAATTCATGTTACAGTAACATTGTACTCTCGGGAAGGGTACTATCAGTCATGGAAATCGCTGGTTGGAAAGGTTTCTTATTAAAGGTAAAAAACTTTGTCTTGGTAGCATTAAATGCAGCAATCTATTCATGGCCCAATTCTACTACACACTGGGGATCATTTTCAAAGGAATCAGCCATTTCCTTGGATATGTGTACTTGTTTGATTTACCCGTGTGCCTAGAATAGAATATACTCATCTCGGACGCGATTTAATCAGGAAAGTTGTTTATAATGATCATTTATAATAAAGGTTCAACTCTCGACTCTTGAGGCATACCCGCATTAATGTGATGTAATTTAGATGAATCTTTCCTGTAGCTAAAGAGGACTTGTAGCATATTCGCCCAGTAATGCCTTACGAATTAATTTTTATGAGAAAGCCTTCATGCGCACGGCCCTAGCTTCACCTGCCTTAGCCAGTGTATGGTATATACATTCAGGGATTATCGTTAAGTTATCTGCAGTAGGCAAGTAGAAACCAACGATTACTATATTTTATCTTAAACTCACACTTAAAAGACAGCTTTAAAATGTTAATTTGCCGATTTACGGCTTTTAACTACCGAATAGAAAGTTTCGGCACGAAAAATAAATAGAAAATTAAAAGCAAAAATCCTTTTAGCGCTTCTTCTTCTTCTTCTTCTTCTTCTTCTTCTTCTTCTTTCGTGTGAATCAGATGATTCTGAGGTTATCATTAGTTTCCCCGATGTATTTCTAGTTAGACATCTCTCTGGAAAGACATCGGGTACTTATGAGAAGGACCACGAGAAAGTTGCCAACATCCCTTCCCTCAGCACAATTTCCATTGCAACAGCTATGTTAGATCTGCTACATTCTTATGCTAGGTCGAACATTAGCGCGCAACACAAATAACAGCCACTACAATAAGCTGAAGAGAGCCGGATGGCTAAGTCCTTCCGTGTTTGAAACCGACGGTACTAAAGGTTATACTAATTTTTCTGTACCAAAATAATATATATATATATATATATATATATATATATATATATATATATATATATATACCCCATATATTTATATTTAAGCGATTCTTTAACTATCTATACATATTAATCATTGTATTCTTTCATTATCAAATTTAGAAATAATATTAACTTTTAAACTTTCGTATTAGTTCATAATTAAACAAAGGCATCTTTGCAGCAATCTACATACATCGATCGTTTTGCTTTTTAGTAAGAATTTCACATAATATTGCCTATACACAAACACTGGAAGTAAAAGGCTATTTATATAGTTAAATGTATATGTAGATGAAGTAGTTTTCTTAAGAGTGTCAGACTTCAATTAGTAGAGCAGGCGAATATTTTGTGCAAAATCAAGCCCCATGAACCGAAGAATTTTAAATATTTATTTAATAATTGAAATAATTTAAATAATAGTGTATATACACAAGATCTCGAAAGGAAGTACTAATTTATAAGATTAGATGTATTAGCTAAATAAATTAATTTTTAAAAGATTATTAAGAATTTCAGCATTTAAACATACATACTGTCTGCATAAACATGGTCGACCAAGTTGCTATGAAAACTAACCTGTTTGCTTCACTGCCACGCTCAGCACAATTTCCATTGCAACAGCTCTGTTAAATCTGCTACATTCTTATGCAAAGTCAAACATTAGGGCGCAACACACATACATGTCACTACAATAAATTTGCACTATTCGTTTTTATTACACCATTGAATTCTTTTAGGAAGTAGTTTAATATCTAACTTGTTGTAAATACAACATGTATATATGCTTTACAGATTGCTTTTGTAACTTATTCGATTATAGTGCATCCCTTTACATGTGTGTCTCGCCTTATGCTAGCGCCAGTAATTATACTAAAAATCGAAAAATTCGTGTATTACCAGGAAAAATGAAAAAATATTGCATAATGTTTATTAAGTTTTAGTTTAAAATTAGAAAATTTATGGTACGTTTTGTTATATATATATATATATATATATATATATATATATATATATATATATATATATATATATTCTAAGAATGCTACCGGAAAAAAATATTTGGGGCGTTTAGTATAATTTTCAATTGGCAAACCAAAGATTTTACTAACCATTTAATCGGTAATAGACGTATTGATTAATATGAAGTAGTCTAACGAACTGTATAATATTAATACATTTATTTAATTTTTTTAATTTGTAATTTCTGTAATACGTTGAATGATGATAACTTATTACTCTGGGAGTAGTTACGCCTATGCTTGAAATTAGTAATTCAAGAGAAAATAGTTGATCGGATTTAATATAAAAATCAATGAATTGGACGAAACATATATATATATATATATATATATATATATATATATATATATATATATATATATATATATACAAATATATATATATACAAATATATATATATATATACAAATATATATATATACATATATATATATATATATATACAAATATATATATATATATATGCATATATATATACAAATATATATATATATATACAAATATATATATATATATATACAAATATATATATATATATATATATATATATATATATATATATATATATATATATATATATATATTAAAACACACACTAATAATTTGCCTAAATCGCATACGGAGCATATTTTTATATTTAGGAATTAGTTAGAATTACTAATAACTTATTTACAGACATTTCTTTCGTTAACACCCCTGCAAGTTCTTCGATATATTAATAACAGTTTTTATCTGATGTAATGCCTTTTAATTGTTTAAACTCATTTATTATTTTTACATTCATAGAAAAGTAGAATACTCCTCCCAGTACACGTACTAATAATACCACGACAGAGATATTTTGCCGATTTTATGTCCCTTTAGGAAGAGTATAATGTTACTCAATCTATTATTTCGAATATTTATTTAAATTTTGATCCAAAATTTTTTACATGGTTTTAATTCTAGAAATATTTTAAATTTAAGGCTTAACTTTAAGGGGTCTAAAGAAGAAATTAAAATTCGGGAAATCTTGCGTAATTGGTGTCTAATGACTATGGATCATATTCAATGCGAATGTTAAAATACCCCCAAAACTTAAATATATACCTTGTATTAAAAAAGCTATTAATAAAAAAAAGGAGACAAAACTGGGCTTCCTTCATATATAAGTATGATTTAAAATATTAACAAATAAGATAAAATGAAATAAATATATGTCTAATAATCATGTTTTATGTTTGATACCAATGACATACATCTGATGATCTGTGAAACTGAAGTAAAGTTTTATATATATATATATATATATATATATATATATATATACATATATATAGCTAGCATCACTCGATAACTCCTGGCAATAAAGAATAAAACGACAACTTTTAAGTAATAGTCTCCTCCTTGTGTTATACACTGATGCCAACTCTTTTCTAACAATTCTATGCCTTTTTTGTAGAATGATCTTTCTTTTGTCTAAAAATACACGTAAGTTTTCCAGAATTTCATCAATTGTAACATACTGGCGAAGAAATCATTTTAGTTGCGATTAAACAATTACAATTGTCGACGCGTGATTGTTTTTGATCGACTGTGAGCAAATGCGGCACCCACTTCGAACACTGCGTTCTCATTGACAAATGTTCATGTAAAATAGTGAATACATTGCCTTCTGATATCTTCAACCCCTCTACTATCCCAAGCAACTTCAATTTACGATCGGACAAAACAAGTTAGTGGACATTTTTATGTTTTCCGAGACGGCCGCCAAATTTGGACAATCTGAGCATTTATCATCATTTGTGACAATACGAATGCGTTTAAAGTAAAAAAAATACAACTTCTTAACAGTTATCCCTGACGGAGAAGAGTCCGAATAACACTTATCAAGCAATCACCTGACTTGAACAGTATTTTTCCATTGTTTTGAAAATTTGCCACAGTAGGTTCACTTAAATAAAATTAATTTTCAAACTAATAATTCTATTATAAAAATCATATGTCTGTGCTCTCTCCTCTCCCACAACTCTTGCAGCTTGCCTTTACAGCTCTTCTCGGGCGGCTGCGATCTTCAGTGACGGATTCCCAGCCTATTGGATCGATACCATCTGCCCTCATGTCTTGCTTGCCAACAACCTTGTAACGTAGGACAGGTCTTCCTGCTAGTCTGGAGCCAGTTGCGAGCTCGCCATAAAGACTATCCTTTGCCATCCTCCTATCGTAAATTCGCCTTGCATAGCCAAGCCACCGGAGTCGTCGTTGGGTGAGCAAAGCGAACATGCTCGTGATGTCGGTCTGATCAAGTACGGTCTGGTTTGAGATATCGTCTTGCAAGGTAATTCCTAGGATTCCTCTGAGGTTGCGCCGGTGGAAGGTGTTGAGTCTGTTCTGTTGGCGGGGGTAGAGGACTCAAGATTCACTGCAGTAGAGCAGCGTGCTGAACACGCATGCCCGGTACACCTTCATCGTGTTATTGATAGTCAGCATCTTTCAGACGCTCTACGTCAAGCGAACCATGGCTGTTACTGTCTTACCGATACGTTTGTGGAGTTCTGCATCCTAGGTGAGATTGAACAAAAACTTTATATATGAGCTATAGACTTAAAAAATGTCTAGTCCATATGGATGAAACCGCGGTACGACTCTGCAATATGTAACGTATAGTTTTTAAATAAATTATTTGTATTTAGCTCTCACTCCTCTGCGATCAAGCACTTAATTGATTTCTTTTCAATATTACCTGACAAACACACAGACAATATATATATATATATATATATATATATATATATATACACACACATTTTTAGTTCTTGTTCACTTGATTCTTTGTTCACGAACTCTTTAAGGTTTTTGATCTCTCTATCGCTCTCTCTCTCTCGCTCTCTCTCTCTCTTTCTCTCCCTCTCTCTCTCTCTCTCTCTCTCTCTCTCTATATATATATATATCAGGGTTTCAATAATATAACTTACCCACGTGTTCAACTGAGAAGAGAAACCTGTAAATAATTTTCGTTTGCAAAATGAATATAAAAAAATAATATTTAAAAAGACTTAAAGCAATCTAACAATTTTCAAGTGTACATACCACTTTGTTATGAATTATATAGGCCGTACTTAAGAACTATTCCTAAATATTTTTATTCCCAAATCCAAGGCAGGTAATTCCCTTGTTCAAGTGACGCTAAGTAAAACTGAAGATTCGTCTTCCTAAAAGTAACTCCGGAAAAAGAAATGTAAATAATAGATAAAAATAATAAATATTGATTGCTCTTCTTAACACGTCTCCATTGAATCGTCGAGAACACATAAAACTTCTCTTCTACTTAACACGTAGATATCTCTTATATATATATATATATATATATATATATATATATATATATATATATATATATATATATATATATATATATATATATATATATATATATTTCTTAAAAGCCTATTTCGTCTGAAGCGTTGATGTTTATTGTATAAGTAATGTCTTTTAAGATTTCCATTAGAAGATAAGAAAAGACGCATTTTCAAGAGGCGCCCATTCAATATGCGCGTTTAGCAATGCAAATGCTATTTCAAACTGAAGTGTGACCGATGGACGAACCGACAGGTACAGCCTTTCGTCCAGAGAGGCGAGAACGCACCACAATACATAATATTACATCAAATGATCTCAACCATTCTTCTTTCAGAAATATAGATATCCAACCATAGCTGACGTGGAATAGCCAGAGTTGGTTCGGTTGATTCTGGTGGTTTGCGAATACAGTGCCAACAAAACCAATTCAAGTTCTGGTAACACTGTCGGAGTATGAATTATGGTCCTCGCAATGCTGTGGCCCAATGACCAAAATATCGTGTTACAAGTAAAAAAAAACAAGGATTTAGTCAGCAGTACAAGTAACTTTAACGTGCCAGCTATGAAATCCGAAGTTGCTTTATCTTACTTTATAAGTAGAACTTTGTGTAAGTAACAATGATAACAACGGGCTACTTAAGTAAACCGTATAAGTAGTTTGAACTGAACATCATAAAGGCCATCAACTAATTAATGGTGAGGATGACAAGTATCCTTCACTCTATAATAAAGAGAAATAAGTATTTATTTGTATAGCGCTATATTAACTGATTCCCTCCACTTTTGGTAGATCAATAAGAATTGAACTTTCAACCACCTTCTCACTATATATGATCACGCATTTCTAATTGTTTTTTTAATTTATTCTTCGCATGCCATGACGTGTGTTTTTTCATGGCATGTAATCTAGGAACCGTATTTCTTCCTATTTGTATTCCTTTGTATATGTATTTAATGTTATGTGTACACTGCCTGAACTGGTCCGTTTAACTTATACACCTACTCTTTACTAATTTGCTTTATAATTGGGAGTGTTAAACTCTATGGTCCTAATGCTGGTTGTTGGATTCCAAGTTGGTGTCTATACCAAGTGCTGATGAAGTAAATCTATATTAATAAAAACCCATATCGTCTCGGAAGCAATCGTACACAAACTATTGTTTATGTTGAATTCTTGGAGCGTAAATAAAAGATCATTCCGTTATTAAGTTTGCCTAGGATCTCTCTCTCCCCCCTCTCTCTCTCTCTCTCTCTCTATATATATATATATATATATGTGTGTGTGTGTGTGTGTGTGTGTGTGTGTGTCCGTTACGTCACAAAAAAGTTAGCGAGTAAAAAATATTTAGGGAGATTGAGTAAACATAATTTTTTTCCTTTTTCCTTTTGCTTTTATACCAATTTATACGTTATTTTTCTTTTTTTAGTTATTAGACCTTTTCCGTTTTCTGTTTCCCTTTATTCTTTTTAACTTGACAGATCCAGACATTATTTTATATGAATATGAATATTCGTGCAAACACTGGCGAAGGAGAATTTTTCCGTAATTCTTTGACGGATGGTGTACACTTGTTAAATAATAATGAAAGAATTGCAACATTTCGCATTCGCACCATAACCACCACCATCACCACCATCACCACCACCACCACCACCACCTTAAACTATGAAGTGGTTTACGCCTACTTGTGATGCCGCAAGGAAAAAAATGACCTTAGCAATTAAATCAAACACAACACGAAAGAAAAATGGAACACATTATAGAGAACACAAAATCTAATGATTAGTAAGAACAAAAATTGCAAAACGGACCCAAATCGGTTGCTGCCATGGAAAGTTATCGCCGCGGGGGATCTGAGAGAGGTTTGAAAATCTAAGAGGTATAGCGCCACCCAGACCATTACTTTTGAGGAATTTACTGCCACTCAGCTTCTAGGGAAAACCACCAGCCATTATAAGCGATATATCACCTATAATGGTTAGTGCAAAAACACCAAATATATTACAATAATAATAAAGTAATGAGACGGAGAGTACTGAACTATTGTTGTCACCTTGGTATCAGAGTTTACAGCGAGAAATTATATGTAGCTTGTTTGACAACTTCGCATGACTACTACTAATAAAAAAAAACATTTATGGGTTCACAAACGATTAAACTGAATTGTAACAAATTTGGCATGAAGCACCCTTAGATTGCCGTGTATCACAAAAGTGATAATAGGAAAGTTACTACTACTACTACTACTACTACTACTACTACTACTACTACTACTACTACTACTACTACTACTAACCGGCTAAAAGTATGCTTAAAGGTTTCATCTTTAGAAGAAAAATGGAATTCAGGAAATCTTGCTTAATTAGTGTCTAATGGATAAAATTTAATGTAAATCAGAAAGATTTGAATATTTATATCGCTTGTAGTGCTAATACTATGCCCCATAAAAACCTTTCAAAATACTCTGAAGAAAATGAAATTTGGGTAATATTTATTAATTGATGTCTAATACCTATTGTTAAAATTTCATAAAAATCTGACATATTCGAATTTTCACGAAGGGTTTCCATCCAGTGTTTCCCCCGTTGCATAAAACTAAATTAAACCAAATATAGCCCACATTACTCATCATTATTCACTATTTCGCTTTGCAGTATAATGATCTGTTAATTAGTTTACTAGTGAATTGTATGCATAGAAATATACGAACATATACACATGCATAATTTTATTAAACTACTAGAAAAATACCCGTCCAAGGAAGGGAACAATAAATTCCGCGAACGTAACTTTTGTTTCATTTTTATGTCTCCTTGCGGAAATTAAAGTCAATGTATAATGATACTAAACCTCATGTCTAGAATTGTTATTCCAATTTTGATCAGAATCGATTACATGAATGTTACAAATAAATAAACAGATACACTTACCTAACTTCATATATATATATATATATATATATATATATATATATATATATATATATATATATATATATATATATATATAACTCAGTAGAATACAACATTTATGACATAATCAATATTTGGTAATCTTCTCTGTGTACATACGTTTCAGAAGTTTTTAATAATAATTTCCTCTTCAGTACAGAACAATTTTTTATTAATTCGTTACAGGTCAAGTAAACAATAGAACTGTAGAATGATCACAAACATATAAAACAAAAATATCATACGAAATTCAGAAACATTTTTTCTTTTTTTGTATACTGTTCTCCTTTTTTTATAGAAGGACATAATAATTGGACTCAACAGTCCAATGTATATATGTTTACGAAAAAGATCGATTCAATCTTCAAGCTAAATTTATTCTGAAAAAATGAGTAAACAGTAAATAATGTTCAACTTTAAACTACTCATGGGTGCAGAAATCACAAATAAAAATCTTATAAACAATCATCTCTGTTGGACTTACAGTCCTAATTATTGAGCTTAATTTCACCTGCAGTATCCACTTGTAGCATAAAGATTTAAAAGCTTCATTTTAAAGATATTTATTTAATCGAACGCAGTTTTTGTCTCCTTATGATACAACTAAGTTAAAATATTCGAACTTGACTTTCTTCAACATAATGCATATATATATATATATATATATATATATATATATATATATATATATATATATATATATATATATATATATATATAATCCAGGCAAGGTAAACATCAATAGGAATCCAAATAATTTCAACCGGGTTTATAAAAAGGACTCAATATGAAATAGAGCTTTTATATATGATTATTTTTATTTACACAGACATGTACAAAGTCTGCGACACTGGCATGTAGGTGTTTTCGATCAACAGCTGTTATACATTGATGTCTGATGAGATCCCAGTTCATAACAGCTGTTGACTGATAACATCGACATGCCAGTGTCGCAGATTTTGTAAATGTCTGTGTAAATAAAAATAATCATATATATATATATATATATATATATATATATATATATATATATATATATATATATATATATATATATATATATATATATATATGCGTAGGTATTAGTCGCTGCATTCATACAAATCCAGGTGTTGATCGAAACGTAATATATGCATATTGTTATTGATGCAATTATATTATCTCTGCTTTGAATAAAATAGAAATTGGTGCTTCCCTCTTATGATATATTTGAACAAAAACTTAATTTGAAGCCCGCGTTATCACCCGTTCCTTCTCTTCCACTCCAAGATCACCAACGCGATCTTAGATTTGCAGACATGCTAATCACATTTCGCGTTCTCATTCACGAGATCTTAAACTTAATTTCAGATTTATTCCATTCCTTTCTCCTCTGAAATATGATTTCCGCGATCGGCAACTGATAAATTAATATCCTGCACTTCGATATAGATAAGTAATTATTTTTCTGGTTGTTTCTTATAAACTATTTCATGATTTATATTCGCTTATATTGGTTGTGTTTGGAATATTTACTCAAAAGTTTATCATATTGAACCGAGGAAACGGACATTTTTACGCCATAGTTATTTTAATTTAAGTTTTAGGTACCTACAAATTTAACTGAAGGCTTCTAATTTTAAATATTCCAAAATTAGTAGAATTTACATAATTCATAAAAATACGAGCATTATACGTATTAAATGTCATTTTCAGTTCTTCAATTGATTAAATATGGCTACTATTGGCCTAGGCATGGAGTATTATTGCCACATCTGTACCAACCACGTGCCTCTAACCTAATAGGCCTCGCACTATCTACCAAGCTCCAACCCATGTACCATCACCGCCATGTTGCATCCCTTACGAACTTACTGCACTTATACACCCCTAACTTACGTACTCCGACCAACCAAAGAAAAGCAAATTCCTTCCCCTTCACTGTAAAGGTTCTCAGATGCTGAAAACCCTTCTACTCTAATAGGTTTTTTTCTCGTACCGCTTGTCTTTGGAATTTTCTCCCTGCTTCTAGTTCTTCCAACTGTAACAACATGCAGACATTTAAATGTAATGTGAACAAACATGTTGCTGCACAACTTCCATACTCCCATATGCTCCTTATAAACGTGCTCCTTAATCACAGTAGCTACATATGTCTCAGTAGCAATATGATTTGTTTGGAGTTAAAACTAAATAGATAAACAAAATGAATCAATTACTTTTATTTTATTAAGTAATTATTAAGAAAAAAACACTCGAGACATTTTATATATTCAAAAACCACGACAAATCTTATTTAACAACGCAGAAACATACGAAACGTTTTCAAGTCCAAAATTCTGCAATAAAACAGGACTGTATGAATAAGTCAGCATTCTACTCTAAAATATATATTATCATTTAGTTAGGCACATAATGTTTTATCTGTTCAACCGTAAGCATAATAATTTTAATGGATGAATAACTTATCAATATTGGATGCTATTTTTATTTAATTAATATTACTATTTTTTAATAAATATTTACACAAAACAAACATAAAATAACTAAGACATAAAATAGTGCCATTACTGTAATTCTGATCATATACTTACTTATATAACTGTAAATCGCATGATATACTTACTTACATTAAGTAAATTAACTTGAGTAATGTATTGATTCTTACTCCTATCAAAAATGAGATAAAATGTTAATAATTATATTTCTTTTGTTGCTGTAGTTAACATTAATATTCTAACATTTATTCATAAAGTAACATTTAAAAAGTAACATTTACGATATCGCAGTGAAAAATAAACAACACATGACAATTATTACTGTTGAATACACTGATAGTTATTATAATTTCATTTTAAATATATATATATATAAATTAATTACCAAATAAATGTGTTTACTCTTATATTCAAATGCTTGATTTACGAAATTAAATCGATATATACGAGACTTGATACAAATGAATAAAAAACTAAAATACTTTTCAATTACAGAATTCATTATGATGAGCGGCTTTTGTTGGGATTAGGTATTAGCTTTTAAAAGACTAAACCCCGTTTTATCAGTCCGTTTATTATTGATTGATTTTACATCTACTTATTGGGAATTTTGTATTAAATTTAGTATAAACTTACATGAATAGAAAATTCTATACTTATGTTTAATACTTTTTATAGTTATTTTCTCAATTTTATTAATGCAAATTTATTTCATTCAATTGATTAATCTATTTTATTAAGATTTAAAGTAAGTCGTGAATATATAAGTACATTCATAATGATATTACGTGATAGTTAAATATATAATTTTTATTGGGTGTTGACATAACTGCTTTCTCATTAAAATTTGCTATTTTTGATTCTTAAGTGTTAATTTTATGGGATAAAGAGGCAAACATTTCTTCGCGGAAGCAAGTTTTAAAGTTTACACGAAGTGAGGCTTTTTTCTTTCTTACTTTCTGTTTTTTCTTCTGAATTCTTTTCGTTTTAATTCTTTTGTTTTTCTCTTTATTTCTATGTCTGCTTATATCTATTTCATTTCACATAAACTTCAAATCTACTTTACATAGACTTAATATCTTTATCTCGCAATATTTAACTCTAATCCTAACCCTAACCCTAGCCCTAACCTTTTTTTCTTGCATCTACATTGGTTTTCTTTATTTATGTATTTTCTGTGTCTTTTTAGTTCATTTTCTTCCTTTCTTTCTGTCTATTTTAGTTTCCTCTGTCTGATCTTTCAATGTTTTTGTTCTTTCTATCCATTTTCTCGCTTTTTTCTATTTATTTAGTCTTTGTTTTCTTTATTCCAGTTTTATTTCTGTCTGTCTGTTTGCTTCCTTTCTGTCCGTTATCCTTCTCTGCCTATTTTCTTTCTGTGAGTGATCTTTTCTTCTTTCTATCTATTATTTTTTTTTATTTTCCTCCTGTCAGTGTTCTTTTATTGTCTTCTTTTTTCTATCTGCCTGTTTTCTTTAAATCCGTTGTATTTCATTATGTCTGGGTTTTTTTTTTTATCCATGAATGACTTCAGACTGTTATTTGCTTTTCATCTGATTTCCACATTTCTGTCTGTTTTCTTTCCGTCAGTTTTCTTTCTTTTTATTCATTCCTTATTGTTCTGTTTAATTTATTTCTATGATGGGTTTCTTCTTTTCTCTATCTGTTATCTTTGTTTCAGCTTATTTCCCTTCTTTTTGTCCGTTTCTTCCTTTATGTTTTTCTTTATTTCTATCAGTCATTTTCTGTCTGTTTGTGTTTTCCTTCTTTCGATCCGTTTTATTCTGTATGTTTCCTTTCTTTCTGTTTTTTTCTGTCTTTCTGTTTATCTTCTTCTTTCTGTCCGTTTTCTTTTTTCTGTCTGTTTACTATCTTTTAGTTCGTTTCTCTCTTTTCAGTGGATGTCTGTTCTTATTTCTTTGAAATATTCTGTTTGTTTCTTGTCTATCTTCCGATCTCTTGTTTATTAGTTTTTTGTCTTTCTGCCACTTTTCATCTTATGTGCTTTCTTTCTTTCAAACTTTTAATTTCTTTCTATTTATTTATTAATTTTTCTTTAATTGTTTTCTTTCTGTGCGTTATTCTTTCTATCTGATTTCATTATTTTCGTTTTTACTTCTTCTTCTTTCCTCCTTCTTTTTGTTCTATTTTATTTTATCCGTTTCATTTATTTTAGTCCGTTTTTTCTCCTCTCTGTTTGTTTCTGTCTTTTCGGATTTTCCTTCTGTTTTTTTTTATTCCTTCTGATTTCCTTATTTCTGCCTGTTTTAATTTTTGGCCGATGTCGTTCGGTCTTTTTCTTTCTGTCCTGTTCTTTCTCTCCGTTTTTTTGTCCTGGTTTTCCTTCTTTCCTATCCATTTCCTTCTTTGTAGTTTTCTCTTTCTTTCTGTCTGTTTCATTCTCATTTCTCCTGTCTTCTCTCGCCTTTCATCTATTTCCTTTCTGTTCTTTTTCTTTCATTCCATCTGTTTCTTACTTTCTATCTCATTGTTTCTATTACCTTTTGTCTTTTACATTCTTTGTGTCCGTTTACTTTCTCTCCGTCTTCTTTCTTTATATCTCTTTCCTTTCTGTCTATTTGTTTCCTTTCTTTCCGCACGTTTTTTTCATTGCTGCATCTTTTCATTCTTCCTATTTTATCTCTCTCTATCCGATCCATTTCTCTCGGTTTTGTCCATTCACATCAAATTACATATAAATTTGTAGTTTTCTCTAAACATTGTAAAATTTTTCCATAGACTTAACTTTCAATTCATTTAACTTTCATACTTATATTTTTCGTTTCGTGTATTTCCATCGTTTTTTTCTCTCTTGTTTTATTCATTGAGTCATTTATTTTTCTTTCAGATTGAATGCTTTTTTATTTACTTCTGACTGTTTCTTTTTTATTTTCTACTTTCTTTCTTTTTTCATTTTCTTGTCTTTTTTTTCTCTTACTTTTTCTTTTTAAACTTTTAAGTCTGTATATAGCCAATTTCTTTTACATAGAAAACTCTATATACAAATGTCCAGTTTTCTCTAAAAACTATTAGATTTAATATTTTAAAACTTTTTATCCCTTAATATTTCTATTTTTCCTTCTTTGTCATGTTACGTCTCTTACTTATTTCTTTCCTTCTATTTTCATACGATTTTCAAATATCTATACTTCCTATCTACATCTGTTATTATTTATCTATCTCTCGACAAAACACCTGTTGCCTGTTAATTTTTTATACTGATTGAATACCAAGTATTTTTTTCCGGTGTCATTTTATTTATTTTGAACAAACAGAAACAAATTTTAAAAAAGCAACGAACTGTGATCTTCTGAATCGATTCCGAAAAACAAAACTATGCTCTGCGCAGAAAATGCCAGAAACTCGTGGTTCATTTATTCCACCCGGGAAAATGGCTCGCCCAGTTACGTCGTCCTTTTCGAAGTCCTATGTTTAAATACGTTTATTATTAAAAGATTTAAAATGATCTATTATTTAAATAGAAAAGGTAACTATATCCCCAAGAAGTCATATGGGTGTGCATAGATCGACACTCCCAACACACACACACATTTATACGTATATGCATATATCTATCTATCTATCTATCTATCTATCTATCTATCTATCTATCTATCTATCTATCTATCTATCTCTCTCTCTATATATATATATATACAAATTTATATTTAATGAATTATTTTACAAAAAAGAGTGTCAAACAAAGGTCAGCCATACCTTTGTTTGGGCGATGTTATGCGATTGGTCAATAAAAACATTAATCCGTGAGGGGCTAATGACAGCGAATCGTATTGGTTAGTAAGCATAGCTAAACCCTACCTAGACATCTACCTCATGATTTTCTGCTGGAAGGAAACATGGACACCTCTGCGTAGCTTATTTGCCCTAAATATATTTTCATACAATATATATATATATATATATATATATATATATATAAACTAACATTGAAACGCAGTTTAATCCGCTAGCTTGTTCTAATGTTTAAATAAATTGATTTATTTATAAAGCTGTACATTTTATTGTGTACTTTAAAATAAAATTGGTTTTAAGTTAAATTTATCAACATATTTGAAATTAATTAATTAATAATTAATTAATAAAGTATATTATATATATATATATATATATATATATATATATATATATATATATATATATATATATTAATTTATAACACAAAATATTTTACAGGCATTAAATATTATTGCATGCGGGGTTTAATTTAATAATACATATCGTCCACAGTAAGAGCTGGATGCCCATAATGTTACAGAGAAGATGAATACTTATATTCTATCTGCATTTCATTATTTCGTCAAAATGTTTGAAGATGCCATAATTTACCTGTATGTACATTATAGTTGAATGAATTTTTTGCCTGAATGAAATTTGTGTTTCCTTACCTTATATATTGTAGTTAAAAGTGAAAAAAACTTGTCAGATATGAAAAAGGATACTACTAGAAGATAACATATGAAATTAAAATAAAATATAAATAAAGGGTTAGTGTTAGAATGTTATATACTAATACATAGCAATGGCTAGAAAGTAAATTTGTTCAATAAACGGAGAGGTATGTTTATAGAACGATACTAGATAATATAAAGGTGTATACCATTATAGATTAATAATTATAATATGGAAAAGCAATGAATATGCTATCATAATTCCCCGATACTAGAACCTCGTTTGCTGATTATGTGCATGTAATTATACACTAAATCTAGTACGGTTATAGATCTTATATATGTAAGTGTAATACTATTAAGTAATAATACATTAATATGAAACTGTCTACTTCTAAAATGATATATGTTAGGACATCTAACGAAAACAAATTACCTCCCTTGAACCATTTAAGAGTTATCACCCTTGAAAATGGTCTTCTGCACAAAAAGATAAACAAAGATCACGACTTCAGACTGTTAATATCTTAATTCGCGTACAGCGGCCAATTAACTTATTAATTCATTCTGTGTTCAGTTTTAATAAATCCCTTAAACGTTTCTCTTGATAGTTCATCCATTTCTTTACTAGTTATTATTTATTATAACCTAAATTACGAGGTTATAATAATATATACCATCTCGTACTATGCTGATTATTATCCGATATTATTAGTTGCTATGGGAGTTATTGATCACATAGTAAATAACAAAAGTTATTTAGGTGTAGAGTGTGGCGAAAGAGAAACGGATCAAACAATTATTCAAGAGGGCGTCAGTGTCTAAGGATAACAAACTATCGACAGTGCACAAATGTTTCCAACCGCCACATAGGGTGGGAGATGTTAATAAGGAGGAAAATAGACGCTAAAGCGGTTAAATTTTGGACCAGTTTGTATGCATACAAGTGGCCACTAGCTCATCCTTTTTATAAAGTAATGGACCTAAGTGTTATGTTATGGATACAGCTTCATCCTGACAAAGCCATGTCCACAGGTCAATAAGCCATAATCTTTTTCCTTTTTTAAAACTATTTACTATTTTAGGTTGTATAGAATGTATTATTATTTAGATCCCAAATATGGGTTGCTAAAGTTGTGAACTTAGAGAGAGATTTGTTTCTAAAGGTATATGTATGTCTTAAGATCCTGTTCTCCAAAAAGTCAACCGCACAACGTATGTCACAGGAGAACCTATTAAAGTTGGCCCATTACTATCATTTATCTCATCATTATTATTAAAGTTGTCCTCTATTCTTCTAAAGAGATCTTTAGAGGTATTGGTTTGGATATTTACTGAACGGCGTTTGAACCAAAGGCATGCCTGTCACCTATTCCTACTAGTATAACATTAAGAGTTTACTACTTTTACATTTTCATGTTGCATAGTTCTACTTTATTCCTTATTTTTATTATTCATTTTAAATCCACGCTTATGTATATTTATCTAGAAGAATAGACACCTCTTATGAATAAATATCGATCGTCTTAGAAACGGGCGTACGCATGAACTTTTGTTGATGTTCAATTCTCGAAACTGTTATAGTGATTGTTAATTTTTAAATTGTAGTATAATAGCTCTAGTGGCCACATAGGTTAACCCAAAGAGCTGATTTAATTACCTGCAGTATTTCAGGTTATCTAATTTGACTTCACCTTTTCCATTTATTAAAGGTGTCGTTACTCATTTGTCTATTTAGAATACTACAGACGTCTACGAATATATATATATATATATATATATATATATATAGAGAGAGAGAGAGAGAGAGACAGAGAGAGAGAGAGATAGCGATAGATAGAGATGAGCACTGTAAGTTAACAACAATACGTTATTCATCACTTAATACAATACTCTAGGCCCTGCCTATTGACTTCTCTTGCTAATACGGCAGCTTAATTTTCCATTTTCATGTTAATCTACTATCCCACTTCTATAGCAATGCATGTATTGTCTCCTCCTATACCGATGATTGCAGGTTTGCATATGGGTTAATTTTGAAATATTACCCATAAATAATTATATATATATATATATATATATATATATATATATATATCTATACATATATATCTATACATATATATATATATATATATATATATATATATATATATATATATATATATATCTATACATATATATCTATACATATATATATATATATATATATATATATATATATATATATATATATATATATTACTTGCAGTATTTTTGGGCATCAAATGGGTTTAAGTTGACTTCACTTTTTCCATATGCCTATGGTATCGTTACTTATTTGTCTATTTAGAATACTACAAAATCTAAGAATATATATATATATATATATATATATATATATATATATATATATATATATATAGGGTGACTAAAAAAAAACGGGCCCTGTGTACACTTTATGTGATATCTCCTTTATTTATTCACCGATTGCCCTTATTTTACAGGACATGGCAGAATCAACGACCGTGAGTACACCAAGACCTCAGTGGAAGCTGGGACAAAGAATACACTGTGTTAAATTTGACTACAAGACAGGCTCGTTTAAGAAAACCCAGGACAGTTTCATGCATCAGCTCGGATGTGAAAAGGCTCCACCCAAAAGCAGAATTCAGAACTGGGTGGACCACTTCGAGTAGTATGGGACCGTGGAAAACTTCAACGCTGCCAGTGAGAACCGTCCAAGCCACTCGGCACGTCCCAAGAAGCGGGCAGCCGAGCTGGTCGAAAGTGTGAGAGAGTCTCTCCAGGAAAGTCCGAAACGCTCTGTGAGTAAGCGAAGTCAGTCCCTCGGTATCTCCCGTGAGACTTGCAGGTGAGTGCTGGTGAACGATATCAGGGCTTACCCATACAGAATACAGACGCTGCAGACCCTTACAGCCTCAGACAAGAAGCAGAGGAGCGCTATGGCAGTCAAGATGCTCGATAAGATCGAGGAGACACCAGGTTTATTTAACCTCCTTTAGACCTCAGATGAAGCCCACTTCCATCTTGACGGAAAGGCGAACTCCAAGACAAATGTCTTCTGGGGGTCCTCTAGACCCAATGAAGTAGCCACTAAGCCCCTGCACTCTTCTAATTGCACGGTGTGGGCTGCAATCTCGGTCAGAGGCATCATCGGACCAATCTTCATCGAAGAATCTGGCGCAGCAGTGACAGTCATCAAGGAGCGGTATGTGGAGGTCCTCAAAACCTTCAAGAGTGAGCTCCATACCCTCTACCCGTCACTCATGAGCAATTTCTGGTTCCAGCAAGACGGAGCAAGTTCTCACACCTCAAACCTGTCCTGAGATTGGCTAAAACAGAACTTCGGAGGCCGAGTGATCAGTCTCAAGACTAATTTTGAGTGGCCACCCCATAGCCTGGACCTATACCCCCCATATTATTTCCTTTGAGGCTATCTTAAGGACAGAATGTACGCAAGGAAACCTAGAACCATCAAGGAACTCAAGGAAGCCATCAGGGAGGAGATGAGAGCCATTCTCAATTCAGTCTGTAAGAACGTCATGGACAACTTCGTTCTGCGCCTCAAGAAATGCATGGAGCTAAAAGGAGCCCATCTAGAACACATGCTGTAGAATGGAGAAAAAAAGGTCAAATACCCAAGTGTTTTGATATGATGTTGTGAATATAATAAACTAGCTATGCCCCAAAATTCATTTCAGTCGGACGAAACACTAAGAAACGAGGTCTAATTAGATTTGGGACCAGTTTTTTTGGGTCACCTTGTATATATATATATATATATATATAGAGAGAGAGAGAGAGAGAGAAAGGTGAATATATATGTATATTATATGTATGATTATTGACTTCTAATAATACAATAATAACATTAAGATTATTTGTATAATTTTGATTATTCGATCTACTGTTCTCATCTTGAGTGTAATCATTACAACGTTTTGACCGCTGTAAGCCTCGGCCTTCTTCAGGTGTATCTTTTCGAACTCAGGAATATTTCTGTTGAACTCGGGAATCTGGACAGAACCTGTTATTTAATGCACGGGGGTAGCATGCTCTCGTTCCGTCAGCCATGACTGGGAACAGTCTTCAGTAATTTGCAATTCTTCATATCGCCCGCACCGAGGATTGAACCTTCAACCTTCAGATGACTATCACTTAGAACTGAATTTAACTTAGTACTATACTCACTGACCTTACGGATAATATAATACAGGTTTAAGTTTA
>OY744517.1:178769540-178829540 GCA_963556195.1 Sepiola atlantica
CGGCGAATATCGGCACTTCTTCAGAATCACCCCGCCATGAAAAAAACCGCTTAATTATTTTTTAAATAGTGGAATGTTCGCGTGTGTACGCGAATAGACAAGACGCTGATAAACACGATGCATTTTGATAACGGACAAATAGTTTCTATTTTATTTTTTCACATATTTTACTTATTACTTGTCGTCAATAATTGCATGTCTGCACTAGAATGTGGCGCCACAAAAAAAATGGTCACAATTTAAACATTTGCGTTCTTCGAGAATCAACTTTTTGCAGATTTTGTTAAAAGTTAAATAATCACATGCATTTCCAAAGTTTCGTATCTTATTAAAATCTATTCACTAATGGAGATTTGGTATCTGTCTGCCTGAAGCCAAAACTATACTATTACTTCTATTAATGTACTAGTGTACTATGTTTTAATGCTCAATTCAGTTTACTATACTATTTCAGACTAATGTATTACTTTTCAATGCTTAATTCAGATGGAGGTTAGTGTAATATCTGTTCTGTTGTCATGGTACCATCTTTCCAGTCATTACCTTTTCCATTTCAATTTTTTGGGATAGTGTAGTATCTGTTCTGCTGTTATGATACCATCCTCCCAGGCATTAATCCCTCCTTTTTTAGGGGGTAGTGTAGTATATGTTCTGTGGTTATGATACCATTATCTCAGGTATTACACCATCCTTTTGTTTTTGTTTTTATTTGTGGGGGGGGGTAGTGAGGTATCTGTTCTGCTTTCATGAGATCATTGTCCCAGGCATTACCTGCCCCTTTGGGGAGCCGTGTAGTATCTATTTTCATGAGAATATCTTCCCAGCAATTATCTCCTCACTTGGGAGTAGTGTAGTATTTATTAGTTCATCATGACACCATCCTGCCAGGTATTATCTCTCTCTTTGGTGGTAGTGTAGTATATGTTTGTTCTTACCATCCTCCTAGGTTACCATAATAAATGCGACTGGAGGAACATATATTTGCTAGCACAAATAATTAATGTTAAAAGATAAACTGGGAAGCAAGTGATTAGACAAAACCGAACAGAATTGAATTTGGAGATAGTTGATCCCCTTAACCGTGGAGACAGGAGAGAGAGAGAGAGAGAGAGAGAGAGAGAGAGAGAGAGAGAGAGAGAGAGAGAGAGAGAGAGAGAGAGAGCTTGCGAAATATAAAAAAAATCTGACAAAGAAAAATTTAATGTATAGAAGAAGAACTACACTTTCTTTTTAGTCGTTTCGTTTCTTTTAAATAGTCTTGCGAAATCGTGATATTAAAAACAAAGAAAGATACAAAAAACCGTAAAACACACCCGGGCAACGTCGGATAGGGAAAGCTAGTTTAAAATAAAATAGAAATAAAAACTACTTTCATTTGTATAAACTTTTATTCACACCAAACACGGCATATTGCCACTGTGACGCAAGGGACTACTATGATTAGGGGCCAGATTTATAAGGGAAATTCAAAGTCAGGGAACCAGGGATCAGGTAGAGAATATCAAAAGCAAGCGGTTCGAGTAAAAAAAGCTATTATAGTTTAATTATTTTCGGCATCTGAGGACCTCTACCATGAAGAGGTGGGATTTTGCTGCTAGTCGAGTTTGTCGGGTGTATTTCTGTTGAGGGGAAAACGTGCAGTAAGTTCATCGGAGCACATTCCGTGGAAGTATTTGTAAAAACACAGGGATGGCTCAACGATGCGATGAGACAGGAGCTGGTGCTTGGTAGACAGTGCGGGACCTCTTAGGTTAGATACACTTTTTCGTACCTTGTCTACGAGGGCGAGATCAGTGGTTGGGGCACCAGCCTAGATGTGGCAACAATATTCCATGCATGAGCGAATGCTGCTTTGTAGAGAGATCGGATATTGGCAGGTATGAAAAGTTTTCTAGACAGTTAGAGGAAACCTACAATCTTTGCAGCATACTTATCAGTATATTCTATTTATTTATTCTAATTTATATTCCCTGTACATGTTAGGCCGACGTATTATTCGCATATCCTTCACATAACAAATAGAAAAAAAATACAGTGTTTAGTTATATTACTATAGAAGTTGTTAAGTTGCATCATAATCACGCGTAAGTATAGTAATATATTCCATGAAAAATGCCAGTATACTGAAATCATATGCCCTTAATAGGGTTAAGATGAAAATTCATATACACTAAATGTAGAGAAGCAAGGAAATTCTCAAACTGTTACACTTTTATTGTCATTAATTAAGGGTATGACTACATATCAACCAAACTATTTCATAATCACATCACTACAGTATAAATCTCTATGCATGAGTGGATGAAGTGTGTGAGGTGCGCTGAAGAAAAATTTCTACTAGTAAAATACATAGCCCTGTTGTGCTCGCATATCCTTGATGACAATAACAGTGTAAAAATTTGGGATTTTCCTTGCTTTTGTACATTTAGTGTATATGAATTTTTATCTTAACCCTATTAAGGTCATATTATTTCAGTATACTAGCATTTATTATGGAATGTCACTACTTTTGTAAAAGCCTATGCCTCAATACAGTGGTCATTTTTTTAACGATTTTTTGCAATTTTCTGGAAAACTTAGGTATATGGTAAACTGAAATTAAAATGCCATCAACTAGACCCTAGAACCTCTATCGGCAAAAAAATCAGCTGAATCCATCAAATAGTTGATGAGATACAGGGTTGCACATATGTAAGTACGTACACACGGATAACATGATTTCATGATTGAACTTTCTGGATCTCTGGGTTGCCTTGACTAATGATGCTGAAATTCTACACACTTATAGAACCTATCAAATAAAACATTTGTGCAAAGTTTTAACTAATTTGGTTTATTGGTTTTTGAGTTATTATTGACCAAAGAAATGAGATTTCCAGCATAGGCCATTCTTGAAGTCTATTAAGGAATAGAGCGCTCTCGCGCCTCCCTTGATTTACAATGTTTATTACATAACAAATACGTTGCAAATTAGTATAACTATAAAAAAGAAATACATATAATAATAACTATCATGTTGCACACTAGCTTGTTATCGGAATGCATCGATTTCTAAGAATATTTGACTATGTGAGTACCACGCCAAACATTGGAAGACTTTGTTTAGAATGGTTTAATTGTATAGAGGAACCCGAATATTCTTTATTTAAATGTTTCCATATATATTCAATGCATTTTTGTTTTTATTTACATTTTGGTTTTAACACCTGAAAATAATTCCTTTTCTTCTGAGTTTAAAATGGAAACCAAACTTCTTGTATTCGATTTCCGGTCTCGGCGTAAACAGCATTTCCCTCGGGTATTTTCTTTTATGATGCAACGAATAAAAACATTAAAAAAGTGATAACACCTGCAAAGAATTTCACTCCTTCGAGCCTAAAAATAGAAACCGCGTGTCTTCTGTTGTATTTTCTGCCTCGGACTAAACCTTCGCTGAATTATTCGTAATTGTATAATATTATATCTTTCTGTTACTATATCGGTTTTTGTCCGGTTATCAGAGTGGTGAGGATATTCTTAATAATAATTTACTGCATACAAAGCATAAAGAAATAATAAATTATGTTATGTAATTGATTTGAACTATCATTGAATTTGAAACGAAAATTCTCCTTGGCTTTTTGGCTAGGAGCAAAGTGTAGTATTTGCTTCAGTACTACATTTTCAGCACAACAGTGGCTTTGTTGGTGTCGGGCTGCGATATGATTATGTTAAGTCATAGGAAGTCACCATTCCACAGGTTTGACCTTGTCTTTGAGAAGGGGTGAATTTATTGCTAATCCACTGTAGTACCTTACCAGGAATGCTGACGGGGCTGACGTTTCGAAACCCCACCTGACATTGTGTCTAACCTCCTAGAAAAAGGTAAATAACTACATTTTTTGTAGAAGAGCCGCACCACTAATGGAAAAATGAGTTTTGCGAGAAAAATGTCTTGCCAGTATGCGCAGTGTGCACACACGCCTTTGACCTTATTTTGTGAGTAAGTTCAAGAAATGTCGTGTTATGGTTAGTGTTAGAGTTAGAGTCCAGGAATTCACGTTGAAATCGATAGAACCTTCAATCTCGCCGTACAAAATGTAGAATAAACGTCACTGTGGAACGCCTCGCGGAATGGTAGACAGTTCTGTGTGACTTGATGTGGATGCAAAATAACAAGAGAAACGATCCATTTATGCACATACTAAATGACTTGAATTTATTCCATTTATATGATGAAATAATGAAATGTTTTTTCGATAATCCGCATTTTGTCTGTTTTTCTTTTTTGGCTAGCATTGGTATATTCTACAAAAGTTCCTGAATTTGTTCAAACTATGTTTTAAATCAACATTTGAATTTATTAAATTATTTTTAGGTCCTATACTCTTTGTAATGGATTTGAATAATACATTAATTCATGTATACATGAGCTTTTGTAGTTTCTTCAAAATCAATTGCCTTTTCGTACTTTGTCAACTGAAATGAACAGAACTCTGTAAAACAATAATTATGGTAAACTGTAGTTTATTTAGAACTTTTCATCATGTTACAAACACGATTAAATATTAATCTTGGTTCTTGGGATTAATTAAGACTAATGCGGAATAATACATAAATGGATTAAATAATCTAGTTTTTTGTATATAAAAATGTAAAATGTACTCTTTTTTCAGATCAATCGATTCAATTGATATATGCTACTAAATTCTCGTGTGACGATATGACAAATGGTGCTTTTTGGCAAAAGTTGGACTAAACCATATATCAGGTTGAAAAGAAAGTAATGTTGTATTTTTTACTTCATCACTTTGCAGCCTTCTAAGTTGTACACAGTTCTAGATTGTTTGGTGAATTGATCTCTTGATATCTTGCTTTCTCTTTCAGATATAGTAATTAGTTGGATATTAAGTTTAACGGTCTCAGCCGTCAAAAAATGGATGTTAGTGAGGAGCTCTATGAATTCAAAAAGGAAACTCAGCTGCAGAAGCTACAAGGAATATATCTATGGGATAAATGTTCTGAATGATCGAAAATGTCAACGGTGGTTTGCAAAGTTTCATTCTGGAGAATTAACCTGTCAGATCGGCGACGTTCGAGAAGGCGAAAAACAATTGATAAAGACGCCATTAAAGACGCTGTGGAGGCCAATCCAAAGTTAACCAGCAGAGAATTAGCTCAACAATTCAATACAACCCAAACCACAATTATTTCATGCCTTCACGAGTAAGGAAAAGTCTCAAAAGTTGGACTTTGGGTTTCCCATGATTTGACCGACGCTCAACGAAATCAAAGATTGACTGTTTGCAAATCTTTGCTTTCCAGGAATCATCGAGAACCATCTTTGCAAAGAATTGTGACAGGAGATGCAAAATGGGTCCTTTACACGAATACCCAACGTAAAAGACAATGATTAGACTGAAACCAAAGTCCACAGACTGTTCCAAAACAAGGAATACACCCAAAGAAGGTTATGCTCTCTTTATGGTGGGACATAAGAGGACTGATTCATCATGAGTTACTAGAGTCTAATCAAATAATCACAGCAGTAAAATATTGTTCGCAGCTGGTTGATCTAAGAATTGCTCTATCAAAATAACAACCATCATTACTCAATAGGAAGGGTATAGTGCTTCAGCATGATAGCGCGAAACCTCACACAGCAAAACTACCCCAAGAAAAGATCATAGGTTTCAATTGGGATGTTTTGCCTCATCCACCTAATTCACCTGACATTGCTCCATCCGACTAGCATATTTTCCGTTCGTTGCAGCATCACTTAAATAATAAAATTTATGAAAATGACGACCAACTCAAAAAAGACTCACATTTTTTTTCTAAAAAATCAGAGAATTTTTTTGAACAAGGCATCAAGAAGCTAGTTGATCGTTTGTCATAGAAAATGGGGGAAATTATTTTATAGATTAAACATACCCTAATGTTAACATTTCAGATGAAATAAATGTGTTGGACAAAAAACGACATTACTTTCTTTCCAACCTAATAGATTTCGATAAAGTTTACGAAATAACCCATTAAAGAGAATTAATAAATAAATGAGGTGGAAAAATTATATTGTAGAAGAAAACATATTTATTATTTAGTAATATAGAAAAGAATTTCTATTCTTGGATAAAGTCGGCCACAGGTAAAGTTGATATTGAAAGTCAACCTGATTGCTTAATCTGCTGCTTTTGTTTGTTTTCTTAAGTTCCGAACGAGTACGATTGAATTTAGAAATGCTTATTTTGTTTTAGTTTTTAGAAAATGTTTAATTTCATCAATCGTTTATTTAAAGTAATAGTACCTATAAAGAAAGACACGTTTTTCACCGCATTAAATATAAAAAATTGAAAATATTTACGCAATTTAATTAAAATATTTAATTAAGTTTAGCACATTTAAAACATTGGTTATATATCTTTTTTCGTAAAAAAACTAATTGAGGCAATGAGACTAACTATCCGCTTTGTTTCTTTAATGAATGTACTTAAATTTTCTCAATTAAGATAAATACTATTATTACTAAGTACTTGCAGGAAGACCCGACGTTGCTCGGGATTTAATGTACCTTTTCACTATGCTCATGACTCCATAATTGTTTGTTTTACTGTCCCCATCTCCCGTTTCGCCCCCAATATAGTCGGAAGAAACTGAAATGTGGGAAACGTCTCTGAATAAGTAACTGGCATACGTATTTGAAGTTTTAAGAGGATTCTGTCTATATGGGTCACTTAGAGTCGGGGGCACGTGAGTATATGGCATGTAGACGGAAACGTAGATATTCGAAATCACTTCTATTTTCGTTCCGAAGAATTTTATACATATGATATAAATTTCATCAGAATAGGATATATTTGAAGATTTAAAATAGGTCCGGTCACTATTAACCCTCTTGGGTATAGAGGATACTTAGATATTCATGATCACTTTCGTTGTCTTCCCCAGAAAATTTTATGAATATTAAATTTCACAAAAATAAAATATATTTAACATTTTAAGGAGGCTATGCCCTAATAGTCCACTTAGGGGTGCACTTAGAGATTCTGGACGATTTCTGTCCGGTGAATTTTACATAAAAAATACACATTTAGATTTTATGTAGATTCTCTAACCTTTATTTCTATAGGGAACACATAAACATAACAAACACACACCCATTAAGTTTTATATGGATAGACTAGCACGACCCGTGTCACGGCGTTGCCTTGAAAAATATACTTAATCAAGAATTTTGAGGCCCCAATATTAAACCATGGATATGATTTACTCTGTTATATATAACTCAATATCTATATGTGTGTGTGTCTGTGTGTTCCCTATAGAAAGAAAGGTTCGATAATCTACAGTGATCCAATCCCGAGTAACGCCGAGTCTTCTTGTTAGTATTGATATAGTCGGGTTCTCCACCTAGTATTTATATATTCACGTTTTCTGAAATACTTTGTAAGTAAAAACGTAAAGTAAAAAAAACATCAACATGTTGCGTTAAAGGTATATGCGAAACTAATCCCAACTGTAAATTCTAAAAATAAGTGTGTTTGTTATTTCCACCGAGAGTGATTCTATATTTTCTTGTTTATTCAAGAAATTCCGGCCCCAACATTAATCCCGGCTAAGATATACAGTGTTATTTCCTAGTTTCATAACCGTAAATATTATTGTATTTGTTTTTATGGTCAACTAGAATAGTCGTCGATTTGTTTTTTTGTAGAATACGATCAGGAAGCGAAATATTGTATATATTTATTTATTCTGGAATACTTCGTAAGTGAATAAATAAACAACATGTTACCTTACAGTGCTATGCGGAACTAATCCTCCATTGTAAATTCTGAAATAATTGTGTGAGTGTGTTTGCTTGTTTGTTTTCCGCCCGGTTTTACTGAAATTTAAAATAAGTGTGTTTGTGTGTTCCCTATAGAAAGAAAGGTTCGACAAAAAAAAATTGATTTGTTTTTTGCTTAATCAAGAAATTCTGGGCCCAACATTAATTCCGGCTAAAATATTCGGCGACAGTGTTATTTCCTAGTTTAGTCACCGAAAATATCATTAGTTTTTTTTACAATTCGCTATTAAATAGACATGAAACATATTCAAAAGAGCATTGAAAAATTCGTTGATGTGCTTGTTTATTTTAAGAATACGATCAGGAAGCGAAATAAGGAATATATTTATTTATTCTGGAATACTTCGTAGGCAAATAACAAAGCAACACGTTGCGTTAAAGTTCTATGCGAAACTAATTCTCCATTGTAAATTCTGAAATAATTGTATGTGTGTGTGTTTGTTTGTTTCCGCCCAGATTTACTGAAATCTAAAAAAAGTCTGTGTGTAAAAAAAAACCAACTACATATTACGTTAAAGTTTTTCTCCGCCAAAGGTGAATCTGTATTTGTTTTGTTGGTGAACTTGAATTGTCGCCGATTTCTTTTTTGCTTAATCAAGAAATTCCGAGCTCACCATTAATTCCGGCTAAGATATACGACGACAGTGTTATTTACTAGATCCGTCACCCAAAATATTATTAGTTGTGTACTTAGAAACACATGAAGCAAATTGATTTAGACAAGTACGATCTACTGCAGACATCCTAACGGTCACCTCTGAACGCATGTATCAAACACTCGACAAGGCAGGTGAAGCTAGGGCAGTAGCGCTTGATATATCCAAGGCCTTTGACAAGGTAGACCAGAACAATGAACTTATTTAAAGAATAAATATATTCATATTTTAAAAATTCAAAAATGTAAAAATTCATGACAACCCCTTTTATTATTAAGAAGTAATTTAATGTTTGCTGTGTTACCTACGCGAATTACGCAAACGAATACATTTGACATAATATTCCTAATCAAGTAATGGGTTAATTGTATTCCGTGATAATTAATTAATAAATACTAAACATTTAATTAAAATGGGTTGATTTTGATGAATTTGTAAGTGAATGGAGGGGTCAAAACCCATAGTCTCACTGTTCGACGGATCTCGTTTGTTACTTTATAGCAGACGTGTTTTCCAGGGCTCTGCCCTTCTTTACGATGGCCGTGGCGAAGCTCATCTTCAAGTCTATTATACCATTAAAAACGGATTTTATTTAATAAGTATGCTTGGATTTTGACTTAAAAAATAACGCATTAAACATTACGCTTAATAATATAGATTTATTAATCTTAATATATTTTCAGGTATTTGTATAGTATCTTTTCTGTTGTCATGAGACTATCCTACCATACATTGCCTCCTCCTTTAGGGGGTTCTTTATTATATGTTCTTTCATCATGATACCGGCCTCTGAGGGATTACCTCCTCTTTGTATTTTCTAATATAAATTCCATAATTGACTGACAGAACATATTTTATAGTTTGGTTCTACGTTAAAAATAAGATATACAAAGCAGTCTAGCCAAATAAGTAGACTCGCAACATCTGCTTACAGATCCTCCGTATAACGTTTATAATCACCAGGTAAAGAACAAGAACAAGTGGTTGAAGAAAACATTGGAAATACTTTAAATCTCAATCATCGACAAGAGACACTTCTCGGAAACGATCATAAGAACAAATACAGGTAAACTTCTATATCTCGAACTTGATGGGACTGAAAATAAACTTCGAGATATCCGAGGGTTCGAGAAATCGAAGTTTGAAATTGACACCAATAAACGGTTGGGAGCGCCAACTGACTTCGAGATTTGCGTTGTATTCGAGACATCGGTGTTCGAGATACCGAAGTTTACCTGTAACTTTCGCGTTTCTTCAACAACGTAAATACAATGACATGAGACTATCCTCTAAAGGTTTACCTCCTCTTTTAGAGGAAGTATATTATATATTATGTATCTGTCTGAAGTCGAAATATAGTCTGAAATCGTATGGGGAGAATTACTCCTTCATACTTGAAAATAACAAACGTATTCAGATTAATATAATTGAGACAATAATCTAAATATATATTTAGGGGAATGCTAGTGTAGTATCTGTTCTGTTGTCATGATACTACCTTTAGGTAGCAGTGGAGTATATATTCGTTCGTTAATACCTTCCTTTCAGTCATCACTTCCTCTTTTTAAGGAGAGGCAGTGTAGTATATTTTCGTTCATCATGATGCGATCCTTCCATTGTAGCAAAATAATTATTAACGTCTTTACAGATATAATAATTTTAATATATGTTTTGGAGGAATGTAAGTGTAGTATCCGTTCTCTTGTCACGAGACGTGTCCTTCTAGCCTCTTTCTTTGAGAGATAGTTTAGTACATATTCTTTCATCAATAGACCACTATCCGAGTCATTATCTCCTTTTTAGAGAGTAGTGTAGTATATATTCGTTCGTCCATATACCATTTCTCCCAGTCATTATCTTTAGAGAGGGAAGTGTAGTATATGTTTGTTCGTCAATATACCACTCACCCAGTCATTAACTCCTCATTATGAGGAAATAGTGTAATATTCTTAACATCTTCATAGATTTTGTTCTTGTTTAGTTTAAATTTATATTCATGTAACAAATTCTGTACGCTCTTTATACATTGGAATACAATTTACAACTGACCAGAAAGACAAATTCTGAACTACATTTTTATGAAAAAATATTTACTTTGTTATTTAAGTCTTGGTGAAATAAAAATAGATAAATGCATAAAAGTAATAAATATAATAATTGAATATTTATTCTTACTTGTCACTTTTTAAACAATGAACGGGAAAAGATCTTTATCCTGAATATCACACATTTAAAACCAAAGTAAATGGGGAAAATGTCTGATCTTAAAATTTGGGATTTTGAATTAATAAATATGAAAATACATTAATAAAGAAACGCATGATGGCACGCGGTGACGTCACACCATTTACAATTGTAAAAATTACGTTAGCGTGTTAAGAATTGAGTGTCTGTACGTTTTTTCTAATCTATATTACTTATTTAATTAATGCACGATTACTGACGATCGAATATCTCCTGAAACTGCAGTAAAGTGGTAAAGTAAATCAAATTTATTATTGTTATATATATTTAAAAATTTAACAGACATTTTCCATATGTAGAGACAAACGATATCTCCTGTAAACGAACCTACGGTTATGTTTTAAGTGAATCAAGGGTTTCCTCAAACCGAATTTCTTTGCCATTTTCTGGAATCCATCTTAATGAATTACACATAGTCGGACTTTTCTTTTGTGTCCATTTTTGACAAGGGGAAGACTTTTCTCGAAATATCAAATGATTTGTAATCATCACCCGGACATCACACACAGCTAACACCATACTTTCTGTTCATGTAAGATTGAAAATAGAAATAAATAGATAATTGTAAGTCCTCTCCTTCGATTTTTATTTTTGTTTTTCCAGCTTCCCATCAATCCGGCACTCTGCATTGCCTTCAACCTTCTTAATACATTTATTATAATTCCCAGCAATGCTTCAAGCAAACTACCATTCTCTCTCCCCTCTCTCACACACACATTATATATATATATATATATATATATATATATATATGTGTGTGTGTGTGTGTTTATGTATGTATGCAAGTGTGTGTGCTTATGTATGTATGTATGTGTGTGTTGTATGTATAAGTATGTCTGCATGTATTAACTGTCTTTTGTAAATACGTTATAGGAAACACCTGGCGCGTAAAAGAACCATCTCTGCTAGTTTCACCAGCGACGAGTTATTTTCATTAAGTTTCCATTCGATAAGAAACGTATGAGGTGTGCTTACCTATCAGCTTACAGAAGAGCAGGTGGAGATTTTCTACCAACGTAAAGAGGTGAGATGAACAAGTCTTTACGGTTTTCCTCACACGTTGTATGACTAAAATTACTTATACACCGACCGATTGGTAATTGCTCCACTACAGCTCAACATAAGACTGATGTATAATTTTCAGGTGCTATTTTGTTGCCCGTTTCACGAATGACAGATTAAGAGATTTCTTTTTTATTAAATGAAGTGATTAGAAACATCAGAGAAGAGGAAAAGAAGAAAAAGAAGAAAAAAGAAAATGCAGAAGAAAGAAAGGAAAAGGAAAAAAAAACAAGATTAAAAAAAGCGCTTCCAGAAAGAAAGATTAAGAAAATGGAGGAGCGGCTGTTAAACATTAAATTAAGAGAAATAAGAAAAGTAAACAGAGGAAAAGAAGAAAATAGAGAATCCGCAGCAATATAAATAGAAAATGAAGAAGACGAACACGAATCAATAATAATAAAGAAGAAATAACAGAAGAACAAAAAGAATAAGCAGAAGTTTCTATAAAAATCATAAGGAAAAAAACGAAGAATCAACGAAGAATAAGACAAATAAATGTCAACGGAAAAAGAAGAAAAAGAAGAAAGGTCAAAAGAATAATAAGTAGATTTAAAAGAAAAAAAATTATAAACGTAAAAGAAGACAAGAAAGACTCAATATAAACACAAATAAATACAAAAACAACAGAATGAAATATGAAGAAGTAGCAGAAAAAGAGTAAACAGAATAATAAGAGTCAACAGTAGAGAAATAAGAGTCAACAACATATAAAGAAGAGTCATAAGCAAACGAAAGATCAACAGTAAAAAATAGTCAGGAAAAAGTGTCAATAAACAAAAGAGAAAAGAAAACGAAAATCAACAGAATGAAGAACAGAAGAAGCGTCGAGGGGGAAGAGAAGTCAAAATAAAAGAAGAGAAGAAGAGAAATTTCAATAGCTAAAGAAGACAAGACAGAAAAAAGAAGAAGAAAGACAAACAAGGATCAAGAAAAAAAGATAAGAGCCAAAAGAAAAAAATAAGAGTAAGTATAATAAGAAAGATGAGTCAAAAGAAAAAGAAGAGGAAGAATCAAAAGGAAAAAAAACTCTAAAGAAAAGAAGAATTAATGGAAAATGAAGAAAAGATAACAGATAATAAGCGAGTCAAGAGTTAGAAAAAAGTCAGTAGAAGAGGTCAAGAAATAAAATAAACAGAGTCAACAAAAAAGAATGAGAATAAGAATCAAAAGACACGGATTAGGAGTGAAGTAAAATATCAGAGGAAAAAGAATGATAATAAACAGAAAATGATAAGAAAGAAACAAATGGAAAGGAACAGAACAAAAATTAACAGAAAAAAAGCATTAAGAACGAGAAGATTCAACCGAAAAATGTAGAGAAAGGAGAAGAAGCAGCAAGTGATGAAGGAGAAGGAACAGATAATCAGGAATCGCTGGTAGAAGAAAAAGAGTCGACAGAGCATGTATAAAGAAAAATAAGTGATAGGGTGAAATAGAGAGTCAGAAAGAAAAACGAAGAAGAAGAGTTAACAGAAAAACTCGGGAAAAACGAATAATCAAGAGAAATAGAAAAGTGAACCGAAAAAAAGAAGACTCAAGGGAAAAGGAGCAAAAGAGAAAAAGGAATATTGATAAAAGGAACATACAACAGAAAAGATAAGAGAAAACAGAGTACGGCAAATAGAGAATGGTGAAGAAAAATCACGAGAAAATGAAGATTCAACACATCAAAAGAAATAAGTATCAAAAGAAAACAGAGAAAATAGAAGAATCAATAGTAAAAGGAGAACGCTAAAGAGAAAATGGAAGACGGTTAACAGAAAAAGAGAAGAATGAAATAGAAGAAGAACAACAATAGTCAAGTGAAGAAGAGGTTAAAGAAGAGGATGAATCAAGAGAGAAAATAGAAAAAAAGAAGCACAATGTGAAAAAGTAGTCTACAGAACTAAAAAAGAGGCAGGGAATGGAAATAACAGAGAACGAAGAAAAAAAGAGAAAATAGAGAGGAGCCAACAGAAAAAAAGCAGATTTAGAATAATCTACAAAAACTCAAAATCAACGAAAAAAGGAGAAAAACGAATACAATTCAAGAGGAAAAGGAAGAAGATTAAACAGAAATAAGAGAAAGAGAAGGACCATCAGAAACAATAAAGAATGAAGAGAAAATAAAGATGAGTCACAAGAAAAGAATAACATAGAGAAGAGTCGACAAAAAGGAAACATAATCAAAGGAAATAAAGGAAAAGAAGAACATTAATCAAGTGAAAAAGAAGAGAAATGAGAACAAAAACCAAGAGAATAAGAAGAAACAGTGATAAAAAGATGAATCAGTGGAATAGAAGAGTCAACTGAAAAAGAAGAGTACATAGAAAAAAAGAATATTCAGTATGAAGTAAAGGCGACTCAGGAGAAAAGACGAAGCCCCATGAGATAAAAAGGTAACAAGAATGGAGGGACAAAAAGAAACACAAACTGAAAATTGAAGAAACGAAATTAAAAAGAAGATTCAACAGTAAAAGAAAAAGAAGTAGAAGAATCAAAAGAACAAACTATGGGTCAACTTAAAAAATGAAAGCTCAAGTGAAAGGAAGAAGATTAAACAGAAAGGAAAAGAAAGGTAATGAGACTTAGAAAAAAATGAAGAAGAATCACAAGAGAAAAGAAGTCAATAGAAAAAGAAGAGAAAAAAACAGAAAAAGGTGAGAAATAGAAAAGTCAACAGATTAAAGGGAAAGAAAACAAAGAGTCAACAGAAAAGAAGAGAAAAGAAAAGGAAAATCAGGAGAAAATTAAAAAAGGAGAGTCAACAAAAAAGGGAGAAACATTAATGATAATCCCAGGAAGAACAAGTCAACAGTAAAAGAAGAAGAAACAAGAAAAGAAGAAGATCAATCAAGAGAAAACGAAGAATAGTAAACAAAAGTAGAAGAAGAGTCAAATGAATAATAAAAGAATTCCTCATGAGTAAGTTGTTTGAATCTGTGATAGAAGTTCTCATTAGCTTCAGCAACAGCAATATACTTAGTAACACGCAATATTGATTTCGTTCTGCAAAGTCAACTGCTAATGTGCTGACTGTAATATCGCATAGGATCAGTGGATCTCTCAATGGGACTTTATTTCTAGGGCAATAGTTTTCGACATGTGAAAGGGCTTTGGTTCTTCCTTGTAGATATTCACAGCAAGAAAAAATATTCTACCACAACTGAAATAACTTTTCTTTTTTTCCCTTCGGGTGCCAAGTGTCAGGCAGAATTTCTATGAACATACGTTCTTTCTATAACGTCTAATTTGTAAAACAAATTATCACGGGACTACTTCCTCGCAAACTATAACATAGTTGTCTTCAAATCCAATGTTTATAAATACTTGTCATAAATCCTCGCCATAAGTAATCAAACTTTATTCATTTCATTCATCGTTTCCTATCCTCTGAAAATATTCTTCATCATTCAACTGATAATTCATCTTACTACCTTTTATCCTCAAGTGGCTTTTGGTCTCATTAGTAAAAAATTACTTAACGTTTAAAAATTTAATCAACTCAACTTCAAAAACGATTGTAATCTGTTGGTGCGAGGTACAGAGAATGTGGTGAGTGGTGCATGTCTTAAGGACATCTTTATTTGCTTGTCCGCAAGGAACCGTGACGCAGTGAATATAGTACTAAGTAAAATTCAGTTCCAAGTGATAGTGATCTGAAGGTTGAAGGTTCAATCCTCAGTGCGGGCGATACGAAGAATTGCAAATTACTGAAGACTTCTCCCAGTCATGGCTGACGGAATGAGAGCATGCTACGCCCGTCAATTAAATAAAGGGTTCCGTTCGAAATTCTATCCGGATTCCAGAGTTCAACAGAAATATTCTCGAGTTCGTAAAGATACGCCTGAAGAAGGCTGGAGGTTACAGCGGCTGAAACGTTCTGAAGATAACACTCAAGATGAGAACAGTAGTCCGAATAATCCCTCTATGACTAAATTACGATTCTATCAATCTGATATTCTGTGTTTCAATTGTTTTATTTTTCCTTTAAAAACTGACAGAACTTTCGTTAGAACCTGATGTGTGTTAAATAGCATTGAAATCACATGTAAAATAAATGACGAGGTGGTTAATTCAAAAGTAAAGCCACCCCTCCGCAACACTGAAAATTAAGCAAACAGAGTAGTATAGATAACACTATGTGATGAACGCCATTCGTCCAACGACTAAAGTCAAGAAAAAGCTTTCCCTGCCATGTCAAGCCCCTTAGCAACATTTAAAGAAGAAACCAGACTACAGCTGTGGACCAGACGGTTAAGGAATGGCCCTCCTACAAATATGTGAATCCCCCTTCTAATGCTCGCCCGGCTGGTTTAGAAGCATTCTGGATTTAGTGGAGGCATCCAAACCCCCTGAGAACAGGGATGGGCGATCAAAATTACTATGATGAGATGGAGCTACAAAACTGACCCAACCATCTGCTAATGTGGAGAAATAGAACTATACGATGCAACACTGCCTTGCCTGCCCTCTCCTACTCAACCTAGTACAGCTTGAAAGATCTTGCAGAGTACGACAAAAATGCAAAGGACTGCGTAAAATAGATCTAACGCGACTATGATTATGGTCTTAGAAGATTGATAACTTTTATGAATTAACTCTTATTAGGGAGGCTTTCGGGGCATAATAATTTACACGGATTTTAAGTAATTTACATATGGTTTAATTTGAAGAAAATACGAAGACACATTTTATCTCCAAAATTCCTAAATCTTATAAGACAATTTGAACTTGTAGTGGATTAACCTACGAAATGTCATGTTCGTAGGTCTAATAGCTTAAACGTATTTAGCGAACAGACAAATAAATATAAACACGTCACCCATATGAGTATCGATCAGTTTATTTATTTTTAGTAAATCTTAAACTGCGTTTGTTTCTATACTTTATATATCTATTACTGCCCCAGTAAACATACGTAATCCTTTTCTGTTCTGTTTCTAAATTTTTGAGTTGAGGATTGATACTTTAGATTATTTGGATTATTTGGACTACTGTTCTCATCTTCGTTTCGGCCGAGATAATCCACGACCTTCTTCAGGTGCGTCTTGTCGAACTCTGGAATCATTATGTCGTCTCGGGAATCTGTGTGGAATTTTAAACGGAAAAATGTATTTAATTCACGGGGTTAGCTTGCTCTCGTTTCGGACCTGTGACGCAACGGATCAAAGTGCTAAGTAATAATCAGCTGTACGTGAATGTCTTCTGGATATTGAAGGTTTAATATTCAGTACATGCAATGCTTAGAATACAATTATGAATTACTTAAGACTTCTACCCGGTCATGACTGACGAAACAAGAGCAAGCTACACCTTGGATGAACTAAAGAGTTCTGTTCGAAGGTTACGCTTTGAGAATAACATCCAAAATAAGAACAGTAGTCCGAATAATAATCCATCTTTGTTATTCGTTAGCTTTTTATTTCCTTGGTTTGCGTTTTCAATTTACATTGTCGCTGCTGATTATGATTTTCACCAATTTCTTGCGAGTTTCAAATGAAACATTTTATTTAATATTTTTTACTTTAATCGTGCCGCCGCCATCTTAGTTTTATATTTTTTCAATTTCATGTTCATTGTTCATTATTCTATTTTAGTCTCTTTCAAGGAAATCTTCCTTCTCTCAGTATTTCTATATTTCGTTTCTATACTAATTTGCTGTTAATTGATTTATTTGTTCTTTCTTTTCTTTTTGTTGTTTGTAGATTCATTTGTTCTAATCTTGCCTTTATTTCGTATTCTATTCGTTCTCAACTTTTATTATTTTTTATATTATTTTATTTCTTCGATTATTTGTGCGAATATTTATCCAATTTATTCTTTTTTCGCCCTCTTTTACTCCAGCATTTTGTTTTTACTTAATTTATTAATTAATTCATTCTTTACTATTCGCTTACTTCATTTCGACTACTTGTCGTTACTTTCTTTTTTAAATATGTATATTAATGAATCACCGCTTATCAAAGTCCAAGAGCCACTCACACATAAGGGTTAATGACATTGTAAATTGGATGCAGAACAATACTATGAAAGGATTGGAAAAACGGTAGAAAAGTACAGGATTTGATTACTTAAAAGGACGACTCAACAAGTATTTTATGGCATTGGACTTGAAGACGACTATGTAGTAGTTAGCAGGGAAGTACTTCCATAGTATTGGGTTCCACAGATGGAAAGTTCTTGGAAGGAAGCTCTGTTAATGGAAGTTCCTTTTGGTTCTAGGTACATAGAACAATAAAAGAACATTCCTTGGGTCGTGATAGTTAAATGGGTACTTGATCTGAAGGTTTTACATGGATTGTGGCTGAATAGAGCATCTACCATGAGCAACGTCTCTTCTGTGAGATGAGAGGTTGTAGAGAGGAGAGAAGAACATCCAACACACGGTGACGAAGTTGGATCTGGACTGTGTCAAAGCAAGAAAGCATGCTCGGAGCGGCATCATCCTTATGACGTATTTTTCTCATATAGAGGTAGAGGGTTGCCTCAGTAGTTAGCAACCTTCTGGAACGGAAGACTATTCCCACCATTTCTACAGCAACCTTAGTAACATATTTGATATAAGACTTCAATTTAAAGTCCGAAGTGAAAGTCAGTCCTAGGGGATTATCAAGACATTGGGGTTCTACAATGAATGAGTCATTCATTTAAACAAAACAAGGGTCTAAGCGTTTGTGGTGAAAGGAGAGAATTTCGGTTTTAGGGGAGTTGCTCAAAATCAGAAGAGAGAGAATCGCAAGGTTTTGGTAATCAGCGCTTCACTTTGTGCTGCCATAGAGAGTTATGGCGTCAAATAATCTCGAATAATGATTGCAATGATGATTCATGAAAATCAGGAAGAAAGTTAGACCAAAAATTAGACATTGAGGCACGTCGGCGTTGACGTCATATGCTTCTTTCTTTTTCTTTCAATATTTTGCCGTTATTGCTTTTTAAAATTTTTTATTTATTTATTTTTATTCAAAAATGAAGGCTAAAAGCAACTCGAGAGAAAAAAGGATAACTAGATTGTCAGTTAATTACGAAGAATATTATAGGAAGATTGAAAAGGATGAATCGATGAATGAAATGCGATTACTTATTATTATGACTACATTTGTTAACACTGACAGATTCAGCTCTCAAATAAAAGAGGTAATGGTTGCCACTTAGCGTAAATCATTGTTCTTCATATAAATAATTGAGCAGTCTATGCAATCGTAGTATCTATTGAAGATATTTGAAGATAACTACATGGCAGCCTGCAGTGAAGCAATCTTGTAGAACGCGTTCCACAGATGGAAATTCCGTTTGATTTTTGGCACATGGAGTAAGAAAAAAAGTTATTTAAAATTGTTGTAGATGGGCAAGTTCTTGCTGTAAATGTTTTGCAAGGACGTAACCTTATTTAATTTTATTTTGTCTTCCTTCCACTTTCACTTCCTTTCTTTCTTTCTTTCTTTCTTTCGTTCTTTTGTTTCTGCGGATATCTTGTATCTATTCAACTTCTCTTTTCTTGGAATTTTTTTTTTGATCCATCGATCCACTGTTTCTTTCTCCCTCTTTCTTTCTCTCTTTACTTCTTTTACTGTTTATGACTTCTTGAAACTTTTATTCTTTCCTTTTTCTCTTTCTGTATTTTTCTTTTCCTTACTTACCAGCATCTTATGTTTGTATCAGTATATTATTTCTTCATGCACCCCTTTACTCGACATTTTGTTTTAGACCCATCTGTTCATTTAGTCTATTTTTAAAATTATTCTTATTTGATTCATTTATTACTTTCTCTGGCATCGTCTTTCATTCATGTATTTCTTGCTTTTGTCAGTGTTGTTGCTGTAGCTTTTCTTTTCCTTCTTTCTTTATGGCATTTAGGGAACATGGATGACGATATTTGCGACGTACCCATGGATTAAGCTCTTAAGTAAAGGGGGTAATGGTTGCAATAAGCAATGAACACAAATATATTATAATGTCTTACCTCAGTGCCGAGCATGATAGCGTACGTGTGAGATAGCTCACTACTACCTTAAACCGGTAGGTTTCGAATCTCATCTTGAAATTCTAGCTATGTCTAGCTACACTCTCTGTGAATGACTAATATATATATATATATATATATATATATATATATATATATATATATATATATATGGGTTCGAGCCTTGCGACCGTCTGAGATAAACCTAGACTACGCAAGCAAGCGTCATAACCATATGGCCACGAGACATTACCACGTCAAGAAGGGAATTTAAGTTTTATTTATGCGAAGGGAGGCACATATAGAAAGACTAACTAGAGTATTCAACGAAGGTTGTCGGAATATGCCTTATACATATATAAATATGTGTGTGTATGTGTGTGCGTGCATAGATTATATATATATATATATATATATATATATATATATATATATATATATATATATATATATATATAAAGAGAGAGAGAGAGAGAGAGAGAGAATCATGCACAGACAGTGTGGCTCGACCTGGCTAGTATTTCGAGAGTCGAAGACGACGATACAACTGTCGATACTTTGTCTGTGGATAATTATTTCTTAAAGATATATGTCGCTCCCTATGTGGGGGCTTCACATTGGTGAAAAGAAAACATAATTCCTAACTAGCATTTAAGTTAAAATGCTTTTCCTTATAAATCATTGGATTTATTCAAAAGTATCGCAAACAAAATAAACAATTAAATGTATATTCCAGCACTAATGTGGAATTGGCTCAGTGGTAGAGCTTCCAGACTTTGTGGTCCTGGTTTCGAATCTCGTTAGATTTCGTTTACTGGCGATCTTTGTTGGCGCAAGGGATCAAATACTTGGACGACTGAATGACCCATCTGTATGCGACCGGTCATTTCGGTTACGAATCTTGGCGTGAATACACTGTCTAGGTCAACCACACTGATAAGTCGTAGACTACAAAACAGCTGTGAGTAGATTACTATAGTATACATACGTGTAACTTATAATTTCTATACTTTTATGTATTCTCTTTTTTTTTCTTATAGATACTGAAATGTTTTCGACGTTACACTTTAATTCAGCGAAAATAATTGCTATCAATTTAGCGAAAACACTTAGTAATGAAATAAATACCGATTTGCTGCCACTTGTTTGGTTTCCATTGTGTTTTTTGGCGCGGTCATTCCTGATGGTAAATTATTTCTTGAATAAGAGCAAAACGTTGAATATATTTCCTAGATGTAATGGTTTTCTGTTCTCTTTTTTTCATACACAATGCACGGGCATATATAAATGCACGCACAGACACACGTATATAAAAATAATGGCGAGAAAAATAGCCGAAAGCGTCAAGAAAATTGGTCGAGAAAATCAGTAAATACGGAAAGTTGCTGGGAAAATACTAAAGAATTCCTTGTCGCTCGTATTCAACGAAACGTGTATAAAAAGAGGCTTTCGGTCTAAATATGCGTGCGTATATGTGCGTGTGTTATTTGTGTATATGTCTGCGTGCCCTTCTTATATCTTTGTACGAGTATGTTCATATCTATATATTTCATGTTTCTTTTGTCTATTCGAGGAAATATCGGATTTGGAATCCCTTTAGGCAATCGGTTGTGACATGCAATCTCGGTTTGGAAGCATTTGACATTCTCTTTCTATTTGTACGTACGACTTCGGCCGAGAGAGTTCATGTCGGTGGTACGCAACTCTTTTTCACTATCTATCTATCTATCTATCTATCTATCTATCTATCTATCTATCTATCTATCTATCTCTCTCCTTCTCTCTCTCTCTCTCTCTCTCTCTCTCTCTCTCTCTCTCTCTATATATATATATATATATATATATATATATATATATATATATATATATATATATATATATATATATATATATACTAGGTACGTGGAAAATCAATGGCCGATTCCCAAAATGTAAAATTATTTTAACCTTCCCTTCACCTTAAAATTCACAAACATTCAGGAAATTAACCAATTTTAATTAAACTTTCAGTATTTATTAATCAACGATCACGTAATATAATGAAACCATTATTCTTTTTAAAATAAAAGGGAAAATGTATTATTTTTTGAAAACAAAATACACCTTTACTAAAGTTATATTTTTATGTATTAAAAAAAAGAATTTATGAATAAAAATTTTTTTTTAATAAAAATAAAGCACTGTAGATGTCTAAAATAATTTTTTTAATGATTTCGTATATATTACGAAAAAAGCCCCTAAATTCCGTGTTAATAAAATCACTATAACTCGAAGAAAAACTATTTTTTTACAATTGGCAATGTTATCATTGAATAAAGCATTGTTTAATCAATATTTTAACCAAATATAATATAATTTAAAAAAATATTTCATGTGATTTTAATGATTAGAGTTTCTGGGAAAATATTAAATACAGCATAATTATATTTCCCTTTTATACATGAACGTGTCATCATCAGCGCAATAAAGATTTTTATAATCTTGAAAGTAAACCAAAAATTGAGAAATTTGAGACCCAGGAACGTAACGAAAAAAAGAATTAAAAAAATTGGATAATTTCTACTAACAATTGACTTGGGGGCGTATGGTAGGCTTGCTCTGTAATAAACAGGTGGGGTGAGATTACCAACCACCACTCACTCCCCCTACACCGTTCTCAAAATTTATTTTCAGAGATTCAACAGTTTCGTTTATTTTACAATTTCATCAATTAGTTAGAAAGATAAAACGCAAGTTTGTATTTCTTTTGTCATTTTTTCATTAATAAATATTATTTAAAAAGTTTACAACAATTATTTATTAATAAATAAATAGAATTAAAATATGACATTTTCTTTCAAAATTGAATTATATTTAATTATTAATAAATAATTTTTAATGTTTAATTTTTTTTCAATGAATATTGTCAATGTAGTCATTGACTTTAATTTACTTTTTCACACTTAAAATAAAAAATAACTTTTAGCTTTATTTTAAAATAATTAATATAATTTATCGTTACGACACATGTAAGAAATTATTATATGTGTCGTAACAATAAATTAGTTATTTATTTTTTTAAATTAATGTTATTTAAAATTACATTAATTCTTACAGAATAACTCGAGTAATGCAATTGTTCAAGATTTTAATCAATCATCATATAAAATTAATGAATAAAATTGACGCAGTTCGTAACGTAAAAATTACAAAAACAATAACTATTACGGCCGTTCGAGCCTTCCATACTTAGAGATTTTGTAGCCGTATTATATGTTTATATTTACAAGTACGGACATGTTTTAGCTAACTTTTACTGTTTTTTGATAATTAAGCAATTTTTAGTAAAAAAAAGAGGTACATTCTTTTGTAATTAACTCTCTTAAGACTTTAATTTAATAATTATCGTTGAAACAGTTCCAGAAAACTGATATTTACTATTCCAGCGATTTTTAAACATGTTTTATTGAATCTTCAGTTTTAACGGATTTTTCGCTGTTTTGATAACATTTTCCATTCTATTTTTTTTTTACACGTAAACATACATTTGTTTCCTTTTAGATATAAACATGATGCTTTTATTCTTCAAACACAATCAAAAGCTAAACGAAAACTACTTTTAAAAATTAAGAAAAGACACTTTTAAGAATTATAGTCAGCACAAGCGACGGCCATTTTTGCATATATATATATATATATATATATATATATATATATATATATATATGTATGAGAATAAAATGCACGATATATAATGAAATAAAATTCTGCGACGACAGGATGTATATAAAAAACAAAAAGGAAAACAAATTAAATACAGAAAGGAATCATCAGAAAACGAGAGATTTTACCGGTTTCATTCGGATCAACGAACGTTTTCAGAAAAAGTGAAGATTTTTAAATCTTTAGTTTTTCTGAAGACATTCGTTGATCCGAAAAAAAAACCGGTAAAATCTCTTGTTCTTTGATGATTCATTCAAATATATCATATAGGAATTGAATTTGATACATAGTCATTAGGCACATGAATTTCATGTTTCTTCTTAAGACAAATTAAGCTTAAGTCTTACATTTTAGACATTTAAAAAAATCAAAGTTATGTAATGAATTTTGGCAAAATTAAAATTATATAAAATTTAGTAGCATTATTACTATGCTGGTTTTAATCTTAGTAAAATAATATAAAAAAGGTGCAAAATTCGGGTAATTCGTTTTATCCGTCCTGGGACAGATACTTTTCTAGTATATATATATATATATATATATATATATATATATATATATATATATATATATATATATATATATATATATATATATATAGTATTATTTCATGTATCCACATAACATTTTATAAGTAGATATACTTTTTTATGTCTCAATTTTTCAGTATTTACTTCAACAGTGCTCAATACGTAAGTAGAGCTAGGTAGTAAGCTATGAAAATATATTTATGTCAATTAAGCTACACAGACGCTCCCGCGTTCAACCATCGGGGGGAATCTTCAGACTAAAATGCATTTTAGCCTGAAGATTCCCCCGGGGATGAAACGCGGAAGCCTCTGTGTAGCTCAATTGCCATAAATATATTTTCATATCTTACTATATATATATATATATATATATATATATATATATATATATAGTTAGGTTTCTGTATATGTTTATATATTTGTATGTATAATATTCACTCTTAAATTAATTTACCTATCATTATGAATTCTGGAACACAGCTGCTAGGCGTAAGGAGTCGTAAAGTGGGCCGCATTTACATTTATGCAAAGCGAGTAAAAAGGGGGTGAAACTATCCGTGAAAATTCAGATACCTCTTAATTTTGTGAAATTTTAATAAGTATTAGACATCAATTAATAAATATTCCCCAAGTTTTGGTTGCTTTAGAACATTCTAAAAATTTTGGTGGCCATAATATAGGCACAACCTCCGATTTGAACAGACCCATATATCAGATGTTCCCTTAATTTGATCCATGGTCATTATACACTAATTAAGAAAGATGCTCTGAATTTCAATTTATTCTGAAACCCCCTGGTATATAAGCCTTAAATTTGAGACATTTTCTAGAATAAAAATCATGTAAAGAATTCTGATCTAAATTCGAATATGGATTCTAGACATAAGGTTTGATAGAATTATGTTTTGACTTTAATCTTCGTAAGGGAATATAAAAGTGTCGCAAAACTGTGCTGTTCGGTTAATTAATTTTACCCGTCCTGGGACGAGTATTCTTCTAGTGCACACACACAATCAACATATATATATATATATATATATATATATATATATATATATATATATATATATATATATGAAAGACAACATGTAATAAAAATCAAGCGAGAGATTTGACAGAAAAAGTGAAGATTTCAAATTTATTGGAGAAAGTGCAAAATAGGAAAGAAGACGCAAAACAAGATGTAAGAGAAGGCCATTCCATTGAGTCTCGTTTTTCTGCTGACGCTCAGTGGTTAGTGCTAAGAAGTATTTGTTGTGCTAAAAAATGGACAACGATTAAAAGATTAAATTTAAGTTACATTTTGAAAACTTTAAAAGTAATTTTATTTCAGCACAAGATATACAATTTAAACAGACTGAAATATCTATATATTTATTTCCAAATTGTTTTTTCACATTTATTACACTTACAAAATGTATTATTTATTGTTTTCATTTTTAATATTATTTGTCGTTTGTTCTTAATTTGTTTGTTTATTTTATTACTGCATTGTTGTTCGCTAAATTCATAATTACAGTTTATGGGTCTTATAAATTTAAAATGTATTTTTATATTTTTACAAAATTAATAATTTAAAGTGTAGTATCTGTTTTGATATTAGACTTTATATTTTCCGTCCTCGCCCAGTAAACAAGAAATCCTTCTAGATTGAGACAATTTAAATTTTTGTCCTACTTTCTGCGGGTTGGATTTTCCAACATTAAAAACCGATCGTGTGTTAAACTCTGCCCTCGTGAAGAGGCAAGTAAATAGGAACACACGTAATTAAATACATCGTAACGAACAATATTTTCTACAAAACAAATAGGTCGATATTGTAACTTAAAAAAAGTATAATCGGCTTTGCTTGACTTTGCACGTTTTTATTTTTCTGTAATGAAAATTGTTTTCAGATTATTCACAATCAAAATAATAAAACGAATTTTAGTCTCTCACATCCATTGAAACAGCAATGTTTATTTACTTTTACAACAACATACTAATTAACTTTTCCTTTTTAATTAATTCTTGTTTTTTTTTATTAATATTGAATAAGTGTAGTTTCTGTATACATAAAATGGTATTAATCTTTTTTTATTGAAATTTTTAACGTTTTCTAATATTATTTACAAAAGCTATCAATCATTATCGACAGCCTTACTTTTCGACTGGTGATACCAGATCAGGCTGCCCTGTGGCTCCCTGAGACGAAATTCACCTACATTGACGTTTTTTATTTTTTATTTTTTTATTTTTTTTATTTTGTAAAACTTAATTATGTTCTACAAAACCAAAAACAAAAACAACAGCCTCTCTCCCTTTCTCCCTCCCCTTTTTTATTTTATTTTTAGAACTTGAAGCATAAATCTTTTACTATAATGACCGGATTCGGCATTAGATGGCCCGAAAAGGGTTGATATGCCGTAAAACAAAACTACCAAACCAAAAACGATGATTAAACATTTGAAGATATAAAGAACTTGAAGCATAAAAACTTTTACTATAATGACCAGATTCGGCATTAAATAACCCAAAAAGGGTTGATATGCCGTAAAACAAAACTACCAAACCAAAAACGATGATTAAACATTTGAAGATATAAAGAACTTGAAGCATAAAAACTTTTACTATAATGACCAGATTCGGCATTAAATAACCCAAAAAGGGTTGATATGCCGTAAAACAAAACTACCAAACCAAAAACCATGATTAAACATTTGAAGATATAAAGAACTTGAAGCATAAAAACTTTTACTATAATGACCAGATTCGGCATTAAATAACCCAAAAAGGGTTGATATGCCGTAAAACAAAACTACCATACCACCTTACTTTTCGACATATTTCGCTCGTACCAAAATGTATGACGTCATTTTCGATCGAACAGGCCTTCTTAACGAAGGTCGTGGTTCTGTCCAGTGGGACATTCAGGTAGACAGGGAATCTTACATTTACATTTACAGGTGATGTTGAATTCCCTGGTTGCCTCATGGTTGAAATGCACAGACCTGTGTCTTTCCTGGATTAGCGTTGAGTGTATTGTTCTTATAGTACTCTGTGAAGTTATTGAGAGCGTCTAAAAGTCGTTGCTCTATTGTCTTGAAGTCCCGAGCTTGCGTCGCCAGACAAAGATCATCATGCATAGATGAATCTGCGAATTTCATCAAATTCAGGTTGTCATTGGTATATATGTTGATTAAAAAGAGTAAGAGCAAGGACTGAACCATGGGGGAGAATATGTTTCTAAGGTGTGCATTATCTCTCCTTTTTATCCATTTCACTCAAAAATCTCTAGGTGGTGAGAAGTGACTGAATAATCCTGAGAATTGTTGCATTCTTGGTCATTTGAGCTACTTTCAATAGTAGTGTCTTATGGTTCACTGTATCGTATGCAGCTGTCAGGTCAACAAACACTGTTCCTGTGATCAGTATATTTTCATATCCATCTTTAATATATTGTGTTAGGTTGAGAAGTTAATCGAAACAAGACCTTCCTGGACGAAATATGGCCTGCTCAGGCGATAGCAGCTCTTCCAATGATATTCGTACTTATAGCTTGTATAGTACACAAAGAAGAGAGATGGTCAGTAGCTTTTTGAATGCGTTGGTTCCTTTCCAGGTTTTGGAAGTTCTACAACATCTACTCTTCTCCATATCTTGGGAATATTGCATATGGCAGTACATATGTTGAAGAACATCAGGATCCAGTATTGAGCATTGGGACCAGAATGCTTGATCATTTCTGTTGTATTGTTGTCAAAGTCGGCTAATTCTTAATTTTGATATGATCCACTGCTTCTTTTAACTCTTTTATGATAAAGAGTTAAAACCGCTAACTGCTCTCTTTGATTGCACGTTTGGTTTCTAAATTTATTGCCTTTACTCGGCTGCTCTTTTTGTTCAGAGGTTTTCCATGAAGCAGGAGTTAGTTGGCCACTTGGTTGTGTGTTACTGTGCTGCTCTGCCGTGCCCACTGTTTTCTGTGCTGAGTTTTCTCATGGTTGACTATTCCTTTTCATATCAACACTTCTCATCAATTCCATAAATCTTTTATTTCTACCTCTGCCAATGTTTGAGAGTATTTTTTCATCAACTTTGAGGGTATTCTCTGAGCAAGCATCTTGGCTGTATGCTTCAGTATAGTCTTTGCACAGCTGTTTGCACTAGTCGTACAATCAAAAGATATAAGACTTCCGGAAACCTCTCGGTGTGTAGGGCGGTGGCCATCTTTCAATTTTTTTTCGATATCTCTCATATTCTTCGGGTGTAATCTCAAGATCCAAAATTTTTGCATTCAGATCGGAAGCGAAGCCATTACAGTTTTCTTTTCGAAAGTTAAATGTCTTTATAATCATATTTTACTGGCAGCACTTTCAGTTTGATTGCTTGATGTTGATATTTTGCTCTAGCTTTTCCCATGATTTTCTGAAAGTTTTAGAAGAGAACAAATGCTAAGTATGGGTTGTAGCTTCTCCCCCATCTGGTTCTCAGGAAGGCTTGTTTTTAGCGCTGTGGAGAGGTGTTAGTTGAGGCCCACTTTTCTACTGACTCGCCATAAGTATTGTTCTGTCTCTATCCCTAGAGCGCGTTGTGGCTGTTGAAGTCGTCAATTGCAATTAGTTTTTTTGGGCTTTAGTTAACTTAGGGCCACTGAAAGTGGGTTGTTCGTGTTTTGCAAATGGACATAATTATCAGGTGTGTTATGTTCATTTTAAGTATTTCTTTTCCATGGTTGCACATGTCCTCGCTACTAATGATAGTAGACTTATTTCTACTATATATTGCGCTTCCGTAGATGCGACTACTGTGGTGGATGATGAGATGCATCCCAGGGATAGTGGGTGGAGCAGTTCCCATGTGTGTCTCTTGAAGACATAGAATGTCTGTGTTGAAGGGAGACAACAGTTCTGGTGAGATATCTTCAGTGTTGAATCTTGAAGTCATCTTTACTTTTGCAACCAGTTAATAATGAAATGGAGCAATCGGTCCTCATTTGGTTTCAAGACACCGTCACGATTAATAGTGGCGGCACGGTTTGCTACTTGCCACCATTTGTATGTTTCAAGTTTGTATTTGTTTATACTACTGAGTAGGTAGGAAGGTGTAAGTAACAAGCTCTCTTCATGGAAGTTCAGTTTAGTTTTAGGTACACAGAGAGATAAGTTCTTTACAGTAGTGGTAGCTAGATGGGTATTTGAAGGTGTTACATTGAGGGGGGCAAGAAATTGTAGCGCAGTCGAGCACCTATTATGAACATAACGATAGAGAAGAGGACTATTAGCAACATCTCTTCTGTGGGAGACTATAGAGTACGAAATCGGTTGTTCACTCTATAAAGGCAAGAAAAAGTGCGGAACTCCATCTGACTCTTATCCAGGTAGAGAATTGCGTCAGGAATCAGATACCTTCTGGAGTGGTAAGAATAATGTAACCGTTTTCCGAGCGATCTTAGCAATGTTAACATGCCTTATATTTATCATTCATCACTATTATAATTCTCTATATCTAAAGATATCGATCTTTTTGCGTTTAAAAAGTTTTCTATCCTTCGTAGACACTGTTCCGATTTATTTTCATGTTATTAAGCGTGTAGGGGGATAAACAGAGGCACCATACCATCTTGACGCTATGTCTCCAAACTTAGATATACATAAGCTCTATCACTGATATCCGGAACTCCCCCTATTAATATAGTGTCTAATCCAACTATATATACAGGGTGGGCCAAAATAAGGGTCCTATCTTTAAATTTGAATAACTTGAATTTGAATAACTTCCACAAAATAAAAGTTAAACTCACCAGACTTTATGTGTGTGTAGACTGACCCTTCCGAGATTTTTTGAAATAAACAAAACAAATTTTAGCCGAAAAACACTTCTTAAAACTTACAAAAACTAAAGTATTGTTTTTTACACTGTTTTGAGTTTTTTAAGCAAAAATAATGTTTTCTAAATGAGGGTACGTTCCTTAGGGCTAATACGGCTCATGCTTGCTTCGGAAGGGGTCCTTTACTTATTCTAAATAAAAAAAAAAAAATCAATAAATAAAAAAGTTATGAATTTTTAAAAATAGGACCCTTATTTTTGCCCACCCTATATATATTTCAGAGGATACATTTTTTTAATCAATGAAACGGGCGGGTGGAAAACAAAGAAAATTGCTAAATACACTCAATATGTATATATACACATACACATATATACACACATCATACATTTACATACATATAATTATGTATTTATTCATGTATTTATTTATTAATGTTTGTATTACAGAAAATCAGTCGGTTTCAAATCCTAAAAGTTCGACCTATAAAGCCCTTTTTTCTGGAACTCTCTCCAGTCTCTGTTTATGTCTGTCTTCCCAGAAAATGACTTTTCACGCGCTACGTTAATTGTCTCACGATATTTCGATTTTCTTTTAATTTTCATCATTTTTACAATCGGGTATTTCTACCTGCAAATTATGGTTAAGCAAAAACAGTTTTTTATTTTGTTCTTTGAAAAAATATGTCGATACAATACCAATGTCATGTTGACCTTCGATCCCGGAGAAATGAATGAAAAAAATATAAAAGTTTTAAAATCTAGATTTAAACATTAAACAAGATTTAAGTATAAGATTTGAAAACAAAGAAATCCCCCACTGAACGGGGAATGAAGGGAACAAAAGAAATGTTAATCAATATGGCGGTCAAAGGCCAACAAAAATATATTCAAATTAACCCTCGTGTTATGTAAAACATAAATACAGTCAGGTTTAATGGTGATCCAAGGAGACAACTCCGTCATCGCGATAAAATTCAAAGCTGGTTTAGAATTTTTATTTATATTATATTAACTAAAGCAATTGATGAACTTTCTTTTATAAATCATTATCATAAATTATATTAAGTATTAATGATGAAAAATAATATAATAATTTAATAATTAAAATTTTAAATTAATTACATTTGAGAGAGAATGAAATAAGACAAAAATATATTAATTTATGAATCAAGTAAAAAAAAGACTAAAAGAAGAATAAATAAAGAAATAATAATAAATATATTAATAAAGATGATGGCTATAAATATTATTATAATAATTAAACACATTAAAGGAAATGAAAAAAGGGAAATAATGAAAAAGAACCTTTTCCAAAAAACATATTAAAAAATTACAAAATCATCAAAATTCAAAGTTAAAGATTAAAATTACTTAATTTAATAAAATCCTTTATATTTTTCATATTTTGAACTCTCATGCTTGAATCCGCATTCAAGGATGCATCCACATTAAGGTGATATTAGTTAATGCGACATGGTACATGCGAGGTGATGGGTAAACGAAATGGGGTGTTCAAAACCTACACAGTTTACTCGGTCGACTTTTTCCCCCTTTAGCGAAATACTGGAAGAAAACTTTTCGAAGTTGAACGTTTTCAAAAAATTCCCTAAAAACCTTAAATTATTTTAAAAATGTTAAAGGTACCCGCTGCTCCCTTAAAATTATTATAAAGGCGACATATGGCCACATAAGGCATAAGGTTGTTCCCCATAACCACATTTTTATGTACAGATCAGTGTCGTCCTATATGTATGTATTAATATTGTTATTTTTTATATTGTTATTATTCGTTTATTTATATATTAAATTCTGCTTGTGTGGTGAAATGTTGCAGATATTATCTTAGTCCTGTTGTGGCTGTTTCTCTCTTTAGACTCTGTCTTCCCAGTTAATTAAGAGTGCCTGCCTCTTGTGAATACAACATTTGGATTCCTCGCTCCTTTTATTTAAGGCAGGTATGTCGGGGTTTATATATATATATATATATATATATATATATATATATATATATATGTGTGTGTGTGTGTGTGTGTGTGTGTGTGTGTGTGTATACTTAGGCAGCAAGTCATTATCCAAGCAAGCGTTGTTGAACGTCACGGAACTTTCTTGTTTGTAAATCTCAAACCGTCAGGCTATCCTTCTGGTTTCAGGTGGCAGCCCGTAGAGAATTTCCCCGATTTTTCTTAATTCGGTCATTTTCTTTCGAGCGCTTTCGACTTTCCTAGTCGTCTTCGGGACTAGGATTTTTAAAATAAGAAGACTTGAGTTAATGTTTCATAGGTATCGTTAAGAGCAAATGAAAGAAAAGAGAGGGTGTGTGGTTGAGTTTATTTTATTCTATCGTTAGTGTGTTTGGTTTTATTGTTTATTTATTTATTTTATTAATTCTTATTTTTACTATTATTTATTTATTTATTATAATTAATTCCTATTATCACTATTATTACCATTATTTATAGTTTTTATTACTTTATTTTCTATTCAATTATGGAATACATTTAATATGTTAGCACCTGTGTTGAAAGCTATTTTGTTAATATTAGGCTGTTTAGTTTTAATGAATATTACTTCTAGTATATATATATATATATATATATATATATATATATATATATATATATATATATATATATGTGTGTGTGTGGGGGGGTGTTTGTGCGTGCGTGAGTGTGTGTGTACCTATAACATTTTCACATTTACTTCTTTCTCTATTCATCTCTCTCTTTTTACATCTACCTATCACATTTGTTTCTTTCTCTTTATTTCTCTGTTTCTATATTTCTCTCTCTCGCCGCCTCCCTCGCCGTCTCCCCCCTCTCTCTCTCTCTCTATATATATATATATATATATATATATATATATTTATGTATATATGTGTGTATATATAATACAGAATTTGTCTGTCTTAAATCCTTTTATCAAGCTATCACACGATCGATTATTTAGTTCTGTTTAGTTCCTTTTCGTTGCAATTATGTCTTTTTCTCTCTTTCCTCTTCATCATCATCATCATCATCATCATCATCATCATCATCTGTTCTTTCCACCTCTCTGTCTTCCATCGATACCATCCCTCTCAACTCCCTGGCAGCCATAACCCCCGAGCGTTCAGAAGACGACAGCAGCTGCAAAAACCCATACAGCAATTCAGATGCTTTTCTGAACAACACCATCTGCTTACCTTCCCTCCACCTTCTTCTATCCCATCGCCTCTGTCAATCTATTTATAGTAGACGCCATTAAATATTTTATGAGCAAAGAAGTTGTAACCTCGACAACCTTTTAGCCCAAGAAAAGTGTTAACGCTATCGTCTGATTCTTTCATTGTTGGAATAATAACAACAAAAAAAACCCAAAAGTAAATGAAAATTTCAGTCTTAAATATATTCTTCGCTAAGATATTACGTATTAGTATTGTTTTCAGTATATACGTTGTGATTGAAAAAAATATTGTATCGATTTTATTTAATAAAATTACATGATCTAGAAATTATCGTAACTTCAATTAGATACTCTATAAATAAATGTTGATTTAATAATCTAGAGATATTTGATCAAATTATCTGTAAATAAGTGTTACTGCGGAACTTTTGCTATGAGGATTGATAATTACAAGTAGAATTTCTACGTGACCTAAACATTAAAAGCGTCGATTAACCATCAGTTATAAGTGACATTCTTCTAGAGCTTAAATATTCAATCCTTACACCAGGCAATAATTACTAAGAATAACATAAGTCTAATGCACGGTTATTGCTGTCTTCAGTTCGAAATTCAATGGACATTCCCATGTTATACTAGGAGTTTCCCAATTTCGCAAAGATGCACCTTAAGAAGGTCGCGGTCTGCATAGGCCGATAGACTGTGCATATGACAACAAAGGTAGTTGGGATAATCCAAATAATTCAAAGGTGGCTTCGATTAAATGATGTAAAAATTATGATTGTAAACACGATTAAATAATTTCGAAATGATCGTAACGATTAGTAAATAATTTAGAGATTAAATTTCTGTAGCATCGGTTCACTAATCTATAACCGATTAAATAATCCCGAAATTAGTGTAACTCTGATTATATAATGTAGAGTAAGTTGAAATAATCTAGAAATAATTCAAAAATCGAGTGAATAACCCAGAAATGATCGTAAATAAGCTAGAAATTATTAAATAGTCGATTAAATATATCATCTAGAAATTATTATTTTTTTGATTTAATACTTTGTTTTATTACAGCATGTTAACCGTTTTGCTTTGGTTCAAATATCCTGAAATAAAATTCCTCTTGCAAACAACTATATTAAATTAACCTAAACTAATTAAACAATTAATTAAATAGAAGTTACTATTTTAACCATAGCCGAGAAGTAGTCTTTACCAACGGCAGCAATACGTTACTGGCGACAATAGAACTCGGCTTCATAGTTCGAAACGATATTCTTTACACGCATTAAGTAACAAATCTAGAAATGATTTTATCCTCATCCATAATGTAATTGACCAATGATTGTAGTCGTGATTAAATAATAAGAATCGAATGAATATTCGATTAAATTAACGATAACTTGCCATTCATTCTGTAGTATAATGGGGTCAATAATAGATGGTCACATTTAATGCAAGCGAGACAAATCTCCTTTCCTTTAACAACTATAACACACATTTCCGATCATATATTGTCATAGCAGGTAACGCCCTTCTCGAGAGTCAAACGTTATAAACTTCTACACCTGCGATTCTCAGGAAACATGAATTGGAATACGTACATAGAAGATGTTGCCAAGTCTGCTGCAAACAAGGTAGGCTCCTTCTAGCGGGCTAGAAACCATTAACACCAGGAAATATCTATCCTATCTACGTGAATAAATGCGAATGTTGAGTCCATTTCTCGTACGAACTATTTCAAGTTAATTAAGCTTATTCAATAGACACACTATTTTATTTCATATACTGCTTATGTATATGCGATATTAGAGTCACAAGGTTAATTAATTTGCATATTGGTTTGGAAAAAAGTTTATTTTATTAATTAACTATTATTTGTTATTGCCTTTTTAATGTAATAGTACTCTTCGGCAATATAGTTTTATTTACTGGACAAATATTTAGCATTTGTGTTCAAGTGTTATTTTCTGTAGACTTGATTTTTCTAAATTGCTAGTGAAAAGGAAAATTGGTTTCATTTCCTTTTTTTCCTTTCTGTTTCTTTCTTTTCCTTTCATTTGGTCACATTTAAAAGATAAATGAATCTGTTTCGAAATTACCTAAATCATAATGTCTTCTGTTTGCAACAAAGTTATGAATTAAAAGTTTATAATTTGAAACTAGCATGGGTACCCTGCATTGCCCGGGCGAATAGTAATTTATTTTTATCAATGACAATTAGATTTCGATTAGTGTTACACGCGAGGTAAATCAATGTAAAAACCGAAACAACTAATTAAGTTTAAAAAACAAACAAACAAACAAACGAACAAACAAACAAAAACAAGTTAATACTTAACTGCGTCTTGGTGATAATGCCATATATAAATATCAAGAACCATTTTATTTGTGAATGTATCAATGTATCTCTTTAAATAAGCATAACTGTTGTTTTTCATTGTTTAATAGAAAGTAATGTAAATGGGTCATTACTTTATTCATCTTTTCTTTTCATCCTTGTTCGCTGTTTTATTGATATTATTAGTTCATATGAATTGTTTATATTTTCCAGTTTTCTAGTTTAAACGTTTCAATTAGTTGAAACATTAGTCTTGGTTATAAATAACCTTATGATACAATTATATGATATATCTATTAACATTATTATTAATTACATTTGATAAGAATGATCCATGTCCTTGTAAGAAAATTACATGATCTAGAAATTATCGTAACTTCAATTAGATACTCTATAAATAAATGCTGATTAAATAATCTAGAAATATTTGATCAAATTATCTGTAAATAAGTGTGGCTGCGGAACTTTTACTATAAGAATTGATAATTACAAGAGGATTTCTACGTGGACTCATGGCTTAAAAATGAAATTGCTCGGTCGAATAGTAATTAATTTTTATCAATGGCAATTAGATTTCTGTTGCTGCTATACGCGAGGTAAATATTAATGAACACCCCGAAAGAATGATCCATGCCTTTGTAAAGGTTTCGAAAAATTCACTGCTCCAATAATATGTTTCTCTGATTATCGAAGTCAATAAGCATGAAGAACTAACCGTAAAAATATTGAAAGTTGTCTGGAATAATAATTTATACGTACAATAGCAGTTGATGCAAAAGTACAAACATATAATCATGTGATTTTTTCTAATCCGCCCATAAGTAATGGGGCAATCATGATAAACAATCGTATTTCTTGTTAAATATACAATAGTAAAACTCTAAATGCCAGTTATAGCTGCACAACAACATAAGCATATAACAAGAATAGCTAATTACAAAATAAACAACATGTATAATAGACTTGTTAAAGTAAAACTTATGCTTATTTGAAATACTTATAGGACAGAGTTCATTTAAATTTAACATTTAAATTCCTAAATAATATTTATGTTATTTTGTATCATTTAATAGTGTTTTCGAACATACCCCATACAATGTTCTAACATATCGACAATCAAGTATTGTAGAAATATTGGTTTAAGGCATAGCCAAATTTAATTTTTAATGGGATCTGCAAAACCAACTACACTTGCCGAATCGTTAGTAATATGTATATTTAAAATAATGTATGTCATATATTTTAGCATAACCATATTTAAAAATAGTTGTTTTGTACTTTCTGTTGCTCAAGCTTTTTTTCTCTCTCTCTCTCTCTCTCTCCTAATATTTCTCATTGGTATTACAGTATCGAGACACCAGAGTAAGTAAACAATAAACATGATAATAGACGAATTTATGTTTCAACCATCACACATCACACATGGAGTGAAAACTAGACAACGTCAATAGGTTTTGAAGATCGTTCCAAGATATTGCATGTATGGCGTCTTAAACGCATATTTAGAATCAGGTAGAAAACGTGCCCAGGCGTATCATGACACCCATTTTGTTCCTCTTGCTGAGCCAAACATGCGTTTGAGACACATGCAATATGAGGTTACCATATTATATATTATAAGATATCTGGAAGAGAAATCTAGAGGCTGAAGACGTTGGCCCTGTTACCTATTGCTATTGCAGAGCCGGATAAAGAAAATGGGTCGGATCGCGACAGATGCAACTTACCAAGGTATGCTAACACAGTCCTTGTAAGCAGGCATATATATATATATATATATATATATATATATATATATATATATATATATATATATCAGATTCTTTGTTGTTCTCTTAGCTTGGCTAAGAGAACAACAAAAAATCTTATTGGTTAACTAGCTAGCCGTGTACATAAAAAGACCTGACAAAACTAACTTCATGCATTTTAGCCTGAAGTTTCCCCCCCGGGGATTAAACGCGAGAGCCTCTGTGTAGCTTAATTGCCATAAATATATTTTCATAGCTTGCTACCTAGCTCTACTTACGTATCGAGCATTGTTGAATTTTAATTTACAAAAAGTAATTCAAATAAAGATCGAAATATTAGAGATCTTCAGATTTGAGTAGAATTAGATACTATCCTCCCAGGTATTATCTTCTCCTTTTTTGAGGGAGGAGGTAGTGTAGTATGTGTCATGCTATCATCCTCACAGCCATTACAGCTTTTTTATTGCGGGAGGAGGGAGGTAGTGTAGCATCTGTTCTGTTGTCATAATATCATCATCTCAGGCATTATCTCCTCCTTTGGGGAGGGGGTAGTACCTGTTATGTTGTCATTAGACCATCCTCTCAGGCATTAACTCTTTCTTGGAGGGTTTGGGTTAGGGTTCACAAGAAATTGTCACAATCGGTTTTTTATTAGCAAACTCAACACTTACATTAAAGTACCCATACTTCTCTATGACTATGCATAGCAAACCAGTATCGTGGATTCAAACTAAATTTAAAGTTTTTAAAAATTTTAGAATAAAATTGAAATAGGATTTACAAATGACAATTCATGTATATTTTTCTCATAGATATGTTTTTTGATAGACATCTCATGTGAAAGAAGTAATCTGTGTGAGCGTATGCATGTGCGCCTGTGTGGTGCTGTGCTGCCCATTACTGTCTATAAATGGAGTGAACACTTTTTTGCAAATACTTGTAAATTTCTAATTTAATGTGAGAAAGACGCAATTTTAAAAGAGATGATTGAGATACGTAAAAAAAGAAAGCTTGAAACAAGCAATACTGAAAAAATATATTCAGAAAATAATCCAATTATTCCTTCCAATGATTTGGGGATGATTTTCGATAGACCTGTATGTCTTAATACAGGTCTATCGAAAATCATCCCGAAATCATTGGAAGGAATAATTGGGTTATTTTCTGAAGATATATGTATTTCAGGAATTTAAATAAGTGGCCGTGGTCATCAGAATCCGTGAATCACGCATTAAATAAATTATTAACTAAAAGCTACTATTTTAGTTTTTTCATATACAATTAAATAAATGATCATATACAACTCAAGGCTCCGAGTAAGTTCGTTGAATCCTCTAGTTTGTCCTAATGTTTACGCTGTATTTGGCATAAATATAACTTAATTTCTCTGTATCAAGTGATAATTTCCTATGGCTGAGAGGATAGAGTTGAAAACGTGTTTAGTCAAAGTTGCCCATGTGAACAGAGTTCGCGAGCTCGAAACGACGTCGTCTAGAGGTAAATATAATGTAATATTTAATTAAAAATATTATATATATATATACACACATATGTGGCAGCAGTATTCCATCTTAAGACGTATTGTATTCTTATACAGGTAGATGATGGCGTCGGGCGTGAGATACTTTCTGGAACGGTAAAAATGTCCAACCATTTTTCCAGCGGTCTTAGCAACAGATTTTATGTAAGTCTTCCATTTCAAGTCTGAAGAGAAGGCCAGTCTCAAGAGCTTATCAAAGCAGTGGGCTTCCTCAAAGAGAGAGAGAGAGAGAGAGAGAGAGAGAGAGAGAGACAGAGAGAGAGAGAGAGAGCCGTTCATTTCAACGGGGACGCAGTGGGTATCAGGTGAAAAAAGATGAGCTTGGTTTTTGACGCATTAAAAGAAACCAGTCAGCTTTTCCCCTATTGAACCACTTGCCCCAGGTAAAAATAGAGAGCGAGAGAGAGATAGAGAGAGAGATAGAGAGAGGGGGGGGAGAACGAGCGACACAGAACCTGATCATTATGCTCTTCGAGGTGTTTTCGTCAGATGGTTGTGCGATCAGCATAAATGTTGACGAATGATCTAAGAATGTGGTTTGGGAGACCATTTATGAAGATCATGAAGGGGGTTGGGTCCAGAATGGAATTTTGAGACACGATGCCGTTGATACTGTGTACTCTTCCCATCAACAACAATTGTTATAAACTTATCAGAGAGAAAATATTTGATGGTTTAGAGTACATTTCAAGATATTCAATAGCTAGCAAGCTTGTGAAGTAAACCTTTATGCCAAACACTGTAAAAAGCTTTGATATGTCAAGAGATATTGCTCTAGAAACGAAATCCTCGTCAATAGATTCACTCATCCTGTGTGATATTACAGTCAGCACATCGGCTGTTAATCTTGGAGGACAAAAGCTATATTGCTTGTCGCTGAGTAGGATGCTTTTGCTAAAGTGATCAACAACTTCTTGGTTTATCACAGTTTCAAGGTACTTACTCATGACGCACATGAAACTTATTCGTATGTACTGAGATGCAGAGGGTAGGTCACCCGTATTTTTTAATATTGGACGGATTGGCGAGGTTTTCCAAGGGGTTTGGAAGCACTACTCTTTTAAGCAACGATTGAACAGCTTTGTAAGAATAGGAGCTAGTTCAGGTTGCAGTTTTATATCACGATGATTGGGATGTTGTCAGGACCAGTTGCTTTGCTGGCACCAAGGTTTTGGATCATTTTTGAAACATCCCGGATAGATAAGTGGATGTCACTTAGGGTGTTTACAGTCATAGGGGGGGATTCAGGTGGTAGGCAGTCTTGATCGAAAAAGGGTGGAATCTGATGAAAAGTTCTTTGCAAAAAGTTTGGCTTTGTCAAACTCTGATGAAACCACGTCTAGTCTATTGATGATAGTTGGAATATAGCATACGCTTTTGTCCACGATCCTGTTTATAATACACCAGAACCTGTAGGAACCAGGCTTTTGCTCGGCCACTCGAGGTTGAATAGATTGGGCATACTTTCTTTTTGCGTTGGGATACTTTTCATGTTGGGAGACTTTTCATGTTGGGAATGGAAGATTTGTGGAAGAGGTAAGCCGATGAGTTTAGAGCAGAACAGAGAGAGAGACAGAGTGAGTAAAAGAAAGATTTCTTTGAAACCATTGAAGAAAGAAAAACCGTAGCAGCTCCCACTAATATAGCACCAAAATGCCCTACTAGAAACTATTGGATGGTCCAGACTCAATTCACCAAATAATAATACAGCAGCCCCGGTATTATACACCTGCTGACATGGCAGCCTCCTTGGTGATTACTCCAAGATTCGGGTCCTTAGTCTGTAAGGCGAATAACGTCAGCCCAGGAAAACGTTTATGTCTAGCACCCTTATTAGTGATATGTCAACAATAATAGAGAGAGAATTACTCAAATCATCTCCAGCTACTGCTCACACTACACTGCCGCACCAGGGTACAGCGGTTTTTTCCTCTTTGTCAGAAACACTAATCATAGGATGAGGACTAAGTGTCAAATTAGAGCAAACGAGAGTTTCAGGGCGTCCAAAAGTGCATCCACAGTGCATTTTCTACTGTTCATTAGCTTTTGCGAGCAACAAAATAAAAACTCATCATTACTAATGAGGTAAAAAGAACATTTTTGAAGATACCTCCACCTCCCACATTTTGATGGGCTAGTTTGAATTAAATAAATCTCAAACTACCGGAAGTAAATGGCACGGAAGATTGTGGGTAAAATCGTTTATGTTGAGTGTAGAATTTTGAAAATGAAAGAAATAAAGTGATCATAAATAGTGTTCTTGTTTTAGAAAGCATTGTTATTATTACTTATTTGAATGTTATTAAAAATAATAAGCCGATACTATGCAATTTAGTTTTCTAACTTTTCCCCCTGTTATTTTTCAATTTAATTTTAGAAGCTGTACTTCTCCATCAGAAATTCAAATGAAGATGTTTTCCATCTCTTTTTTTGTGGGGGGGGGGGTCACTTTTCTGTTGTTGAACCGTATGATTGATGAATGTTTTAGTTATATATATCATACGTTCGACATTTGGTCAGGTCGTACACTTCTTCATAACTCATCTTGAAAGACATATATATCATTATTATATAAAATAAATGCAAAATTTACGTACCGACCGAAGACTGTATTTAAATCTGAAGTTTTATAAATTTGGTGATGGCTCTTTTTGGAGAGGGTAGTATAGTGTATGTTTTGGTGTCAGGAAACATTCCTCACAGGGATTACCTCATCCTTTATGAGGGAGGGGGTAGTAATAAAAAAAATATGCGACTATATGTTTGCTAGTAAATATAACGAAAATTAATAACAATAATAAATTATACATTGGGCTTGTTCCGACAAATTTATAATTTATTATTGTTATAAAACTGTCTGAAAACACTATAGAGCCCATGTCTTGATTCGACTCGTTTTCGAAATTATATATGGGATACTTTTTTGAAAAGTTTGTATTTATGTTATGCGTCGTAAAAACGTATATATATATATATATATATATATATATATATATATATATATATATATATATATATATATATATATATATATATATATATATATATATAAATACACACATCCATATATATATATAGTGATCCACTGACACGTGTGTCATCGTCTCTACGACTCATCAGTGTGGCTGGATAAACCTAGTGAAATTTGAAACCTGGCATCAGTGACTGTAGCTGGTGCCCTTCCAACTGAGTCAGGAACCTCTTAGCGGTAGTGGGAGGAATTGTATCACATTATAAATTGTATAATTTATTTATATATATTTTTAATTTTCGATATTCCTATAAAGTGTACACTTAAGTTTACGGAAAAGCATCACCTCAATGCTAAATGGAAATAATTATTTTCTTCACCAGAATGCTCCACCTGAAAGGGAGCCTATTATATATATATATATATATATATATATATATATATATATATATATATATATATATATATATATATATATATATATATATGATTGCTTCAACGTTCGACCCTTGGTCGGCACGTTCAATTCTTCGTAGCTCATCTTGAAAGATATATATTTATATATATATATATATATATATATATATATATATATATATATATGATTACATAAAATTTGCATAATTAGCATACCGATCGGAGAAATCATTTGAATATTTAGTTTTATAAACCCGGTGATGGCTCTTTAAACCAGCCACAGGTTTCCATTCATTGTTGCATGAATTGTATTCAATTGATATACGATGTTTAAAGTTAACAACGAAAACGTCGTTTGAATATACATCTACATATGTATATGTGTGGGTGGTAAATTAAATATTTTAAAGCCGTTTTAGGCATATTTGTGTAAGTTCGGAGGCTGTGTACTTGTTAGCAAATATTGCTTTCATAATTTAATACTAAAAGTGGTTGTACTTGTCATGATTTTTTTAGTGTACTCAAGCCGATCTTAAGACTCATCAGTTCTAATTATTGGATATACTACTTAAGTGTATCGATGCTTATCTCTCAATATGAATGCTATAACTGTAACAGTATAGGCTAGGAAAACCTAATTCTAATTCTTTGCAGAACATGATCAAAATTGGTTTTAATGCAAACATTAGTATATTTGTATGTTTGATGACAACAGTCATCCAATATTATAGGAAAATGTATTTTGATTTACAGTACTTTTTCTATTGTAATTGGCATCCAACAACGATTAAGTTGTTAGAATTAATTGTACAACAATACTCTGTCTAACAATCTCAGTCTATCATTAACCACATAGCCAAACGTCAACTCATGACATTCGACTTGCGAAATGATTAATCACTCTCATGAAACTGTCATAAAAACAGTTGATTTCAAACTAATATTAAATACACATAAAAACAAACACAAAAATTCACAACAATATGAAGATAATATATGGTTCAACTCACGGTACAATAAAATGCGAAAACAAAGTCTATCATTAACCACATAGCCAAACGTCAACTCATAACATTCGACTTGCTAAGTGATTAATCACCCTCATAAAACTGTCATAAATACAGTTGATTTCAAACTAATATTAAATACATATAAAAACAAACACAAAAATCCACAACAATATTAAGTAAATATATGGTTCAACTCACCGTACAATGAAATGTTAAAACAAAGTCTATCATTAACCACATAGCCAAACGTCAACTCATGACATTCGACTTGCGAAATGATTAATCACCCTCACGAAACTGTCATGAAAACAGTTAATTTCCAACTAATATTAAATACATATAGAAACAAAAACAAAAATCCACAACAATATGAAGATAAATATATGGTTCAACTCACCGTGCAATGAAATGCGAAAACAAAGTCTATCATTAACCACATAGCCAAACGTCAACTCATGACATTCGACTTGCGAAATGATTAATCACCTTTATTAAACTGTCATAAAAACAGTTGATTTCAAACTAATATTATATACATATAAAAACAAACACAAAAATTCACAACAATATGAAGACAAATATATTGTTCAACTCACCGTACAATGAAATGCAATAAAAAAGACATTAGAAGCAGTTTCTCTAAAACTTATAGATGATCACTTCACCGCAAACCAATGTCATAAACAATTAGATACCTTTGTGACATCTACACAAAGACATGTAGCTAAATAAAAAAAGGAAAGAGTGAAACAAAGAATGAAAAGCAACTAAACAACAGCGTATCATATGATTGACAAAATAACCCCACTGTGTCATTAAATGGAAATTACCGAATAAACACATCAGATACGAAGCAAACATGAACGTAATTCAAACATCCCAAAAGCGTACATCGGAGCAACCGAAACCAAATTCAAACTAAGATACAATAACGCTGTTGACACCCTGAAAATGGGACATAAAGATAGCTCTGTCTAAATAAACATGGACAAGTAATATCAAACATGATATCAAAATAGAATTGAGAAGAATGAAAAATATTTACCCATACAACGGAACAACAAATTATTACCTTTTTACCTTAAAGAGAAAAATATAATTAACAAGATAATTGAACTGATATCAAATTGCAGACATGAGAATAAATTCACACAAAAATACAAAGAAGAAAAAAAACAGCGGACACCACACCGAGTATAACAGAAAACAACTGAAACAGATGCAATATATGCAGAAGACAATTTGAAGATTTTTTTCTGTTTTGATCAAATAACTTCATGCCTTGGTTGAAGCGACTTCGATAAATAGACATGAATACTAACGGCGAAACGTTTATGATCCCGTCAAAAAAGTATGCTTCGCTAGTGTCAACACTCACTATTTTTCTAAATATATTACTAAAAGATTTATATACATTCATAAAATTACGTCATCAATTTAATTTTTTGTATATAAATTATGATCATTATTTTTATTTCTGATGCACTAAAGAGAAGACGCCTATCGTTGACTTTCTATTGTCGAGTGTTAGACATTTGGTGAGAAGACCCACAAGTATATAAAATGGTGAGTTGAGAATAGCAGAAAATGTAAGGTCAGCCAAAGTCAACTTTACGTACTCGAGATAAGGATTGCTAGACTGCGAAAATTAATAGAAACGGATTTGACACCACATTGGTCAAGCAGTGAGTGTGAGAGAGAAGAAGACAGTCCATTTGTGAGCAGGCAACGCGTGGGCGTGTAACATGATGAAAGGCTGATACAATATGATTAAACAGTGATTATCGATCTCTCTCCTTCTCTGTTTCCTCCCACTGGTTAGTGATTTAGAACGAAGATCAAGTCGGATAAACCTCCTCTGTCTTCCATCAGTTTCATATCGACTTAGTACTTTTGAAATTATAAATAAGGAGCTTTTATTTCATGACAAAAATCCCTCAGTCTGAAATGACCACACAGGAATGCGTACAGGGAGAACATGCGGCTACGAAGGTATGAATACAACTTGCAAACGTTAATGTTTCTGTAACGATTACGGCAACTTGGTTTACTGCATGTATGGCACAAGTTTGAACCACAACAGAAATATTTATTCTGAATTCATTTCAGGCGATGGGGTAAGTCTAGGTGGTAGTCTGACTTGCTATTTGTTTTCCCGATCCCCTCAACACCTGGAAGGGTTTCGTCCGAAAGCTAGATAAAAGCATATGTTTTAATCGCATACTTTTGCGTGACGGGATGGATTTATATGTATTCATACACTAATAAAACATAGTGACCTTTATTCTAGAGTAGAGGATAGAATAAAATTATCAGCAATAAAAAAAAATACGCCGACAAATAAATGAATTCATGAGAACAATGATAAACTGAATATGACGCAAGCAAATAACTATTTAAAAACTAACGAAATTTTGTTCTCGTTGTGACATTAATGCCCGATGAGTTACGGGAAGTAGTTATCATTGATTGAAAACAGGCCACAAACAACGGGCGACCTATTCGCACAGGCTGATTACAGGAAAGCGCGAAACGGCCGTCGCGTGATGGTGGACTATATGTAATATACATACATACATTTAGAAAGAGGAAGAGAGAAGTGAGGGAGGAGGAGTGTGTAGGTTAAGAGATTAACTAAGATGTTTCTGTGTGGACAAAATATATGAGAGGGACGAAGGAGGGGGATACGACTACAGTGTATATACTAAGATATTCATGATCTTATTTATATGCATCGATGAAGGAAAGTTTGTGGTCAGCTTTTGTGAGTTTCATTAATCTCTATCTCTCTCTTCCATCCCCCTCTCTCTCATGTCTAGTAAAAAAAAATGAATGATTTTTAATAAAAAAATATTTGCATCTTATACGTGGGTTTCAAAAACATTTTGCCTATTTTCTAAATTTAAAGGCTTAAAAGATGTTTTCAAAATAACTTTTTTTCATTTTAAATACACTTCTAGCAGTCACGTGCTTTTGAAGTTCTATATAAAAGAAGCTGCTTGTAAAATAGTTCAAATAAAAACTGACGGACACTTCGAACACAACAAGAAGAAAGGTACCCGCTAACTATTTTAAAATAAAGGTAATACTTTTACGTTTTTATGAAACACACTCGATCTCTTATGAGGGATATGTTATGCGAAAATTTTATGATTATAGTCAAGAAAAAATTAATGTTTTACAATTACAAATATTTGCATTTTATACGTGGTTTTCACAGGCATTTTGCCTATTTTCAAATTTAAATTCTGAAAAGATGCTTTACAAATTAGTTCTTTTCCAGTTTGTATATATATATATATATATATATATATATATATATATATATATATATATATATATATATATATTGTGTGTGTATTTAGGAAGCATTTTCTAATTTGTGCAAACATTTAAAAAAACAGAATTCGACTGTTTAATTATACCTTTTTATTTTTTCAATTTTGCTGATGGTCTTTTTTGTATTAAATCTAAAACAAATAATAAATGCCCCATAGGTGTCACGAACCTTTTCGATTCCTCGTTGAATCATCCTCAGGTGTCAAAAGAAAATGCACAAAAAAGTTGGAGAAAGAAGACGATTTTTAAAAGACAGCGAAGGAACGCGCAGATATCGTTTTCGCATTGTTGCAGGAAAGACGTTGACAATTTAGATTCAGCGACGCCGGAGTAGCATCGCAGAATAAAATCGCATTACGATAAGCATCTTAAAATATTGTCAGATGTTTCATACGTGATGTTATTAATTGTAGGTTGTTGTGTTTTCATGTAGATAGCTTCCAGCATTGTTAATTTATTTCAATTGGTTTCGGAATGTACTATTTTAGTGTTATTAACTAGAATTTGTCTTAAATCAGAGGGAGGACAGTTATGTTTGTGTAGATGTCGGCAAATTGAGCTAGAGTTGAAAAGATGCACAGTGAGGCGGCGGGATAGGGTAGTATATGTAAAACCAATGTAGCTATTAGTTTTATTATTATTATGGGACTTATAGTATTGGTTCTTTCTAGTAGTCTTTGGGTTAGGGGGTGTCTTTTTACTACAGGATTTTGGGTTTTGAATTTCTTATAGTTAATAATAAGTCTGATTTTATTATTATTTTCATTTGGGGATACAATATCATTTATGTCTTCTTCTTCTAATCTGAAGTTTTTTACATTTGATTACAATAGTATATGTTAATATAGTTTGAGTTGTTATGTTGGATATTATTATTATTTGTAGTGGCTTTTATTAAGTTTCGAATCATTAATTGTATTTGTTTATCAACGATATAATTAGGAAACTCGTTGTTAATAAGTACTTGTTTTATATTTTTAATTCAATGAATATTACTCTTTAGAGGAGAAGATTACTTTGGCACGGTTTAATAGATTTTTGACAATGGCTATTTTGTAGCAATAGAGAAACTCACTCTTATAACGTAAAAGACTAGATTTTAATCTGTTTCTTCTTTTCATAAGTAGAAGTGTTTAACCATTTATTAGAGGCGTCAATGAGAACATCTTGGAATGGGATTTTATTATTTACGTTCAGGTCTATGGTGAATTAAAGAACAGAGTTTTTTTGTGAAAACATCTTGATGCTTGTGTATTTGTTCATTATACTCAGCTAGATTAAAGATATCGTCGACATAACGTACATAAATCGAGTTTTTTAATATTATTAAATATTTTGTTTTCCTGGTTTGACATATAGAATTCGCTAAGAATCGGAAGGAGAACCGAACCCAATGAAACTCCGTCAATTTGAGTGTAAATGATTCCCTTGAAGTCATAAAATGGTACTTCGGTGGAGCAGAATAATGGTAACTTTTAAAAGTAATTTTTAAATTAATATCAAGAAGAGAGTGAGACGAGACGGGTTATTGTATATAATATTGATGATTATGTCTAGTTTTCCTTTCTATTTCTAAAGAGGGAGGCAATAATTTTATAATTCGGTTGTTTGCTTTGTAAAATTTATGATAGTTCTTGTGTGGACTTAACACTATATTTGAGAGGTAAATTGGGATTTAATAATGAATTGGCTTGTTTTTTTATCATGTCGGGTTTTTATAGCTTCTGCTTTCAGAAGATCACATAAGCCGGGATGTGATGTAATTTTATTTTCTGTTTCTAGTTTAGTTATGTTTTCATATAGTAATTCTATTTCTGCTTTTTGCTTGATGGTTGAATCGATTAAAAAGGTGGCAGTTAAGTCCGAGATTTAGTAATTCCTTTTGGGGTTCTGTAAGTTCGTGGTCAGAAAGATTAATGTAGTATTGCATGTGGTTGGGTAGCAAAATTGATCCCTTGTATAGCGAGTTTATTTTTTTGGGGGGATAGTTACCCGGTAAGAGTGTTCGTAATTAGTAATGATATCCGCAAGTCTTTTTTAGAGTTCCGTTATTTTTAACAATGTTTAATATATATATATATATATATATATATATATATATATATATATATATATATATATATATATATATATATATATATATATATATAAACATTAGAGCAGTTCATGCAAATTAACCTGCGTTTCTTTGCTAGCGCTCGACTACGGGCTGAAAAACAACTAAATGTTGAAAATGGACATTTTTCTGTTTTTCAGCCGCGTAGACGTGCGCTAGAACACAAACGCAGGTCAATTTGCGTAGGCTGTTCTAATGTTTATATACATTGTATTTATAAAGGTTAACTTAGTGTCGAGCTCTATTGAAAAATATTTATTTTAAGTTTATTTCATCAATATATTAAACTTTCTCTATTAATTAATTTTTTTATACACACACACACACACACATATATATATATATATATATATATATATATATATATAAGTAAATTTCGTCTACAATAGAATGGTAGGATTAATTTTAGAGGAAGCATTATTATAATCAATAAAACAGACGAGTGGAAAAAAAGGAAAATTGTTAAAATTACCTTAAGGCCTTATCGTCTGACCCTCTGAGAGGAAACGTCAGAAGGGTAAATTAAAAACTAAAAGTCGAATGAGATATGAGGGGGAAAAAAAACTTATTTCAGTTGGAGGAAACGATTGAGAAAAAAAAAGGGTAAATCTCTCATTCGACTTTTAGTTTTTAATTTACCATTCTGACGTTTCCTTTCAGAGGGTCAGACGATAAGGCCTTAAGGTAATTTTAACAATTTTCCTTTTTTTTCCACTCGTCTGTTTCATTGATTATAATAATGCTTCCTCTAAAATTAATCCTACCATTCTGTTGTACACGAAATTTATTTACATATTTTCGAGGTCGATACAACCCCCAATTCATCAAAACGTTAAATAACGTCATACGCATTAAAAATTAATTAATCATTTTGAGGTGTAGGATAAATTTTCTCAAATCTTGCCGCTTAAATCATGTAGCTCCCGGTTATATCTGTCACCGAATTTCTAAAATTAAATGTAGAAATTCGTTGGCAGTTCAACGTGTATTTTTACAAGACGAAATCCTATTTGACTCCGATTCTTATAATTCGTTACGAAGTAAATATCTTATACTTTGGGCTATGGTTTGGAAGGAATTTTCTTTCTTTGACAAACTTCGCTTTTCAAAGTTTCTGTCTAATGGCGATATTTTCACCCTCAACAAAACCAATTCTTCATATAATAAATATTTGCAGAATTTGATTACCAAGAAGTTCGGCACTAGAGCATATTCGGATAAACATATATTTAATTATTCGTCTTATGCTCTATCCAATACTGAAAAATTTGTCTTGTCTGCCGGCTTAGAATTTTGCATTCCTCCCCTCCGCGTTGATAAAATCAACATATTTAGTGAAATTGAACTATTATATTCTCAACTAAAAAGACATTCGCCTATTTCCACTGATGAATTAACTAGCGTTAAAATCCAGTTGGGTGAATTAGGTCGGAGGTTTTCTGCTATACGTACTAAATCTAGCGTTTGTATTTGGCGGAAAAATCATTTTGAAACTGCGAAATTACTTAAGTTGAACTCTGATATTTATATCACTCGTCCAGACAAAGGTTCAGGCGTTGTAATCCTGAACCAAGTAGATTATATCTCCAAAATGTGTAACATTTTGGATGATAAAAATAAATTTTTCAAGATGGGTGGTTTAAGCCACGATGACACTTTTCGTATGGAAATAAAAATCCAGAAAAGGCTTCTTCAACTTCATAAAAGCAAGTTTATTTCTAAAGAGATATATGAAAGAATACGACCTATCGGCTCTCAAAGGCCTAGAATGTACGTCTTACCCAAGGTTCATAAACCCAACGTTCCTTTACGGCCTATTCTATCAATGTTGGGTTCTGCACAACATGCACTTGGTAAAAGGTTAGTTGATATTCTTAAGCCCGTACTTACGTTTTATTCGGACTATTGTATCTCTGATTCCTTCCAATTTGTGTCTTCTATACACAAATTATCTCTCTCAAAGGATACCGAGTTCTTGGCTTCCTTTGACATTAGTAGTCTGTTTACCAATGTACCTTTGGATGAAACCATTGGTATATGTGCAGATTATCTTTACCGCGGCCCCTTAAAGTCTCCACAGTTTCCTGAACGAATTTTTGTTGAACTGATGGAACTTGCTACTAAATCAGTTTCCTTCAGTTTCAATAATATAATGTATCGGTAAATTGATGGTATATCCATGGGCAGCCCTCTTGGTCCATCGTTAGCCAAAATTTTCGTTGGATTTTTGGAAAACCAATTATTTTCCAAAGTGACCAAGCCGGCTTTCTACACACGTTACGTTGATGACACTTTTGCTTGTTTTCCCTCACGGAGTGATGCTGAACAGTTTCTTCGTCTTCTTTGTGACTTGCATCCATCGTTGCAATTCACTATGGAGGTCGAGGATTGTGGTTCCTTACCATTCCTCGATGTTTTAGTGTCTAAATCTGGTTTATCATTTGAAACCTGTGTGTATAGAAAACCAACATTTACAGGCCTTTATCTGAATTGGTTTTCCTTCGCCCCAGTAGCAAGAAAAATAAATCTAATTGGTACTCTCACTCATCGAGCACTTATGATTTGTTCACCAACACGACTCGATGCAGAACTTGGTGAAATTACTAATATTTTTCTTGCCAATGGATATCCCATCAATACTATAAAAGGCACCATTGCACGTAAAGTTGCTTTATTTAATGGTGGTAAATTTATTGGCCCGTCACGTTGCCCTATTTATTTGAAACTCCCATGGTTGGGTTCTGACGGCCTTGACATTGTTAAAAGGATTTCTTCTTCTACTCAACGTTGTTTTCCGGCAACCATGTTGAGGGTAGTTTACACGACTCGAACCATTTTCTCTTCTTTACGTAAGGATGTTTTGCCAGCCATTCAAAAGAATTCTGTAGTTTATAAATTCATGTGTCAGTGTGGAGCTGACTACGTTGGCAAGACATCCCAAAGATTAGAATTTAGAATATACCAACACATACCACGTGATATTCGCCTACACAAGGTTTCGAGATCATCCGGGAACTTCCAGGCACAGGAATCAGTCATCGGTAATCACCTCGTTAGTACAAATAGTTGTTCTGACCAGTATTCCGATGGGTGGTTTTCTGTTTTACACAGTGCCAGGTCGAACTACCATCTCAATATTCTTGAGGCGTTAGTCAGTAACAACTCTCGACCTAGCCTGTGTAGACAAAAGATTTTGAAGCATCAGTTGGAGATCTTTAATGATTCAAAGCCACCATGATGTTGAGAGATTTACCCTTTTTTTTCTCTCAATCGTTTCCTCCAACTGAAATAAGTTTTTTTCCCCTCATATCTACTTCGACTTTTAGTTTTTAATTTACCATTCTGACGTTTCCTCTCAGAGTGTCAGGCGATAAGGCCTTAAGGTAATTTTAACAATTTTCCTTTTTTTTCCACTCGTCTGTTTCATTGATTATAATAATGCTTCCTCTAAAATATATATATATATATATATATATATATATATATATATATATATATATATATATATATATATTTTAACATGATTCACCCTAAACAAGGCAGGACGCCACTTTAGACGTAAGGGGCTACTGAGAAAAAAGAAAAGGGGAGAAGGTTGGGGGGGGGGGGGGTCAGCCTAAATTAGGATCTGAGCAGCGAGATGTCTGTTTATATTAGTTTAAAATTTCTGCAGTACAGTCGGAGAAACAAGGGGCAGGGAGGGAGTTCAAGAGACCAGCCACACGAGGAAAGAAGCTATTTGAGTAGAAGGCTCTCCGGCATCTGGGGACCTCCACAGTGAATTAATGAGATTTAGTTGATTGTCGAGTTAGTCTAGTGAATTTACGTCGAGGGGGCACCAGAGTAGCCAACTTATCGGAGCATAATCCATTGAAGTATTTGTAAAACAAACATAAGGATGCTACATTGCGGCGATGGGACAGGGACTGGAGCTTGGCTGACAGTGAGGGACCTATTAGGTTGGCGACTCTTTTTTGGACCTTGTCAAGGAGTGAGAGACTAGTAGATGATGCATCAGCCCAGATGTGGCAACAATACTCTATGCATGGGCGAATGGTGGCTTTGTAGAGATACAGGATAATGTCAGGTGTAAGGAGTTTACTAGCACGGTAGAGGGAGCCAACCTTCTTTGCGGCAGCCTTGGCAATGTCTTCAATGTATTTGTTCCAGTTCATGTTACCTGTGAAGGTTAGGCCGAGGAGTTTGAATGATGAACTCTCAGGTAGGGTGTTATTTGCCATGACAATCGGTGGTTGGAGAGGCTTCTTGTAGTTATCGAAGGAAAGGAGCTTTGTCTTTGCGGCATTAAAAGTTACTAACCATTTATGACCACAATCCGCTACAGGCTGAAGGTCATTCTCTAAAGATTCAGTCATTGCCTCGGATATGATCGCGTCTGCTTTGCCAACATGGCGAGAGTAAAGCGTGGTGTCGTCAGCAAATAAACCAATCTCCGACTCTATGTCATCAGGGATATCGTTTATATAGATCAGGAACAACAAAGGTCTGAGGATAGATTCCTGGGGTACACCAGAATTTATGTCATGTTGCTTAGATGAACGGCCATCGAGGACAACCTGCATTTTTCTTTTGTTTAGGAAGGATCTAATTATATTAAGTAGTTGCCCAGTAATACCGTATGAGCGTATATTCAGGAGAAGCCCTTTATGCCATACCTTGTCAAAGGCCTTGGATATATCAAACGCTACTGCTCTAACTTCACCTGCCTTGTCGAGTGTATGATACATGCGTTCAGAGATGACCGTTAGGATGTCTGCAGTAGATCGTGCTTGTCTAAATCCATACTGGCGGTCAGATAGAAGTTTAGCATTAACTAAGTGCCGTACTATCGCTAGATTGATTAAGGATTCAAAGATTGTGGCAAAGATCGGCAGTAGACTGATTGAGCGGTAGTTCTGAGGGTCGGTTCTATTCCCAGAATTCTTGTAAACTGGTACCACAGAGACAATGTTCCAGCTATAGGGGAAGCAAGATTCGGCTAGGCATTTATTGTAGAGTTTGGAGATCATAGGGGCCAGTTCAGCAGAGCCTGTCTTTATTACTATTACAGGTATAAGATCAGGCCCACAAGCTTTAGAGGTGTCAAGGTTTTCTATGATGTCTCTGACCTGGGATGGGTGATGACCAGGTTATCAAGTGTGGCCTCGGTCCGCAAAGTGAATTCAGAGAGAGGGTGGTTATCTGAGTCTAAAGTAGAGTTAGAAGCGAAACACTGTGCAAGTAGTTCAACCTTATCAGTGGCCGTGCAACCGACATCATTGTGGTTTGATAGTGGAGGAATCGTTGATTCACTATTATTCACTAAACTATTGTGTGGTTATTTAGTCAGCATTTGTTTGATTTAAGCAAAACTTTGGTGAAATGTTTTCTTAGATAAAAAATGCTACTGTTACTTTTAATAATTTTTGCTTATATATATATATATATATATATATATATATATATATATATATATATATATATATATATATATATATATATATATATATATTCTTTCACACCATTGGCCCGTTGATAAACACACACACTATAACACACATTAGGATGCTGCAGTGTTATTAAATATTTCTCAGAAAGCAAACTTTATGATATATATTTATGCCAGCATCGTGCAGTCATTCTGTGGAGTTTTCTCACTCTTGTAGTTTGGCATAGAATAATTATATTCTGTATATTATTTACATAATTCTAAATTATATATTTTAACGTCTTAGTGTCAGAGAGCATATTCAAAGTGTTACATGGTGCGAAACAATTTATATGTGTTACATATTGTTTGGCAGTAATGTGCTTTTAGTGTTCAATGTCGATATTATTGTCCAGCACCTACGGATAAGTAAGTATGATGAATAAGATAAATGAACATCCGTCAGCTAAGTGAATCAAAGTTGTAATGAATTCACTTATACTAAAAAGGAAGACTCGTATCTTTTAATGATAGGATGATGGTAATTGGTTCATGAATAATTACATCGATAAAAAGGGGCACTTTTTCTGTAAATGCTCACAGTATATTTATAATATCAGAACTTGCTTGAATCAATATAAAGTGAGAACAGGCCAGAGAAATACATAGATAGAAGATACGTGACTCGTTCATATTAGAAATACATTATTTTGATTATTCAGACCACTGTTCCCAGCTTGGATGCTATTCCCACAACGTTTCGGCCGATGTAGCCTTCGACCTTCTACAGGTGCAGCTTGCCGAACTCGGAGATCTGTATGGAACCCTTTATTTAATCCACGGGTTGCTTACTCTTGTTTTATCACCCATGATCAGATAAAAGTGTTAAATAATTCGTAATTGATTCACAATGAGCTCTCTTACTCGAATTTCCATCGAAATCATTCAACTCTGCACACACTATATATATATATATATATATATATATATATATTGTCAGTATTTACTTCAACAGTGCTCGATACTTGAATAGAGCTAGGTAGTAAGTTATGAAAATATATTTATGGCAATTAAGCTATATATGATTATTCTTATTTATACAGACATGTACATAATCTGCGACACTGGCATGTCAATGTTATCGATCAACAGGTTTCAAAAACTGAGATCTCACCAGGAAGAATTGAATTCTGATCCTTCCCTTAAGCCATATTTAAAAAAAATGAAACGAGGAAGAAGAAATAAAAAAGAAAACGAAATTCAAAATTTAAGATTGGAAAGTCACGTGGTCAGATTTGAAATTTTGAAAAATCAAATATAATGTACACTCATGTTGTAGATGAATATATATATATATATATATATATATATATATATATTTAGGCAGCATATTTTCATTTAGGCAAACATTATTAAATAACACGGAGTGGTTTTGTTTGATGCGACTTTTTTTTATTTTTTCAATTTTCCGAATTGTCCATCTAATGTTTCGGTCAAATTGATGTAAATATGATCCATGGGTTTCTTGTTCCATTCTTTTTTCTTTTCTGCAAGTACTTTCGATTTGAATCGTCAAATCATCTTCAAGCGGTATTAGTTTTAGTGTCTCCTCTTCAGGGAAGTAACTGGTGAATTAAAATGATATCCGCCTATACACAATCACAAGAAAGAAAGAAAAAGAAAAAGAAAAAAACAATCAGATAAATTACATTTCAAAAAATCTTCAGACTAGACAACCTTTTCCATAAGATGCCAACTTTTAACACCTATTTATCAACTCGCAAGAAATTGGGTCATACTGACTCTTCCTCTCTAACCACACGCATAGACATCGAGACATAGTCATACATACTCATATTCACGCTAATACGTACATATTAATATACTCACAAACATACACACATTTATATGTAGAAGTAAATTAAAAAACATATATACATATATATATATACACACACATACATCCATATATACATATATATTCATACATACATACACACACACATATATATATATATACATATATATATATACACACATATACACACACGCACACTTATAAATATATTAATCTATTTTTCTAACACTTTTGGCACGGCTGTCTATACATTTCCGTTTCCTCCATCTTAATCATATGCACATACACCGAGACACATTCACACACATCCACCTCCATGCTTATACGCACACATTTATACGCTCATAAACATACATACGCACTTATATATAGATGTAAAAATAAAGACATAAATACATATATATATATATCCACACACACCCATACATCCATATATATATATCCTCACATACATATATATATATACACATACATATCCATATATACACACATACATATATACACACACGTACACACACACACTTATATATATATATATATATATATATATATATTTTTCGTAATGTGTTAATGATTTAATTCTTCCTCTTCCTTAACTCCTTACTAAACACTTTCTCAACAAGCCATTAAATATAGTATTATACATTAAGACAATCATTATTTACTATTTAATTAAGTTTCTTAACAAATATCAATCATATTTACCGGCGAATTAAGTTAATCCAACCGCAATATTATTCCCCTAATTACTTGAGGATTGGAAACCACGTTTTAATATCGACTAGTTATTATTTTTATCTAGTTTTTTATAATTTCTTTAAAACTTTATTTTCTGTAATAATTTTGCGTTATTTTATAAAGGAATTGCATTTTTTAAATTTTATTTTATTTTCTCTTTATGTGTCCATCTATATTTATTTAGTCTAATGGACGTTTAATTGCTATTAATTTAATTTCACTAAATTTATCATCATGTACACCATGCAATAAACCTCTAAATTCAATATAAATTCTAAACTTTGTAACCTATTAATTTATAGATCTCCTAGTTATTTTAGTTATCTCATCATCCGGAGTCACACCGATACAATCAGTTATATAGCCCAACATTTATAATAACAACCCACCTAAATAATCTGAAAACTATATCTATAATACTGACATTAATATCTATCTTTTCCAAAATTTAATAGCGGTTTTGATTAACCTATCTTTATTTTCCTTAAGTAAAAATTATATATTCAAGATCTCTACATCAAGTTGTCCTATGATTAAATTAGTTAACTTAGTCCTACCTATCATTGTTAATTATGTTGCATTAATTACGCGATCCTTCATCATTTGTAATAAATCAATGTTATGTTTAAAGAAATAATTGTTTTAATTTTTAATCTTTGTTTTTATTTTTTATGTACTCATTATTTAGTTATTTATTTATTTTTATTTTTTATTTATTTATTTATTTATTTTTAAGTGATGTTTACATCGTTCTCACAATACTTATCTAAGGTGAACTTTTTGAAGTGCCTGCAATTGTAACCCACCTCATCCTTCTGGTTTAGTAGAGCATTCTTATTAGGAAACAAAACTATAGCCAGTTTTTCATTTAAACACAGACAACAAGTAGGGTTATTCAGTGTAGGCACTGGTGCCCTTTTTAAAATACTCCATTTTACCACAGGAACTATGCCATTTCTTTTTAGTAATAAAATATATATAGATAATGAAGTGCATTTTCTATCAGTATCTATGTTGTTAAATAAGCATTTATGGTTTCTATACCTATCCTTAAAGTCAGTATCAGTACCCCTATGTGGAATTTTTTCACATTAGGATCATTCTCTGGGAAAACTGTACTTAGATATACTACGTTGTTCATTAAACATTTTCTTGTAACGGGCACTCACTTTTATTTCTACAATTACATTCATTATCTTGTATGCTACTTACGTTGTTTGTATCATTATCTTTTAGTATTTGTCTATTGTGACCGTTGATTATTTTTTCTAAATTATTAGTGCAACTATAACTAAGTTTAATTGTGTTTTTGTTAAAGATTTTATGCAATGGGTTATTAATTGGGAAATGCTTATTTAGTAAATTAAGAAACATGTGCCCAATCTTTGATTTAACTAGTTGGTTAAACGGAGATGTATACCAAATAATCTTTCGTTTTCTATTTGTCTTATTTTTATTTTTATTCCTATTATCTTGCTATTCTATAGTCGTGTTAATATAACCATTATTACCCAGAGCATTATTGTAAGCACTACTATTGTTATCGAAAATTTCTTCATTAGAAGTATTATTGCTAATTCTATGCCCTATGGATAATGGTATGTGTTTAATAACGCTTGGTGGGTGGTTTGATTTTGGATTTACGTATATTGGATCATAGTTGTCTTTCATGTATGGTTTGTAAACTCCTTGGTTAAGATTTAGGGTAATATCTAGAAAGTTTGTAATCTCGATACCTGCATTAATTTCAACTTTGAGTGCTAACTATATATATATATATATATATATATTATATATATATATATATATATATATATTAAGATTGTGTCGTGATTTTCCTAGAAATAATACACATAAAAGTTTTATTTATTTTAAAAAATATACATTGTTAAGGGTTATACAGTTTAATATTTCTCGCACACCATACAATGTTTTCAAGCTTGAAAAAATTGTTTAAACAACAGAAAATCAGCTTTTTTGAAATTTGTCTACATATCATGTTTTTACTTACCGAAGAGAGAGAGAGAGAGAGAGTAAGAGAGAGAGTGTGTGTGTGAAAGAGAGAGAGACGCGTTACTTGCGTATGCGGCAGGAAGGAGAAAGCAGACAGATTAATATACAGAAATAGAGCTTGTTTCATCACCGAGCTACATTAGCGTCTCTGACGTGTCTCCTCTACTTGAAGTCTCCGAAGGGAGAGATCGAATCTCCCCCCCACCGGATATCATGTGATTTTGCTGACTTCCGTTTTACTGATGTAACCTTAGAATCTTAGGTGTCCCTCAAACCTGTCCATTCAAATAATAGTTTTCGTTACGAAACATCGATAAATTGGAAAATATACTAATAATTATTAACAACAAAGTTAGTTTTTTAATATACATTTTTAAAGCTTGTCCACCCATTATAATGATTTTGTCTGCCTGTCTCTCTTTATATATATATATATTCAATTCACTTATCTTTTTGTTTTTGTTGGGAATGAGGCATCTTACCGGATACCAGACATTTACCCGATATTTCAGAGACTCCAACCGAGATATACTTTTAAGATTCTAACCGCCTTTTTAAGCGGAATTGTTTGTATCTCTCTTGCACTTGATTCAATGGGTATATGCTCCAGGTAGTTTTTATGTATATGTGTTTAAATCATTTAAGCAGTATTTTCGCTTTGTTTGAAGTTGTTTACCCTTTGCGGATGAGTTTCAATTGTGGCATTGCAAGTTTCCTAGGGAAACGAAAGCGTCGTATTCGAGTGTGACAGACGATGTCGGTTTAGTGATCAAGACAACTGCTGAATTAAGCTGTGCTAATTATACTCTTTTCCAGTAGTATGCGAGTGTGACAGATGATGTCGGTCTTTTTTTTTCGTGGGGGCACCAGAGTAGCAAGTTCATCAGAGCACAATCCATTGAAGTACTTGTAAAACATGCACAAGGAAGCAACATTGTGGCGGTGGGATAGGGGCTGGAGCTTTGTATATAGTGAGGGACCTATTAAGTTGGCGATTCTTTTTTGGACCTTGTCTAAGAAGGAGAGACTAGTGGATGATGCACCAGCCCATATGTGGCAACAATACTCATGCATGGGCGGATGGTGGCTTTGTAGAGATATAAGATAATGTAAGGTGTGAGAAGTTTACTAGTACGGTAGAGGGAGCCCACCTTTTTTGCAGCAGTCCTGGCAATGTCTTCAATGTATATTTCCAATTCATGTTATCTGTGAAAGTTAGGCCGATAAGTTTGAATGATGAACTCTCAGGTAGGGTGTTATTTGTCATGATAATCGGTGATTGAAGAAGCGTTTTGTAGTTATTGAAAGAAAGTAGCTTTGTCTTTGCGGCATTAAAGGTTACCAAATATTGATTTTAAGTTTATTTCATCAATATATTAAACTTTCTCTATTAATTAAATTGTATATATATATATATATATATATATATATATATATATATATATATATATATATATAACATGATTCACCCAAACAAGGCGAGTCGCCACTGTAGACGTAAGAGGCTACTGAGAAAAAAGAAAAAGGGGGAAGGTTGGGGGGGGGGT
>OY744517.1:178834540-178899540 GCA_963556195.1 Sepiola atlantica
TTTTTACCCCATTAGGGAGTGATCATTTCCGAATGAATTCCTTCTTCTACAGTCAGATATGAAATTAAAACTCTCATTTGTTTAAAAAGCTATACCAGTTTTTAATATTGATTTCTAGCGTTGATTTATAGACTGTTAATGTAATGTTCAAAAGACATTTTATACATGTGCTTCGTTTTATGTATTTTATTGATTTTGTTTTTATTTTCTCAAATGCCGATGACACACATATTTGTCCTCACACGGAGCAACATTTTCTATTAACCAGAAACACAGTAATATCTCCTTGATTTAATCACGGGAAATAAATTCTTATGTCTAAAATATAAGGTAGTTTTAAGATCGCCATCTTTGTTCCCCTTTTGTGCCAGTCTGAATTATAAAACACATTTGAGATTTTAAATGGGATCATTTCGGATTTTGATACTAGGAGAAACACACACATCACTCGCATGGATGTGAGTGGATTTCCACTCCAGTCCGAGGCGAATTCAGTTGTGTTTATTTAATACTGGGCTGTTCATATTGTTGAGATTCACGATTCTAGACTGCTGTCGCTGTCATCCTTTATGTTAGAAACGCACACACTAATAGTCGATGCTCATATCAAGGTCTCTATCAATTGAAGACATTTCCACTCGCCGAATAAAATATGTTATTTGTTCTTAACACGAGGTTATTAATTGGTTTGAATGGGAAGTATTTTAATCAAGCTAATTGAGGAGTCATGACAGGGCCTGGACTGAGATTGGAGATCAAAACAGCGGCAACAAGATGAACCACATTTGACGTCTCCCCGACAAGAATACTCACATCGCAACATTAATGTTTCCTAAGGAATCAATTGCAGTCAAAACTCAGTTCAGCGTAAAAAGCAATCCTGTTATGACTATGACCTTAAAAAATGTTTAAAAAGCATGGAAGCATAAAAACTTTATATTCATGGAAAAAGTGTCGTCTGGTTTGAAGAGTTTGATTTTCCACTTTATCAGTTGGTCAATAGGGTATGGATGTATGTTTACTTATCCTTGGCTTAGAAGAACAAGGATCTACTGTGGAAAACCCACAAGAGAGAGGTCGATTGTTTGAGTAACCTTCAGTAGAGAAATAATATCATTCAAGCGTTTTTTCTCAGACATAACTGAGGATAAGATACATTAGTTGAAACAGGACACACAAAAGCAATGAAACAATTCACATCGGGCGCTTCCACGACCGACAAGCCTCCACTTCGATACTTACTGGCTCATCATCACTTCTTGTATTTATCATGATCAATCACTTATAATTTCGAATGACACATTCACAATTCTAATTATAAGAAAGATAATCACGAAGAAACTAGTTAGAAAATAGCGGTTAAAATTTAAAAAAGAATTGTTATTAAAACCAAACTTCGCATTTCTCACTCAAAACGATAACTAATTTGCTCAGAGAAGGACGATTATTACTCAGATTAATTGATTCCACATAAAAATATGAACATCGGCTTTTTTAATTGTAAGTTATTTTTTTAATTTGAGGGTCAACTGTTTTAATTTGTGTTTAAGTTATATTTTAATGTGAAGACGAACTTTAAAAAACATGATGAAATAAAAAGAACGAACAGATTTGGAACATATTTATCCTAGACATGCGGACGCGTTAAACGCATCCTCATACATTATAAAAACTTATTGACTGTGGTATCACTACTGTGGGAAGCTATCTTTACTAATTGTTTATTACAAGTGTAACTGCGGGTGTAACTGCTTCAGACATCCTCTCATTGAACGTAGAGCTCAAGAAAAGAATTGGTAAGGCATCCACAACCCTCTCTAAACTAACTAAAAGGGTCTGGGGAAACAGCAACCATACCACTTCCACCAAGATGCCCGTCTACAGAGCGTGCGTTCTCAGTGTTCTACTGTATGGGAGTGAGTCCTGGATCACATACTGAACACAGGATAGGAAACTCAAGGTCTTCCATATGAGGTGCCTACGTAGGATACTTGGTATCACATGGCAGGACAAAGTGAATAACAATGATGTTCTGCAAAGAGCAGGGATTCCATCCATCTACTCCTTACTGGATGATAGGCGCATCCCTAAAGACCTTCTCTATGGCGAGCTTGCCTTAGGCTCAAGAAAAAGGGGTCGTCCCCATCTCCGTTTCAAAGATGTCTGCAAGCAAGATATGAAGGCTTACTCAATTGACATTAATACATGGGAAGCCTCTGCAGCTGACAGCCCTGCCTGGAAGAAACAGATACACATGGGAATGATCATATTTTCATGACCCCGAGCAACGCCGGGTAGCCCTGCTAGTATATATATATATATATATATATATATATATATATATATATATATATATATATATATATATAAATATATATATATATATATATATATATATATATATATATATATATATAACATAAACTATAATAACATGAAATTACATAATTGTCGATGCAATAATTTATTCAACTTTGTGGTTTCCTCGGGCATCTAACTAGACAATTACATTTTTGAGACTGACAGAAAATTGAATTAACCTTCAACAATTTAAATACAACCAGAAGGAGTGGTGGCTGCAACCAATCTAGTCATACAAATAAGTATAGAAAAATAATAAATACATTTCAGTAAGGTCATCTGAGACAGGTATAAAATTATATTGATGCATAAACCTATTTATAGGACAGTAAATGCCAATAACTGTTTTAAATCGACCATAAAAATCTTAACAATATGATAATCGGTCATTTTATTGGAATGAGGATGTGTCAAGGAAAGCAAAGATGACCGCAATAAATATAGAAAGGACGGGTTGTTGTTTTTAACACATAATTCTTCTTCTTCTTCTTCTTCTTCTTCTTCTTCTTTTCTTCTTCTTCTTCTTCTTCTTCTTTTTCTTCACCTTCTTCTTCTTCTTCTTCTGCTTTTTCTTTATATACAGTAGTTGTTGCATTAATTATGTATTTAAGTCGTCGTAAAATTATACAAATCGAGTGATTCATATTCATTTGAAGTTTGTGGGATTTACTATAGAGGTGTGCCATAATTTGAGCCGGAAATTAAATGTATATAAAAGCCACTTTATTCTCGACCAATTCTTCAGTACTTCCTGGAGCTGGTAGATTCCACTTCAAATATGATTGAAAACATGCTAAAAATCGCCATCTTTTTGTGCGCAATATTCGCTTTGTTAGACTTAAGCCATGCTGCTATGTCCAGTAAGTAGCGTATACACTTTTATTCATAATTATTTTCTTGTTCTTTTTAACCATTTATTTTATAAATTGTATTTCTGCTTTCTAATATTTTACGAACATTAGAGATCTATTCCGAAAACAATATTAACTCGTTCAACTAAATGTAATTCAAACCATCATTTTATTTAATGACACAAGCTTTCTGATAAAAAAAATCACGTGCTTTTTGGCGTTGTATTCATTACAGATGACCATAGACTGTTTTATTATATGAATAAATTGTTGGGTGATGCATATTTAATGTAAGTAGTAACAGTAACGTCATGTTATTACCACCCTAAAAAGTCGTCCAAAAGCTGATGAACCGTTGGTCAAAACAACAAGATACTACAAGCAGGCTTATTTCAAGTCAATCAGAGATCACATCAGTGACGCCCCATGGAGGGAAACCTTCCCACTCCCTGCCGACCAGTGTGCAAACGAATTAACTGTATGGGTCAAAGCAGGCATCGAAGCCTATGTCCCCATGCGAAAATTCTTTTGCAAGCCCCACTCTCCCCAATGGTTCACCTCTGGAATGTGCAGCTGCCATTTCTAAGAGGCAACAAGCATTCTGTAAATTTGGCCGCCATAAGTCAGCTACTAATAGACATAAATGTATAGAGTCAAGAAATAAATGCAAGGCCGTGATAGGTGAAGCGAAGAGAAGGTTTAATGAGTTAACAAAAAAACGCATCCAGTCACAGAAACTAGGTACTCGTGATTTCTGGAAAATCTACAATAGTGTAGTGAATAATGGTCAATCAACGATTCCTCCACTATCAAACCACAATGATGTCGTATGCGCGGCCACTGATAAGGATGAACTACTTGCCCAGCGCTTTGCTTCTAACTCTACTTTAGACTAAGATAACAACCCCCTCCCCAAATTCCCATTGCGGACCGAAGCCACACTTGATAACCTGGTCATCACCCCATCCCAGGTCAGAGACATCATAAAAAAACCTTGACACCTCCAAAGCTTGTAGGCCTAATCTTATACCAGTAATAGTGATAAAGAAATGCTCTGCTGAAGTGGCCCCAGTCCTCTCCAAACTCTATAATAAATGCCTAGCCGAATCTTGCTTCCCCGACAGCTGGAAAATTGCATCTGTGGTACCAGTCTACAAGAGTTCTTGGAATAGAACCGATCCTAACAATTATCGCCCAATCAGTCTGATGCTGATCTTTGCTAAAATCTTCGAATCCTTAATCAATCTAGCGATAGTAAGGCACTTAGATAATGCTAAACTTCTATCTGACCGCCAGTATGGATTTAGACAAGCACGATCTACTGCGGAAATCCTAACGGTCATCTCTGAACGCATGTATCATACACTTGACAAGACAGGGGAAGCTAGGGCAGTAGCGCTTGATATATCCAAGGCCTTTGACAATGTATGGCATAAAAGGCCTCTCCTGAAAATACGCTCATACGGTATTACTGGGCAATTACTTAATATAATCAGATCCTTCCTAGACAAAAGAAAAATCCAGGTTGTCCCTGATGGCCGTTAATCTAAGCAACATGACATAATTGCTGGTGTACCCCAAGGAATTATTCTTGTACCTCTGTTGTTCCTGATTTATATAAACGATCTCCCTGATGACATAGTGTCTGAGATTGGTTTATTTGCTGACGACACCACGCTTTACTCTCGCCATGTTGGCAAAACCGACGCGATAATATCCGAGGCATTGGCTGAATCTTTAGAAAATGACCTCCAGGCTGTAGTGGATTGAGGTCACAAATATTTGGTAACTTTTAATGCCGCAAAGACAAAGCTCCTTTCCTTCAATAACTATAAAGAACCTCTCCAACCACCAATTGACATGGCTAATAACACCCTACCTGAGAGTTAATTATTCAAACTCCTCGGCCTAACATTCACAGGTAACATGAATTGGAACAAATACATCGAAGACATTGCCAAGGCTGCCGCAAAGAAGGTTGGCTCCCTCTACCGTGCTAGTAAACTCCTCTCACCTGATATTATCCTATATCTCTACAAAGCCACCATACGCCCATGCATGGAGTATTGTTGTCACATCTGGGCCGGTGCATCATCTACTAGTCTCTCCCTCCTTGACTAGGTCCAATAAAGAATCGCCAACCTAATAGGTCCCTCACTGTCAACCAAGCTCCAGTCCCTGTCCCATCGCCGCAATGTAACATCCAGATACCATTTCCTGGGTTGACAATGTACACAACCAACTTCGAAATCTATTTAGCCATGTCTTCTTCTCTTCCCTGCAGCATCTTTCTCACAGAAGTGGCGTTGTTAGTCTTTCTTTGCTCTATCGTTATTTTTATGGTAGGTGCTCAACAGAGCTCCAATCTATAGTTCTCCCTGTGCAACATTCACAACAAAAAATCGTCTAGCTACAACCACTGTCAATAATCTCCTTTTCTCACTCTGTGTAACTAAAACAATACCGATATCACAGCGTTCATTTCGAGAAGAGTCTTCATTGTAATATAAGGCCTTCCACCTAGACGCTTTACCACTAGAGACCAAAGGAGCACTTACCAGCAGGTGCATCGTGTTTTGTCTAATTCGTGCCAGAATGATTTTCAGATTTTTCCAAGAGAGTTTATTGCGCTCAACGCCGCGCCAATACGCGTATTCATAGCAGAACAACAGTCGGTTTTAAATGTAGAGGTCAATTGATTTCATAAGCAGTGTTGAATATCTATCAGAATTATATCTTTACACGATACTGTTTTTCACGGTAATCCTCTGTTCTAATTTATAGGTAGATGTGGGATAATTACGTACGACCTACAGTCCCAAATCTGTTGTAATGGCAAAGTAAGACGAAGAAGCGGAAGCAATACTAAGTGTTGTAAAACTATTGCATACGATAACAGTTTGAGTATCTGTTGTGCTGGCAATATACAAAAAAGACCCGGAAGAGACAATGGAAAATGTTGCGGATCTGATGTCTACAATCAACGTCATTTTGTGTGTTGCGTAAATCGTATTTACAGGAAAAAGGGTAAACGACCGGCATGTTGTTGAATGTGTGCATACGATACAACTTATTACAAATGTAATAAAGGAGAGTATATTGTTCCTAAATAAACTCAGGCTAGAACTATTTTCTGAAATTTTGTGTTTCGTTTTTTTATTATTTTGATGTTTTAAATGCGTAATTTGAAATTGGTTTCATTTATTAAAACTCGACAGCACTAAAATACCACTTCTAAAACATATTGATATATGATGTTAGGTTTCAGTTTAAACTATCCCCACATGGGAAGATCAATTCTCATTATGCCCATGTACGACTACCTTCTGGCATCGAAACTACCGTCAACGTTAGAGATTTGGCTCCCAACTCAATTAATGGAAGTAAACACGTTAGAGGATGTTTGCAAGCCACCCGTAAGTAAGCCAGAAAGTGAAAAGGAAAACATACAATATTCTGAACAGATAGAAGAAACACTTCGAGTGGAGCCAGTTGAGAGCGAAATGCCATCCGAGCCACTGCGAAGATCTGGCAGGATACGGAAATTTCCTGAGAAATACAAGGACTTCATTACTAAATAAGGCATTAGAGAAAAAAGGTAAAGAAAAAGGTAAAAAAAAAGTTTAAAAAATGAATAAATAAAAAGGAGTTAAAAAAAAACTTGAAAGGAAAAGTGTAATATTCTTAACCCCTCCTCCCATTGAATGAACTCTTCCGTCACGCGTTGACTATAAATGCATCGTCATTTAACTTTATTTCGTGTTTTACTTTTGTGAATAAAACCTTTACAAAGGAATTCGTCTTGCTCTTTCTTCTCTTCACTATTGCCATCATCACCATGATTTCTCTTGTTGTGAGAGAAGTGGACAAAGGAGAGGGGGGAGGACATTTGATAAAACACATACATTTGTTTGAATTAGCGTAACGGTTTCAACCTTTGTTTTTCAAACGTTGTCTGTTCAGCCAAGGTTTTACTTACCTTTGATATTGAACTATCAACCTACGATTCGTGTGTAGAAAAATGGGTGATAAAATACAGACAACTAAAACTCATTCATCTCTTGATCTTTCTTTGTTTGACATTTGCTTGGACATTTAGAAACACGTTGTAATGAATAATTACGAATAACTTTCCTTACTCTGACTTATCTCCCCTTTGGAGAACTCCCCTGCTTCTACTAACCACTATAAATAGTAGCACTAACATTGTACCGACATTGTGTGCCGAATAAAGCTTTCCCAAGTTACGTCTGTTCTCGTTAGTCATTACAATATATTCGGCACACCATAAACATGGAACAATTAATGCGCCCACAACGGTTCGACGTGGAACCTGACACTTCTAACTCTGAAAAACGTTGGACTCATTGAAGAGCGACATTTGAAAACTTTTTGCAAACGTTGCATGCAGAAAATCCACTACGACCGATAAACAAATTCGGACTACTAACAAACTATGTATCTCACACGATACACGAAATTATCATGGACTGCAGCACTTATGAAGAGGCTATAGAAACATTACACACCACTTACCGAAAGCCCAAAAATGAAATATTTTCGCGATATTTACTTGCTACACGGCGACAACAAAATGACGAATCTTTGGAGCAGTTTTTAAAGGAATTACGAACTCTTAGCAAGAACTGTAATTTCCGGGTAATGTCTGCCGAAGACATTCGAGACGAGCACATTATGGATGATTTTATTAACGGACTCCAAAATGTGCAGGTAAGACAAAGACTGCTCGAAAACAAATGTCTGGACCTCAGAACAGCTTACGAACAGGCTTATACGTTCGAAATTTCCCCCAAACAGTCGGTGTTCTACCTGCAGTCGAATACGGTCGGTGCTGCTTTGAACAACACACATTCTTGTTATTCGGCCCCCTCTTGTGTGCATTCTTATCCGGACCCCTCCTCTGTGACTTCTTTCCCTAACCAGGAAATTCCGGGCACTGCAAACCTTTCACAGTTGCTTATCACCGCTGCTTCCACAGGTCGTAAATGCCACGTTTGTGGGTTAAGTACACACCCTCGTTTTTCTTGTCCGACCAGAGATGCTAGGTGTCACAAGTGTGGGAAATTGGGACATTTTTCTAAGGTGTGTAGGTCTACCAAAAATAATGTTTCTAAAAATTCTATCGCCTCTCTCATGGTAGCTACTATAACAGCTGCGTCTCCAGACTCCCTCTCGAAAAGTATAATGCGGGTTAAAATTAATGGCGTTTCTACTGATGCATTAATTGACACCGGCACTTCTAGTAATTATATTAATTTTAATATTGTAACAGCTAATAACTGGAAAATATTTTCTAATTCTACTCGTGTGTCTATGGCCAATGCTTATTTATCATCACAGGTAATTGGATATTGTCTGGTCAATTTACTTTTAAAACATATTTCATACAAAAACATCAAACTTTTGATAATGAAAAACCTTTGCAGTGACGTGATACTGGGGCACGATTTTCTTCAGCATCATTCTCATATTGAGATTCCCTTCGGAGGACCCAAACCAGCCCTTAGCATTTGTGGTTTAATAGCAGTCAATGTTCAGTACCCATCTCTATTTAATAATTTATCTCAAGACTGCAAACCTGTAGCGATGAAATCTAGACGCTACTCACTTGAGGATAAACAGCTCATAAAAACCGAGATCACGAGAATGCTTGGTGAAGGAATCATTGAAATGAGTGAGTCTTCATGGAGGACACAAGTAGTAATAACATCTTCCGACCCCCCCCCTGAGATCGGTGATCTAACAGCGGGAAGAAGATGAACCACATTTGACGTCTCCCCGACAAGCAGACTCACATCGCAACATTAATGTTACCTATGGAATTTAAGATCAGCGAAGAAAGCAATCCTAATTTATGTTTAAAAAGCATTGGAAAAGTGTTGTCTGGTTTGAAGAGTTTGATTTTCCACTTTATCAGTTGTTCAGTTGGGTATGGATGCATGTTTACTTATCCTTTGCTAAGTAAAACAAAGGTTTTACTGTAGAAAACCAACAAGAAGTAGTTCGATTGTTTGAGCAACCTTCAGTAGAGAAATAATATCATTCAAGCCTTTTTTTCTGAGACATAACTGACGATAAGAAACATTAGTTGAAACAAGACACACAACGGCAACGAAACAAGTCACATCGGTCGCTTCCACAACCGACAAGCCTCTACTTCGATACTTACTGGCTCATCATCACTTGTATTTATGATGATCAACCACTTATAATTTCGAATGACACATTCACAATTCTAATGATAAGTGTTGTGGTGGCAACCACTCATTTGCATATACGAATAACGTTACACTATAAATGGCAAGCCTAGGTTGGCCTTAGTGTGTGTTACCTAAATGCCACCGGAAGTGACGCCGAAGAGCGTACATGTCCTCCCACCAAGACTCTATGACTCGACACCTTCATTTGTACATACTGTAACTATAACTTTTCTTTAATACACTTATTATTGCATTCTCCTTGTTGTTTGCGTCTTCATTGTATTCCTCACTAATTATTGTTCAAATTTGCAACCACAACAGTTGGCGACGAGATATGAAGTGTCAAATATAACAGTTTGACGAAGAACTATTAAAAAAAAAAGTACAATGCAAAGTGTTGACGAGCAAACGGATTTTACGCTAAAGAAAAGTTTCAACTTCAACAAAAAAAAACTCGAACGTGGCAAAAGCGACAATTTACGCCGTTTTCTGGGAATCCGACTTGCAAACGAATGTTAAAGTGAATTTTTGTTTTGTCGCTAAACGACAAATCTGTTTTGTATTACTAAAGGACCAACTTGCAAACGAAAAGCGGATTTTGTTCTGTCGCAAAACGACAGGTCAGACTCGTATTACGAAAAGCAAGGAAGTAACCTACGAAAAAAAAAAGTTCACCAGTGGATTCTAATTACTGCTCCCCGTTAGCAAAACAACAACTAAAGGAATCTTTTAATTAATAATTTGTTTGGCGGCGGTACTAAAAAGAAATACCATAGCTAGAAATTAAAGCTCAAGGAAAGGATTTTTTTAAAAAGTTGTCACTAGATAACGGATAATACAGTAAAACGTCACGAAAAAAAAAAAAAAATAAAATGGAAGACTTATCAAAAATGTTCATGCAGTTTTTACAGGCACAAGCTGACCGCGAGGAAAGACAAAATGAACGTTTTGCTAAAACACTGGAACTACTAAAGAGTAATCGAGAAAATGTCGACAGTGTTAATTTCTCCCATACAACTATCTTTAATAGTATGGACACATTTAATTATGTGCCGGAGGAAGGAAAGACTTTTGAAGCATACTATACAAGATACGAGGATGTTTTTCAACTGGACTGCAAAAATTGGCCAAATAGCCAGAAAGTGAGCCTCTTACTCAGGAAATTGGGTGCATCAGAACACAGCAAATTCATAGATTACATATTACCTAAAAAAACTGCGGAATTAGAGTTCATGGAAGCTGTGAAATTACTAAAAGAATTATTTAATCCAAATATATCTCTTTTTCATAAAAGATGGCTGTGCATGAATCTAAGAAAGATGGACAACCAAGATTATTTGACATACGCATCAGTTGTCAATAAAAACTGCGATAATTTTAAGCTTGCGGAACTAACGGTAGAAGATTTTAAATGTCTAATCTTCGCACAAAAGTTAGTTTCCACGAAAAATGCAGAAATACGCAGACGAGTGTTGTCTAAGCTGGAATCTGAGCAAGATTTAACCCTCCAGAAACTAGCAGAGAACTGTGAAAGGGCCATTACACTAAAAAAGGATTTAAAAAATATAGAAGAATCCGGAGTGGCATATGTAAGAAAACTTAGAAAACCATACACACCAACCAAGAACTTTACAAAGAAAAGCAATCGAAATGGAACGGGATATTACAATCCTAATAACCATAAATATAGGACAGAATATAACAAGCCTCTTCCTAGATATAACTGTAAGAGATGTGCAGAAAAGCATTGGGAATCAGATTGTCCTTATAAAAAGAAAAAAATGCTACATTTGTAAGAAGGTGGGACACAAAAGCGATTGCTGCAGATATAAAGATTACACCAGAAAGAGAGTACAGCAAACAAAATCAAATACAAAATTAGACAAAGATCGGCGAAAATACGTAAAAGTAGAAATATTTAAAACACCAATAAAGTTACAACTCGACTCCGGCTCCGATATTTCTATTATAAACCTGAATACATGGAAAAAGTTGGGTAAAAAACCAACCATGATGAAAACGAGTAAATCAGCCCGGACGGTAACTGGTGGTGGTATAAAATTTGAAGGAGAAGTTGTCCTTCCGATAAAATTAAAAGGGATTACGAAGAAATTAAAAATATTCGTACTGAAAAATAGTGAAAATCTGTTTAGAATAGATTTAATTGAGAAATTTGGACTATGGGATAAGCCAATCAATACATTCTGTAAAAAAATAGAATGTTCTGCTCCAACAACAGTAAATACCAAAGACGATTTAAAAGAATTATTTCCTGAAGCATTCACGACTAACTTAGGTTGCTGTAATAAATTCAAGGCCTCGTTTGAACTTAAAGAAAACGCCAGCCCAATTTTTAGAAAAAAGCGAAACGTTCCGTTCGCTGGGTTGGAAAAGATTAATAAAGAATTAGATAGATTGGAACAGACAGGAATTCTATCAAAAATAGAACACAGCGAGTGGGCAGCCCCCACCGTATACGTAAAGAAAAAGAATGACGAAGTTAGAGTGTGCGCAGATTTTTCGACCGGGGTCAACTCCCTATTAAAAGATCACCATTACCCTCTACCAAGCCCAGAGGAAATATTCACGAAGTTAAATGGTGGTAATATCTTCTCCAAGATAGACTTGAACGATGCATATTTGCAAATACCGGTCGAGGAAAATTGCTCAAAAATACTATGCATCAATACGCATAAGGGCTTATACAAATACAACCGATTGCCCTTTGGCATCAAAGTAGCGCCTGCCATTTTTCAGCAACCGATGGACACCATGCTAAGTGGTATTGAGTGCGCATGTGCATACCTGGACGACATTGTTGTCAGGAGCAAATCCCTACAAGAACATAAGGAACATTTGAAACAAGTATTTACTCGAATACAAGAATTCGGCTTTAAAGTAAAAGAAAGTAAATGTGACTTTTGTATGAGCGAGATTAAGTATCTTGGACACATAATAAACAAACATGGACGACGTCCAGACCCAGACAGATCTGCGACAATAAAAAATATGCCAGCACCTGATAACGTAACAACCTTGCAGAGTTTCTTGGGACTCGCAAATTATTATCAATCTTTTATTGAAGGAATGCATAACTTGCGAGCCCCCTTAAATAATCTGCTTAAAAAGGATACACCTTGGAACTGGACGCAAGAATGTCAAACCGCTTTTGACAAAATAAAGAGCGCACTAACATCCGAATTATTCTTAACGCATTTTGACACAAAATTAAAAATAGTCGTCGCTAGTGACGCTAGTTCCTACGGCTTAGGAGCATGCATTCAACATATTATGCCGGATGGGTCGAGAAAACCAATAGCGCACGCTTCGAGAACGCTGATACCAGCCGAGAGGGCATATTCACAAATCGAAAAAGAAGCATTGAGCATAATCTTTTCCGTGACTAAATTTCACCGATATTTATATGGTAGACAATTCTTACTTGAAACCGACCATAAACCGTTAGTCACGATCTATGGACCAAAAAAAGGATTGCCGGTATACACCGCAAATAGATTGCTGCGCTGGGGTACAATCTTACTTAATTACGATTTCCACCTACAACATCTAGCATAAAAAAAGATTTGCCATGCGGATGGACTGTCAAGACTGATACCACAGAAACACAATCTGGAAAAATCAGTCATTGCAGCAATTCGGACAAATGTTGAAGTAAAAAATATGGTAGCAAACATCATTAAGGAACTACCCGTAACTTTGTCGGACATTAAAAGGGAAGCCGAGAAAGACGAATACATAAAGGACATAAAAGAGAAAATTATAACGGACACAAAGGTGCAGGAAGTTTTCTCCATATGTAACGATGTGTTACTGTACAGTGAGAGAGTGGTAATACCCAAAACATTGCAGAATAGGATGTTAAGAGATTTCCATACGGGACATCCGGGGATAAATCGAATGAAGTCGTTAATGAGAAGCTACGTGTACTGGCGTAACATGGACACTGACATTGCAGCAACAATAAATAAATGTAAAGGATGCCAGTTAGCAGCAAAATCCCCACCTATAGTACACAAACCTTGGCCGAAAACCGACCAACCATGGTCGAGAATCCACATGGACTTCGTTGGTCCAGTAGGAGAAAACTATTATTTAATTGTAGTGGATAGTTACACAAAATAACCGGAGGTAATGCGTTGCAGGAATCCAACAACGAACAACTCAATAGAGTTCCTACACGAGTTGTTTGCAAGATTCGGTGTACCAGACACACTGGTCACTGACAACGGAACGCAGTTCACATCCGCAGAGTTTAAGGAATTTTGCGACACGTTCCGAGTGAAGCACATCACGACTCCGCCGTATCATCCAAGGTCGAACGGCCTTGCGGAAAGGTTCGTGGACACGCTAAAACGAGCGTTACAGAAATCCATTGGACCACCAACAGAAAAAGCTTTGCAACAATTTTTGCAAGTTTATAGGATCACACCACATCCTAGTACACCATCAAACATATCACCAGCTGATCTAATGTTTGCCAGAAAGGTAAAATCAGCGTTTGATAAACTGTTGCCAAGACAGGCAATTATCCGAAACACTACACACACGAGAAGAAAGAAATATAACTCGGGAGATCGAGTATATTTTAAGTGCTACAAGAATAACACATCTTACTGGGAATGTGGAGTAGTGGATAAACGCATTGGTGATTGTACATATATGATTAAAGGTCCACAGAGTATACATAAAAGGCACCTAAATCAGATAAAAAAACGTCATATCCAAGATGATGATTATACGACAACAGTCGAAGAGGATGGAAACCATAGATGTCATATACGAATCCTTTAATTTGGAACCGCCTCAATATACACCTGAACCCCGAAGATCAGGTAGGAAAAGATAATTTAATGAACCATTGATGGTAAACCCAAAAAGAAAAAGATATTGAAATCTGTGTGACTTCAAATCTTGGGAGGGGGTGTTGTGGTGGCAACCACTCATTTGCATATACGAATAACGTTACACTATAAATGGCAAGCCTAGGTTGGCCTTAGTGTGTGTTACCTAAATGCCACCGGAAGTGACGCCGAAGAGCGTACATGTCCTCCCACCAAGACTCTCTGACTCGACACCTTCATTTGTACATACTGTAACTATACCTTTTCTTTAATACACTTATTATTGCATTCTCCTTGTTGTTTGCGTCTTCATTGTATTCCTCACTAATTATTGTTCAACCTTGCAACCACAACAATAAGAAAGATAACCACGAAGAAACTAGTTAGAAAATTGCGGTTAAAAATTAAAAAAAGATTTGTTATTAAAACTAAATTTCGCATTGCTCACTTAAAACGATAACTAATTTGCTCAGAGAAGGACGATTATTACTCAGATTAATTAATTCCACATTAAAATATGAACATCGGCTTTTTTAATTTTAAGTTGTTTTATTATTTGAGGGTCAGCTGTTTTAATTTGTGTTTAAGTTATATTTTAATGCGAAGACGAACTTTAAAAAAAACATGATGAAATAAAAAGAACGAACAGATTTGGAACATATTTATCCTAGATCTGCGCACGCGTTAAACGCTACCTCATACATTATAAAAACTCATTGACTGTGGTATCACTACTGTGGGAAGCTATCTTTACTAATTGATTATTACAAGTGTAACTGCGGGTTGTAGTTTAATTTATTTGTGAAGTATTGTAACCTGGTTGCGGTCTAGTAACGTTTCTCAATTGTCACACCTTCCTTCTCCATGTTTATAACCTGGTGACATGCAAAAGACAGATGACCGGAAATAACCTATGTTACAAGTTTGGCAATTAGAGATTCCCTTCCTAAGATGGGTTGTCATAGTAATGGATGAGAAAGTCCCATTTATATAAGCATATACATGACCATACAAATAAGTATAGAAAAATAATAAATAAATGTCAGTAAGGTCATCTTAGACAAGTATATCATAATATTGATGAATAAACAGATTTATAGGACAGTAAATGCCAATAATTGTTTTAAATCGATCATAAAAATCTTAACAATCGGTCATTTTATTGGAATGAGGATGTGTCACCGAAAGCGAATGTGATCGCAATAAACATAGAAACGACGGGTTGTTGTTTTTAACACATAATTCTTCTTCTTCTTCTTCTTCTTCTTCTTCTTCTTCTTCTTCTTCTTCTTCTTCTTCTTCTTCTTCTTCTTCTTCTTCTTCATCTTCTTCTTTTTTTTTTCTTCTTCTTCTTTGTATACCGTAGTTGTTGCTTTAATTATGTATTTAATACGTCGTAAAATTATACAAATCGAGTGATTCATATTTATTTAAAGTTTGGGGCATTTACTATAAAGATGTGGCATAATTTGAGCCGGAAATTAAATGTATATAAAATAAACTTTATTCTCGACCAATTCTTCAGTACTTCTTGGAGCTGGTATATTCCACTTCATATATAATGGAAAACATGCTAAACATCACCATCTGTTTGTGCGCCATATTCGCTTTGTTAGACTTAAGCCATGCTGCTATGTCCAGTAAGTAGCGTATACATTTTTATTCATAATTATTTTCTTGTTTTTTAACCATTATTTTATAAATTATATTTCAGCCTTCTAATAATTTACGAACATTAGAGATCTATTTCGAAAACAATATTAACTCGTTCAACTAAATGTAATTGAAACCATCATTTTATTTGATCACATAAGCTTTCTGATAAAAAAAATCACGTGATTTTTGGCGTTGTATTCATTACAGATGACCATAGACTGTTTTATTATATGAATAAATTGTTGGGTGATGCAAGTAGTAACAGTAACGTCATGTTATTACCAATATTCACCCAATGATTACGTCTGGTGGTTTTGCTTGAAATCTTCCAGGTTTTGTTTCTTATCTATTTAAAATTTTGCTCACTCATTTTTATTTATTGTATAAGCCTTAGAGGATCTAGACACACTTTCTGCATATACAATTCTTCCATATTGTGTATGGTTTAAAATACAGAGCAGGATCTAATACTGGATACTGTAAAAAGGTAAGTAAAATGAAGAGTTACCAGCTTTGAAGCGTGTAGACTGTTTCGCACGGTGGTCGCCTGATTTTCAGTGGGAAAATCACTTGAGTTCTGAAATAGATGTTTTTTTATAGGTGTCAGTCATTTGGCATATGAGGAGAACAACTAATTTTAAAGGGACGAATTAGGGAAAACACGCAGTTGAATTTTTGACAGTTAAGAGAGAAGATTGGGATTGATCGGTCGGTTTTCCTTTGATTTCCTGAATGGATCGTAGTTCGACACTTTGCTAATCGTTCCACTGCTAGAAATCGAAGCTCTTCATCTCTACGGATCTGATCAGTCCAGCGCTTTGGAGGCTTACCATAAGGTCTTTTATCGGGTAATTCTTCATTGAATGCTGGGTGCATATTGCTTTCAAGGCCTCTTTTGACGACGTGGGAAAATAAGTTAGGTTTTCTTTTATTGATAACGTTGATAATATCATTTCAAAACGCAACAATATTTTTTAATTTGATTTATCTTAGAACGATCCAAACGGGGTTTGCCGACCATGGATCTCAAAGAGTGATTTTCGAATACAGAGAACATGCATTGACCCTCTATCTTTAACGTCCATGCCTCAGAAGCATATGCAGCGATTAGAATGACAAGTGAGTTCTAGAGTCTGAGTTTCAAAGCGTAAGAGTGTAGTGAATAATGGTCAATCTACGATTCCCCCAATTTCAAACCACAATGATGTCGTTTGCACGGCCACTGATAAGGCTGAACTACTTGCACAGCGTTTCGCTTCTAACTCTACTTTAGACTCAGGTTATCACCCTCTCCCTGAATTACCATTGCGGACTGAAGCCACACTTGATAACCTGGTCATCACCCCATCCCAGGTCAGAGACATCATAAAAAGCCTTGACACCTCTAAAGCTTGTGGGCCTGATCTTATACCTGTAATAGCAATAAAGAAATGCTCTGCTGAACTGGCCCCTGTCCTCTCCAAACTTTACAATAAATGCCTAGCCGAATCTTGCTTCCCCGATAGCTGGAAAATTGCTTCTGTGGTACCAGTCTACAAGAGTTTTGGGAATAGAACCGACCCTCAGAACTACCGCCCAATCAATCTACTGCCGATCTTTGCCAAAATCTTTGAATCCTTAATCAATCTAGCGATAGTACGTTACTTAGTTAATGCTAAACTTCTATCTGACCACCAGTATGGATTTAGACAAGCACGATCTACTGCAGGCATCTTAACGGTCATCTCTGAACGCATGTATCATACTCTCGAGAAGGCAGGTGAAGCTAGGGCAGTAGCGTTTTATATATCCAAGGCCTTTGACAAGGTATGGCATAAAAGGGTTCTCCTGAAAATACGCTCATACGGTATTACTGGGCAACTACTTAATATAATTAGATCCTTCTTAAACAAAAGAAAAATCCAGGTTGTCCTCGATGGCCGTTCATCTAAGCAACATGACATAAATGCTGGTGTGCTCCAGGGATCTATTCTTGAACCTTTGTTGTTCCTGATCTATATAAACAATCTCCCTGATGACATAGTTTCTGAGATTGGTTTATTTGCTGACGACACCACGCTTTACTCTCGCCATGTTGGCAAAACAGACGCGATCATATCTTAGGCAATGGCTGAATCCTTAGAAAATGACCTCCAGGCTGTAGTGGATTGGGGCCATAAATGGTTGGTGACTTTTAATGCCGCAAAGACTAAGCTCCTTTCCTTCAACAACTACAAGAAGCCTCTCCAACCACCGATTGTCATGGCAAATAACACCCTACCTGAGAGTTCATCATTTAAACTCCTTGGCCTAACCTTCACAGGTAACATGAATTGGAACACATACATTGAAGACATTGCCAAGGCTGCCGCAAAGAAGGTTGGCTCTCTCTACCGTGCTAGTGGACTCCTTACACCTGACATTATCCTGTATCTCTACAAAGCCACCATCCGCCCATGCATGGAGTATTGTTGCCACATCTGGGCTGGTGTATCATCTACTAGTCTCTCCCTCCTTGACAAAGTCCAAAAAAGAGTAGTCAACCTAATAGGTCCCTCACTCTCAGCTAAGCTCCAGCCCCTGTCCCATCGCCGCAATGTGGCATTCTTGTGTTTGTTTTACAAATACTTCAATGGATTATGCTCCGATGAGTTGGCTACTCTGGTACCCCCTCGACGTAAAGTCACTAAACTAACTCGACATTCTACTAAATCTTATTCATTCACTGTGGAGGTCCCCAGATGCCGGAGAGCATTCTACTCAAATAGCTTCTTTCCTCGTGCTGCTGGCATCTGAAACTCCCTCCCTGCCCCCTGTTTCCCCTACAGTACTGACATGCAGAAATTTAAAACTAATGTAAACAGACATCTCGCTGCTCAGATCCCAATTTAAGCTGAACAACAAATCCTTCTCCCCTTTTCCTTTTTCTCAGTAGCCCCTTACGTTTACAGTGGCGTCCTGCCTTGTTTGGGGTGAATCATGTAAAAAAAAAAAAAAGACAAATCTTTTCTGCTCTAGATAGTTTTGTTCAATAACCGAGTTCAATGGAGGTTAACGCAATCTTTCTGTTTACGTCGCATTATGAATGTACAAAATACAAACAATGTTTTAATATACAATGTTTACAGCATGCGTTGATTAGTTTGCTGAAAGTACACAATTCGTAAAAGTTCCTACATCATTATTATTTCTGTTCACTAAAAGATATCACACAAGTCATCATCAGTGATTTTTCACCGACAACAACCAGCGGTGTTCTCTAAGGTCTGAGTGAGAACAAGCCTCTCCAGATTTCCAGTACTCTTCACCTCTTTTCGATCACCACCGCAAATCACCTGGCGCTATCGCTACAACCGCTAACCATTGATTTCCTGCTGATAACGACCATTGATTGTCCTCTGGTATTTGGGTAGCAATAAGCCTCCATAAGTTCCCAGCACTCTCAGTTGAAGTCTGGTTAGTGTTGCTCTCTACGGTCTTCTGATCCTGTTTTACCCGTTACAACTATTGTGTGTGGTGCCAGCGGATGCCAGCGCCATCATTATTTTTTGGGTGGGGGGTAGATATATTTTTATTATTATTAATACTATTGCAATTATTATTATTATTATTATTGCAATTATTATTATTACAATTATTATGATATAGCATTTGATAATATTTCATATATTTTTATTATTATTATTTTTATTATTATTATTATTATTATTGTTGTTGTCGTTGTTGTTGTAATTTTCTTTAATTAATTTTAATTTTGTGTCCAATCTTTATATTCACATTTACTTATACTAATATTATCATTATTAATATTCAGTTTGCTCACGCCGGAAGTGAGTATTGATAAACAATAGAGTTTAATTAGGGTTAACTCTATAAAATGGTATAAGTATCTTCTACTCTGTGTGAACAGATACGATGCCATCTAGTCTATATGAATCTATAATTATTTTTTGAAAAATCTACAAGACCCTCCCAAGGAATTGTACATTAATATTGCTTATAGATAGGTTTCTGTTTCCATTCTCTGGATTGGTCTATCTACATGTACTTCTTTACTACTTTTTTTTTCTCATTTTTTTTGCTAACGGCAAAGTGAAACATGTGAGTATATCTCTACTTATCGAGAACAATACTTTATATTATTGCGTGTATTGTTGCTTTCATTTCAATCACAAAACTACTGTAAATCTTGTGAACTTTAATCGTACAGCCCGTTATCTCATTTATGGAAATAACTCCCGACAAGCCATGACGCCACTTGATGTAAGGGGCTAAAAGATACTACTTCAAGGTAATATAACTAGCCAACGATAAGTGTTAGATGAGTAGATCCAGATCGAGAAAACAGCAATTCTTCCCCCTTTGTCAGAAACATCGCTCATGGAATGTGAAGACTAAATGACAAAATAAGGGAATTGAAAGTTATGAGGCTGCCGAAAGTACACCAAACGTCCACTTTCTACTCTCTGACTACAAATACACTGTTTTGCATCACAAAATTGCCATCTCTCTTTCTAGTAGATAAACTGTGTGCATCACTCATTGCCATCATGTTTTTCTCTATTATTACATTTCAGATATTCATCTAACACAGTTTATTGTTTCTTATTTTTTAATTTTTTTAACTCGTTTCTCCATATTTTATCCTTAATTGATCGATCATTGTGACGCTTTCATAAGGTATTATTTTCCCCCAACGCAATCCTCTACCTGTGTAAGAGTCAAATATATCGTAAGATGGAGTACTGTTGCCATATCTGGGGAGGTGCCGCTCAGATACCATTTCCTGGGTTGACAAAGTACACAACCAACTTCGAAATCTATTTAGCCATGTCTTCTTCTCTTCCCTGCAGCCTCTTTCTCACAGAAGAGACGTTGTTAGTCTTTCTTTGCTCTATCGTTATTTTTATGGTAGGTGCTCAACAGAGCTCCAATCAATAGTTCTCCCTGTGCAACATTCACAACAAAAACTCGTCTAGCTACAACCACTGTCAATAATCTCCTTTTCTCCCTCTGTGTAACTAAAACTAAACGGAACTTCCATCAGCTAAGTTTCTTTTCTAGAACTACCCGTCTTCGGAACACAATTGCACATGGTTGCTTGCCAGCCGACTACAACATGGTCGTTTTCAAGTCCAATGTAAACAAATTCTGACCAGTTACAACCATTGTTATAAATTCATTGACCCTTATCCTTGAGTGGCATTTAGGCCTTAGTAAGCGGTTGCCTGTTAGTTAAAAAAGCTGTCCTGTCTATCTAAAAAGTTATTGTATATGTAACCACTTTCATGATGATGTATCTTATATCTCATGTTTGCCGTTAAGATACCATATACTTTATTACTCTATACCTCATAGTGCCTTAATTATCATTGATTTCCATTGAAATCGAAGCCATTGAAAGTCTTTTAAATTCTTCACAATTCTAACTATATTGTCAAATGGTTGATGCGATTTTTTCTGAAAGTCTCAGACCTACTTTCTCTTTAGTAATCTGGGATCAGTCCAAATGTTCTCATTCCAAAAGCTACCACTGTATTTCTTCCAGATTTTGTTAAATTCAGTACAAGTTTCATGATTTTCTATCTTTTTAGTTGATTCTATCGTCCACCTAAACTTAAACATCTATAATTCTTTTAGTCTTTTGTACATCAGCGATCTATTTACGAAATAATCACGTTGGCACGCTGGTTTTTGTCAAGCGACAATCAGATGTGATTATTTGGAAATACAAGGTGTCACCTCCCTGCAAATAAATGCAAATACTAAACGTCGTCAGAATCATCTATCTTGCATGTTGCTGTTTGTAATTGATGATCCTCTAACAGGAGATGTCGATGATAAAAAAGTTGTCTCTCGTGTTTTTTTCACGTTACTATAAAAGAACTCACCAACAACGAAAATTGAACAACGAGAACTCAGCAACAAAACAGCTAAGACGTCAGGGAATTAGCTTCTTAAAATAGACTTCAAACATTGTCTCGGTTACACAATGAACCGAGTAAAAATGTGAAAAGTGTGTCATATTATTTTCTCAATTCTTATAAAAATAAATAAGTTTGTTAACTTCTTAAACAACAAGTCGTTGCGTTTTTTATCTTTGAAGAGGACATAGAGATGACAAGTGAATCTAATTGTCTATGGAATGTGGACCGAATCATTTCCTTTAAATCAACGGATACACCGCCTGGCTTTCACTTTACTAAGTCACAATATAGGTATATCTCCATTTAACTACTATCCGTTTCTCTTTTCAAGTTGGATTGTCGCTTAGTTATATGCATTTATCGTTTACACTTGTGTTAGATTTAAGATTGCTATGTGCAGCTAAAATGATATATTCTACTATCTTTCTGGTAGAGCTCTATTCCCAATTACTAGTATATAATTTATATTCCATCTGAACTATATAAAAGTACGTACGCACACAATATCATTGGCAACATAGTTTATAAATTACGGTTTCTAGATCTTATCAATATTTATTTTAATGTAAGTACTTAGTTTCTAGTCAGTCATTATAAACGATGCTCTTGTCTCTTGAAATTTATCTTCGTTACTCTGAACTGGTTATGCTTGTTTAGACCATAGTTATATTGCATTTCTTTGATTCTTCTTCCCCTTCAACTTCTTTGTGTTCTCTTGGAGTCATCCATCAGGTGATGCTGAAGCATCCACGAATATCGTGCATCATGATGCTCGCCCACTCATTGCAACCAGAAGCTCTAATACCGAGATCACATCGTTCTGTTCCAGAAGAGTCTTCATTGTAATATAAGGCCTTCTACTGGGACGTTTTATCACTGGAGACCACAGGAGCACTTCTCAGCAGGTTTATCGTGTCATGATACATGTTTAGTCAGCGCCAAAAGTCAGCGTTAACGACCCTAGAATATTTTATTTGCTACATCGTCTCGCCACAATATGTTGTCGAGGACGTGCAGCATCTTGGTGCTATCTATCAGGTTTCTTAGATCGAACAACCGTTACTGCCTAAGAATCTGATCCGTAGAATGATATGGATTCGAATAATACCTTGGAAACTTTGAGTTTTGTCTAATTCGTGCCAGCAGATTTTCAGATTTTTCCAAGAGAGTTTATTGCGCTCAACGCCTCGCCAATACGCGTATTAATAGCAGAATCACAGTCGGTGAAGCTTCCTAGATATTTGAAGTCTTAAACAAGTTCGATTGATAATGTGAGGATACCAGAGTGATGGTTATTGAGTAGTTCAGGGGCATGTATTTGGTTTGGGGGGCTTTCAGGAATACACCAACATTCTGGTATGCGTAACTACGCCAATAAGAATATACTGCGCAGAATTAATGTTGTTTTCAAGAATAGTGGCATCATCAGCATAGTCGAGCTTTACTAGAACTTCTGCTGGGTGACGGCGACTCCGGCAACTATCCAAGGTACGACCATTCACAACATTACTCATCTAAATGCTGTAAAGAATCACTGTTTTCGCTTTTAAATGTAGAGGTCATTTGATTTCATTATCAGTGTTGAATACCTATCAGAATTATATATTTACCTGATTCTGTTTTTCATGACAATCTTCTGTTCTAATTCATAGGTAGCTGTGGAAGAAGGATGTACGACCCGCAGTCACACATCTGCTGTGATGGCAAAGTAAGACAGAATACCGGAAGCAATACTAAATGTTGTAAAACTATTGAATACGATAACAGATTGAGTATCTGTTGTGCTGACCATATACAAACAAGACCCGGAATAGATACAGGAAAATGTTGCGGACCTTATGTCTACAATCAACGTCATTTTATGTGTTGTGCTGGTCGTGTAGGCATGAAAAAAGGTAAACGACCGGCATGTTGTGGAAACTACTTATACGATACAACTTATTTCAAATGTAATAAAGGAAATTATATTGTTCCTAAATAAACTCAGGCTAGAACTATTTTCTGAAATTTTGTGTTTCGTTTTTTTATTATTTTGATGTTTTAAATGCGTAATTTGAAATTGCTTTTATTTATTAAACTCGACAGAACTAAAATACCATTTCAAAACATATTGATATCTTTGTGATTATTTGATGTTAGGTTTCAGTTTAAACTTCTAGCTATCCCTACATGGGAAGCGTCCAACTACCCTTATAGACTAATATTATAACAACAGATGGTGAACACAATAGAAAACAAAAACAGTAAAGTATGTACTGCCCTATTTTAATTACTTTATACTAAGCAATGAATAAGCAAAATTTAATGTGTGTCTTTAATTATTGACAGAGGTAAATATTTTATAACATGCAAGTCATTTTCGTTTTATTTAGAACATAAAACATAATATGTGACTTTTTTCATGATCGAGAGTTTAAAGGTTTTAACATTAATTTGGAATTCTCACGATAGTACAAAAATCAGCCATTTTAATCGTAAAAATATAATCTAGAATATAAAGAGCAGTTGTTTGCGCTTGTGTTTGTGTGTCTGAAACTACAGACGACGCAACCACAAAGCTGATATATTATTTTAAAGCTTTGTTTTTGATAGAATAGGTTTTTAATATTCATTCTTTTTTAAGTCACCTGGAATAGAATTAGTACTTGGTGGAGGTGGAGGTTGACATTTAGAGCGATTTTTAATGTTATTATTTAGTAATTCTTAACTTTTGTCGAGCCTTGAGAAACGCGAATTCTCTATCCTTTTGGGAGTTATTTTGTTCTTTCTTAACGATCGTAAATTTGTTTACTACATAATACCATTCTCTTCGAACTAGTGTCCCCACAAACATTGTTTTCCTTTCGATTATTGTCTTCATCGATAATATTTCTCTTCAGACTATTGCCATCATCACCATCATTTCTCTTTTTGTGAGAGAAGTGGACAAGGGAGAGGGGAGAGGAGAAGAGAGGAGATCGGAAAGAGAAGGGAAATAGAGTACATGTAATAATAAAGTATTACATTAGTAAAGTTTTATATGTGGAATCCAACAGTACTGAATACCATGAATATAGTAGGCGTAATAATGCAGTGTTATATTTGGAAAGTGGTATATACTAAATGCAAACGTGGCCTATAATATAGTTAGAGTAAGTGTGTGTACTGATACGCTATAACATTTGATAAGTTGTATATGCTGAATCTAAAAGTGTTCAATACCATACCATAGATATAATAGGTGTGTGTGTAATTACACAGCGGAAAACTGGTAGATAAGTGGTATATGCAGAATCTAAAAGGCTCAATACTTTAAATGATGTAGGTGTCATAATAAAGTATAACAATTGCTAAGTGGTATATGCTTGAGAGGGAGAGAGAAAAATGCAGGGGAGAAAATTAAGGTGGAGGTGAAACAAGGGAAGAGGGGAGAGTGGGAGAGGAGAGGAGGATAGAGAGTGATAGGTAGAGGAACAGAGAGAGGTAATGAGTGACAGAAGATAAATAAAAAAATGTTACACATTTTTAAATTCTTCTATTTTGTTGTCTATGCCGCCGGGAAATATCGGGTTGCCATGCTAGTCTTTTTCAATGGATAATTGGCTTGTGTATACATTAAACCCCTTTCAAAAGCAATCATGCCACAGTTAAACTGTTATTAGAAAGTAATTCATGTTTCGAATAAAACTTTTCAAGTCAAGCATTTTGTTTCTTTTCTTACTCCTAAACTAATTCCTATTCAAAGACTTTAACAGGATTTTACGACGAAATAGGAAAAATCATCAGATAATTTTACCTCTAGATCAGGGCATTTCACGTAAAACTTATATAGCAAACTGAACACCCTCTTAAAAAATCAACAAGCAAAATAAAATATATTCTTTTTTTCAATTGTCTCTTCATCTCTTATGATCGCACAACTCATACGGACACTTTCCATTTTCTCTTCATAGTTTTTTTTTTCAAAATAAATGACATTTTAAATCTTATTAAACATTTACTGCATCGCTTAACCGTATCAGCCTATTACGTGACATTTCCTGACTTTCTGAAATTACAGCTTTATTGCTGCGTTGAATCCCTCCCTTCATTAAGGGGTTTATAGTCAGACCAACTCTTGTCCCTGGCAAGATAAAAGCAAAATGTTATATAAGTGACTCCGATGTGGCCACAGAGAATAACAGATTATCCTAAATGATAGTTTATCAAACGGCGCACATTGGCAGCGAGGCCAATACTAAGTTAAGGGTACCCAAAACAGATTCCTCTAGCGATAAATGGGCTGCGTAAGGCCGAAGGTTTTCCAGCTCTAATACACGGACATAAGCTCTAGAGAGTATGTTTGTGGGTACACGTCGGTAAAACCGAGGATACCATAGTTAAGACATTTTAGCCATAATAAGCTAGTAAAGAACTCTTCATGGTCACCTGAGGAAGAAGTAAATGATCTCTCTCCAGGAAAAGGAAAGATCAGCGTACTCTTAAAACCCACCATATACCACCGACTTGATCAAATGCTTGGAACACTGACATGTAACCATTAGCTAAAGAGAGAAAAGGAGCAGCTGAGGAAATTTGACCTAACAGTGACCCTTAAAAACGGACAAAAATGCCACTTAATAGCAGGGTTCACGTGCCCATGAAAGTGAGGATAATTAAAGCTGCTATGAAGCTCTATATCGCCTCAGACTTCGGTCTGGAGTTGATATTGGGAATAGAATCGTTTTAAAAGAACCGAACCCAAGTAACACTTCACCCTAACCAATTAAAAGTTAAGGGGTGGATATGCCACTCCGTAGTATCACCAGTGATAAAACTGACATATACTAACTGGAACAAAGTGGAATTTCCGCCATGCATTCCGACGTTTTTGCGCTGTTAGATCGGCTTTTAGAAAATAACTTGATGCTAATTACTCCTCTCGCAATCGAACCCATGTCCTAAAAAGAAAACCGGTGATAGACTCAAGCTTATCACCGTTTTCTTTTGAGGAAATAATGCATAATAGAGAGAACAAAATTAAGTTACCCGAAAAATGCACAGATGTTGTTAATATGGCTCCCCATTTTCTTACTGCACATGAGTCGCATAGGTCTCAGTGACGTTGTCACCTTTTCAGCGAACTTACAGACCGAGGAAAGATTCAGAACAAGCAACAATCACTCACGAACCGTTATAGCAAATTTGGGGAAACCCCTCAATAAAAACGCTCTCAAAATTACCCCTCCAAAAGGTTCAATTACAAGTAGCGACCGGATATGCCAATTAAAACAAGACAATGAATTCGTGCAGGAGTGATGAGTGGGTGGATGAAAATATAATCGGCTAGTCACGACCAGGTCGTAAAAAATAACGGTCCAAAATTAAAAAGCCCTTCATTACTATTAATTATGAAGTGATCTTGTTTTAAAGAAAAAGTAAAACTGCCCAATTTATACTATAGTGCCAGCCAAAGAGAAACTAAAAAGTGGTTTCTTCTGATCAGGGCAAATGATAAAAAAGAGCCAGCGTATTTTGCACAAGGCATGAAGAGGCCCTTTTTGCGCCGCCTTTGACGAATCTTTGGGCAAGGAGAGATAACAGGATTTTGTACACGTCCAAAAATACGTCTTATACCCGATTAAAAAGTGCCCCACTGTTGTGGTAAAAGTCAGCTTCTACACCCTGTTCGCGGAAAAGAGTCAATCTTGTTTTGAGCATTGGAAGTTAAAAGTCAAGGCGCATACAGGATAACAGCTAGCAATGTCGGACGCCGACAACTGGCTGGAATACTAAGACAACCACGTGTGATTTGTGTTCTTTTCTTTTGTTGTTTTCTTTTTACTTGTCACGAGAAAGAAAAGAAAGTTTCAATTTATTAATGTAATATAAAGACAGTTTTATTTGTTAATCGGTTATTATATTATAAATAACAAGTTTCAAATAGAGTCAATCCGTGCAGCTTTATACATAGCAAGGACAGGTGGTTGTTCTTATTTCTCACACATCTTCTTTTCCTTTTTTCAATTCTTCTTCTTCTTCTTCTTCTTCTTCTTCTTTTTTTTCTTCTTCTCATTATTCTACTTCTTCTTCCGTCGCTTTGATGCTTTAAATTTAACAAATCGAGTAATACATACGTGACATATCTTTATTTAAATTGTGTGGGATTAACCAAATAGGTTTGCCATAATTTAGCCGGAAATTGAATGTCCATGAAATAAACTTTATTCTAGACAAATTCTCCAGTAATTATTGAAGCTAATTAACCACACTACAAATATATATTAAAAAAAATGTGAAAGATGATGACAATCGCCATTTGTTTGTGCATCACGTAAGCTTTAATCATGTGTCCGGTCACATCCGTAGGTAAAGTATACGATTCTATTCTATTGAAACCAACGATGAATTGTACCAATTAAAGCTACATCAAGTGAAATTTATCAATAATTTGATATATGATTATGTGGATCTTTACAAGTATAATTCATTAAATATTATCGTTGACGATTATATATAAGTAGATTATGAGGGACTTCTATACTTTGCTACCATTAGAAATGGAATATGTAGACGACGTTGATTTCCTGGACATAGAAAAGAAGCCTCTGGATCAGCTCCAGCCAATAGCGGCAGAAAAACTGATAACGGCAATATCTTCATGAACGAGATGAAAACAGAGTTTAGCCATGTATACCTTGTAGGAGCCACAGAGTTGGACCCACAAGGCAAGATCCTCCGCGGCAATGATAGCTGGCGCAAGAACAAGACCCTGGGCTCCCTGCTGTGCAGCACTACAGACGTCACAACCCGCTATATACATGACAATGTAGCGTTTCATTCATTACATGAACTCTGGAACCGACGAACCAAGATCCCGTTGAAAACTAGACCTCGTCTCTATAACGCGTACTGCGTGTCCATCATGCTCTACAATAGCAACAGCTGGGCAATAACAAAAGCCATCCTTGACAAGCTGACACTTCCGTTCCATCACAGGTCACTGCTGGTCGAAAAAAACTTATCAGCAACAAGGCGCTATACGAGCTGTGCAAAGAAAACCCCCTCTCCACAAAGGTCGCTGAACAAAGATAGTCTATGTTAGGCCATGTCCTACGAATGGACCCTGACATTCCCGCACAGAGGGCACTAGACTTTGCCGTTACTGGCTCGCAAGCCTACCAACCGCGACTAAGACGACACTGCACAAATCTGTTGGGCACACTACGTGCTGACCTCAAGCAGGCAGGACTAGGACCACTACGTACATCGAAACAACTTCATTGCCTACGACAACTTGCGCATGACAAGGCCAAATGGCCTGGGACTAGCATGAAGGACTGATTGCAGCTACGGGATGTCATTTGACTACCGTAGCCGCAGAACACAGTTTTAATAATACAATACTTTTCCTGAGATGGTAAAACATATAATAGTTTGCATCAAAATTATTTCTCTATATTAGAATATCATAATTTGAACTTCAAATTATAGAAAATAATCTTCAGAAAAAGGTTTCTGCTGGCCCACACTTGCCAGAATCAATAAGATAATGACATTTGAAAATTGCTAAAAAAAGAAGCTTTTACTTCATTTCACTGTGCAACAACTTTAGTTTGAGTAACAGTAAATCTCTTCAGATATTCCAATTCATGACCCATTAATAATTACTGTAACTTACTTACGGTAGTTTCCCTTACACTACTTGAATATTGAAAAGCAATATTCAAGTAGTGTAAGACATTTTACATTGGAGGTTTTATCATTTGCATTTTTCCTCGGTCTTGTTTATCGTGGCTTTTATGCAGTTTGTTCTGATTGTGTTATTTTATGTGATTGTTAGTAACAATTCTATTTCTTGTTTTATGTGTCATTTCCTTGGCCATGTTCATGTTTAATTGTGCACAACTTCCTTGGTCTGTCTCATAAGTGGATCATTTAGTTGCATTTCTTCCAATTTTGGCCCTTCCTTTCCCTTTTCGGAGTTCTCTGTCTGTTATTATGGCGATGGTTTTAGTGGCGGTCATCAGCCTGTCGGCGCGAACGGAGAACCCAGGAAGTTAATATAAAATATTTATTGTAAGCGAGAGAGGGGAATTGCCACCGGGACTTCCGGAGGGAGTTTAATTCATTCATCTGTTTTGTTATTTTCTTTCTGGTTGTCCGGTGCGAACGCAGACTCCAACGATGTAAATTTTAACCTGTTTTTACGGTGTGAAATGACCAGGATATATGGTGTCAGTTTTATTTAAAACCCTTTTTGGGGGGGGGGGGGCTTACAAAAAAGTGTACTACGTAGAAGGGAATGTCAGCAAAAGTTATACAGTTAAAATAAGAAAAAACAACAAGAAAAAATAAAAGGCATACCTAAATGTGCCTAACTGAAGCAAAACACGAAGCATAAAACGTAAAAGATCCGATTTAGTGACGGAAGTGATTTTATGAAAAAAAACGTTAAGGAAACGCTAAATGCGAGAAAGAAAGGAAGACAACGTATGTTTGATGAAGAGATACTCGTACTTGGTATTTGCTGACAAAATGATAAATATGTCAATTTTTCTCAGTTAGTGAAGTATATCCTAAAACAGGAGCTATAAAATATATATTTCTTAAAAAAAATAAATAAATAACGAAAAGTAAGAATTATGAGGAAAATTAAAACGCAATTAGCAGCCATCTTGCATAGACGCGTTTTATTTCGTTATGTATTCGTAAATTATATTTAGAGTATATTCCGATTATTCTTGAAATAAGTGAAAATCTAGAAGTAAAGATTAAACAATGTAAGTATTTAATGTGACGCGGGAATTTAATCGTTGTTGTGATGCGGATAATATGATGTTAAAAATGTGAAAAACATTTAATATGTACTTTTAACATGAAAAATGTAAAATTGTTTTGTGTTTTGTTTTGTAAACCGCTATTGCCATATTCATTCATTCTAAATTAAGTCCGTAAACGAAAAAGTGTACTTGAAGGGAGCGATCTGTATTTAGATTAACAATCTAGTGTAGTATATAGAAAATAGTAAGAAGAAAAAATAAAATAATAACAGCGATTTGGTAAAAAAAGGTCACCGTATTAAGAACAATAATCGTTGACAAGAAGTGGGAGTAGAAATTAGCGTGGGAGTGAAAGTTCCTGCGACCTCCTCTGTAAATGACTTTGTTGAGAGAAGCAGCTTAGCCAAACGAAATATATATACATTTTGAAAAGAAACAAAACGAACGCAAATTTTCTAGAAAACGTGCAGGCTCGCGGAATGGATTAGCATATGAACATTTTGGTTCGAAAGCTATAATGGTAAAAAAAAGATGAAATTAACTTTACATTATTATATAGATATATACTAGAAAAATACTAATACCAGGGCGGGAAAATAAATTCCCCAACAGAACTGTGTTCTACAACTTGTATGTCCCCTTACAAAGATTGAAATAAAGATATAATGATAATAAAAATTATATTGAGAATCTTTATTCCAGTTTTTATCAAAATCCATTACATGATTTTGTGTCTAGATGATGTCTACGATTGAAGTGTTATGTTTAAGGTGTCTTTACAAAAAAAAGGAAAGTAAGGGGATATTTCTTAATTGGTGTCTAATGTATCAAATTGAACGAATATCTGATATAGTGCAATTTGTAAATGGGAGGTTGTGGCCATATTAAGCCCCCTAAAACCCTTTAAAATAGTTCAGACAGAGAAACTGAAATTTAAAGAATATTTATTAATGGATGTCTAATACCAATTGTTTAAATGTCACAAAAATCGGAGGTATTCGAATTTTCGGGAAGGGTTCCACTTCATCTTCACCCTAAAATAAATACAGCCAATATTACGAAATATTTCGCTTAGCAGCTGTGTTGCCAAATCAATAATGATCGGATAATTATTCAGGAGTCAGTACTGCAATAGAAATATATAAACATATGCACATGCTTACCGTTTTTATAATATATATATATATATATATATATATATATATATATAAATATATATATAGTTCTTCTTTTTAAATTTGAGTGGTCATGAACTGTCAAAATATAATACATATTATATACAACATTTAGAATATGAAAACGTGAAAACGTGAAAAAATGAAAACATTAAAAAAGTAAGATTGCTAATGAGGAAAGATAAGCTATTCTTCCACCTAACGCACTCATCTTCTCCCGTAGGAAAATGTTGTTGGTCAATTAGTGTGTTTATTGAATGAATAATCATAAAGAGGTCCTAAATCTGTGTTCAGTCCTGAGATGTGGGGTTGAGTTTCAGAATGAGTTTGGCTTCGTGTTTTTATCTCCGTTGCTGTGTCTTAAAATTGGGAGCTATAAAGATGCATTTGATGTTGTCTATGGTGTGGTTTGGGAGATTGTAATGCACGGCTACTGGGTACTGTGTGGATTTGTCTTTAATGGTCTGTTAATGGTGTGCAGCACAAAATTGGTTACTTATATTTCATACCGTTCTCCTTCAACCCAGGACTGTACCATGTTTTACTCTGTATCTGAAAGCATAAATATATTACTTTCACTTAACTCGAGTGCTCAAATACATGTATTTGGGGATTTAAATACACATCACTGTGACTGGCTTGGATTCTTCAGCTATACAAACGTAGCTGGTTACTCCACGTATAGTCTTTCCATAATTCACTCCCTCTGATCGTGTGAACCATAAAGCCACAATTCTCGACCGGTTCTTGACCTCACTGTCCAAGGCTTTTGTGACGAATGTTCATAGCACGCTGGAGAACGCTGATCACGTTGTGCTTATGATATATATTACCCTAAAATCCCGTCTCAAAGCTGAAGAGCCGTTGCTCAAAACGACGTGATACTTCAAGCAAGTTGATTTTGATTCAATCAGAGACCACATCAGAAACGTCCTATGAATGGAATTTTTATTAATGTGCAAATGAGGTAATGGAATGGGTTAAAGCAAGTATTAATACACACGTCCCCATGAAAAAATTATATAGCAGCTCCACTCTCCACAATGGCCTACCTCGAAATATGCAGCTGCTATTGCACAGAGGTTGCAAGCATTCCGACAAGACGGCCGCTATAAGTTTACTAGCAATAGACAGAAATCCGTGGAATCTAGAAATAATTGTAAGACTGTCATATCTGAAGCAAAGAGAATGTATACAGAGATCATCAGGAAACGCATTCAGTCGCAGAAACTAGGTATTCGTGATTTCTGGATAATCTACAATAGTGTGGTGAACAATGGCCATTCAACAATTCCCCCTTTATCCAACCACAATGATGTCGTTTTCACGGCAACTGACAAGACTGGACTATTTGCCTATCGTATCGCCTTAAACTCCGCTAGTCACTAACCCATAATTTCCCACTGTGGATTGAAGCCACACATGATGAGTTGGTAATCACCCCATCTCATGTATTGGATATCATAAAAACCTTGACACCCGCAAAGCTTGTGGGACTGATATTATACCAGTAATAATAATGAAGAAATGCTCTGCTGAACTGGCCCCTGTCCTCTCTTATCTCTCCAACAAATGCTTTGCTGAAACTTGCTTATCTGGTAGCCGGGAAATAGCATCTGTAGTGCAAGTCTTCCAGGATTCTAGGGATAGAACTGACTCTCAGAATTATCGCCCAATCAGTCTACTCTCGATCTTTGCTAACATCTTTAAATCCTTAATCAATCTAGTAATTGTCCGGCACCTCGTTAATGCTAATTTTTTTCTGACTATCAGTATTAATGTAAGCAAGCAAGGTCTACTACAGATATCTTACCGGTCATCTCCTTACGAATATACCGTACACTGGACAAGGCGGGTGAAGCTAGGGCGGTAGTCCTTGATATGTCCAAATCCTTTGACAAGTTCTGCAATGAAGGTATTCCATAAAAAAATAATTCATATGGTATTACTGGACGAATATTTAATATAATTATATACTTCCTATCCAACAACAAGATCCAGGTTGTCCTTGATGACCGTTAATCCAAACAATATGGATCGATCCTTGGATCTTTATTGTTTCTGATTTTCATAAACGACCTCTCTGATGACATCGTTTCTGAGATGGGTATATTTTCTGACGACACTACCCTTTACTCGCGTCATGTGGGTAAAACGAACGCGCACATATCCGAGACAATGACTGAATCATTAGAAAGTGACCTCCAGTTAGTAGTGCAATATGATCAAAAATGGATGGTGACATTTAATGCTGTTAAGACAAACCTCGTTTCGTTCAATCACTACAAGAAACCTCTTCAACCACCAATAGCCATGGACTATAACACTCTACTTGAGAGTCTAACGTTCAAACTGCTCGGCCTAACATTAAGAGGTATCATGAATTGGAACAAATACATAGAAGACATTGCCAAGGCTGCTGCAAAGAAAATGAGCTGTTTCTACTGTGCTAGAAAACTTCTCGCACCTGACAGTATCGTATATCTATACAAAACAACATTCCGTCCATGCATGAAATATTGTTGTCACATCTAGGCACCATCAACCAGTCTCTCCCTCTTAGACAAGGTCTAAAAAAGAGTATCTAATCTGATAGGTCCCTCACTATCCACCCAGCTCTTGCCCCTGTCCCATTTCCGCAATGTTGTATCCTTGTGCTTGTTTTACAAGTACTTCAATGGGACCTGCTCTGATGAGCTTGCTGCTCTTGTGCTCCCTCGGAAATTTTAAAACAATATCATATAATGGCATATTTAGACTAAGGCAAGATAAGTACCGAAACCATTTCTATAGCTTATTCAAAATTATTATTCTTATTTCAAGTTAGCAAAGACTCCACCGTGCTTTTCTCAACTAGCAAATTAGATGAAACACACATTAAATTAAAATTATGTGTTAATCTCTAAGGACTTCTTTCTATTATTATGCTTATTCCACAGTAACAATGACTCAAATGTTATTCCACTGACCAGAAATAAGATGAAATAAATTTTTATTTCTATATTATATTATATCACCTCAATATTCAAACAAACACCAGCTATATAATATATATATATATATATATATATATATATTAGAGTAGAAAGTGGACCTTGGGTTTACTTTCGGCAACCTCGTAACACCCATTTCCCTTATTTTTCTTTTAGTCTTCACATTCCATGAGCGATGTTTCTAACAAAGAGGGATGAATTGCTGTTTTCTGGGTTGGGATATATTCATCTTACACTTACCGTTGGCTTGTTTCTGACCTTGAAGTAGTTTACTTTTTATCTCCTTACAGCAAGTGACTTCATGCATTGTCTGGAGCGACTTCCATAAAACAGAAATATATCTATATATACATACACACATATTTACTCATAGATACGTATATATATATAAATTATGTTTTGTCTATATCACACACTATTAAATTTAGTTTATTATTTCTATTTCATTAGTATAATATTTAAACTCTTTTCCAATAATATTAAATCAGGCAGATTTTATTGCTATTTCTACAGTTTTAACATGTGAAATGACACTTGTACAGTTATTGGTAATAATTCAATTACAGATTCTAAACCTCTATCTTATGTTGGTGGTATACAGTTTTATGTAGTAAACAAATGAAAAACGAGAATCCAAACTAAGGGTCTATATAATAGCAACATCTGAACCATTTCTTGTGCATATAATTAGATAGGGTCTCATTATTCTTGTTTAATAGATTACCACTACGTTTAATTATGCAAAATGATTCTTTCAATCATAATCTACAATATATATATATATATATCTGAAGGATTATAGGTTTCTGCTTTTTTACTCCAAATCATTTAATGTCATCCGGAATATTTTTATTTTTAAGATCCCATATATGTTTGACAGTTGTGTAAAAAGAGAAGGTCCAAGATGATTGAATGTATGTTTTTGTTTTGACATTTTTTGGTTGATAAAACCTGTTGTAGCTTCATATGATAATATTTAAGTCCTAATCGTTATGTCGATCGAGATTTTTTGGTAAATCATCGTTGATTTTATTATTATTGCTGGACATAATATTGTTCCTGTTGTTTGACTCAATACGTTGCCCAATAATACATTTATAAACAACATTATCTTGTATTTTAACTATATACACACACGCACGCACACACACACACACACACACACACGCACGCACACACACACACACACACACACACACATATATATATATATATATATATATATATATATATATATATATATATATATATATTAGTAGTATGTTTTTAAAAGGTTGTGGGCAATGCAAATTCCGGGTAGGATGTAAGCTGGAAGGAACGAAAATAATAAATCGAATTCGAAAAGGGACTTACTATTTAGTTTTTCTTGAAATCTTACATAACAGCAAGTGTGGTTTTAGCTGTTTGTATGTTGTCCGGATGATTATTAAAAATAAAATGTGTGTGTGTGTGTGCGCGTGTATGTGGGCATTACAGAAAAACAAAACAACATCCGTACCGTCGGTTTAAAATTCAATCAAATTGGGTCTATAATTGGTCTGGCGTATTGTAATAGAATCCGATAAGGGATACCAATTATATAAGTTGCCTTTGTTAAAATTTGAAACCGACGATACCGATGTTGTTCTACTCTTCTGTAATACATATATAAAGAAATATTACGCTCTTTTTTTCAAAGTTTTATAATAATTGATCACTTTGCTGGGGTTCTCTCCTACTAGGTTTATATATATATATATATATATATATATATATATATATATATATATATATGTATATATATATATATGTATATATATATATATATATATATATATATATATATTGCAATTTCTACTTTACCTATATGTATTATAAGTGGAATCTTCTATTAAACATTTATGCCCTACTTAAGTCAATATAACTTGACTATAAATTAAATATACATTAATATATGTATAAGAGGTTAATGTAGTTTGCTTGAAGCACTGTTTAGTGTGAATATAAACGTAATTTATAGAAGGCAATACAATGCAATGGTTTAAAGACGAAGCAAATCAAATTAAAGCATATAATGGTATGATGAATATTGTAGTTTCCTACTTTTTTATTAATAGAGAAAATTAAAATTATTTTGAATTAAATTAAAATTCATTTTTTTAAATATTGCTTCAAATTTATTTTCGTCTTTAATTTTAGTTTTAATTTTATTAGTGTCAATTTCAATATTAATATATTTAATTTTTAATATGTTATAATACGTATATGTTTTAAACTTTTTATATATTAAATTTATTTTTATTCATTACCTGCCCGTTCTTGCGTTCAGTTTTAGTTTAATTAATTAATTAATTAATTAATTAATTAATTAATTAATGGACAAGAGGAACACCACCGTTTAGTGTAGTCGCCCTGAATCGTGAGATCTTTTAAAAAAATTATTATTACTACAAAGTGATTATTCTCGGCTGAAGCTTATTGCGTTTTAAGTACTTATTGAAGGGTTAATTATTTAGTTTTTTGTTTATTATATTTATTTGTTTGGTAGTATAATTGATGCTCTGTTTTAAAAGTATTTTTAAAGTATCTGTTTTAATGATTCAATATTTATTTATTGAGATGGGTTCCAAGATTGTATTACTGACTAAGGTTCGTTACCTGTAGGAAGTTGTAGCCGGAAGTATGTATATAAATTTCCTTTTTCTGTTTGTTTAAATTTTTTATTTAAATTATACATATATGCACGTTGAGATGTGATCAGACTTAAAATGATGATCCTAATCGTTGATGATGGTAAAGAGTAAATTCTGTTTAACATTCTGTGTTTTATTTATTAAAAAAAAGATGGGGTGATTTTCTTTACTGTTTTTTTTTTAAAACAAACTGATTTTACTGAGCAATTAATTAAAATATCTAGCAAAAATATGCGACCGGAGGGATCATATATTTGCTAGTATTGCTGTGATTTTTTGAAGGCTTACCAAAGCATTCCGTTCGGTAGCCCAGTCAACACCACAAAAAGTCTTTTTCATTCAAAAATTATTTATTTATCATCTTTCAAATTAAAGAGTTTTTACCTACACGTGTTTCACTACCAAGCAGGTCCTTGCTTGGCAGATCATCAGAGAAATTAAGGACCTATAATAATAATTACAACAACCGGGAATACACAATGTGGTGTTGTTTTAATTGAGCTTAAGCGTTTAATTGAGCTTAAGCAAGGAAGAAAAAATAAAAAATAAATAAAAAATAAAATTGTAAAAAATTGAAAAGTGATAAATAAATAATTTTGGAATGGAAAAATATTTTGTAGTGTTGATTGGGCTCCCGCACGGAATGCTTTGGTGTAACCTTAAAAAAATCACATTTAAATGCTCTGTACCCTGTAATCGAGTATCGTCGAGCTTGTTTTTATTGGCCTAATCCCGGTCTTCAATGAATAATCTTTTTTTAAGTGATAAATCCATGTATATATATATATATATATATATATATATATATATATATATGACTATTACTATTTCATGTATATATTCATATATCATAATATTAACCAAATTATATAATATATTAAGTATATATACTTTTTCAGTATTAAACTTTTAAAATGTCGATTATGTCATTAGAGATTAGTGGTAGTATAAAAACATATTTATGACATAGGAAGGGTGTGAGTGGGAGAGTGTCATAAAGGTTAACCTTTATGACACTCTCCCACTTACTCACACCCTTCCTTTTTCTCCATGAATCTTTACTTTCTTTTACTCATTCCGTTTTTTTCCCTCACATTTTTAACACTGCAGTCCAATGAAACTTTCTCATGTTCCAAATATTTCAAACATTCCATACCCACCCGTTCAATTACCTCCCTTCTCCACCCCTCCACTCCCTCACTCATTGCTATCATTTTCCAAATATTTCAAATATTTCATACGCTATCACAACAAATCCTCCCTCTCCCCTATCACCCATTCCCCCTCTCAACTATTTCTCTCATACCCTCACTCTTCCATACCCCCTTCTTAAATCCCCTCATTTTCTCAAAACGCTCTCTAAGACCATAACTTTCGCCCATCCACCAAAATCACAGCCCCCTCCTTCTGTACCCACCCTCCTTTTCTCTGCATACACCCCCACACACAAACATTCCAACTTACTTTTTCCCCTTCAGTCTTGACCGCAGCCATCTGGTCAAACACCTCCTTCCCCCCCCACTCCCTCTCTACCATCCACTTTATCCCTGCTGATCTCCCCACCTCTTTCTCTTACTACCAGCCACAGTAGTCCTTGCTCATCCCCATTTTTCCACTTCTCCCCCACTCATTTTCTTCAACATTCATTTTTATCCTTCACCAAGTACGGACGTCCACCCAGTAGTGGCCATGATTTTTTTTCCTCCCAATATGTCAACCCTACATGTATTTGTACTTGCATGACATTTTTCTCTATATTACTATCCTGATGAAGTCTTATAAATAAAGACGAAACGTTGATGTACACATAAAAAAACATCCATTTTTTGGTTTTCCTTTTTCATTTTCCCATCACATCGGATTACCTTCATTCTTCTCTTCCCATATATATATATATATATATATATATATATATATATATATATATATATATATTTATATTTATATATATGTATTAATATATATATATATATATGTATATATATATGTATTTATATATGTATATATATATATGTATATATATGTATATATATATGTATTTATATATGTATATATATATACATATATATATATATATATATATGTATATGATTTACAAATTACAAATGTTTGCGGTCTGGTAACGTTTCTCAACTTTCACCCCTTCCTTCTCCATGGGTATAACGTGGTGACATACCAAAGATAGATAACCGGAAATAACCTATGTTACAAGTTTGACATATTAGAGATTCCCTTCCTAAGATAGGTTGTCATAGTAATGGATGAGAAAGTCACATTTATATTAACATATACATGACCATACAAATAAGTATAGACAAACAATAAATAAATTTCAGTAAGGTCATCTGAGACAAGTATACAATTATATTCATGAATAAACGTATTTACAGAACAGTAAATGCCAATAATTGTTTTAAATCGATCATAAAAATCCTAACAATATGATAATCGGTCATTTTATTGGAATGAGGATGTGTCAACGAAAGCGAATATGACCGCAATAAACATAGAAAAGAAGGGTTGTTGTTTTTAACACATAATTCTTCTTCTTCTTCTTCATCTTCTTTTTCTTCTTCTTCTTCTTCTTCTTCTTCTTCTTTTTCTTTTTCTTCTTCTCTGTATACCGTATGTGTTGCTTTAATTATGTATTTAATTCGTCGTAAAATTATACAAATCGAGTGATTCATATTCATTTAAAGTTTGTGGGATTTACTATAGAGGTGTGGCATAATTTGAGCCGGAAATTAAATGTATATAAAAGAAACTTTATTCTCAACCAATTCTTCAGTACTTCCTGGAGCTGGTAGATTCCACTTCAAATATAATGGAAAACATGCTAAAAATCGCCATCTTTTTGTGCGCCATATTCCCTTTGTTAGATTTAAGCCATGCTGCTATGTCCAGTAAGTAGCGTATACACTTTTATTCATAATTATCTTCTTGTTTTGTTTACCATTTATTTTATAAATTATATTTCAGCTTTATAATATTTTACGAACATTAGAGAATTATTCCAAAAACAATATTAACTCGTTCAACTAAATGTAATTGAACCCATCATTTTATTTAATTACATAAGCTTTCTGATAAAAAAAATCACGTGATTTTTGGCGTTGTATTCATTACAGATGACCATAGACTGATTTATTATATGAATACATTGTTGGGTGATGCACATTGAATGTAAGTAGTAACAGTAACGTCATGTTCTTACCAATATTCACCCAATGATTACGCCTGGTGATTTTGCTTGAAATCTTCCAGGTTTTGTTTCTTATCCATTTAATATTCTACTCACTCATTTTTATTTATTGCATAAGCCTAAGAGGATCTAGACACACTTTTTGCATATACAATTCTTCCATATTGTGTGTGGTTTGAAAAATTAAAAAAAAAATCATAATTCACCCTAAACAAGGCAGGCCGCCACTGTAGATGTAAGGGGCTACTGAGAAAAAGAGGGGGTCAACCTCAATTAGGAGTTTCGCAGCGAGATGTCTGTTTACATTAATTTTAAATTTCTGCATGTCAGTAACGTCCGGAAAGCAGGAAACAAGGAGGGAGTTCCAGAGTCGAGCAGCACGAGGAAATAAGCTTTTGGAGTAGAAATCTCTAAGTCATCTGGGGACGTCCACAGTGTATGGATGGGATTTGGCAGATTGTCGGGTTGGTCTAGTGAATTACCGTCGCGAGGGCACCAGAGCAGCAAGCTCATCAGAGCACAATCCATTGAAGTACTTATAAAACAGGCACAATGATGCAACATTGCGGCGATCGGACAGAGGCTGGAGCTTGGTGGATAGTGAAGGACCTATCAAGTTAGCAATTCTTTAAAGGACGATTGAATGCTGCCTACTCTAAAAATGTAAGGAAAATGAAGAGTTACCAGCTTTGAAGCGTGTGAACTGTTTCGCACGGTGGTCGCCCGATTTTCACTGGGAAAATAACTTGCGTTCGTTTGAGATTGATCGGTCGGTTTTTCTTTAATTTCATGAATGGATTGCAGTTCGGTACTTTGCTAATTGTCCCATCTCTAGAAATGGAAGCTCTTCATCTCTACGGATCTGATCAGTCCAGCGCCTAGGAGGCTTACCATAAGGTCTTTTATCGGGTAATTCTTCATTGAATGCTCGGTGCATATTGCTTCAAGGGCCTCTTTTGACGACATGGTAAAATAATTTCGGTTTCTTTTTATTTATAACGTTGATAGTATCATTTAAAAACCCAACAATATTTTTAATTTGGGTTATCTTAGAACGATCCAAACGGGGTTTGCCGACCATCGTTCTCAAAGAGTGATTTTCGAATACAGAGAATATGCATTGACCCTCTATCTTTAACGTCCACGCCTCAGAAGAATATGTAGCGATTGAAACGACAAATGAATTGTAGAGTCGAAGTTTCACAGCGTAAGACAAATCTTTTCTGATATTTTTGTTTAGTTAACCGAGGACAGTGGAGGTTTACGCAATCTTTATGTTTACGTCGCTTGTAAAAAAAACAAACACTGCTTAAATATACAATGTTTACAGCATGCGTTAGTTATTTTGTCGAAAGTACACAATTCGTAAATGTTGTTACATCATTATTATTCTTATTTCTGTTCAACAAGAGTTATCACACAAGTCATCATCAGTGATTGTTCACCGACAACAATCAGTGGTGTTCCCTAGAGTCTGAGTGACAACAAGCCTCCCAAGATTCCAGTACTCTTTACCTCTTTTCGATCACAACCGCAAATCACCTTGCGGTATCGCAACAGCCGCCTACCATTGATTTCTTGCTGGTAACGACCATTGGTCTACCCTAGTATTTGGGTTGCAATAAGCCTCCCCAAGGTCCCAGCACTCTCCGCACTCTTCCAGTTGAAGTCTGGTTAGTGTTGTCCCTCCTCGGTCTTCTCATCCTCCTTTTCCCGTTACAACTATTTTGTGTGGTTTCAGCTGAGGCCGGCGCCATCATTTTTTGCGGGGGGAGGGGGAGATATCTTCATTATTATTATTACTATTGCAATTATTATTATTATTATTATTATTATTATTATTATTATTATTATTGTTGTTGTTGTTGTTGTAGTTGTTGTAATTTTCTTTTATTAGTTTTAATTTTGGGTCCAATCTTTATATTTACATTTACTTATACTAATATTATCATTATTAATATCCAGTTTGCTCACGCCGCAAGTGAGTATTGATAAACAATAGAGTTTACTTAGGGTTAACTCTGTAAAATGGTATAAGTATCTTCTATTTTGTGTGAACAGATACGATGCCATCGAGATCATATAAATCTATAATAATTTTTTTTAAAATATACAAGACCCTCCCAAAGAATTGTACATTAATGTTGCTCATAGATAGGTTTCTTATTCCATTCTCTGGATAGGTCTATTTACATGTATTTCTTTACTATTAATTTTTTCTCATCTTTTTTGCTAACGGCAAAGTGAAACATCTGACTATGAAGCCACTTTATGTAGAGAGCTAAAAAGATACTACTTCAAGGTAAAAAAACTAGCCAACGATAAGTGTTAGATGAGTAGATCCCGATCGAGAAAACAGCAATTCTTCCCCCTTTGTCAGAAACATCGCTCATGGAATGTGAAGACTAAATGACAAAATAAGGGAAGCGAAAGTTATGAGGTTGCCGAAAGTACACCAAACGTTCACTTTCTACTCTCTGACTACAAATACACTGTTTTGTATCACAAAATTGCCATCTCTCTTTCTAGTAGATAAACTGTGTGCATCACTCATTGCCATCATGTTTTTTCTCTATTATTACATTTCAAATATTCATCTTACACAGTTTACTGTTTCTTATTTTTAAATTTTTTTCACTCTTTTCTCTATATTTTTTCCTAAAATAATTTAATAAGGTATTATTTTACCCCCAACGCAATCCGCTAGCTGTGTAAGAGTCAAATATGTCGTAAGATGGAGTACTGTTGCTATATCTGCCGGGGTGCAGCTCAGATTCCCTTTCTTGCCTTCACAAAGTACTCAACCCCCTTCGAAATCTATTTGGCCATGTCTTGTTCTCTTCCCTGCAGCCTCTTTCGCACAGAAAGGAAGTTGTTAGTCTTTCTTTGCTCTATCGTTATTTTTATGGATGGTGCTCAACAGAGCTCCAATCTATAGTTCTCCCTGTGCAACATTCACAACAACAACTCGTCTTTTTCATTGCCCCTTATCCTTGAGTAGCATTTAGGCCTTAGCAAGCGGTTGCCTGTTAGTTAAAAAAGTTGTCCTGTCAATCTAAAATATTATTGTATATGTAACCACTTTCATGCTTATTTATCTTGTATCTCATGTTTCAAGATTTTGTGAAATTCACTGCCAGTTTCATGATATTCTCTATTTTTAGTTGATTCTATCGTCCACCTAAACTTAAACATCTATAATTCTGTTAGTCTATTGTACATTAGCGATCTATATACGGAATAATCACGTTGGCACGCTGGTTTTTGTCAAGCGACAATCATATGTGATTATTTGGAAATACAAGGTGTCCACTTCCTTGCAAATACTAAATGTCGTCAGAATCATCTATCTTGCATGTTGCCGTTTGTACTTGATGATCCTGATAACAAAGATGTATTTCTTGTTTTTGTCACGTTTCTATGAAAGAACTCACCAAAAATTAAAATTGAAAAACGAGAACTCAGCAACAAAACAGCTAAGACGTCAGGGAATGAGCTTCTTAAAACAGACTTCAAACAATGTCTAGGTTACACAATGAACCGAGTAAAAATGTGAAAGGTGTGTCATATTATTTTCTCAATTCTTATAAAAATAAATAAGTTTGTTAACTTCTTTAAAAAAAAGTCGTTGCGTTTTTCATTTTTGAAGAGGAAATAGAGATGACAAGTGAATCTAATTGTCTATGGAATGTGGACTGGATTATTTCATTTGCATCAACGGATACACCGCCTGGCTTTCACTTTACTAAGTCACTATATAGGTATATCTCCATTTAACTACTATCCGTTTCTCTTTTCAAGTTAGATTGTCGCTTAGTTATATGCATTTATCGCTTACACTTGTGTTAGATTTAAGATTTCTATGTGCAGCTAAAATGATATATTCTACAATCTTTCTGGTAGAGCTCTATTCCCAATGAGTTGTATATAATTTATATTCCATCTGAACTATCGAAGTATGTACGCACACAATATCATTGGCATCATAGTTTATACATTAACGTTTCTAGATTTTTTCCATATTTCTTTTAATGTAAGTACTTAGTTTCTAGCCAGTCATTATCAACGATGCTTTTGTCTCTTGAAATGTATTTTCCTTACTCTGAACTTATTATGCTTGTTCAGCCCGTACTTATATTGCATTTTTTTTTTATTCTTCTTCCCCTTCTACTTCTTTGTCTTCTTCTGGAGTCATCCATTAGGTGATGCTGAGGCATCCACGAATATCGTGCATCATGATGCTCGCTCACTCATTGCAAGCAGAAGCTCCAATACCGAGATCACAGCGTTCTCTTCCAGAAGAGTCTTCATTGTAATATAAGGCCTTCCACTCAGACGCTTTATCACTGGAGACCACAGGAGCACTTTCCAGCAGCTTTATCGTGTCATGATACATGTCTAGTCAGCGTTAATGACCCTAGAGTATTCTACTTGCTACATCGTCTCGCCACAATATGTTGTCGAGGACGTGCAGCATTTTGGTGGTATCTATCAGGTCTCTTAGATCGAACAACCGTTATTGCTTAAGAATCGGATCCGTAGAATTATATGGATTCGACTGATTCCTTGGCATTTTTTAGTTTTGTCTAATTCGTGCCAGCAGATTTTCAGATTTTTCCAAGAGAGTTTATTGCGCTCAACGCCTCGCCAATACGCGTATTAATAGCAGAACCACAGTCGGTGAAACTTCCTAGATATTTGAAGTCTTAAACAAGTTCGATTGATACATAATCTGAGGATACCAGAATGATGGTTATTGAGTAGTTAAGGTGCATGTATTTGGTTTGGGGGACTTTCAGGAATACACCAACATTCTGGTATGCGTTTCTACGCGAATAAGAATATACTGCGCAGAATTAATGTTGTTTTCAAGAATAGTGACATCATCAGCATTATCGAGCTTCACTAGAGCTTTTGCTGGGTGACTGCGACTGCGGCAACTATCCAAGGTGAGACCATTCACAACATTGCTCATCTTAATGCTGTAAAGAATCACTGTTTTCGCTTTTGAATGTAGAGGTCATTTGATTTCATTATCAGTGTCGAATATCTATCAGAATTATATATTTACGTGATTCTGTTGTTCACGGTAATCTTCTGTTCTAATTTATAGGTAGCTGTGGGAGAATAACGTACGACACACAGTTCCGAATCTGTTGTAATGGCAAAGTAAGACGAAGAAGCGGAAGCAATACTAAGTGTTGTAAAACTATTGCATATGATAACAGATTGATTATCTGTTGTGCTGGCAATATACAAAAAAGACCCGGAAGAGATAATGGAAAATGTTGCGGACCTGATGTCTTCCATCCACGTTATTTTCTGTGTTGCGCTGATCGTATTCACATGAAAAAAGGTAAACGACCGGCATGTTGTGGAAATCGTGCATACGATACAACTTATTTCAAATGTAATAAAGAAGAGTATATTGTTCGTAAATAAACTCAGGCTAGAACTATTTTCTGAAATTTTGTGTTTCGTTTTTTTATGATTTTGATGCGTAATTTGAAATTGCTTTCATTTATTAAAACTCGACAGAACTAAAATACAATTTCTAAAACATATTGATATCTTTGTGATTATTTGATGTTAGGTTCAGTTTAAACTTCTAACTATCCCCACATGGGAAGCTTCCACTTACCCTTATAGACTAATATTATAACAATAGATGGTGAACACAATAGAAAACAAAAACAGTAAAGTATGTACTGCCCTATTTTAATTACTTCATCTTAAGCAATGAATAAGGGAGTATTTAATGTGTGTCTTTAATTATTGATAGCGGTAAATATTTTATAACATGCAAGTCATTTTCGTTTTATTTAGAACAGAAAAACATAATATTTGACTTTTTCATGATCGAGAGTTAAAAGGTTTTAAGATTAATTTGGAATTCTCGCAATAGTACAAAAATCAGCCATTTTAATCGTAAGAATATAATCTAGAATATAAAGAGCAGTTGTTTGCGCTTGTGTGTGTGTGTCTGAAAGTACAGAAGACACAACCACAAAGCTGATATATTATTTTGATGCTTTGTTTCTGATAGAATATTTTTTTAATATTAATTTTTTTAAAGTCACCTGGAACAGAATTAGTACTGGGTGGAGGTTTACATTTAAAGCGATTTTTTATGTTATTATTTAGTAATTCTTTACTTTTGCCGAGTCTTCAGAAGCGCGAATTCTCTATACTTTTTGGGGGTTATGTAGTCCTTTCTTAACGCTCGTAAATTTTTTTACTACATAATACCATTTTCCTCGAGCTAGTGTCTATATAAACATTGTTTTCCTTTCGATTATTGTCTTCATCAATAATATTTCTCTTCATAATATTGCCATCATCACCATCATTTCTCTGTAGTCTGTCCAGCCAAGGTTTGACTTACCTTTAATATTGAACTATCAACCTACGCTTCGTGTGTGTAGACAAATGGGTGATAAAATACAGACAACTAAAACTCATTCACCTCTTGATTTGTTTTTCTCTTTACCCCATTAGGGAGCGGTCATGTTCGAATGAATTCCCGATTCTACAGTCAGATATGAAATGAGAACTCTCACTCGTTTAAAAAGCTACATCAGTTTTAGCTACTGCTATTAAGCGTTGTTTTATAGACTGTTAATGTAAGATTCAAAACACATTTTATACCTGTGCTTCGTTTCATGTATTTTATTGTTTTATTTTTTATTTTCTCAACGGCAAATATCACACATATTGGCCCTCACACGAAGCAAGTTCGGTTAATCAGAAACACGGTTATGTCTCCTTGAGATAATCACGGGAAATGAATTCTGATGTCTAAAATATAAGGTAGTTTTAAGATCACCATCTCCATCCCCCCTTTTGTGCCAGTCTGAATTATAAGAGATATCTGAGATTTTTAATAGAATCATTTCGGATTTCGATACTAGGAGAAAAATTCTCATCAATCGCATGGATGTGAGTGGATTTCAAACTCCAGTCCGAGGCGAATTCAGTTGTGTTTATTTAATACTGGGCTGCCACTATTGTTGAGATTCACGATTCTGCACTGCTGTCGCTGTCATCCTTTATGTTAAAAACGCACACACTAATAGTCGATGCTCATATCAAGGTCTCCATCAATTGAAGACATTTTCACTCCCCGAATAAAATATATTATTTGTTCATAACACGAGGTTTTTAATTGGGTTGAAAGGGGAACTATTTTAATCAAGCTAATTGAGAAGTCATACCAGGGCCCGGACTGAGATCGGAGATCTAACAGCGGGAAGAAGATGAACCACATTTGACGGTTTGAAGAGTTTGATTTTCCTCTTTATCAGTTGGTCAGTTGGGTATGGATGTATGTTTACTTATCCTTGGGTAAGAAAAACCAGGATTTACTGTAGAAAACCAACAAGAGGTAGTTCGATTGTTTGAGCAACCTTCAGTAGAGAAATAATATCATTCAATCCTTTTTTCTTAGACATAACTGACGATAAGGTACATTAGTTGAAACAGGACAAACAACGGCAACGAAACAGGTCACATCGGGCGCTTCCACAACCGACAAGCCTCCACTTCGATACTTACTGGCTCATCATCACTTCTTGTATTTATGATGATCAATCACTTATAATTTCGAATGACACATTGACAATTCTAATGATAAGAAAGATAACCACGAAGAAGTTAGTTAAAAAATTGCGTTTAAAAATGAAAAAAAGAATTGTTATTAAAACTAAATTTCGCATTGCTCACTCAAAACGATAACTAATTTGCTCAGAGAAGGACGATTATTACTCATATTAATTGATTCCACATTAAAATATGAACATCGGCTTTTTTAATTTTAAGTTATTTTTTTAATTTGAGGGTCAACTGTTTTGATTTGTGTTTAAGTTATATTTTAATGCGAAGACGAACTTTTAAAAACATGATGAACTAAAAAGGACGAGGAGATTTGGAACATATTTATCCTAGATCTGAGCACGCGTTAAACGCTACCTCATACATTATAAAAACTCATTGACTGTGGTATCATTACGGTGGGAAGCTATCTTCATTAATTGTTTATTACAAGTGTAACTTCGGGTTGTAGTTTGATTTATTGGTGAAGTATTCGCGTATGTTTTGTGTCTAGAATCATATGTGTGATATCATCCTTTTAGCATTGGGAATCCATGAAAAGGAAATAGATCGAAAACTCACCCAAGAATATGTATGTATGTATGTATGTATGTATGTATGTATGTATGTATGTATGTATGTATGTATGTGTGTATGTATGTATGTATGTATGTATGTATGTATGTATGTATGTATGTATGTATGTATGTATGTATGTATGTGTGTATGTATGCATGTATGTATGTATGTCTATCTATCTATCTATCTATCTATATATATATATATATATATATATATATATGTACATATATACATATATATATATGTGTGTATATATATATATATATATATTTATATATATATATATATATATATATATATATATATATTTATAATTCACTGCATTTTTACAAATGATTGCCGTCCGGTAACGTTTCTGAACTGTCACCGATTCCTTCTCCATGGTTATAACCTGGTGACATACCAAAGACAGATGACCGGAAATAACCTATGTTACAAGTTTGACATATTAGAGATTCCCTTCCTAAGATGGGTTGGCATAGTAATGGATGAGAAAGTCTCATTTGTATTAGCATATACATGACCATACAAATAAGTATAGACAAATAATAAATAAATTTCAGTAAGGTCATCTGAGACAGGTATATAATTATATTGATGAATAAACCTATTTACAGGACAGTAAATGCCAATAATTGTTTTAAATCGATCATAAAAATCTTAAGAATTTGATAATCGGTCATTTTATTGGAATGAGGATGTATCAACGAAAGCGAATATGACCGCAATAAACATAGAAACGATGGCTTGTTGTTTTTAACACATGATTCTTCTTTTTCTTCTTCCCCTTTTTCTTTTTCTTGTTGTTCTTGTTGTTGTTGTTGTTGTTGTTCTTGTTCTTGTTCTTATTCTAGTTCTTGTTCTTGTTCTTGTTTTTCTTGTTGTTGTTGTTGTTCTTCTTCTTCTTTGTTGCTCTAATTATGTATTTAATTCGTCGTAAAATTATACAAATCGAGTGATTCATATTCATTTAAAGTTTGTGGGATTTACTATAAAGGTGTGGCATAATTTGAGCCGGAAATTAAATGTATATAAAATAAACTTTATTCTCGACCAATTCCTCAGTACTTCTTGGAGCTGGTAGATTCCACTTCAAATATAATGGAAAACATGCTAAAAATCGCCATCTTTTTGTGCGCAATATTCGCTTTGTTAGATCTAAGCCATGCTACTATGTCCAGTAAGTAGCGTATACACTTTTATTCTTAATTATTTTCTTGTTTTTTAACCATTTATTTTATAAATTATATTTCAGCTTTCTAATATTTTACGAACATTAAAGATTTATTTCGAAAACAATATTAATTCGTTAAACTAAATGTAATCGATACCTTAATTTTATTTAATAACAAGCTTTCTGAGAAAAGGATCACGTGATTTTTAGCGTCGTATTCATTACAGATGACCATATACTGTTTTATTTCCCCGACACTACAGACATGCAGAAGTTTAAAACTAATGTAAACAGACATCTCGCTGCGCAGATCCTAATCTAGGTTGACTGCCCCCTACCTTCTCCCATCTTTTTTCTCAGTAGCCCCTTACGTCTACAGTGGCGTCCTGCCTTGTTTGGGGTGAACTATGTTTAAACAAAAAAAATTCACCCAATGATTACGCCTGGTGGTTTTGCTTGAAATCTTCCAAGTTTTGTTTCTTATCCATTTAATATTCTACTCACTCATTTTTATTTATTGCATAAGCCTTAGAGGATCTAGACACACTTTCTGCATATACAATTCTTCCATATTTTGTGTGGTTTAAAATACAGAGGAGGATTACATACTGCCTACTGTGAAAATGTAAGAAAAATGAAGAGTTACCAGCTTTGGAGCGTGTGGACTGTTTCGCACGGTGGTCGCCCGATTTTCAGTGGTAACATAACTTGTGTTCGTAAATAGATCTTTTTTATAGGTGGCAGTCATTTGCATATGAGGAGAACAACTAATTTTAAAGGGACGAATTATGGAAGACAAGCTGTTCGACGTTTGACAGCTAAGAGAGTAGATTGAGATTGATCGGTCGGTTTTTCTTTAATTTCATGAATGGATTGCAGTTAGGCACTTTGCTAATCGTTAGAAATGGAAGCTCTTCATCCAGCGCCTTGGAGGCTTACCATAAGGTCTTTTATCGGGTAATTCTTCATTGAATGGTCGGTGCATATTGCTTTCAAGGCCTCTTTTGACGACATGGGAAAATAAGTTCGATGTTCTTTTATTGATAACGTTGATGATATCATTTCACAACCCAACAATATGTTTAATTTGGGTCATCTTAGAACGATCCAAACGGGGTTTGCCGACCATTGTTCTCAAAGAGCAATTTTCGAATACAGAGATCATGCATTGATCCTTTATCTTTAACGTCCATGTCTCAGAAGCATATGTAACTATGGAACCACAAATGAATTGTAGAGTCTGAGTTTCAAAGCGTAAGACAAATCTTTTCTGCTCCAAATAGTTTTGTTTAGTTAACCGAGGACAATGGAGGTTAACACAATATTTATGTTTACATTATGCATGTACAAAATGCAAACAATGTTTTAATATACAATGTTTACAGCATCCGTTGGTTATTTCGGCGAAAGTAGAGAGTTCGCAAATGTTGATATATAATTATTATTTCTGCTCACTAAGAGTTATCGCACAAGTCAACAAGTGTTCCCTGAAGTCTGAAAGAGGGCAAGCCTTTCCCCGCTTTCCATTACTGTCTACCTCTTTTCGATCACCATCGCAAATGACCTTGCGGTATCGCAACAACCGCCTACCATTTATTTCTTGCTAGTAACAACCATTGGTTTCCCCTGGTATTTGGGTTGCAATAAGCCTCTCCAAGGTTCCAGCACTCTACGCACTCTTCCAGTTGAAGTATGGTTAGTTTAGTGTTGTCCCTCCTCGGTCTTCTCATCCTCCTTTACCCGTTACAACTATTTTGTGTGGTGTCAGCTGAGGGCGGCGCCATCATTATTTTTTGGTGGTAGTTTAGATATTTGTATTATTATTATTATTATTATTATTATTATTATTATTATTATTATTATTATTATTATTATTATTATTATTATTATTATTATTATTATTATTATTATTATTATTATCATTACTATTGCAATTATTATTATTATTATTGCACTTATTATTACAATTATTATGATATAGAATTTGATAATATTTATTATATTATTATCATTATTATTATTATTATTGTTGTTGTTGTTGTAGTAGTTGTTGTAATTTTCTTTAATTGGTTTTAATTTTGGATCCAATCTTTATAATTACATTTACTTATACTAATATTATCATTATTAATATTCAGTTTTCTCACGCCGGAAGTGAGTATTGATAAAGAATAGAGTTTACTTAGGGTTAACTCTGTAAAATGGTATAAGTATCTTCTATTCTGTGTGAACAGATTCGATGCCATCTACATTATATAAATCTATAATTATTTTTTTGAAAAATCGACAAGACCCTCCAAAGGAATTGTACATTAATGTTGCCTATAGATAGGTTTCTGTTTAAATTCTCTGGATAGGTCTATTTACATGTACTTCTTTACTACTTCTTTTTTCTCATCTTTTTTGCTAACGGCAAAGTGAAACATTGGACTATATCTCTACTTATCGGGAACAATAACTTATATTATTGCGTGCATTGTTGCTTTCATTTCAATCACAAAACTACTGTAAATCTTGTGAACTTTAATCCCACGGCCCGTTCTCTCATTTATGGAAATAACTCCCGACAAGGCATGACGCCACTTGATGTAAGGAGCTAAAATATACTACTTCAAGGTAACATAACTAGCCAACGATAAGTGTTAGATGAGTAGATCCCGATCGAGAAAACAGCAATTCTTCCCCCTTTGTCAGAAACATCGCTCATGGAATGTGAAGACTAAATGACAAAATAAGGGAATTGAAAGTTATTAGGTTGCCGAAAGTACACCAAACGTTCACTTTCTACTCTCTGACTACAAATACACTGTTTTGTATCACAAAATTGACATCTCTCTTTCTAGTAGATAAACTGTGTGCATCACTCATTGCCATCATGTTTTTTCTCTATTATTACATTTCAGATATTCATCTAACACAGTTTACTGCTTCTTATTTTTTTTCACTCGTTTCTCCATATTTTATCCCGAATTGATTGATCATTATTTTACCCCCAACGCAATCCTCTACCTGTGTAAGACTCAAATACGTCCTAAGATGGAGTACTGTTGCTATATCTGGGGAGGTTCCGCTCAGATACTCTTTTTTGCCTTGACAGAGTACAAAACCAACTTCGAAATCTATTTGGCCATGTCGTCTTCTCTTCCCTGCAGCCTTTTTTTTTTACAGAAGAGACGTTGCTAGTCTTTCTTTGCTCTATCGTTATGTTCATAGTAGGTGCTCGACCGAGGAAAAGAGGAAATAAAGATGACAAGTGAATCTAATTGTCTATGGAATGTGGACCGGATTATTTCCTTTACATCAACGGATACACCGCCTGGCTTTTATTTTACTAAGTCACAACATAAGTATATCTCCATTTACCTACTATCCGTTTCTCTTCTCAACTTTGATTGTCGCTTAGTTATATGCATCTATCGTTTACACTTGTGTATGATTTAAGATTGCTATGTGCAACTAAAATGATGTATTCCACAATCTTTCTGGTACAGCTCTATTCCCAATCACTTGTATATAATTTATATTCCATCTGAACTATCGAATTATGTCCGCACACAATATCATTGGCAACATAGTTTATACATTACGGTATCTAGATCTTATCAATATTTCTTTTAATGTAAGTACTTAGTTTCTAGTCAGTCATTATAAACGATGCTTTTGTCTCTTGAAATTTATCTTCGTTACTCTGAACTGGTTATGCTTGTTTAGACCATAGTTATATTGCATTTCTTTGATTCTTCTTCCCCTTCTACTTCTTTGTCTTCTCCTGGAGTCATCCATTACTTGATGCTGAGGCATCCACGAATATCGTGCACCATGATGCTCGCTCACTCATTGCAACCAGAAGCTCCAATACCGAGATCACAGCGTTCTTTTCCAGAAGTCTTCATTGTAATATAAAGCCTTCCACTCAGACGCTTTATCACTGGAGACCACAGGAGCACTTTCCAGCAGGTTTATCGTGTCATGATACATGTCTAGTCAGCGCCAAAAGTCAGCGTTAATGACACTATAGTATTTTACTTGCTACATCGTCTCGCCACAATATGTTGTCGAGGACGTGCAGCATTTTGGTGTTATCCATCAGGTTTCTTAGATCGAACAACCGTTACTGCCTAAGAATAGGATCCGTAGAATAATATGGATTCGACTGATGCCTTGGAAACTTTGAGTTTTGTCTAATTCGTGCCAGCAGATTTTCAGATTTTTCCAAGAGAGTTTATTGCGCTCAACGCCTCGTCAATACGCGTATTAATAGCAGTCGGTGAAACTTCCTAGATATTTGAAGTCTTAAACAAGTTCGATTGATACATAATCTGAGGATACCAGAGTGATGGTTGTAGTTCAAGTGCATGTATTTGGTTTTGGGAGCTTTCAGGAATAATCCAACATTCTGGTATGCGTTTCTACGCGAATAAGAATATACTGCGCAGAATTAATATTGTTTTCAGGAATAGTGGCATCATCAGCATAGTCGAGCTTTACTAGAACTTTTGCTGGGTGACGGCGACTGCGGCAACTATCCAAGGTGAGACCATTCACAACATTGCTCATCTAAATGCTGTAAAGTATCACTGTTTTCGCTTTTAAATGTAGAGGTCATTTGATTTCATTATCAGTGTTGAATATCTATCAGAATTATATATTTACGTGATTCTGTTTTTCACGGTAATCTTATGTTCTAATTTATAGGTAGCTGTGGGAGAATAACGTACGACCCACAGTCCCAAATCTGTTGTGATGGCAAAGTAAGACAGAGTACCGGAAGCGATACTAAATGTTGTAAAACATATGCATACAATAACAGATTGACTATCTGTTGTGCTGACAAGGTATGGAAAAGACCCGGAAGAGATAATGGAAAATGTTGCGGACCTTATGTCTACAATCCACGTAATTTTCTGTGTTGCTTTGGTCGTGTTGGCAGGAAAATAGGTAAACGACCGACATGTTGTGGAAGCCGTGCATACGATACAACTTATTACAAATGTATTAAAGGACAGTATATTGTTTCTAAATAAACTCAGGCTAGAACTATTTTCTGAAATTTTGTTTCGTTTTTTTATGATTTTGATGTTTTAAATGCGTAATTTGAAATTGCTTTTATTTATTAAAACTCGACAGAACTAAAATACCATTTCAAAAACATATTGATATCTTTGTGATTTTTTGATGTTAGGTTTCAGTTTAAAATTCAAACTATCCCCACATGGGAAGCTTCCAACTACCCTTATATACTAATATTATAACAACAGATGGTTAACACAATAGAAAACAAAAACAGTAAAGTATGTACTGCCCTATTTTAATTACTTTATACTAAGCAATGAATAAGGAAACTTTAATGTGTGTCTTTCATTATTGACAGATGTAAATATTTTATAACATGCAAGTCATTTTCGTTTTATTTAGAATAGGAAAACATAATATTTGACTTTTTCATGATCGAGAGTTAAAAGGTTTTAAGATTAATTTGGAATTCTCACAATAGTACCAAAATCAGCCATTTTAATCGTAAGAATATAATCTAGAATATAAAGTTGTTTGCGCTTGTGTTTGTGTTTCTGAAACAACAGAAGACGCAACCACAAAGCTGATATATTCTTTTGATGCTTTGTTTCTGATGGAATATTTTTTTAATATTAATTTTTTTAAAGTCACCTGGAACAGAATTAGTACTGGGTGGAGGTTGACATTTAAAGCGATTTTTTATGTTATTATTTAGTAATTCTTTACGTTTGCCGAGCCTTGAGAAACGCGAATTCTCTATACATTTTGGGGGTTATTTTGTCCTTTCTTAACAATCGTAAATTTGTTTACTACATAATACCATTCTCTTCGAACAGGTCTCCCCTATGAACATTATTTTCTTTCAATTATTGTCTTCATCAATAATATTTCTCTTCAGACTATTGCCATCATCACCATAATTTCTCTTGCTGTGAGAGAAGTTGACAAACGAGAGGGGAGAGCAGAAGAGAGGAGATCGGAAAGAGAGTACGTGTAATAATAAAGTATTAAATTAGTAAATTGTTATATGCGGAATCCCAAAGTACTGAATACATGAATATAGTAGGCGTAATAATGCATATGCAGTCATATGCACACTCATACGACCAAAACTAAATTAACACTCCTCACTGTAACATGTGTCTCAGAAACACATATTAGATTGATGGAAAACAGCGTTATACCCTTGTCAGAAGCACATGTCATCCATTAACAATTCTATCCATTCTGAACGATTCACTCCTTTAAAAACTTTTCAAGACCTTTTCCGTAACTCGGTTGTAATTATTACACATTAATAGGTAAGATTAACGGAACTAATATTTTACCTATAACACAATGTTTACTTCCGTCAAGTAATTACATTGAGTTTCAGTTGGCAAAAATATTAATTAATATTTGAATGTACTGTTTTTGTGTGTAAATAGACAGGTTTACTCCTGTGCGATCGGCTCACCGGGCAATCAGTGGGTTTGTAGTAATAATACAGGGATTTACTCGATTACTTACAGCGCTCACAAAATCTGTTTTACCCATGAACCAGATTGAGATTTGAGAGCGTTTTTACAGGACGTATAGTCGTCGGCCCTCCAAACTCGCCAGCGAACTAACATCTACAAAGATGCGTAGATGTGTAAGGATTTACACGTTGCTATTTTTTATTCCTTTTCAACACAGCCTAAATAAAATGTTTTCTATTAACCTTTAATGTTGTCTGTCCTCGTCTACTTAGTTCATCTATGAGTCAGAAAGTTATCTTCAGATTGATATATAACAATCAATTTGCCCCTATTGTCGCTTTCAAGCATCTTTTCGATACCTTAATGAAGAAAGCTTAAACAATTAAATATGTGGTTGATGTCGTCGCTTGTTGTGTCTTTAAGTATTTTCACATAGATGGTAGGCAGATTATCGGTCTGTGTTTTTTTAAAATCATTACCGTATCGCTGTCGTTTGTTAAATATTGTGTTGCTCATTCCATTCATTCGCTCCGTAGGTATGTCTGTTTCGCATATACATCTATTTACTCATATTACTATTATTTACATTGCTCATGCAAAAAGCGACAATTGGTTAAGTGTTGTTTTTAATTGATGTCAAATCTATACATATGTCTAATCATCAATCTCAATGCTTTCTCTGTAATTTTTTTCTTTTTGACAAAATCCTTCGGAATCATTTTTTTACATATTCAACGGGTGTGTAGTTGAGTTATGTCTAAGGCAACATGTACGTCGAGAGTGACAGGAAATATCACATCCGAAGGGTAAACAAGGGTCAACTCGCTGGACCAAACAACGTTTCTCTTATCTCTTTACTCTTGTCGAAATTGTTGTAAACAATATTATTGTATAGGACTGTTTAGAGAGTCTGTTACTTAAAAATGATACAGACACATTGGCTTACACCTACCCAACCTGCTAGATATAAAGCAGGTAAATCTGGCATACAATATTTCGGAAGTTGAATATCTCGAAGACCAGCCGAATGTCACAAGTGGATAGCTGCTCAATCAACTGTACGTACAGTACGGCGAATTCGCTAATTCAGCTGATGCTGCTATGACTTTAAAATAAATCAGGATTGAGGTAAGGTATTCGCAGATAACTAAAAGGGTGAATCGACTTGCTATGTTAGCGTATATTAACGCGTATTTAAGAGAAAGATCCCTTGTGCTAGTGCAGTTAGCTGAATTCTTTATTCTTTATTCGTGCGTTGAATCACTCCCTTCATTAAGGGGTTTATAGTCAGACCAACTCCATCAAATTTATTGAAGGTATTGTCCCCGGCAAGATAAAAGCAAAATATTATTTGAGTGACTCCGAGGTGGCCATAGAGAATAACAGATTATCCTAAATGATAGTTTATCAAACGGGGCACATTGGCAGCGAGGCCAATACTAAGTTAAGGGTACCCAAAACAGAATCCTCTAGCGATAAATGGGCTGCGAAAGGCCGAAGGTTTTCCATCTCTAATACACCGACATAAGCTCCAGAGAGTATGTTTTGTGGGTACAACTCGGTTAAATCGAGGATACCACAGTCAAGACATTTTAGCCATATTAAGCTAGTAAAGAACACTTCATGGTCACCTGAAGAGGAAGTAAATGATCTCTCTCCAGGAAAAAGAAAAGATCAGCGACTTAATCAAAAACTTGGAACACTGACATGTAACCATGAGCTAAAGAAAGAAAAAGAGCAGCTGATGAATTTTGACCTAACAGTTACCCTTATAAACGGGCAAAAATGGCACTTAATAGCATGGTTCACGTACCCATGAAAGTGAGGATAATTAAAACTGCGTCGAAGCTCTATATCGTCTCAACTTCGGTCTGGAGTTGATATTGGGAATAGAATTGTTTTGAAAGAACCGAACCTAAGTAACATTTCACACTAACAAATTAAAAGTTAATTTTTTTGTGCATCACGTTAGCTTTAATCATGTGTCCGGCCACATCCGTAGGTAAAGTATACGATACTATTCTATTGAAATCAACGGTGAATTGTATCAATTAAAGCTACATCAAGTGAAATTTATCAATAATCTGATATATGATTATGTGAATCTTTACAGTATAATTACTTAAATATCATTGTTGACGATTATATATAAGTAGATTATTAGTGACTTCTATACTTTGCTGCCATTAGAAATGGAATATGCAGACGACGTTGATTTCCTGGACATAGAAAAGAAGTCTCTGGATCAGCTCCAGCCAATAGCGGCAGAGAAACAGAAAACGGACAATTTCTTCATGAACGAGATGAAAACAGAGTTTAGCCACAGAGTTGGACCCACAAGGAAAGAGCCTCCGCGGCAATGAGAGCTGGCGCAAGAACAAAACCCTGGGATCCACAGTCCGCTATATACATGACAATGTAGCGTTTCATTCATTACATAAACTCTGGAGCCGACGAACCAAGATCCCGTTGAAAATTAGGCTCCGTCTCTATAACGCGTACGGCGTGTCCATCATGCTCTACAATAGCAACAGCTGGGCAATAACAAAAGCCATGCTTGACAAGCTGGATGCGTGCCACCGCAGACACTTCCGTTCCATCACAGGTCACTGCTGGCCGAAAAAACATAACAGCAACAAGGCGCTATACGAGCTGTGCAACGAAAAACCCCTCTCCACAAAGGTCGCTGAACAAAGATAGTCTATGTTAGGCCATGTCCTACGAGTGAACCATGACACTCCCGCACAGAGGGCACTAGACTTTGCCGTTACTGGCTCGCAAGCCTACCAACCTCGACTAGGACGACACTGCACAAATCTGCTGGGCACACTACGTCCTGACCTCAATCAGGCAGGACTAGGGCCACTACGTACACCGAAACAACTTCATTGCCTACGACCACTTGCGCATGACATGGCCAAATGGCCTGAGACTAGCATGAAATACTGATTGCAGCTACGGGATGTCATTTGACTACCGTAGCCGCAGAACACAGTTTTAATAATAACATACTTTTCCTGAGATGGTAAAACATATAATAGCTTGCATCAAAAGTATTTCTCTATATTAGAATATCATAATTTGAACTTCAAATAATAGAAAATAATCTTACGAAAAAGGGTTCCGCTGGCCCACACTTGCCAGAATCAATAAGATTATGACATTTCAAATTTGCAGAAAAAAGAATCTTTTACTATATTTCAACTTTAGTTTGAGTAACAGTAAATCTCTTCAGATATTCCAATTCATGACCCATTAATAATTACTGTAACTTACTTACGGTAGTTTCCCTTACACTACTTGAATATTGAAAAGCAATATTCAAGTAGTGTAAGACCTTTTACATTCGAGCTTGGCATAGTACTATTCCAAGTCGGTTTTATCATTTGCATTTTTCCTGGGTCTTGTTTATCGTGGCTTTTATGCAGTTTGTTCTGATTGTGTTATTTTATGTGACTGTTAGTAACAATTCTATTTCTTGTTTTATGTGTAATTTCCTTTGTCATGTTCATGTTTACTTGTGCGCAACTTCATTGGTCTGTCTCATAAGTGGGCCATTTAGTTGCATTTCCTCCAATTTTGGCCCTTCCTTTCCCGTTTCGGAGTTCGCTGTCTGATATTATGGCGATGGTTTTAGTGGCGGTCATCAGCCTCTCGGCGCGAACGGAGAACCCAGGAAGTTTATATAAAATATTTATTGTAAGCGAGAGAGGGGAATTGCCACCGGGACTTCCGGAGGGAGTTTAATTCATTTATCTGTGTAGTTTTGTTCTTTCTGGTTGTCCGGTGCGAACGCAGACCCCAACGATGTAAATTTTAAACAGTTTTTACGAGGTGAAATGACCAGGATATATGGTGTCAGTTTTATTTGAAACCCTTTTGGGGGGGCTTACAAAAAGTGTACTACGTAGAAGGGAATGTCAGCAAAAGTTATACAGTTAAAAGAAGAAAAACAACAAGAAAAAAATAAAAGGCATGCCTAAATGTGCCTAAATGAAGCAAAACACGAAGAATGAAACGTAAAAGATCCGATTTAGTGACGGGAGTGATTTTATGAAAAAAAACGTTAACGAAACGCTAAATGCGTGATAGAAAGGAAGACAACGTATGTTTTATAAACAGATACGTGTACTTGGTATTTGCTGACAAAATGATAAATGTGTCAATTTTACTCAGTTAGTGAAGTACATACTGAAACAGGAGCTATAACATATATATTTCTTAAAGAAAAAGAAAAAAAACCGAAAAGTAAGAATTAGGAGGAAAATTAAAACGCAATTAGCAGCCATCTTGCATAGACGCGTTTTATTTCGTTATATGTTCGTAAATTATATTTAGAGTATATTCCGATTATTCTTTAAATAAGTGAAAATCTAGAAGTAAAGATTAAAAAAATGTAAGTAAGTATTTAATGGGACGCGGGAATTTAATCGTTGTTGTGATGCGGATAATATGATGTTAGAAATGTGAAAAACATTTAATATGTACTTTTAACATGAAAAATGTAACATTGTTTTGTGTTTTATTTTGTAAACCGCTATTGCCATATTCATTCATTTTAAAATAAGTCCGTAAACGAGAAAGTGTACTTGAAGGGAGCGATCTGTATTTAGATTAAAAATCTAGTGTAGTATATAGAAAATAGTAAGAAGAAAGAGATAAAATAATAGCAGCGATTTGGTAAAAAACGTCACCCTATTAAGAACAATAATCGTTGACAAGAAGTGGGAGTAGAAATTAGCGTGAGAGTGAAAGTTCCTGCGACCTCCTCTGTAAATGACTTTGTTGAGAGAAGCAGCTTAGCCAAACGAAATATATTACATTTTGAAAAGAAACGAAAGGAACGCATATTTTCTAGAAAACGTGCAGGCTCGCGGAATGGATTAGCATATGAACATTTTGGTTCGAAAGCTATAATGGTAAAAAATGGATAAAAATACCTTTACATTATTATATAGATATATATTATAAAAATACTGATACCAGGGCGGGAAAATAAATTCCCCGTTTAAGTTTTAGGTATTTTTATAAGAAAAACGGAAAGTAAGGGGATATGTCTTAATATGTGTCTAATAACTATGTATCAAATTGAACGAATATCTGATATAGTGCAATTTGTAAATGGGAGGTTGTGGCCATATTAAGCCCCGCCCCTAAAACCCTTTAAAATAGTTCAGACAGAGAAACTGAAATTTAAAGAATATTTATTTATGTATGTCTTATACCAATTGTTTAAATGTCACAAAAATCGGAAGTTAATTGAAGTTAAATAAGCAGTTATTAACCTCCATTTAACTTTTTTGAATAAAATTTATAAAGTTTATATTTTCCCATATCTATTTGAACTAGCATCCCGTAACTGCTTATTTCACTTCAACCCATAATTTTTTCCACCTTTGAGATTCCCATTCCGGATATCCTCTCGAGGTCTTGTTTTCCTTTTTCTTTTTCCTTATTCTAATTTTCATTCTTGAGCTCCAATCTTATCGACTTTTCCCTCATTCTATTATTAGTATCTTATTTTTATTATTTTTCTTTTTTTATTCTTTCGGTCAATCCTTAATTTTCACTGCGAGCTTAAGACTAATCTTTTTATATATTTTTCATTCTTTATTTTTTTATTTTCTTATTTCTACTTTTTATACTATTTTTATCTTTATTTTTTATCTTTACTCTTTTAATTTTTAACTCATTTTTCTAGTACTACCCTTCATATATATTTTGCCTCATTGTTTTTATCTAAGGTCATTTGATTAAACATCTAAACCCCTAACTCTGTTCTTATACATATTCTGATATTTTAACCCCTTATCCTAACATTCGTTAACTTACCCCCACTCCTTTCTTCCCCTTTTCTAGTTGAATCCTAATTCGCCTAACTTCCAATTTCAACTTTACGTTTCACCCCCCACTTTCACACTCTTAGTTTTATCCGCATTCCTTCACCGCATCGCTCCCTTTCTCCTCCCCCCTCTCTTTCTACGTACCCGTCCCTTTCTTCTCCCACACACCCCTTACCCGATCCTCACCTGCTTACTGGTCGCATATTATATTCTTGTTTTCACTGTCTTTGCTTTTCTTCATTTATAGCCGGCTTTCTCAACTGGGCAGGCTTTAAATATTCTCGCTGCCCCTTTTTCCCACTTTAAAACACTTTCCTCTGTCATCTCTACCCGGGAAGTATCTTTAATGGCGAATATTTTCCACCTTAATCTCCTCTGACGCCTGCCTGCATCATCGAATGTACCTCTTATTGGACTTTTTACCCTTTTTGGATTTTCTATTTTCGCCGTACCTGAAGTTGTGGCTTCTTGGATTTTAACTTTGAAACATCTCTCATTACTTCTCGTGCCTCTAACGACCTACCTATCTACATCTTATTCTCTCTGCTGGACTCTTCGACACCGGACTTTTTGGCAATCGGACATTTGCTTGCACCTTGGCACAGTTTTGCCCTGCGTTTCTTTCCCTACAACTTTTATTTCATTTTTTCAAATTTTAAATCTTGGCCATTGCCAACTTATCTATCCCAGCGACTTCCTCTGATGATAAGTTTTTGATCTTTGAAAAGCCTGGCTTAAGGAAAATTTAACTTGAATAAATTGCCTTTTTGCGGAATATACCTTGCTTTGAACTTTTGAATTGAATTTTGATTTGGCTTTTGCTTTCTCTAATTCCTTTCCATTCTTCTTCATTTCTACCTGCTCTATCCTGGATATTGAGCTGTATACTCTTCACAATAGGGTTTTACCTTTCCTAAAAGTTCACTTTTAGTACACCTCTTTATATATATATATATATAATAGTTCTTCTGTTTCATTTTGAGTGGTCATGAACTGTCAAAATATAATACATATTATATACAACATTTAGAATACGAAAACGTGAAAACTTGAAAAAATAAAAACATTAAAAAAAAAGTAAGATTGCTAATTAGGTAAGATAAGCAATTCTCCCACCGAACCCACTCATCCACTCCCGTAGGAAAATGTTGTTGGTCAATTAGTGTGTTTATTGAATGAATAATCATAAAGAGGGCCTAAATCTTTGTTCAGTCCTGAGATGTGGGGATTGAGTTTCAGAATGAGTTTGGCTTCGTGTTATTATCTCCGTCGCTGTGTCTTTAAATTGGGAGCTATGAGGATTCATTTGATGTTGTCTATGGTGTGGTTTGGGAGATTGTAATGCACGGCTACTGGGTACTGTGTGGATTTGTCTTTAATGGTCTGTTAATTATGTGCAGCACAGCATTAGTTACTAATATTTCATACCGTTCTCCTTCGACCCAGGACTGTTCCATGTTTAACTATGTCTCTGAAAGCATAACTATATAACTTTCACTGGACTCGAGCGCCCAAATGCATGTATTTGGGAATTTTAATACACATCACCGTGACTGGCTTGGATTCTTCAGCTATACAAACGTAGCTGGTTACTCCACGTATAGTCTTTCCATAATTCACTCCCTCTGATCGTGTGAACCATGAAGCCACAATTCTCTACCTGTTCTTGACCTCACTGTCCAAGGCTTTTGTGAGGAATGTTTAGAGCACGCTGGGGAACGCTGATCACGTTGTGCTTATGATATATATTACCCTAAAATTCCGTCTCAAAGCTGAAGAGCCGTTGCTCAAAACGACGTGATACTTCAAGCAAGTTGATTTTGATTCCATCAGAGACCACATCAGAAACGCCCTATGAATGGAATTTTGATTAGTGTGCAAATGAGGTAATGGAATGGGTTAAAACAGGCATTAATACACACGTCCCCATGAAAAAATTATATAGCAAGCCCCACTCTCCACAATAGCTCACCTCGAAATGTGCAGCTGCTATTGCACAGAGGTTGCAAGCATTCCGACAAGACAGCCGCCATAAGTTTACTAGGAATAGACAGAAATCCGTAGAATCAAGAAATAATTGTAAGACTGTCATATCTGAAGCAAAGAGAAGGTATACAAAGATCATCAGGAAACGCATTCAGTCGCAGAAACTAGGTATTCGTGATTTCTGGATAATCTACAATAGTGTTGTGTACAATGGCCATTCAACAATTCCCCCTTTATCCAACCACAATGATGTCGTTTTCACGGCAACTGACAAGACTGGACTATTTGCCTATCGTATCGCCTTAAACTCCCCTTTGGACTCCGCAAGTCACTAACCCCTAATTTCCCACTGTGGATTGAAGCCACACATGAAGAGCTGGTAATCACCCCATCTCATGTATTGGATATCATAAAAACCTTGACACCTGCAAAGCTTGTGGGACTGATATTATACCAGTAATAATAATGAAGAAATGCTCTGCTGAACTGGCCCCTGTCCTCTCTTATCTCTCAAACAAATGCGTTGCTGAAACTTGCTTATCTGGTAGCCGGTAAATAGCATCTGTAGTGCAAGTCTTCCAGGATTCTAGGGATAGAACTGACTCTCTGAATTATCGCCCAATCAGTCTACTCTCGATCTTTGCTAACATCTTTAAATCCTTAATCAATCTAGTAATAGTCCGGAACCTCGTTAATGCTAATTTTTTTTCTG
>OY744517.1:178904540-178907040 GCA_963556195.1 Sepiola atlantica
TTATTGGCCTAAACCCGGTCTTCACTGAATAATCTTTTTTCTAAGTGAGAAATCCATATATATATATATATATATATATATATATATATATATATATATATATATATATATATATGACTATTACTATTTCATGTATATATTTATATATCAAAATATAAAACAAATTATATAATATATTAAGTATATATACTTTTTCAGTATTAAACTTTAAAAATGTCGATTATGTCATTAGAGATAAGTGGTAGTATAAAACATACTTATGACATATAAGCTACACACAAACGTTCATGTTTTATTTCAGAGCTAATTGTAATTAGCTTTAGTCGGAAAAAAATGTGTCAGTGGATAATTATATTTCATAAATATATACCGCCCCATATGTGGGCATACCACTGATGAAAAGAACAATGTTTCTCCCTTAGCATTTAGGTAAATGCTTCCCCGTAAAAATATATTTGAATTCTGTGAATTATCAATAGTAGAAAAGCAAAAACAAAAATATAAATAAAATGAGAAAATTTATATGCGATACGTCGCTGCCACTGCAAAAACAATAACATACAAAACACTATAACTCACTTTCTGGCAATTGGTTGGACATTTAGAAACATATATTAATATGTTGATTTTCTCTAATTAGGGAATGATATTTTTCGTAGAACCTGCCTCTTTATTCAATCAGATATGAAATGTGTTGTAAAGGTCATGATTTGCATAAGTGCGAATCTAACATAAAGGGAAATAATCAGGTATTGACTATATATAAGACGGGCAGTCATATCTGGACGAGCGAAGAGTAAACGTCTCTACTTCCTACCGGATCCCTTTTAAACGCAAACCACTCGGCGTATTCTTAATTTAGTATGTCCTATGTAATTTAGGATATAACAAAATGTAAAACCCAGTTGAAATTATTTCGTTAGTTTAAAACGCGCACATTTGATAAAACACATACATTTGTTTAAAATATCATAAGGATCTCAACCTTTGTTTTTCAAACACTTATCAATTGCAGGGATCTGAGTGGATTTAGACTCCAGTCCGAGGCGAATTCAGTAGTGTTTATTTAATACTGGGCTGTCCATATTGTTGAGATTCACGATTCTGGACTGCTATCGCTGTCATCATTTATGTTAGAAACGCACACACTAATAGTCGATGCTCATATCAAGGTTTCAATCAATTGAATACATTTTAACTCTCCGAATGAAATGTGTTATTGGTTCATAATACGAGGTTATTAATTGGGTTGAAGGGGAACTATTTTAATCAAGCTAATTGAGGATTCATGCCAGAGCCTGCAGTGAGATCGGTGATCTAAAAACGGCAACAAAGTGAACCACATTTGACGTCTCCCCGACAAGCAGACTCACATCGCAACATTAATGTTACCTATGGAATTGCAGTCAAATCTCAGATACGCGAAAAAAGCAATCCTAAGTTATAGCTATGACATGAAACCAATGTTTAAAAAGCATGAAAGCATCAAAACTTATATTCATGGGAAAAGTGTCGTCTGGTTTGAAGAGTTTGATATTCCTCTTTATCAGTTGGTCAGTTGGGTATGGATGCACGTTTACTTATCCTTGGCTAAGAAGAATAAAGATCTACTGTAGAAAACCAACAGGATGTAGTTTGATTGTTTGAGCAACCTTCAGTAGAGAAATAATATCATTCAAGCGTTTTTTTTTAGACATAACTGACGATAAGATGCATTAGTTTAAACAGGACACACAACGGCAACGAAACAAGTCACATCGGTCGCTTCCACAACCGACAAGCCTCCACTTCGATACTTACTGGCTCATCATCACTTGTATTTATGATGATCAATCACTTATAATTTCGAATGACACATTCACAATTCTAATGATAAGAAAGATAATCACGAAGAAACTAGTTAGAAAATTGCGGTTAAAAATGAAAAAAAGATTTGTTATTAAGACTAAATTTCGCATTGCTCACTCAAAACAATAACTAATTTGGTCAGAGAAGGACGATTATTACTCAGATTAATTAATTCCACATTAAAATATGAGCATCAACTTTTTTAATTTTAAGTTATTTTTTTAATTTGAGGGTCAACTGTTTTAATTTGTGTTTAAGTTATATTGTAATGCAAAGACGAACTTAAAAAAAAACATGATGAAATAAAAAGAACGAACAGATTTTGAACATATTTATTTTAGATCTGCGCACGCGTTAAACGCTACCTCATACATTATAAACACTCATTGACTGTGGTATCACTACTGTGGGAAGCTATATTTACTAATTGTTTATTACAAGTGTAACTGCGGGTGTAACTGCTTCAGACATCCTCTCATTGGACGTAGAGCTCAACAAAAGGATTGGTAAGGCATCCTAAACCCTCTCTAAACTACCTAAAAGGGTCTGGGGAAACAGCAACCTTATCACTTCTACTAAGATGCCCGTCTACAGAGCGTGCGTTCTCAGTGTCCTACTGTAGAGGAGTGAGTCCTGGACCACATACTGAACA
>OY744517.1:178917040-178944540 GCA_963556195.1 Sepiola atlantica
ATGTATGTGTATATACATATGTGTTTGTCTGTATGTACTGTTTTTTTGTATATACACATGTGTGTGTATATACGGCTTTGCTCGCGTGGCTTTTACATGTGCTTTATTAACAATTCATGCCAGATTACGGTGGATGTCCAGTGATGTAGTGAACAATAATCCACAGCCGCGAGTGAGTGGAGGCAGCATTGCAAATATATAACTATACACCCCCATATTTAAATCCTATTATCTATTCTTTAGGTTTCACTATTTATTACTACTTTTATTATTATTATTTTTATTATTACTTTTACTATTATTCATTACCCTAAGGTGTTTTACATCTGCTTAATACCCCCATCTCCCTATTTTTAACTACCTACATTGTCGATTTATTCATAAATTGACAATTTGATTCAAAACTCCTTAGCACCCCTTTAACATCTTAAAGAAATTTACTCAGACCTTAAGAATTATAATAAGACAGACAATCCAATTTCTTGTTAAAATATAAAATGAGGCTTAACTCTATTAGCGACACCAGTTTAATGCACCTCCCCCATATAAAAACCCTGCCACTATACCCTTCCCCTTACAAAATTAAACTAACCTTCCTTAGGAGACAGTTTTCTGTCTCTTATCTGTATTTAATCTACCTACATCCCCCCTGGGAATATAACTTAACTGAGTTGACCAGCACTTGGCATTTTGTGTGTGGCCAATTTGAAATCTACTCTCCATCTTTCTTTCTGCCTAAATATCATTTTGATCTGAATCCCTTAACCCCCCCCACTTGTTAGATTACACTCTACTTCCGATCGTTTTTCGCTTTTCTTCTCTCCTTTTCTTTTTTCTTTTTCTTTTTCTTCTCTTGTCCTTCTTTATTTATACAATTCCCAAATAATTTTGATACATTACGACGATTCGTTTTTGACCCCATTGGAGCTTTTGCCTTGGAATACGCTTAACTGAAAACAGGAAGAATATTGTTTTCCTTAGAATGGCCGTTTTTATTTGATTCCTCTCCGTGGACAACAGACCTGAGTGAAATCGCCGTCGTTGGATTTTTATGCAGATTCCTCCGGATTTACCAATATTTCTGAGCCCTGCGTTTTTTGGATTTCGTTATTGGTGATTCCCATGCCCGTTTGAACCTTTTGGAAACATTTTTTAAAGAAGTTTTTTGAATTTCTTTAATTTTTAATTTTTAATTTTAAAAGAAAACTCTTTCAAATTTGGAACTTTGACAGTCCTACCCTGTCAACTTATCTATCATAATTTTTCCTCTGATGATAAGATTTTAATCTTTGAAAAGCCTGGTTTAAGGAAAGAAAGAGATGAAAAATAAATGTTTTTATTAACTAAACTACTCCTTGTTTTGAACAACTGAAAATACCGATTTGCTTCCATTTGCAGGTCTTACTAATTTTCATTGACGTACCATATTTTTGCTCTATCAAGTATATTGAGCTTTCCTTATTTCACAATAGGTCCAACTCTCTAAAAGTTTACCTTTTAGTTATAATTTACATATATATGTATGTATATATATATGTATGTATATATATATATGTATGTATATATATATGTATGTATATATATGTATGTATATATATATATGTATGTATATATATATATGTATGTATATATATATATATGTATGTATATATATATGTATGTATATATATATGTATATATATATATATGTATGTATATATATATGTATGTATATATATATGTATATATATATATATGTATGTATATATATATATGTATGTATATATATGTGTATGTATATATGTATATATATATATGTATATATATATGTATGTATATATATATGTATGTATATATATATGTATGTATATATATACATATATACATATATATACATACATATACATATATACATATATACATATATACATACATATATATATACATATATATATACATATGTATATATATGTATATATATGTATATATATTTATATATGTATATATATGTATATGTATTTATATGTATATATATATATATAATGATTTACAAATTACACATGTTTACGGTCTGGTAATGTTTCTCAACTGTCACCCCTTCCTTCTCCATAGTTATAACCTGGTGACATACCAAAGAGAGATGACCGGAAATAACATATGTTACAAGTTTAACATATTCGAGATCCCCTTCCTAAGATGGGTTGGCAGAGTAATGTATCAGAAGTCCCATTTATATTAGCAACTACATGACCATACAAATAAGTAAAGACAAATAATAAATAAATTTCAGTATAGACAGGTATATAATTATATTGATGAATAAACCTATTTATAGAACAGTAAATGCCAATTATTGTTTTAAATCGATCATAAAAATTCTAACAATATGGTAATCGGTCATTTTATTGGAATGAGGATGTATCAACGAAAGCAAATATGACCGCAATAAATATAGAAAGGACGGGTTGTTGTTTTTACAAATAATTCTTCTTCTTCTTCTTCTTCTTCCTCTTCTTCTTCTTCTTCTTCTTCTTCTTCTTCTTCTTCTTCTTCTGTTTTCTCTGTGTATACCTAGTTGTTGTTTAATTACGTATTTAATTCGTCGTAAAATTATACGAATCGAGTGATTCATATTCATTTAAAGTTTGTGGGATTTACTATAAGGGCGTGGCGTAATTTGAACCGGAAATTGAATGTATATAAAATAAACTTTATTCTCGACCAATTCTTCAGTACTTCTTGGAGCTGGTAGATTCCACTTCAAATATGATCGAAAACATGCTAAAACTCGCCATCTTTTCGTGTGCCATATTCGCTTTGTTAGCTTCAAGCCATGCTGCTATGTCCAGTAAGTAGCGTATACACTTTTATTCATAATTATTTTCTTGTTTTTTAACCATTTCTTTTATAAATCATATTTCAGCTTTCTAATATTTTACGAACATTAGAGAATTATTCCGAAAACAATATTAACTCGTTCAAGTAACTGTAATTGAAACCATCATTTTATTTAATGACATAAGCTTTCTGATAAAAAAAAATCACGTGATTTTTGGCGTTGTATTCATTACAGTTGACCATAGACTGTTTTATTATATGAATACATTGTTGGGTGATGCACATTGAATGTAAGTAGTAATAGTAACGTCATTTTATTACCAATATTCACCCAATGGTGGTTTTGCTTGAAATCTTTCAGGTTTTGTTTCTTATCCATTTAATATTCTGCTCACTCATTGTTATTTATTGCCTAAGCCTTAGAAGGTTTAAACACACTTTTTGCATATACAATTCTTCCACATTGTGTGTGGTTTAAAATACAGAGGAGGATTAAATACTGCATACTGAAAAATGTAAGTAAAATGAAGAGTTACCAGCTTTGAAGCGTGTGGGCTGTTTAGCACGGTGATCGCCCGATTTTCAGTGGGAAAATAACTTGTGTTCGTAAATAGATATTTTATTTTATAGGTGACAGTCATTTGCACATGAGGAGAACAGCTAATTTTAAAGGGACGAATAAGGAAAGACAAGCAGTTGAATTTTTGACAGCTAAGAGAGAAGATTGAGATTGATCGGTCGGTTTTCCTTTAATTTCATTAATGGATTGCAGTTCGGTACTTTGCTAATCGTCCCACCGCTAGAAATTGAAGCTCTTCATCTCTACGGATCTGATCAGTCCAGCGCCTTGGAGGCTTACCATAAGGACTTTTATCGGGTAATTCTTCATTGAATGCTCGGTGCATATTGCTTCCAGGGCCTCTTTTGACGACGTGGGAAAATAAGTTCGGTTTCTTTTTATTCATAACGTTGATAGTATCATTTAAAAACCCAATAATATTTTTAATTTGGGTTATCTTAGAACGATCCAAACGGGGTTTGCCGACCATTGTTCTCAAGGAGTGATTTTCGAATACAGAGAATATGCATTGACCCTCTATCTTTAACGTCCACGCCTCCGAAGCATATGTAGCGATTGGAACGACAAATGAATTGTAGAGTCGTAGTTTCACAGCGTAAGACAAGTCTTTTCTGATATGTTTGTTTAGTTAACCGAGGACAGTTGAGGTTAACGCAATCTTTGTGTTTACGTCGCATTATGCATGTACAAAATACAAACAATGTTTTAATATACAATGTTACAGCATGCGTTGGTTATTTTGCTGAAAGTACACAATTCGTAAATGTTGTTACATCATTATTATTATTATTTCTGTTCAATAAGAGTTATCACACAAGTCATCATCAGTGATTGTTCACCGACAACAACCAGTGGTGTTCCCTAGAGTCTGAGTGACAACAAGCCTCCAAAGATTTCCAGTACTCTTCACCTCTTTTCGATCACCACCGCAAATCACCTTGCGGTATCGCAACAGCCGCCTACCATTGATTTCTTGCTGGTAACGACCATTATTCTCCCCTAGTATTTGGGTTGCAATAAGCCTCCCCAAGGTCCCAGCACTCTCCGCACTATTCCAGTTGAAGTCTGGTTAGTGTTGTCTCTCCTCGGTCTTCTCATCCTCCTTTACCCGTTACAACTATTCTGTGTGGTTTCAGCTGAGGCCGGCGTCATCATTTTTTGCGGGGGGAGGGGGAGATATTTTCATTATTATTATTACTATTGCAATTATTATTATTATTATTATTATTGCAATTATTATTATTACAATCATTATGATATAGCATTTGATAATATTTCATATTTATTATTATTATTTTTATTATTATTATTATTATTATTATTATTGTTGTTGTTGTTGTAGTTTTTGTAATTTTCTTTAATTAGTTTTAATTTTGTGTCCAATCTTTATATTCACATTTACTTATACTAATTTTATCATTATTAATATTCAGTTTGCTCACGCCGGAAGTGAGTATTAGTAAACAATAGAGTTTACTTAGGGTTCACTCTGTAAAATGGTATAAGTATTTTTTATTATGTGTGAACAGATACGATGCCCTCTAGATCATATTAATCTATAATTATTTTTTGAAAAATCTACAAGACCCTCCCAAAGAATTGTACATTAATGTTGCTCATAGATAGGTTTCTGTTTCCATTCTCTGGGTAGGTCTATTTACATGTATTTCTTTACTATTAATTTTTTCTCATCTTTTTTGCTAACGGCGAAGTGAAACATTTGACGATATCTCTACTTATCGAGAACAATACCTTATATTATTGCGTCTATTGTTGGTTCCATTTCAATCTCAAAACTACTGTAAATCTTGTGAACTTATCCCGGCGGCCTGTTCTTTCATTTAAGGAAATAACTCTAGACAAGGCATGAAGCCACTTGATGTAAGGAGCTAAAAAGATACTACTTCAAGGTAACATAACTAGCCAACGACAAGTGTTAGATGAGTATATCCCGACCGAGAAAACAGCAATTCTTCCCTCTTTGTCAGAAACATCGCTCATGGAATGTGAAGACTAAATGACAAAATAAGGGAAGCGAGAGTTACGAGGCTGACGAAAGTAAACCTAACGTACACTTTATACTTTTTGACTACAAATACACTGTTTAGTATCACAAAATTGTCATCTCTCTTTCTAGTAGATAAACTGTGTGCATCACTCATTGCCATCATGTTTTTTCTCTATTATTACATTTCAGATATTCAGCTTACACAGTTTACTGTTTCTTATTTTTAAATTTTTTTCACTCTTTTCTCTATATTTTATCCTAAATTGATCGATCATTGTGACGCTTTCATAAGGTATTATTTTACCCCCAACGCAATCCGCTAGCTGTGTAAGAGTCAAATATGTCGTAAGATGGAGTACTGTTGCCATATCTGCCGGGGTGCCGTTCAGATTACCTTTCTTGCCTTCACAAAGTACACAACCCCCTTCGAAATCTATTTGGCCATGTCTTCTCTTCCCTGCAGCCTCTTTCGCACAGATAAGACGTTGTTAGTCTTTCTTTGTTCTATCGTAATTTTTATGGTAGCTGCTCAACAGAGTTCCAATCTATAGTTCTCCCTGTGCAACATTCACAACAAAAACTCGTCTTTTTCATTGCCCCTTATCCTTGAGTAGCATTTAGGTCTTAGCAAGCGGTTGCCTGTTTGTTAAAAAAGCTGTCCTGTCTATCTAAAATATTATTGTATATGTAACCACTTTCATGATTATTTATCTTGTATCTCATGTTTCCAGATTTTGTGAAATTCACTACAAGTTTCATGATTTTCTATCTTTTTAGTTGATTCTATCGTCCACTTAAACTCAAACATCTATAATTCTGTTAGTCTTTTGTACATCAGCGATCTATATACGGAATAATCACGTTGGCACGCTGGTTTTTGTCAAGCGACAATCATATGTGATTATTTGGAAATACAAGGTGTCGCCTCCCTGCAAATAAATGCAAATACGAAATGTCGTCAGAATCATCTATTTTGCATGTTGCCGTTTGTACTTGATGATCCTGTAACAGGAGATGTCGATGATAACAAAGTTGTATTTCTTTTTTTTGTCACGTTTCTATGAAAGAACTCACCAAAAACGAAAATTGAAAAACGAGAACTCAGCAACAAAACAGAAAAGACGTAAGGGAATGAGTTTCTTAAAATAGACTTCAAACAATGTCTAGGTTACACAATGAACCGAGTGAAAATGTGAAAGGTGTGTCATATTATTTTCTCAATTCTTATAAAAATAAATAAGTTTGTTAACTTCTTTAAAAAAAAAGTCGTTGCGTTTTTCATTTTGAAGAGGAAATAAAGATGACAAGTGAATCTAATTGTCTATGGAATGTGGACTGGATTATTTCATTTGCATCAACGGATACACCGCCTGGCTTTCACTTTACTAAGTCACTATATAGGTATATCTCCATTTAACTACTATCCGTTTCTCTTCTCAACTTTGATTGTCGCTTAGTTATATGCATTTATCGCTTACACTTGTGTTAGATTTAAGATTTCGGACCAAGACAACAATAGGGACCCCAGATCATTAACACAAGACGCGGGACATATTTTGAAAGTCACCGGTTGACCTCGCAATACACGTGGTCTCTATTTACAAAACACTTGTAAATAGATCTTTTATTTATGTTAATAAATGCAGTATATTTCGGAATTTTTTTTTTCTTTTAACATGTTAATATTTATTTTAAGGCAGAGAGTCCATAAATAAAACAAATAAAATATTAACATGTTTTCTTTTAAAACATGTTTTTGTGTCACGAGGGCAGAAATGAGGGGGGGTATGAGATATTTATCACCGTACTTAAATAATCTTTCTTTTTGTAGGGAAAAACTCAAGCTTCCCAAAAAGGGGCACTCTGGATCTTACCTCAGTTTAGAAGGATTTTTCCATACTACACTTTGCTCCTAGCCGGAGGAGGCAAAACGGAAGATTACGCAAGTTATTTTAATAAATAAACGAAATATATACGCTTTTTTAAAAATCGGCTGACTTGTAATCTTTCGTTTTGCCTGCCCACGAGGGCGGAGTTAGACTTCAAAAATCAGTTTCTAAACGGAAGCAATTTAAAGTTTATGAAGTGTTTTACTTTTTTTCTGTAAGAAACAAATGAAATAAGATTTAACAAATACATAATTTTATTTACAAATCTTTTTATAACTTATTTGTTATTAAAAAACAAAACTTCGCTATTTACTCGCCTCCCTACAAGGGCAAAGGTAGACACAAGGTAGGTTAAAATTACCTCGGAATTAAAATTAAAGTTACCTCAGTTTAGAAGGATTTCTCTATCACTGACCGCAGATATGAATGATGAAGTGTAGTATCCAAAAAATAGATACTACACTTTTGCTTCCCCATAATGGCGGAGTTAGACTTCAAAAATCAGTTTATGAAGTTTTTTCCTTTTTTTTCTGTAAGAAACAATTATAAACAAATAAATAAAACTTCGTATTTGTTAAATCTTATTTCATTTGTTGCTTAGAGAAAAAAAAGGACAAAAACTTCATAAACTTTAAATTGCTTCCGTTTAGAAACTGATTTTTGAAGTCTAACTCCGCCCTCGTGGGGAGGCAAAACGAAAGATTACAAGTCAGCCGATTTTTAAAAAAGCGTATTTATTAAAATAACTTGCGTAATCTTCCGTTTTGCCTCCTCGGGCTAGGAGCAAAGTGTAGTATGGAAAAATCCTTCTAAACTGAGGTAAGATCCAGAGTGCCCCTTTTTGGGAAGCTTGATTTTTCCCTACAAAACGAAAGATTATTTAAGTACGGTGATAAATATTTCATACCCCCCCTCATTTCTGCCCTCGTGACAGTAAATAGTGACACAAAAACATGTTTTAAAAGAAAACATGTTAATATTTTATTTGTTTTATTTATGGACTCTCTGCCTTAAAATAAATATTAACATGTTAAAAGAAAAAAAAAATCCGAAATATACTGCATTTATTCAAATAAATAAAAGATCTATTAACAAGTGTTTTGTAAATAGAGACCACGTGTATTGCGAGGTCAACCGGTGACTTCCAAAATATGTCCCGCGTCTTGTGTTAATGATCTGGGGTCCCTATTGTTGTCTTGCTCCAAGATTTCTATGTGCAGCTAAAATGATATATTCTACAATCTTTCTGGTACAGCTCTATTCCCAATGAGTTGGATATAATTTATATTCCATCTGAACTATCGAAGTATGTCCGCACACAATATCATTGGCAACATAGTTTATACATTACGGTTTCTAGATTTTATCCATATTTCTTTAAATGTAAGTACTTAGTTTCTAGTCAGTCATTATGAACGATGCTTTTGTCTCTTGAAATTTATCTTCGTTACTCTGAACTTGTTATGCTGGTTTAGACCATACCTATATTGCATTTCTTTGATTCTTCTTCCCCTTCTACTTCTTTGTCTTCTCCTGGAGTCATCCATTACTTGATGCTGAGGCATCCACGAATATCGTGCATCATGATGCTCGCTCACTCATTGCAAGCAGAAGCTCCAATACCGAGATCACAGCGTTCTCTTCCAGAAGAGTCTTCATTGTAATATAAGGCCTTCCACTCAGACGCTTTATCACTGGAGACCACAGGAGCACTTTCCAGCAGGTTTATCGTGTCATGATACATGTCTAGTCAGCGCCAAAAGTCAGCGTTAATGACCCTAGAGTATTTTACTTGCTACATGGTCTCGCCACAATATGTTGTCGAGGACGTGCAGCATTTCGGTGTTATCCATCAGGTCTCTTAGATCGAACAACCGTTACTGCCTAAGAATAGGATCCGTAGAATAATATGGATTCGACTGATGCCTTGGAAACTTTGAGTTTTGTTTAATTCGTGCCAGCAGATTTTCAGATTTTTCCAAGAGAGTTTATTGCGCTCAACGCCTCGCCAATACGTGTATTAATAGCAGAACCACAGTCGGTGAAAATTCCTAGATATTTGAAGTCTTAAACAAGTTCGATACATAATCTGAGAATACCAGAATGATAGTTATTGAGTAGTTCAGGTGCATGTATTTGGTTTGGGGGACTTTCAGGAATACACCAACATTCTGGTATGCGTTTCTACGCGAATAAGAATATACTGCGCAGAATTAATGTTGTTTTCAAGAATAGTGACATCATCAGCATAGTCGAGCTTTACTAGAACTTTTGCTGGGTGACGGCGACTGCGGCAACTATCCAAGGTGAGACCATTAACAACATTGCTCATCTAAATGCTGTAAAGAATCACTGTTTTCGCTTTTGAATGTAGAGGTCATTTGATTTCATTATCAGTGTTGAATATCTAGCAGAATTATATATTTACGTTATTCTGTTGTTCACGGTAATCTTCTGTTCTAATTTATAGGTAGCTGTGGGAGAATAACGTACGACCCACAGTTCCAAATCTGTTGTAATGGTAAAGTAAGACGAATAAGCGGAAGCAATACTAAGTGTTGTAAAACTATTACATACGACAACAGTTTGAGTATCTGTTGTGCTGGCCATATACAAAAAAGACCCGGAAGAGATAATGGAAAATGTTGCGGACCTGATGTCTACAATCCACGTTATTTTCTGTGTTGCGCTGATCGTATTCACTTGAAAAATGGTAAACCACAGGCATGTTGTGGAAACCGTGCATACGATACAACTTATTTCAAATGTAATAAAGGAGAGTATATTGTTCGTAAATAAACTCAAGCTAGAACTATTTTCTGAAATTTTGTGTTTCGTTTTTTTATGATTTTGATGTTTTAAATGCGTAATTTAAAATTGCTTTCATTTATTAAAACTCGACAGAACTAAAATACCATTTCTAAAACATATTGATATCTTTGTGATTATTTGATGTTAGGTTTCAGTTTAAACTTCTAACTATCCATACATGGGAAGTTTCCAACTACCCTTATAGACTAATATGATAACAACAGATGGTGAACACAATAGAAAACAAAAACAGTAAAGTGTGTACTGCCCTATTTTAATTACTTCATCTTAAGCAATGAATAAGGAAAATTTAATGTGTGTCTTTAATTATTGACATCGGTAAATATTTTATAACATGCAAGTCATTTTCGTTTTATTTAGAACAGAAAAACATAATATTTGACTTTTTCATGCTCGAGAGTTTAAAGGTTTTGACATTAATTTGGAATTCTCACAATAGTACAAAAATCAGCCATTTTAATCGTTATAATATAATCTAGAATATAAAGAGCAGTTGTTTGCGCTTGTGTTTGTGTGTCTGAAACAACAGAAGACACAACCACAAAGCTGATATATACTTTTGATGCTTTGTTTCTAATAGAATATCTTTTTAATATTCATTCTTTTTAAAGTCCCTTGGAACAGAATTAGTACTGAGTGGAGGTTGATATTTAGAGCGATTTTTAATGTTATTATTTAGTAATTCTTTACTTTTGCCGAGTCTTCAGAAGCGCTAATTCTCTAATTTGCTTGGAGGTTATTTTGTCCTTTCTTAACGATCGTAAATTTGTTTACTACATAATGCCATTCTCTTCGAGCTAGTGTCTATATAAACATTGTTTTTCTTTCGATTATTGTCTTCATCAATAATATTTCTCTTCAGACTATTGCCATCATCACCATAATTTCTCATGTTGTGAGAAAAGTGGACAAAGGAGAGGGGGAGGACATTTGATAAAAAACATACATTCCTTTAAATTAGCGTAACGGTTTAAACCTTTTTTGTAAACGTAGTCTGTTCAGCCAAGGTTTCACTTACCTTTAATATTGAACTATCAACCTACGCTTCGTGTGTAGACAAATGGGTGATAAAATACAGACAACTAAAACTCATTCACCTCTTTATTTGTCTTTCTTTTTACCACATTAGGGAGCGATCATTTTCGAATGAATTCCCGCTTCTACAGTCAGATATGAAATGAAAACTCTCACTTGTTTAAAAAGCTATATCAGTTTTAGCTACTGCTATTAAGCGTTGTTTTATAGACTCTTAATGTAAGATTCAAAACACATTTTTACCTGTGCTTCGTTTTATGTATTTTATTGTTTTATTTTTTATTTTCTCAAAGGCAAATATCACACATATTTGTCCTCACACGAAGCAAGTTCGGTTAATCAGAAACCCAGTTATGTCTCCTTGAGATAATCACGGGAAATGAATTCTGATGTCTAAAATATAGGGTAGTTTTAAGATCACCATCTCCCCCCCCCCTTTTGTGCCAGTCTGAATTTTAAAAGATATTCGAGATTTTAAATGGAATCATTTCGGATTTTGATACTAGGAGAAAAATTCTCATCAATCGCAGGGATGTGAGTGGATTTCCACTCCAGTCCGAGGCGAATTCAGTTGTGTTTATTTAATACTAGGCTGTTCATATTGTTGATATTCACGATTCTGGACTGCTGTCGCTGTCATCCATTATGTTAGAAACGCACACACTCAAAACGATAAATAATTTGCTCAGAGAAGGACGATTATTACTTAGATTAATTAATTGCACAGCTGTGTGACATTAAAATGTGATAATCGGCCTTTTTAATTTTACGTTATTTTTTTAATTTGAGGGTCAACTGTTTTGATTTGTGTTTAAGTTATATTTTAATGCGAAGACGAACTTTTAAAAACATGATGAACTAAAAAGGACGAGGAGATTTGGAACATATTTATCCTAGATCTGCGCACGCGTTAAACGCTACCTCATACATTATAAAAACTCATTGACTGTGGTATCATTACGGTGGCAAGCTATCTTCATTAATTGTTTATTACAAGTGTAACTTCGGGTTGTAGTTTGATTTATTGGTGAAGTATCCGCGTATGTTTTGTGTGTAGAATCATATGTGTGATATCATCCTTTTAGCATTGAGAATCCATGAAAAGGAAATAGATCGAAAACTCACCCAAGAATATGTATGTCTATCTATCTATCTATCTATCTATCTACATATATATATATATATATATATATATATATATATATATATATATATATATATATATATATATATATATGTGTGTCTGTATATATACATATAATTCACTGCATTTTTACAAATGATTGTCGTCCGGTAACGTTTCTGAACTGTCACCGATTCCTTCTCCATGGTTATAACCTGGTGACATACCAAAGACAGATGACCGGAAATAACCTATGTTACAAGTTTGACATATTAGAGATTCCCTTCTTAAGATGGGTTGGCATAGTAATGGTTGAGAAAGTCTCATTTATATTAGCATATACATGACCATACAAATAAGTATAGACAAATAATAAATAAATTTCAGTTAGGTCATCTGAGACAGGTATATAATTATATTGATGAATAAACCTATTTACAGGACAGTAAATGCCAATAATTATTTTTAAATCGATCATAAAAATCTTAAGAATTTGATAATCGGTCATTTTATTGGAATGAGGATGTATCAACGAAAGCGAATATGACCGCAATAAACATAGAAACGATGGCTTGTTGTTTTTAACACATGATTCTTCTTTTTCTTCTTCCCCTTTTTCTTTTTCTTGTTCTTCTTGTTGTTGTTCTTGTTGTCGTGGTTGTTGTTGTTGTTGTTGTTCTTGTTCTTGTCCTTGTTCTTGTTGTTGTTGTTGTTGTTGTTGTTGTTCTTCTTCTTCTTCTTCTTTGTTGCTTTAATTATGTATTTAATTCGTTGTAAAATTATACAAATCGAGTGATTCATATTCATTTAAAGTTTGTGGGATTTACTATAAAGATGTGGCATAATTTGAGCCGGAAATTAAATGTATATAAAATAAACTTTGTTCTCGACCAATTCTTCAGTACTTCTTGGAGCTGGTAGATTCCACTTCAAATATAATGGAAAACATGCTAAAAATCGCCATCTTTTTGTGCGCAATATTAGCTTTGTTAGATTTAAGCCATGCTGCTATGTCCAGTAAGTAGCGTATACACTTTTATTCATAATTATTTTCTTGTTTTTTAACCATTTATTTTATAAATTATATTTCAGCTTTCTAATATTTTACGAACATTAGAGATTTATTTCGAAAACAATATTAATTCGTTTAACTAAATGTAATTGAAACCTTAATTTTATTTAATAACAAGCTTTCTGAGAAAAGGATCACGTGATTTTTAGCGTCGGATTCATTACAGATGACCATATACTGTTTTATTTCCCCGACACTACAGACATGCAGAAGTTTATGAATATTTAATGTAAGTAGTAACAGTAACGTCATGTTATTACCAAAATTCACCCAATGATTACGCCTGGTGGTTTTGCTTGAAATGTTCCAGGTTTTGTTTCTTATCCATTTAATATTCTACTCACTCATTTTTATTTATTGCATAAACCTTAGAGGATCTAGACACACTTTCTGCATATACAATTCTTCCATATTGTGTGTGGTTTAAAATACAGAGGAGGATTACATACTGCCTACTGTGAAAATGTAAGAAAAATCAAGAGTTACCAGCTTTGGAGCGTGTGGACTGTTTCGCACGGTGGTCGCCCGATTTTCAGTGGTAACATAACTTGTGTTCGTAAATAGATCTTTTTTATAGGTGGCAGTCATTTGCATATGAGGAGAACAACTAATTTTAAAGGGACGAATTATGGAAGACAAGCTGTTCGACGTTTGACAGCTAAGAGAGTACATTGAGACTGATCGGTCGGTTTTTCTTTAATTTCATTACTGGATTGCAGTTAGGCACTTTGCTAATCGTCGCACCGTTAGAAATGGAAGCTCTTCATCCAGCGCTTTGGAGGCTTACCATAAGGTCTTTTATCGGGTAATTCTTCATTGAATGCTCGGTGCATATTGCTTTCAAGGCTTCGTTTGACGACATGGGAAAATAAGTTCGATGTTCCTTTATTGATAAGGTTGATGATATCATTTCACAACACAACAATATTTTTAATTTGGGTTATCTTAGAACGATCCAAACGGGGTTTGCCGACCATGGTTCTCAAAGAGCAATTTTCGAATACAGAGAACATGCATTGATCTTCTATCTTTAACGTCCATGTCTCAGAAGCATATGTAACGATGGAACCACACATGAATTGTAGAGTCTGAGTTTCAAAGCGTAAGACAAATCTTTTCTGCTCCAAATACTTTTGTTTAGTTAGCCGAGGACAATGAAGGTTAACACAATATTTATGTTTACATTATGCATGTACAAAATGCAAACAATGTTTTAATATACAATGTTTACAGCATCCGTTGGTTATTTCGGCGAAAGTACAGAGTTCGCAAATGTTGCTACATAATTATTATTTCTGCTCACTAAGAGTTATCGCACAAGTCATCATCAGTGATTTTTCACCGACAACAACCGGTAGTGTTCCCTGGAGTCTGAGTGAGGACAAGCCTTCCCAGATTTCCATTACTGTCTACCTCTTTTCGATCATCATCTCAAATGACCTTGCGGTATCGCAACAGTCGCCTACCATTTATTTCTTGCTTGTAACAACCATTGGTTTCCCCTGGTATTTGGGTTGCAATAAGCCTCTCCAAGGTTCCAGCACTCTCCGCACTCTTCCAGTTGAAGTATGGTTAGTTTAGTGTTGTCCCTCCTCGGTCTTCTTATCCTCCATAACCCGTTACAACTATTTTGTGTTGTGTCAGCTGAGGTCGGCGCCATCATTATTTTTTGGGGGTAGTGGAGATATTTTTTATTATTATTATTATTATTATTATTATTATTATTATTATTGCAATTATTATTATTATTATTGCAATGATATAGAATTTGATAATATTTACTATGTTATTATTATTATTATTATTATTATTATCATGATTATTATTGTTGTTGTTGTAGTAGTTGATGTAATTTTCTTTAATTGGTTTTAATTTTGGGTCCAATCTTTATATTTACATTTACTTATACTAATATTATCATTATTTATATTCAGTTTGCCCACGCCGGAAGTGAATATTGATAAACAATAGAGTTTAATCAGGGTTAACTCTGTAAAATGGTATAAGTATCTTCTATTCTGCGTGAACAGATTCGATGCCATCTAGATTATATCAATCTATTATTATTTTTTTAAAAATCGACAAGACCCTCCCAAGAAATTTTACATTAATGTTTCTAGCTAACAATAAGTGTTAGATGAATAGATCTCGACCTAGAAAACAGCAATTCTTCCCTCATTAGTCAGAAACATTGCTTATGGAATGTCAAGAATAAATGACAAAATAAGGGAAGCGAGAGTTACGAGGCTGCCGAAAGTAAACCAAACGTTCACTTTCTACTTTTTGACTACAGACACACTGTTTAGTATCACAAAATTGCCATCTCTCTTTCTAGTAGATAAACTGTGTACACCACTCATTGCCATCATGTTTTTCTCTATTATTACATTTTAGATATCAATATAACACAGTTTACTGCTTCTTATTTTTTTCACTCGATTCTCCATATTTTTTCTTGAATTGATTGATCATTATTTTACCCCCAACGCAATCCTATACCTGTGTAAGACTCAAATACGTGCTAAAATGGGGTACTGTTGCTATATATTCCCCTTCTACGTCTTTGTCTTCTCCTGGAGTCATCCATCAGGTGATGCTGAAGCATCCGCAAACTTCGTGCACCATGATGCTCGCTCACTCATTGCAACCAGAAGCTCCAATACCGAGATCACAGCGTTCTTTTCCAGAAGAGTCTTCATTGTAATATAATGGCTTCCACTCAGACGCTTTATCACTGGAGACCACCGGAGCACTTTCCAGCAGGTTCATCGTGTCATGATACATGTTTAGTCAGCGGCAAAAGTCAGCGTTAATGACCCTAGAGTATTTTACTTGCTACATCGTCTCGCCACATTATGTTGTCGAGGACGTGCAGCATTTTGGTGTTATCCATCAGGTTTCTTCGATCGAACAACCGTTACTGCCTAAGAATCGGATCCGTAGAATGATATGGATTCGACTGAAGCCTTGGAAACTTTGAGTTTTGTCTAATTCGTGCCAGCAGATTTTCAGATTTTTCCAAGAGAGTTTATTGCGTTCAACGCCTCGCCAATACGCGTATTCATAGCAGAACCACAGTCGGTGAAAATTCCTAGATATTTGAAGTCTTAAACAAGTTCGATTGATACATAATCTGAGGATACCAGAATGATGGTTATTGAGTAGTTCAGGTGCATGTATTTGGTTTGGGGGGCTTTCAGGAATGCACCAACATTCTGGTATGCGTTACTACGCGAATAAGAATATACTGCGCAGAATTAATGTTGTTTTCAAGAATAGTGACATCATCAGCATAGTCGAGCTTTACTAGAACTTTTGCTGGGTGACGGCGACTGCGGCAACTATCCAAGGTGAGACCATTCACAAAATTACTCATCTAAATGCTGTAAAGAATCACTGTTTTCGCTTTTAAATATAGAGGTCATTTGATTTCATTATCAGTGTTGAATATCTATCAGAATTATATCTTTACGTGATTCTGTTGTTCACGGTAATCTTCTGTTCTAATTTATAGGTGGCTGTGGGAGAATAACGTACGACCCACAGTCCCAAATCTGCTGTAATGGTAACGTAAGACGAAGGCGCGGAAGCAATACTAAGTGTTGTAAAACTATTGCATATGATAATAGATTGATTATCTGTTGTGCTGGCAATATACAAAAAAGACCCGAAAGAGATAATGGAAAATGTTGCGGACCTGATGTTTACAATCCACGTTATTTTCTGTGTTGCGCTGATCGTATTCACATGAAAAATGGTAAACCACAGGCATGTTGTGGAAACCGTGTATACGATACAACTTATTACAAATGTTATGCAGGAAACTATATTGTTTCTAAATAAACTCAGGCTAGAACTATTTTCTAAAATGTTGTGTTTCGTTTTCTTATGATTTTGATGTTTTAAATGCGTAATTTGACATTGCTTTTATTTATTAAAACTCGACAGAACTACAATACCATTTCTAAAACACATTGATATCATTGTTATTATTTGATGTTAGATTTCAGTTTAAACTTCAAACTATCCCCACATGGGAAGCTTCCAACTACCTTTATAGACTAATATTATAACAACAGATGGTGAACACAATAGAAAACAAAAACAGTAAAGGATATACTCGCCTATTTTAATTACTTTATACTAAGCAATGAATAAGGAACATTTAATGTGTGCTTTAATTATTGACAGAGGTAAATATTTTATAACATGCAAGTCATTTTCGTTTTATTTAGAACTGAAAACATAATATTTGACTTTTTCATGATCGGGAGTTTAAAGGTTTTTACATTAATTTGGAATTCTCTCAATAGTAAAAATATAATCTAGAATATAAAGAGCAGTTGTTTGCGCTTGTGTTAGTGTGTCCGAAACTACAGACGACGTATCCCCAAAGCTGATATGACATTTTAAAGCTTTGTTTCTGATAGAATTTTTTTTTAAATTCATTCTTTTTTAAGCCATTTGGAACAGAATTAGTACTGTGTGGAGGTTGACATTTACGGCGATTTTTAATGTTATTATTTAGTAATTCTTTACTTTTGCCGAGCCTCGAGAAACGCGAATTCTCTATACTTTTTGGGGGTTATTTTGTCCTCTCTTAACGCTCGTAAATTTGTTTACTACATAATACCATTCTCTTCGAGCTAGTGTCTCTATAAACATTGTTTTTCTTCGATTATTGTCTTCATCAATAATATTTCTCTTCATACTATTGCCATCATCACCATAATTTCTCTTGTTGTGAGAGAAGTGGACAAACGAGAGGGGAGAGCAGAAGAGAGGAGATCGTAAAGAGAAGGGGAATAGAGTACGTGTAATAATAAAGTATTAAATTAGTAAAGTTTAATATGCGGAATCCAAAAGTACTGAATTCATGAATATAGTAGGCGTAATAATGCATATGCAGTCATATGCACACTCATACGACCAAAACTAAATTGACACTCCTCACTTTAAGATGTGTCTCAGAAACACATGGTACATTGATGGAAAAACAGCGTTATCCATTAACAATTCTATTCATTCCGAAAACATGTAAAAAGTTTTCAAGACCTTTTCCGTAACTCGGTTGTAATTATTACAAATTAATTGGTAAGATTAACGGAACTAATATTTTACCTATAACACAAAGTTTACTTCCGTAAAGTAATTACCTTGAATTTCAGTTGTCAAAAATATTAAAAGCGTAGCAGTAACATATTTGAACGTACTGTACTACCCAACCCCGCTTAAATAAAGTACTCTTATGCGGATCAAAGATTAACATTTTTACTTAAAAACCGTTTGATTTAAGGCCATGACTAACGATTTTGAAAAAGAAAGAGCGGATCTACAAACTGCCAGATATAAAGCAGGTAAATCTGGCATACAATTTACGGAAGTGGAATATCTCGAAGACCAGCCGAATGTCACAAGTGGATATCTGCTCAATCAACTGTACGCACGGTACGGCGAATTCGCTAATTCAGCTGATGCTGCTATGACTTTAAAATAAATCAGGATCGAAGGGAGGTATTCGTAGACAGATAAAAGGGCAAATCGACTTGCTATGGTAGCGTATATTAATGCGTATTTAAGAGAAGATTCCCTTGTGCTAGTGCAGTTAGCTGAATTCTTTATTGCTGCGTTGAATCCCTCCCTTCATTAAGGGGTTTATAGTCAGACCAACTCCATCAAATGTATTGAAGGTATTGTCCCCGGCAAGATAAAAGCAAAATATTATATGAGTGACTCCGTGGTGGCCATGAGAATAACAGATTATCCTAAATGATAGTTTATCAAACGGGGCACATTGGCAGCGAGGACAATACTAAGTTAAGTGTACCCAAAACAGAATCCTCTAGCGATAAATGGGCTGCGAAAGGCCGAGGGTTTTCCAGCTCTAATACACCGACATAAGCTCTAGAGAGTATGTTTTGTGGGTACACGACGGTAAAACCGTGGATACTACAGTTAAGACATTTTAGTTATAATAATCTAGTAAAGAACTCTTCATGGTCACCTGAGGAAGAAGTAAACGTACTCTCTCCAGGAAAAAGAAAAGATCAGCGTACTCTTAACACCCCACCATATACCACCGACTAAATCAAAAACTTGGAACACTGACATGTAACCATGAGCTGAAGAGAGAGAAAGAGCAGCTGAGGAATTTTGATCTAACAGTGACCCTTAAAAACGGACAAAAATGGCACTTAATAGCATGGTTCACGTACCCATAAAAGTGAGGATACTTAAAGCTGCGTCGAAGCTCTATATCGCCTCAGACTTCGGTCTGGAGTTGATATTGGGAATAGAATCGTTTTAAAAGAACCGAACCCAAGTAACACTTCACCCTAAACAATTAAAAGTTAAGCGGGTGAATATATCACACCAGTGATTAAATTGACATATACTAACTGGAAAAAAGTGGAATTTCCGCCATGCATTCCGACGTTTTTGTGCTGTTAGATCGGCTGTTAGAAAATAACTTGATGCGAATTATTCCCCTCGCAATCGAACCCATGTCCTAAAAAGGACACAGGTGATAGGCTCAGGCTTATCACCGGTTTCCTTTTAAAGGAAATAATGCATAATAAAGAGAACAAAATTAAGTGACCCGAAAATTGCACAGATGTTGTTAATATGGCTCCCCCATTTGCTTACTGCACATGAGTCGCATAGGTCTCAGTAACGTTGTCACCTTTTCAGCGAACTTACAAACAGAGGAAAGATTCAGAACAAGCAATTATCTCTCACCAACGGCCAATCACTCAGAAACCGTTATATCAAATTTGGGGAAACCCCTCAATAAAAACGCTGTCAAAATTACCCCTCCAAATGGTTCAATTACAAGTAGCGGTCGTATTTGCTAATTAAAACGAGACAATGAATTCGTGCAGGAGTGATGAGTGGGTGGATGAAAATATAATCGGCTATTCACGACCAGGTCGTATAAAACAACGGTCTAAAATTGAAAAGACTTTCATTACTATTAATTATGAAGTGATCTTATTTTAAAGAAAAAGTAAAACTGCCCAATTTATACCATAGTGCCAGCCAAAGAGAAAGTAAAAGGTTGTGTCTTCTAATCGGGGCAAATGATAAAAAAGAGGCGGCGTATTTTGCACAAGGCATGAAGAGGCCCTTTTCTGCGCGGCTTTTGACGAATCTTTGGGCAAGGAGAGATAACACGATTTTCTCAACGTCCAAAGATACGTCTTATATCCGATTTAAAAGTCCCCCACTGTTGTGGTGAAAGTCAGCTTCTACACCCTGTTCGCGGAGAAGAGTCAATCTTGTTTTGAGCACAGGAAGTTAAAAGTCAAGGCGCATACAGGATAACAGCTAGCGATGTTGAAGCTAATTAACCATACTACAAATATATATAAAGAAATGCGAAAGATGATGACAATCGCCATCTGTTTGTGCATCACGTTAGCTTTAATCATGTGTCCGGCCACATCCGTAGGTAAAGTATACGATTCTATTCTATTGAAACCAACGGTGAATTGTATCAATTAAAGCTACATCAAGTGAAATTTATCAATAATCTGATATATGATTATGTGAATCTTTACAGTATAATTCATTAAATATTATCGTTGATGATTATATATAAGTAGATTATTATGGACTTCTATACTTTGCTGCCATTAGAAATGGAATATGCAGACGACGTTGATTCCCTTTACATAGAAAAGAAGCCTCTAAATCAGATCCAGCCAATAGCGACAGAAAAACTGAAAACGGACAATCTCTTAATGAACGAGATGAAAACAGAGTTTAGCCATGTATACCTTGTAGAAGCCACAGAGTTGGACCCACAAGGCAAGACCCTCCGCGGCAATGAGAGCTGGCGCAAGAACAAGACCCTGGGCTCCCTGCTGTGCAGCACTACAGACGTCACAGCCCGCTGTATACATGACAATGTAGCGTTTCATTCATTACATGAACTCTGGAACCGACGAACCAAGATGTCGTTGAACACTTGACTCCGTCTCTATAACGCGTACTGCGTGTCCATCATGCTCTACAATAGCAACAGCTGGGCAATAACAAAAGCCATGCTTGAAAAGCTAGATGCGTGCCATTGCAGACATCACAGGTCACTGCTGGCCGAAAAAACTTATCAGCAACCAGGCGCTATACGAGCTGTGCAACGAAAAACCCCTCTCAACAAAGGTCGCTGAACAAAGATAGTCTATGTTAGGCCATGTCCTACGAATGGACCCTGACACTCCCGCACAGAGGGCACTAGATTTTGCCGTTACTGGCTCGCAAGCCTACCAATCGCGACTATGTCGAAACTGCACAAATCTGCTGGGCACACTACGTGCTGACCTCAAGCAGGCAGGACTAGGACCACTACGTACACCGAAACAACTTCAGTATGAGTAACAGTAAATCTCTTCAGATATTCCAATTCATGACCCATTAATAATTACTGTAACTTACTTACGGTAGTTTCCCTTACACTACTTGAATATTGAAAAGCAATATTCAAGTAGTGTAAGACCTTTTACATTCGAGCTTGGCATAGTACTATTCCAAGTCGGTTTTATCATTTGCATTTTTCCTGGGTCTTGTTTATCGTGGCTTTTATGCAGTTTGTACTGATTGTGTTATTTTATGTGGCTGTTAGTAACAATTCTATTTCTTGTTTCATGTGTCATTTCCTTGGCCATGTTCATATTTATTTGTGCACAACTTCATTGGTATGTCTCATAAGTGGGCCATTTAGTTGCATCTCTTCCAATTTTGGGCCTTCCTTTCCCTTTTCGGAGTTCTCTGTCTGTTATTATGGCGATGGTTTTAGTGGCGGTCATCAGCCTCTCGGCGCGAACGGAGAACCCAGGAAGTTTATATAAACTATTTATTGTGAGCGAGGGAGAGGAATTGCCACCGGGACTTCCGGAGGGAGTATCATTCATTTATTTGTTTAGTTTTTTCTTTCTGGTTGTCCAGTGCGAACGCAGACTCCAACAGTGTAAATTTTAAACTGTTTCCACAGGGTGAAATGACCAGGATATATGGTGTCAGTTTTATTTAAAACCCTTTTGGGGGGCTTACAAAAAAGTGTTTTATGAGGAAGGGAATGTCAGCAAAGGTTATGAAGTTAACAGAAAAAAAACAACAAGAAAAAAATAAAAGGCATGCCTAAATGTCCCCAAATGAAGAATAAAACGTAAAAGATCCGATTTAGTGACGGGAGTGATTTTATGAAAAAAAAACGTTAAGGAAACGCTAAATGCGAGAAAGAAAGGAAGACGACGTATGTTTTATAAACAGATACGTGTACTTGGTATTTGCTGACAAAATGATAAATATGTCAAATTTTTCTCGGTTAGTGAAGTATATCCTTAAACAGAAGCTATAAAATATATTTTTTTAAAGAAAAAGAAAAAATAACGAAAAGTAAGAATTATGAGGAAAATTAAAACGCAATTAGCAGCCATCTTGCATAGACGCGTTTTATTTCGTTATGTGTTCGTAAATTATATTTAGAGTATATTCCGATTATTCTTTAAATAAGTGAAAATCTAGAAGTAAAGATTAAAAAAATGTAAGTAGGTATTTAATGTGACGCGGGAATTTAATCGTTGTTGTGATGCGGATAATATGATGTTAGAAATGTGAAAAAAATTTAATATGTACTTTTAACATGAAAAATGTAAAATTGTTTTGTGTTTTATTTTGTAAACCGCTATTGCCATATTCATTCATTCTAAAATAAGTCCGTAAACGAGAAAGTGTACTTGAAGGGAGCGATCTGTATTTAGATTTACAATTTAGGGTAGTATATAGAAAATAGTAAGAAGAAAGAGATAAAATAATAGCAACGATTTGGTAAAACGTCACCCTATTAAGAACAATAATCGTTGACAAGAAGTGGGAGTAGAAATTAGCGTGAGAGTGAAAGTTCCTGCGACCTCCTCTGTAAATGACTTTGTTGAGAGAAGCAGCTTAGCCAAACGAAATATATTACATTTGGAAAAGAAACAAAACGAACGCAAAATTTCTAGAAAACGTGTAGGCTCGCGGAATAGATTAGCATATGAACATTTTGGTTCGAAAGCTATAAGTGTAAAAAATAGATAAAATTTACTTTACATTATTATATAGATATATACTAGAAAAATACTAATACCAACTTGTATGTCCCCTTACGAAGATTGAAATAAAGATATAATGATAATAAAAATTATATTGAGAATCCTTATTCCAGTTTTTATCAAAATCCATTACATGATTTTGTGTCTAGATGATGTCTACAAATGAAGTATTATGTTTAAGGTATTTTTACAAAAAAAACGGAAAGTAAGGGGATATTTCTTAATTGGTGTCGAATAACTATGTATCAAATTGAACGAATATCTGATATAGTGCAATTTGTAAATGGGAGGTTGTGGCCATATTAAGCCCCTTAAAACCTTTTAAAATAGTTCAGACAGAGAAACTGAAATTTAAAGAATATTTATTAATGCATGTCTAATACTAATTGTTTAAATGTCACAAAAATCGGAGGTATTCGAATTTTCGGGAAGGGTTCCACTCGATCTTCACCCTAAAATTAATATAGCCCATATTACGACATCTTTCGCTTAGCAGCTGTGTTGCCAAATCAATAATGACCGGATAATTACTTCAGGAGTCAGTACTGCAACACAAATATATAAACATATGCACATGCTTACCGTTTTTATAATATATATATATATATATATATATATATATATAATAGTTATTTTGTTTAATTTTGAGTGGTCATGAACTGTCAAAATATAATACATATTATATACAAAATTTAGAATATGAAAACGTGACAACTTGAAAAAATGAACATATAAAAAAAAGTAAGATTGCTAATGAGGAAAGATAAGCTATTCTTCCACCGAACACACTCATCCTCTCCCGTAGGAAAATGTTGTTGGTCAATTAGTGTGTTTATTGAATGAATAATCATAAATAGGTCCTAAATCTTTGTTCAGTCCTGAGAGTTTTAGAATGAGTTTGGCTTCGTGTTTTTATCTCCGTTGCTGTGTCTTAAAATTGGGAGCTATCAGGATGCATTTGAATTTGTCTATGGTGTTGTTTGGGAGATTGTAATGCACGGCTACTGGGTACTGTGTGGATTTGTCTTTAATGGTCTGTTAATGATGTGCAGCACAGCATTAGTTACTTATATTTCATACCGTTATCCTTCAACCCAGGACTGTTCCATGTTTAACTATGTCTCTGAAAGCATAAATATATTACTTTCACTGGACTCGAGTGCCCAAATACACGTATTTGGGGATTTTAATACACATCACCGTGACTAGTTTTGATTCTTCAGCTATACAAACGTAGCTGGTTACTCCACGTATAGTCTTTTCATAATTCACTCCCTCTGATCGTGAACCATAAAGCCACAATTCTCGACCTGTTCTTGACCTCACTGTTCAAGGCTTTTGTGACGAATGTTCATAGCACGCTGGGGAACGCTGATCACGTTGTGCTTATGATATATATTACCCTAAAATTCCGTCTCAAAGCTGAAGAGCCGTTGCTCAAAACGACGTGACACTTCAAGCAAGATTGTGATTCAATCAGAGACCACATCAGAAACGTCCTATGAATGGAAATTTGTTAGTGTACAAATGAGGTAATGGAATGGGTTAAAGCAGGCATTAATACACACGTCCCCATGAACACATTATATAGCAGCACCACTCTCCACAATGGCTCACCTCGAAATGTGCAGCTGCTATTGCACAGAGGTTGCGAGTATTCCGACAAGACGGCCGCCATAAGTTGACTAGGAATAGACAGAAATCCGTAGAATCAAGAAATACTTGTAAGACTGTTATATCTGAAGCAAAGAGAAGGTATACAGAGATCATCAGGAAACGCATTCAGTCGCAGAAACTAGGTATTCGTGATTTCTGGATAATCTACTATAGTGTGGTGAACAATGGCCATTCAACAATTCCCCCTTTATCCAACCACAATGATGTCGTTTGAACGGCAACTGACAAGACTGAACTTAAACTCCCCTTTGGACTCCACAAGTCACTAACCCCTAATTTCCCACTATGAGTTAAAGCCACACATGATGAGCTGGTAATCACCCCATCTCATGTATTGGATATCATAAAAACCTTGACACCCGCAAAGCTTGTGGGACTGATATTATACCAGTAATAATAATGAAGAAATGCTCTGCTGAACTGGCCCCTGCCCTCTCTTATTTCTCCAACAAATGCCTTGCTGAAACTTGCTTATCTGGTAGCCAGAAAATAGTCTCTGTAGCACAAGTCTTCCAGAATTCTAAGGATAGAACTGACTCTCAGAATTATCGCCCAATCAGTCTACTCTCGATCTTTGCTAACATCTTTAAATCCTTAATCAATCTAGTAATAGTCCGGCACCTCGTTAATGCAGATTCTTTTCTGACTATCAGTATGAATTTAAGCAAGCAAGGTCAACTACGGATATCTTACCGGTCATCTCCTTACGAATATACCGTACACTGGACAAGGCGGGTAGAGCTAGGGCGGTAGTCCTTGATATGTCCAAATCCTTTGACAAGTTCTGCAATAAAGGTATTCCATAAAACATAATTCATATGGTATTACTGGACGAATATTTAATATAATTATATCCTTCCTATCCAACAACAAGATCCAGGTTGTCTTTGATGGCCGTTTTTCATAAACGACCTCTCTGATGACATCGCTTCTGAGATGGGTATATTTGCTGACGACACTAACCTTTACTCGCGTCATGTGGGTAAAACGAACGCGCACATATCCGAGACAATGACTGAATCCTTAGAAAGTGATCTCCAGTTAGTAGTGCAATGTGGTCAAAAATTGATGGTGACATTTAATGCTGTTAAGACAAACCTCCTTTCGTTCAATCACTACAAGAAACCTCTTCAACCACCAATAGCCATGGCAAATAACACTCTACTTGAGAGTCTAACGTTCAAACTGCTCGGCCTAACATTAAGAGTATCATGAATTGGAACAAATACATAGAAGACATTGCCAAGGATGCTGCAAAGAAAATGAGCTGTTTCTACTGTGCTAGAAAACTTCTCGCACCTGACAGTATCGTATATCTATACAAAACAACATTCCGTCCATGCATGAAATATTGTTGTCACATCTAGGCTGGTGCACCATCCACCAGTCTCTCCCTCTTAGACAAGGTCTAAAAAAGAGTATCTAATCTGATAGGTCCCTCACTATCCACCCAGCTCTAGCCCCTGTCCTATTTCCGCAATGTTGTATCCTTGTGCTTGTTTTACAAGTACTTCAATGGGACCTGCTCTGATGAGCTTGCTGCTCTTGTGCTCCCTCGAATAATTTTAAAACAATATTATATAATGGCATATTTAGACTAAGGCAAGACAAGTAACCAAACCATTTCTACGGCTTATTCAAAATTATTATGCTTATTTCAAGTTAGCAAAGACTCAACCATGATTCTCTCAACTAGCAAAGTAGATGAAACACAAATTACATTTAAATTCTGTGTTAATCTCTAAGGACTTCTTTCTATTAGTATGCTTATTCTAAGGTAACAATGATTCAAATGTTATTTCACTGACCTGAAATAAGATGAAACAAATAACACTTAAGTTATCAGTGTTAATAATTATGGATTATTAAGTTTTTATTTCTATATTATATTATATCACCTCAATATTCAAACAAACACCAGCTATTATAATATATATATATATATATATATATATATATATATATATATATATATATATATATATATATATATATATATATATATATTAGAGTAGAAAGGTGACCTTGGGTTTACTTTCGGCAACATCGTAACTCTCATTTCCCTTATTTTGTCCTTCAGTCCTCACATTCCATGAGCGATGTTTCTGACAAAGGGGGATGAAATGCTGTTTTCTGGGTCGGGATATATTCATCTAACATTTACCGTTGGCTTGTTCATGACCTTGAAGTAGTTTACTTTTTATCTCTTTACAGCCAGTGACTTCATGCATTGTCTGGAGCGACTTCCATAAAACAGAAATATATCTATATATACATACACACATGTTTACTCATAGATAGGTATACATACACACATGTAAATTATGTTTTGTCTATATCACACACTATTAAATTTAGTTTATTATTTCTATT
>OY744517.1:178947040-179077040 GCA_963556195.1 Sepiola atlantica
AAAATATCTAGTAAAAATATGCGACCGGAGGGAGCATATATTTGATAGTATAACTAACTTGATATATATACAAGAAGAATAAAATATATATATATATATATATATATATATATATATATATATATATATATATATATATATATATATATATGTCTGTGATTTTTTGAAGGCTTACCAAAGCATTCTATTCGGTAGCCCAATCAACACCACAAAAGTCTTTTTCATTCAAAAATTATTTATTTTTCATTTTTCAAATTAATGAGTTTTTTACCTACACGTGTTTCACTACCAAGCAGGTCCTTGCTTGGCAGATCATTAGGGAAATTAAGGACTGTGAATAATAATTACAACAATCGGCAATACACAATGTGGTGTTACTTTAATTGAGCTCACTTAAGAAGGGAAGAAAAAAATAAAATAAAAAATAAAAAATGAAATTTATAAAAAGTTGAAAAGTGATAAATAAATACTTTTTGAATGAAAAAGTCTTATGTGGTGTTGATTGGGCTCCCGCACGAAATGATTTGGTGTAGCCTTAAAAAAAAACACATATAAATGCTCTGTACCCTGTAATCGAGTATCATCGAGCTTGTTTTTTTGGCGTAATCCCGGTCTTAACCGAATAATCTTTTTTCTAAGTGAAAAATCCACACACATATATATATATATATATATATATATATATATATATATATATATATATATATATATATTACTATTCCATGTATATATTTATATATTAAAATATTAAACAAATTATATAATATATTAAGTATATATACTTTTTCACTATCAACTTTAAAAATGTCGATTATGTCACTAGAAATCAGTGGTAGTATAAAAGCATACTTATGACATATAAGCTACACACAAACGTTTATGTCTTATTTCAGAGCTAATTGTAATTAGCTTTAGTCGAAAAGAAATGTGTCAGTGGATAATTATATTTCATAAATATATACCGCCCCATATGTGGGCATAACACTGATGAAAAGAACAATGTTTCGCCCTTAGCATTTAGGTAAATGCTTCCCCGTAAAAATATATTTGAATTTTGTGAATTATCAATAGTGGAAAAGCAAAAACAATAATATAAATAAAATGAGAAATTTTATATGCGATACGTCGCTTCCACTGCAAACACAATAACATACAAAACACTATAACTCACTTTCTGGCAATTGGTTGGACATTTAGAAACATATATTAATATGTTGCTTTTCTCTTATTAGGGAATGATATTTTTCGTAGAACCTGACTCTTTATTCAATCAGATATGAAATGTAAAACCCAGTTGAAATTATTTCGTTAGTTTAAAACGCGTATATTTGATAAACACATACATTTGTTTAAAATATCATAACGATCTCAACCTTTGTTTTTCAAACACTCATCAATTGCAGGGATGTGAGTGGATTTAGACTCCAGTCCGAGGCGAATTCAGTTGTGTGTATTTAATACTGGGCTGTCCATATTGTTGAGATTCACGATTCTGGACTGCTGTCGCTGTCATCCTTTATGTTAGAAACGCACACGCTAATAGTCAATCAATTGAAGACATTTTAACTCTGCGAATAAAATATATTATTTGTTCATAACACGAGGTTATTAATTAGGGGAGCTATTTAATCAAGCTAATTGAGGAGTCATGCCAGAGCCTACACTGAGATCGGTGATCTAAACACGGCAACAAAGTGAACCACATTTGACGTCTCCCCGACAAGAAGACTCACATCGCAACATTAATGTTACCTATGGAATTGCAGTTCTAAGTTATGACTATGACATTAAAATAATGTGTAAAAAGCGTGGAAGCATCAAAACTTATATTCATGGGAAAAGTGTCGTCTGGTTTGAAGAGTTTGATATTCCTCTTTATCAGTTGGTCAGTTGGGTATGGATGTCTTTTTACTCATCCTTGGCTAAGAAGAATAAGGATTTACTGTAGAAAACCAAGAAGTAGTTCGATTGTTTGAGCAACCTTCAGTAGAGAAATAATATCATTCAAGCGTTTTTTCTTAGACATAACTGACGATAAGGTACATTAGTTGAAACAGGACACTCAGTGGCAACGAAACAAGTCACATCGGGCGCTTCCACAACCGACAAGCCTCCACTTCGATACTTACTGGCTCATCATCACTTGTATTTATGATGATCAGTCACTTATAATTTCGAATGACACATTCACAATTCTAATTATAAGAAAGATAATCACGAAGAAACTAGTTAGAAAAAAGCGGTTAAAAATTAAAAAAAGAATTGTTATTAAAACCAAACTTCGCATTGCTCACTCAAAACGATAACTAATTTGGTCAGAGAAGGACGATTATTACTCAGATTAATTGCTTCCACATTAAAATGTGAACATCAACTTTTTTAATTTTAAGTTATTTTTTTAATTTGAGGGTCAACTGTTTTAATTTGTGTTGAAGTTATATTTTAATGCAAAGACGAACTTTAAAAAAACATGACGAAATAAAAAGAACGAACAGATTTGGAACATATTTATCATAGACATGCGCACGCGTTAAACGCTACCTCATACATTATAAAAACTCATTGACTGTGGTATCACTACTGTGGGAAGCTATCTTTACTAATTGTTTATTACAAGTGTAACTGCGGGTGTAACTGCTTTAGACATCCTCTCATTGGACGTAGAGCTCAACAAAAGGATTGGTAAGGCATCCTCAACCCTCTCTAAACTACCTAAAAGGGTCTGGGGAAACAGCAACCTTACCACTTCTACCAAGATGCCCGTCTACAGAGCGTGCGTTCTCAGTGTCCTACTGTATAGGAGTAAGTCCTGGACCACATACTGAACACAGGATAGGAAACTCAAGGTCTTCCATATGAGGTGCCTACGTAGGATACTTGGTATCACATGGCAGGACAATATGAATAACAATGATGTTCTGCAAAGAGCAGGGATTCCATCCATCTACTCATTACTGGATACCTATAGACCTTCTCTATGACGAGCTTGCCTTCGGCTAAAAAAAAGGGGGTCGCCCCATCTCCGCTTCAAGGATGTCTGCAAGCAAGATATGAAGGCTTGCTCAATTGACATTAATACATGGGAAGCCTCTGGAGGAAACTGATACGCCAGGGAATGATCATTAGTGAGAAGACCCTCCACAATGAAAACGCTGCGAAGAGAGCTAGAAGAGCGAACCTACAGGCAGACCAACAAGCCGAGGTGACACATTGCACAACAGCTTTCGTATGTCAAGGCTGTAGTAGACAATGCAAATAAAAAATTGGTCTCTACAGTCACAAAAGAAGATGCACACAAACAACATTCCAATACGGCGCTGATCCATAGTCGTTGCGACTGACAGATGCCAATACAATATAACTGTGGGTTGTAGTTTAATTTATTTGTGAAGTATCCGCGTATGTTTTATGATATCATCCTTAGCATTGGGAATGACAATGAAATAGATAGAAAACTCCTCAAAGAATATGTCTATCTATCTATCTATCTATCTATCTATCTATCTATCTATCTATCTATCTATCTATCTATCATATATATATATATATATATATATATATATATATATATATATATATATATATATATATATATCTACATGCATGTATGTATATATATGTAGATATGTTTATATATATATATACATATATATATGTGTGTATGTATGTATATGTATATATATATATATATATATATATATATATATATATATATATATAGTCATCCACATACGGACGGTTTCGCTGTATAACAGCTATTCAGTGCGGCTAGACCAGTTAGTGACTCAAGCCGGGATTGAAATTCAACCGTCAAGCTATCATACGACATTTACTGAATGTAAGTAATATCTCAATGTAAACATGGTCAAGTGCCGGGAGCTCGAATTAGTTTCACCCAATGAGCTATGCTTTAAAGCTAATGGCAGTTGGCGATATCCTTACAAATAAGCTCTACCAAGGGAGGGAGCTTCATATAGTCATCTACATAAGACTGTTTCGCTGTATCACAGCTCTTCAGTGCGGCTAGACAAGTTTTTGCCTCAAGCCGGGATTGAAACTCAACCGTCGAGCTGACAGTCCTACCCTTGCACAGGGTGGCGCAAAGGTCACGCATTAGTTTTAATCAGTAACAACTGATTCAAACTAATGCGTGACTTTTGCGGGATTGTTTGGCGAGCGCTTAATAAGCCGATTTTCTGATTTTAACTGGCCTTCACGTTCACCGGATTTAACAGCCTGAGTTTTTACTTTGGGGTTATCTTAAGGAAAGGGTATATGGGAACAATCCTACAACTATTCAAAAACTTTAAAAATATATCAGACATAAAATCCAATTCTAAGGAGTGTAATGGAAAATTCCCTAACTAGAGCACGTCTTTGTGAGGCCGAAAATGGTGGCCATTTAAAGGATATTATTTTTAAAACTACTGCAACAAAATTACCAAGTAAATGTATTATTTATCAGAAAAGCCTAGTTTCTATCACCTAAACAAACCAATGCGCGACTGTTGCGCAACACAATATATTATATATATATATATATATATATATATATATATATATATATATATATATATATGTATATATATCTATGTATATATATATATGTATTTATATATAGAATTATAAAAAGAAAAACTATACACACATTAAGGTTGTACACATAATAACTTATTTCGACCCCTTTAATTAGGTCTCCTCAGATGTATAGACAACCACGTCAAAAAACCCTGTATTTATATATATATATATATATATATGTATTAATATATATATATATATGTATATATATATGTATCTATATATGCATATATATATCTATATATATGTATATATATATATTTATATATGTATATATATATAGTATGTATATATATATATATATATATATATATATATATATATATATATATATATGATTTACAAATTACAAATGTTTGCGGTCTGGTAACGTTTCTCAACTGTCACCCCTTCCTTCTCCATGGTTATAACCTGGTGACATACCAAAGATAGATGACCGGAAATAACTTATGTTACAAGTTTGACATATGTTGGATCCCCTTCGTAAGATGGGTTGGCATAGTAATGGATCAGAAAGTCCCATTTATATTAGCAACTACATGACCATACAAATAAGTATAGACAAATAATAAATAAATTTCAGTAAGGTCATCTGAGACAGGTATACAATTATATTTATTAATAAACCTATTTATAGGACAGTAAATGCCAATAATTGTTTTTAATCGACCATAAAAATCCAAACAATTTGATAATCGGTCATTTTATTGGAATAAAGATGTGTCAACGAAAGCGAATATGACCGCAATAAACATGGAAAGGACGGGTTGTTGTTTTTAACACATAATTCTTCTTCTTCTTCTTCTTCTTCTTCTTCATCATCTTCTTTTTTCTTCTTCTTCTTCTTTTTTCTTCTTCTTCTTCATCTTCTTCTTCTTCTTCTTCTTCTTCTTCATCTGCTTTTTTGTCTTCTTCTTTTTCTTTTTCTTCTTCTTTGTATACCGTAGTTGTTGCTTTGATTATGTATTTAATTCGTCGTAAAATTATACAAATTAAGTGATTTATATTCATTTAAAGTTTGTGGGATTTACTATAGAGGTGCCCCATAGTTTGAGCCGGAAATTAAATGTATATAAAAGAAACTTTATTCTCGACACATTCTTCAGTACTTCCTGGAGCTGGTATATTCCACTTCAAATATAATTGAAAACATGCTAAAAATCGCCATCTGTTTGTGCGCCATATTCACTTTGTTAGATTTAAGCCACGCTGCTATGTCCAGTAAGTAGGGTATACACTTTTATTCATAATTATTTTCTTGTTTTGTGAACTATTTATTTTATAAATTATATTTCAGTATTCTAATATTTTACGAACATTAGAGAATTATTCAAAAAACAATATTAACTCGTTCAACTAAATGTAATTGAAACCATCATTTTATTAAATGACACAAGCTTTTTGATAAAAAGAATCACGTGATTTTTGGCGTTGTATTCATTACAGGTGACCATAGACTGTTTTATTATATGAATAAATTGTTGGGTGATGTAAGCAGTAACAGTAACGTCATGTTCTTACCAATATTCACCAATGATTACTTCTGGTGGTTTTGCTTGAAATCTTCCAGGTTTTGTTTCTTATCCATTTAATATTCTGCTCACTCATTTTTATTTATTGCATAAGCCTTAGAGGATCTACACACACTTTCTGCATATACAATTCTTCCATATTGTGTGTGGTTTAAAATACAGAGGAGGATTTAATACTGCCCACTGTAGAAATGTAAGGAAAATGAAGAGTTACCAGCTTTGAAGCGTGTGGACTGTTTCGCACGGTGGTCGCCCGATTTTCAGTGTGAAAATAACTTGTGTTCGTAAATAAATATTGTTTATAGGTGACAGTCATTTGCATATGAGGAGAACAACTAATTTTAAAGGGACGAATTAGGGTAGACACGCAGTGTAATTGTTGACAGCTATGAGAGAAGATTGAGATTGATCGGTCGGGTTTTCTTTAATTTCATTAATGGATTGCAGTTCGATACTTTGCTAATTGTCCCACTGCTAGAAATGGAAGCTCTTCATTCCTGCGGATCTGATCAGTCCAGCACCTTGGAGGCTTACCATAAGGTCTTTTATCGGGTAATTCTTCATTGAATGCTCGGTGCATATTGCTTCCAGGGCCTCTTTTGCCGACGTGAGAAAATAAGTTCGGATTCTTTTTACTAATAACGTTGATAGTATAATTTTAACCCGCAACAATATTTTTAATTATGGTTATCTTAGAACGATCCAAACGGGGTTTGCCGACCATGGATCTCAAAGAGTGATTTTCGAATACAGAGAACATGCATTGACCCTCTATCTTTAACGTCCATGCCTCCGAAGCATATGCAGCGATTAGAACGACAAGTGAGTTCTAGAGTCTGACTTTCAAAGCGTAAGACAAATCTTTTCTGCTCCAGATAGTTTTGTGCAGTTAACCGAGGACAATGGAGGTTAACGCAATCTTTCTGTTTACGTCGCATTATGCATGTACAAAAAACAAACAATGTTTAAATATACAATGTTTACAGCATGCGTTGTTTATTTTGTCGAAAGTACACGATTCGTAAATGTTGTTACATCATTATTTTTCTTATTTCTGTTCAATAAGAGTTATCTCACAAATCATCATCAGTGATTGTTCACCGACAACAACCAGTGGTGTTCCCTAGAGTCTGAGTGACAACAAGCCTCCCAAGATTTCCAGTATTCTTCACCTCTTTTCGAGCACCACCCCAAATCACCTTGCGGTATCGCAACAGCCGCCTACCATTGATTTCTTGCTGGTAACGACCATTATTCTCCACTGGCATTTGAGTGGCAATAAGCCTCCCCTAGGTCCCAGCATTCTCCGCACTATTTGAGTCGAAGTCTGGTTAGTGTTGTCCCTCATCGGTCTTCTCATCCTCCTTTACCCGTAACAACTATTTTGTGTGGTGTCAGCTGAGGCCGGCGCCATCATTTTTTGCGGGGGGGGGGGGGATATATCTTTATTATTATTATTACTATTGCAATTATTATTATTATTATTATTATTATTATTATTATTATTATTATTATTATTATTATTATTATTGTTGTTGTTGTTGTTGTTGTAGTTGTAATTTTCTGTAATTGGTTTTAATTTTGGGTCGAATCTTTATATTTGCATTTACTTATTCTAATATTATCATTATTAATATTCAGTTTACTCACGCCGGAAGTGAGTATTGATAAACAATAGAGTTTACTTAGGGTTCACTCTGTAAAATGGTATAAGTATTTTCTATTCTGTGTGAACAGATACGATGCCATCTAGATTATATAAATCTATAATTATTTTTTGAAAAATCTACAAGACCCTCCCAAAGAATTGTACATTAATGTTGCTCATAGATAGGTTTCTGTTTCCATTCTCTGGGTAGGTCTATTTACATGTATTTCTTTACTATTAATTTTTTCTCATCTTTTTTTGCTAACGGCAAAGTGAAACATTTGACGATATCTCTACATATCGAGAACAATACCTTATATTATTGCGTGTATTGTTGGTTCCATTTCAATCTCAAAACTACTGTAAATCTTGTGAACTTTAATCCTACGGCCTGTTCTTTCATTTAAGGAAATAACTCTAGACAAGGCATGAAGCCACTTGATGTAGAGAGCTAAAACGATACCACTTAAAGGTAACATAACTAGCCAACGATAAGTGTTAGATGAGTAGATTCCGATCGAGAAAACAGCAATTCTTCCCCCTTTGTCAGAAACATCGCTCATGGAATGTGAAGACTAAATGACAAAATAAGGGAAGCGAAAGTTATGAGGCTGCCGAAAGTAAACCAAACGTCCACTTTCTACTCTCTGACTACAAATACACTGTTTTGTATCACAAAATTGACATCTCTTTTTCTAGTAGATAAACTGTGTGCATAACTCATTGCCATCATGTTTTTTCTCTATTATTACATTTAAAATATTCATCTTACACGGTTAACTGTTCCTTATTTTAAAATTTTTTTCACTCGTTTCTCCATATTTTATCCTTAATTGCTCGATCATTGTGACGCTTTCATGAGGTATTATTTTACCCCCAACGCAATCCTTTACCCGTGAAAGAGTCAAATATGTCGTAAGATGGAGTACTGTTGCCATATCTGCTGGGGTGCCGCTCAGATTCCCTTTCTTGCCTTCACAAAGTACACAACCAACTTCGAAATCTATTTGGCCATGTCTTCTCTTCTCTGCAGCCTCTTTCTCACAGAAGAGACGTTGTTAGTCTTTCTTTGCTCTATCGTTATTTTTATGGTAAGTGCTCAACAGAGCTCCAATCTATAGTTCTCCCTGTGCAACATTCACAACAAAAAATCGTCAAGCTACAACCACTCTCAATAATTTCTTTTTCCCCTCTGTGTAACTAAAGCTAAACGGAAATTCCATCAGCTAAGTATTTTTTCTTGAACTACCCGTCTGTGGAACACAATGGCACAGGGTTGCTTCCCAGCCGACTACAACATGGTCGTTTTAAAGTCCAATGCAAACAGATTCTGACCAGTTACAACCATTGTTATAAATTCATTGACCCTTATCCTTCAGTGGCATTTAGGTCTTAGTAAGCGGTTGCCTGTTAGTTAAAAAGCTGTCCTGTCCATCTAAAAAGTTATTGTATATGTAACCAGTTTCATGATGATGTATCTTATATCTCATGTTTTCCGTTAAGATACCATATAATTTATTACTCTATTTCTCATAGTGCCTTAATTATTATTGATTTCCATTGAAATCGAAGCCATTGAAAGTCTTTTAAATTCTTCACAATTCTAACTATATTGTCAAATGGTTCATGTAATTTTTTCTGAAAGTCCAACACCTACTTTCTCTTTAGTAATCTGGGATCAGTCCAAATGTTCTTATTCCAAGAGCTACCACTCTAGTTCTTCCAGATTTTGTTAAATTCACTGCAAGTTTCATGATTTTCTATCTTTTTAGTTGATTCTATCGTCCACCTAAACTTAAACATCTATAATTCTTTTAGTCTTCTGTACATCAGCGATCTATATACGGAATAATCACGTTGGCACACTGGTTTTTGTCAAGCGACAATCAGATGTGATTATTTGGAAATACAAGGTGTCACCTCCCTGCAAATAAATGCAAATACTAAATGTCGTCAGAATCATCTATCTTGCATGTTGCCGTTTGTACTTGATGATCCTGTAACAGGAGATGTCGACGATAACAAAGTTGTATTTCTTGTTTTTGTCACGTTTCTATGAAAGAACTCACCAAAAACGAAAATTAAAAAACGAGAACTCAGCAACAAAACAGCTAAAACGTAAGGGAATGAGCTTCTTAAAATAGACTTCAAACATTGTCTAGGTTACACAATGAACCGAGTAAAAATGTGAAACGTGTGTCATATTATTTTCTCAATTCTTATACAAATAAATAAGTTTGTTAACTTCTTTAAAAAAAAGTCGTTGCGTTTTTCATCTTTGAAGAGGAAATAGAGATGACAAGTGAACCTAATTGTCTATGGAATGTGGACTGGATTATTTCCTTTACATCAACGGATACATCGCCTGGCTTTCACTTTACTAAGTCACTATATAGGTATATCTCCATTTAACTACTATCCGTTTCTCTTTTCAAGTTAGATTGTCGCTTAGTTATATGCATCTATCGCTTACACTTGTGTTAGATTTAAGATTGCTATGTGCAGCTAAAATGATATATTCTACAATCTTTCTGGTACAGCTCTATTCCCAATCACTTGTATATAATTTATATTCCATCTGAACTATCGAAGTATGTCCGCACACAATATCATTGGCAACATAGTTTATACATTACGGTTTCTAGATTTTTTCCATATTTCTTTTAATGTAAGTACTTAGTTTCTAGTCAGTCATTATAAACGATGCTTTTGTTTCTAGCAATTTATCTTCGTTACTCTGAACTTGTTATGCTTGTTTAGACCATAGTTATATTGCATTTCATTGATTCTTCTTTCTCTACAACTTCTTTGTCTTCTCCTGGAGTCATCCATCAGGTGATACTGAGGCATCCACGAATATCGTACATCATGATGCTCGCTCACTCATTGCAACCAGAAGCTCCAATACCGAGATCACAGCGTTCTTTTCCAGAAGAGTCTTCATTGTAATATAAGGCCTTCCACTCAGACTCTTTACCACTGGAGACCACATGAGCTCTTCCCAGAAGGTTCATCGTGTTATGATACATGTCTAGTCAGCACAAAAAGTCAGCGTTAATGACCCTAGAGTATTTTACTTGCTAGATCGTCTCGCCACAATATGTTGTCGAGGACGTGCAGCATTTTGGTGTTATCCATCAGGTTTCTCAAATCGAACAACCGTTACTGCCTAAGAATCTGATCCGTAGAATGATATGGATTCGACTGATGCCTTGGAAACTTTGAGTTTTGTCTAATTCGTGCAAGCAGATTTTCACATTTTTCCAAGAGAGTTTATTGCGCTCAACGCATCGCCAATACGCGTATTCATAGCAGAACCACAGTCGGTGAAAATTCCTAGATATTTAAAGTCTTAAACAAGTTCGATTGATACATAATCTGAGGATACCAGAATGATGGTTATTGAGTAGTTCAGGTGCATGTATTTGATTTTGGGGCTTTCAGGATAATCCAACATTCTGGTATGCGTTTCTACGCGAATAAGAATATACTGCGCAGAATTAATGTTGTTTTTAAGAATAGTGACATCATCAGCATAGTCGAGCTTTACTAGAACTTTTGCTGGGTGACGGCGACTGCGGTAACTATCCAAGGTGAGACCATTCACAACATTGCTCATCTAAATGCTGTAAAGAATCACTGTTTTCGCTTTTAAATGTAGAGGTCATTTGATTTCATTATCAGTGTTGAATATCTATCAGAATTATATATTTAGGTGATTCTGTTTTTCACGGTAATCTTCTGTTCTAATTGATAGGTAGCTGTGGAAGAATAACGTACGACCCACAGTCCCAAATCTGCTGTAATGGCAAAGTAAGACGAATAAGCGGAAGCAATACTAAGTGTTGTAAAACTATTGCATACGACAACAGTTTGAGTATCTGTTGTGATGGCCATATACAAAAAAGACCCGGAAGAGATAATGGAAAATGTTGCGGACCTGATGTCTACAATCCACGTTATTTTCTGTGTTGCGCTGATCTAGTTCACATGAAAAAAGGTAAACGACAGGCATGTTGTGGAAAGCGTGTATACGATACAACTTATTTCAAATGTAATAAAAGAGAGTATATTGTTCGTAAATAAACTCAGGCTAGAACTATTTTCTGAAATTTTGTGTTTCGTTTTTTTTATGATTTTGATGTTTTAAATGCGTAATTTGAAATTGCTTTCATTTATTGAAACTCGACAGAACTAAAATACCACTTCTAAAACATATTGATATCTTTATGATTATTTGATGTTAGATTTCAGTTTAAACTTCAAACTATCCCCACATGGGAAGCTTCCAATTACACTTGTAGACTAATATTATAACAACAGATGGTGAACACAATAGAAAACAAAAACTGTAAAGTATGTACTGCCCTATTTTAATTACTTTATACTAAGCAATGAATAAAGGAAATTTAATGCGTGTCTTTAATTATTGACAGAGGTAAATATTTTATGACATGCAAGTCATTTACGTTTTATTTAGAACAGAAAACATAATATTTGACTTTTTCATGATCGAGAGTTTAAAGGTTTTAACATTAATTTGGAATTCTCACAATAGTACAAAAATCAGCCATTTTAATCGTAAAAATATAATCTAGAATATAAAGAGCAGTTGTTTGCGCTTGTGTTTGTGTGTCTGAAACAAACGAAGACGCAACCACAAAGCTGATATATTCTTTTGATGCTTTGTTTCTAATAGAATATCTTTTTAATATTCATTCTTTTTTTAAGTCACTTGGAACAGAATTAGTACTGAGTAGAGGTTGATATTTAGAGCGATTTTTAATGTTATTTATTTAGTAATTCTTTACTTTTGCCGAGCCTTGAGAAACGCGAATTCTCTATCCTCCTTGGGGGTTATTTTGTCCTTTCTTATCGATCGTAAATTTGTTTACTACATAATACCATTCTCTTCGAGCGAGTGTCTATATAAACATTGTTTTTCTTTCGATTATTGTCTTCATCAATAATATTTCTCTTCAGACTATTGCCATCATCACCATAATTTCTCTTGTTGTGAGAAAAGTGGACAAAGGAGAGGGGGGAGGACAGTTTATAAAACACATACACTTGTTTGAATAAGTGTTACGGTTTCAACCTTTTTTTTAAACGTAGTCTGTTCAGCCAAGGTTTCACTTACCTTTAATATTGAACTATCAACCTACGATTCGTGTGTAGACAAATGGGTGATAAAATACAGACAACTAAAACTCATTCACCTCTTTATTTGTCTTTATTTTTACCCCATTAGAGAGCGATCATTTTCGAATGAATTCCCGCTTCTACAGTCAGATATGAAATGAAAACTCTCACTTGTTTAAAAAGCTATACCAGTTTTAGCTACTGCTATTAAGCGTTGTTTTATAGACTGTTAATGTAAGATTCAAAACACATTGTATACCTGTGCTTCGTTTTATGTATTTTATTATTTTATTTTTTATTTTCTCAAAGGCAAATATCACAGATATGTGTCCTCACACGGAGCAAGTTCGGTTAATCACAAACACAGTTATATCTCCTTCAGATAATCACGGGAAATGAATTCTGATGTCTAAAATATAGGGTAGTTTTAAGATCACCATCTCCCCCCACCTTTTGTGCCAATCTGAATTATAAGAGATATTTGAGATTTTAAATGGAATCATTTCGGATTTTGATACTAGGAGAAAAATTCTCATCAATCGCAGGGATGTGAGTGGATTTTCACTCCAGTCCGAGGCGAATTCGGTTGTGTTTATTTAATACTGGGCTGTTCATATTGTTAATATTCACGATTCTGGACTGCTGTCGCTGTCATCCCTTATGTGAGAAACGCGCACACTAATAGTCGATGCTCATATCAAGGTCTCCATCAATTGAAGACATTTCCACTCCCCGAATAAAATATATTATTTGTTTATAACACGAGGTTTTTAATTGGGTTGAAGGGGAACTATTTTAATCAATCTAATTGAGAAGTCATACCAGGGCCCGGACTGAGATCGGAGATCTAACAGCGGGAAGAAGATGAACCACATTTGACGGTTTGAAGAGTTTGATTTTCCTTTTCATAAGTTGTTCAGTTGGGTATAGATGTATGTTTACTTATCCTTGGCTAAGAAAAACAAGGAGTTACTGTGGAAAACCAACAAGAAGTAGTTCGATTGTTTGAGCAACCTTCAGTAGAGAAATAATATCATTCAAGCGTTTTTTTCTTAGACATAACTGACGATAAGATACATTAGTTGAAACAGGACACACAACGGCAACGAAACAGGTCACATCTGGCGCTTCCACACCCGACAAGCCTCTACTTCGATACTTACTGGCTCATCATCACTTGTATTTATGATAATCAACCACTTATTATTTCGAATGACACATTCACAATTCTAATGATAAGAAAGATAACCACGAAGGAGTTAGTAAAAAAATTGCGGTTAAAAAAAAATAAATAATTGTTATTAAAACTAAATTTCGCATTGCTCACTCAAAACGATAAATAATTTGCTAAGAGAAGGACGATTATTACTCATATTAATTGATTCCACAGCTGTGTGACATTAAAATGTGAATATCCGCTTTTTTAATTTTAAGTTATTTTTTTTAACTTGAGGGTCAGCTGTTTAATTCAGGTTTAAGTTATATTTTAATGCGAATACGAACTTTTAAAAACAATGATGAAATAAAAAGAAGGAACAGATTTGGAACATATTTATCCTAGATCTGCGCACGCGTTAAACACTACCCTATACATTATAAAACTCATTGACTGGGGTATCACTACTGTGGGAAGCTATCTTTACTAATTTGTATTACAAGTGTAACTGCGGGTTGTAGTTTAATTGATTTGTGAAGTATCCGTGTATGTTTTGTGTATAGAAACATATGTGTAATATAATTCTTAGCATTGGGAAACCATGAAAAGGAAATAGATAGAACACTTCTCAAAAAATATGTCTGTCTATCTATCTATCTATCTATCTATCTATCTATCTATCTATCTACATGTATGTATATATATATATATGTGTGTGTATATATATATATACATATATATATTTATATATATATATATAGTCATCCACATGCAGACTGTTTCGCTGTATCACAATACTTCAGTGCGGCTATACCAGTTAATGTCTTAAACTCAACCGTCGAGCTTACAGTCGGCGCTCCTACTTCTGCGATATATATATATATATATATATATATATATATATATATATATATATATATATATATATATGAGGGGCGTTCGGGAAGTAATGCCCCTGACCAATTTCCCATAGCAGTAGATTAATGAAACTTGACACAGTTATTTGTCTTGCTCTGCATAGGAACTAACCAGAGTTATGCATTTCTCTCATCGTTTGATGCAGCTCTGGACACCGTGTTTGTAGAACACCCCAGGTTGGTCTTCCAACCACGTTGTAACTTCAGAAATCAAGGCTGCATCATCTGGGAAACGCTTTCCTTTTAAAAACAACTTCATGGCTGGGAAGAGATCAAAGTCAGAGGGTGCAAGGTCAGGAGCGTAAGAGGGATGAGAGAAGATTTCATAGCAACACGCGCGTGCTTCTGTTCTAGCGACATACGAGTTGTGGATTGGAGCGTTGTCCTGCAGGAGGAGGATACCTTTGCTGATATTGCCCCCTTGATTTTGATAGCTTCTCTTAATTTAATCACCATACTTTTTTTCATTTCATCAAAAGCCTCCGTTGGTGTGCGTCCTTTCAAATACAATAACCAGATCACTGCGCGACACTGAACTGGCTCTATTTCACACCTGACTCAGTTAAAACACCTGTAAATCAGAAACCACAATTATTTCGGAGCTGTAAATTTCGTGTACAACAGAATCGTAGGATGAATTTAAGAGGAAGCATTATTATAATCAATGAAACAGACGAGTCGAAAAAAAAGGAAAATTGTTAAAATTACCTTAAGGCCTCATCGTCTGACCCTCTGAGAGGAAACGTCAGAATGGTAAATTAAAAACTAAAAGTCGAATGAGATATGAGGGGAAAAAACTTATTTCAGTTGGAGGAAACGATTGAGAGGAAAAAAAAGGGTAAACCTCTCAACGCTACGGTGGACTTGAATCATTAAAGATCTCCAACTGATGCTTCAAAATCTTTTGTCTACACAGGCTTAGTCGAGAGTTGTTAATGACTAACGCCTCAATAATATTGAGATGGTAGTTCTACCTGGCACTGTGTCAGAACAACTATTTGTACTAACGAGGTGATTACCGATGGCTGATTCCTGTGCCTGGAAATTCCCGGATGATCTCGAAACCTTGTTTAGGCGAATATCACGTGGAATGTGTTGAAATAAGTTTTTCCCCTCTATCTCATCTGACTTTTAATTTTTAATTTACCATCTTGACGTTTTCTCTAAGAGGGTCAGACGATAAGGTCTTAAGGTAATTTTAACAATTTTCCTTTTTTTTCCACTCGTCTGTTTCATTGAAAAAAAAAATATATATATATATATATATATATATATATATATATATAAGTAAATTTCGCGTACAACAAAATCGTAGGATAAATTTCAGAGGAACATTTTTTTAATCAATCAAACGGGCGTGTGGAAAAAATAAGGAAATTGTTAAAATTTTCTTTAAGGCCTTATCGTCTGCCCCTTGAAAGAAAACGTCAGAATAATAAATTAAAAACTAAGAAAATCAAATGAGATATGAGGGGGAAAATTGTTTAAGTTGGAGAAAACGATTGAGAGAAAAAAGTAAATCTCTCAACGTTATGGCAGATTAGAATTATTAAAGATATGCAACTGATGCTTCAAAATCTTTTGTCTACACAGGCTAGGTCGATAAATAATGTTAATAACTAACGCCTCCATAATATGGAGATGGTAGTTCGACCTGGCACTGTGTACAACATAAAATCCCCCATCGGAATACTTGTCAGAACAATTATTTGTACAAACCAGGCGATTACCGATGGCTGATTATTGTGCCTGGAATATATATATATATATATATATATATATATATATATATATATATATATATATACATATATATATATATATATATATATATATGTGTGTGTGTGTGTGTGTGTGTGTGTGATTCGCTGCATCTTTACAAATGGTTGCCGCATGGTAACGTTTTCAATTGTCACCCCTTCCTTCTCCATAGTTATACCTTGGTGACATACCAAAGATAGATGACCGGAAATAACCTCTGTTACAAGTTTGACATATCAGAGATTCCCTTCCTAAGATTGGTTGGGATAGTAATGGATCAGAAAGTCCCATTTATATTAGCAACTACATGACCATACAAATAAGTATAGACAAATAATAAATACATTTCTAGTAAGGTCATCTGAGACAGGTATATAATTATATTCATGGATAAACCTATTTATAGAACAGTAAATGCCAATAATTGTTTTAAATCGATCATAAAAATCCTAACAATATGATAATCGGTACTTTTATTGGAATGAGGATGTGTCAACGAAAGCGAGTGTGCCCGCAATAAACATAGAAATGACGGGTTGTTGTTTTTAACACATAATTCCTCTTCTTCTTCTTCTTCTTCTTCTTCTTCTTCATCTTCTCCTTCTTCATCTTCTTCTTCTTCTTCTTCTTCTTCTTCTTCTTCTTCTTCTTCTTCTTCTTCTTCTTCTTCTTTGTATACCGTAGTTGTTGCTTTAATTATGTATTTAATTCGTCGTAAAATCATACAAATCGAGTGATTCATATTCATTTAAAGTTTGTGGGATTTACTATAAAGATGTGGCATAATTTGAGACGGTAATTAAATGTATATAAAAGAAACTTTATTCTCGACACATTCTTCAGTACTTCCTGGAGCTGGTAGATTCCACTTCAAATATGATTGAAAAAATGCTAAAAATCGCCATCTTCTTGTGCGCCATATTCGCTTTGTTAGATTTAAGCCATGCTGCTATGTCCAGTAAGTAGCGTATACACTTTTATTCATAATTATTTTCTTGTTTTTTAACCATTTATTTAATAAATCATATTTCAGCTTTCTAATATTTTACGAACATTAGAGAATTATTCCGAAAACAATATTAACTCGTTCAACTAACTGTAATTGAAACCATAATTTTATTAAATGACATAAGATTTCTGATAAAAAAATCACGTGATTTTTGGCGTTGTATTCATTACAGATGACCATATACAATTCTTCCATATTGTGTGTGGTTTAAAATACAGAGGAGGATTAAATACTGCCTACTGTAAAAATGCAAAAAAGACTGCTTCGCACGGTGGTCGCCCGATTTTCAGTGAGAAAATAACTTGTGTTCGTGAATAGATCTTTTTTTTTATAGGTGACAGTCATTTGCATATGAGAAGAACAACTAATTTTAAAGGGACGAATTAGGAAAGACAGCTAAGAAAGTAGATTGATCGGTCGGTTTTTCTTTAATTTCATGAATAGATTACAGTTCGGTACTTTGCTAATCGTCCCATCTCTAGAAATTGAAGCTCTTCATCTCTACGGATCTGATCGGTCCAGCGCTTTGGAGGCTTACCATAAGGTCTTTTATCGGGTAATTCTTCATTGTATGCTCGGTGCATATTGCTTTCAGGGACTCTTTTTACGACGTGGGAAAATAAGTTTGGTTTTCTTTTATTGATAACCTTGATGATATAATTTCAAAACTCAACACTTTTTTAATTTGAGTTATCTTAGAACGATTCTAACGGGTTTTGCCGACAATGGTTCTCAAAGAGTGATTTTCGAATACAAAGAATACGCGTTAATTATCTGTCTTTAACGCCCAAGTCTCAGAAGTATATGCAGCGATTAGAACGACAAATGAATTGCAGAGTCTGAGTTTCAAAGCGTGAGACAAATCTTTTCTGATCTAGATAGTTTTGTTCAATAACCGAGTACAATGGATGTTTACGCAATCTTTCTGTTTACGTCGCATTATGCATTCACAAAATACAAACAATGTTTTAATATACAATGTTTACAGCATGCGTTGATTATTTTGCTGAAAGTACACAATTCGTAAATGTTGCTACAGCATTATTATATCTGTTCACTAAAAGTTATCACACAAGTCATCATCAGTGATTGTTCACCGACAACAACCAGTGGTGTTCCCTAAGGTCTGAGTGACAACAAGCCTCCCCAGATTTCCAGTACTCTTCACCTCTTTTCTATCACCACCGCAAATCACCTTGCGCTATCGCAACAACCGCTTACCATTGATTTCCTGCTGCTAACAACCATTGGGTTCTCCTGATATTTGGGTTGCAACAAGCCTCCCCAAGTTCCCAGCACTCTCCGCACCCTTCTAGTGGAAGTCTGGTTAGTGTTGCTCTCCTCGTCTTCGCATCCTCTTTGACCCTTTACAACTATTTTGTGTGGTTTATTATTTTTTTCGGGGGTGGGGGGAGATATATTTTTATTATTATTAATACTATTGCAATTATTATTATTATTATTGCAATTATTATTATTACAATTATTATGATATAGCATTTGATAATATTTCATATATTCATATATTATTATTATTATTATTATTATTATTATTATTATTATTATTATTATTATTATTATTGTTGTTGTTGTTGTAATTTTCTTTAATTAGTTTTAATCTTTATATTTACATTTACTTATACTAATATTATCATTATTAATATTCAGTTTGCTCCCACCGGAAGTGAGTATTGATAAACAATAGAGTTTAATTAGGGTTAACTCTGTAAAATTGTATAAGTATCTTCTACTCTGTGTGAACAGATACGATGCCATCTAGTCTATATGAATCTATAATTATTTTGAAAAATCTACAAGACCTGCTCAAGGAATTGTACATCAATGTTGTGTATAGATAGGTTTCTGTTTCCCTTCTCTGGATAGGTCTATTTACATGTACTTCTTTACTACTTCTTTTTTCTCATCTTTTTTGCTAACGGCAAAGTGAAACATTTGACTATATCTCTACTTATCGAGAACAATACCTAATATTATTGCGTGTATTGTTGGTTTCATTTCAATTTCAAAACTACTGTAAATCTTGTGAACTTTAATCCTACGGCCTGTTCTTTCATTTAAGGAAATAACTCTAGACAAGGCATGAAGCCACTTGATGTAGAGAGCTAAAAAGATACTACTTCAAGGTAAAAAACTAGCCAACGATAAGTGTTAGATGAGTAGATCCCGATCGAGAAAACAGCAATTCTTCCCCCTTTGTCAGAAACATCGCTCATGGAATGTGAAGACTAAATGACAAAATAAGGGAAGCGAGAGTTACGAAGCTGCCGAAAGTACACCAAACGTTCACTTTCTACTCTCTGACTACAAATACACTGTTTTGTATCAAATACGTCCTAAGATGGAGTACTGTTGCCATATCTGGGGATGTGCCGCTCAGATACCATTTCCTGGCGTGACAAAGTACACGACCAACTTCGAAATCTATTTAGCCATGTCTTCTTATCTTTTCTGCAGCCTCTTTCTCACAGAAAAGACGTTGTTAGTCTTTCTTTGCTCTATCGTAATCTTCATGGAAGGTGCTCAACAGAGCTCCAATCTATAGTTCTCCTTGTGCAACATTGACAACAAAAACTCGTCTAGCTAAAACAACTGTCAATAATTTCCTTTTCTCCCTCTGTGTAACTAAAACTAAACGGAACTTCCATCAGCTAAGTTTCTTTTCTAGAACTACCCGTATGCGGACCACAATTGCACAGGCTTGCTTGCCAGCCGACTACAACATGGTCGTTTTAAAGTCCAATGCAAACAGATTCTGACCAGTTACAACCATTGTTATAAATTCATTGACCCTTATCCTTGAGTGGTATTTAGGCCTTAGTAAGCGGTTGCCTGTTAGTTAAAAAAGCTGTCCTGTCTATCTAAAAAGTTATTGTATATGTAACCACTTTCATGATGATGTATCTTATATCTCATGTTTTCCGTTAAGATACCATATTTATTAGTCTATTTCTCATAGTGCCTTAATTATTATTGATTTCCATTGAAATCGAAGACATTGAAAGCCTTTTAAATTCTTCACAATTCTAACTATATTGTCAAATGGTTCATACCATTTTTTCTGAAAGTCCAACACCTACTTTGTCTTTAGTAATCTGGGATCAGTCCACTGTAGTTCTTCCAGATGTTGTTAAATTCACTGCAAGTTTCATGATTTTCTATCTTTTTAGTTGATTCTATCGTCCACCTGAACTCAAACATCTATTATTCTTTAGTCTTTTGTACATCAGCGATCTATATACGGAATAATCACGTTGGCACGCTGGTTTTTGTCAAGCGACAATCAGATGTGATTATTTGGAAATACAAGGTGTCACCTCCCTGCAAATAAATGCAAATACTAAATGTCGTCAGAATCATCTATCTTGCATGTTGCCGTTTGTACTTGATGATCCTGTAACAGGAGATGTCGATGATGACAGAGTTGTCTCTCGTGTTTTTGTTACCTTCCTATAAAAGAACTCACCAACAACGAAAATTGAACAACGAGAACTCAGCAACGAAACAGCAAAGACGTAAGGGAATGAGTTTCTTAAAATAGACTTCAAACATTGTCTCGGTTACACAATGAACCGAGTAAAAATGTGAAAGGTGTGTCATGTTATTTTCTCAATTCTTATAAAAATAAATAAGTTTGTTTACTTCTTAAACAACAAGTCGTTGCGTGTTTCATCTTTGAAGAGGAAATAAAGATGACAAGTGAATCTAATTGTCTATGGAATGTGGACCGGATTATTTCCATTACATCAACGGATACACCGCCTGGCTTTCACTTTAATAAGTCACTATATAGGTATATCTCCATTTAACTACTATCCGTTTCTCTGTTCAAGTTTGATTGTCGCTTAGTTATATGCATTTATCGTTTACACTTGTGTTAGATTTAAGATTGCTATGTGCAGCTAAAATGATGTATTCTACAATCTTTCTGGTACAGCTCTATTCCCAATCAGTTGTATATAATTTATATTCCATCTGAACTATCGAAGTACGTACGTACACAATATCATTGGCAACATAGTTTATACATTACGGTTTCTAGATTCTATCCATATTTCTTTTAATGTAAGTACTTAGTTTCTAGTCAGTCATTATAAACGATGCTTTTGTCTCTTGAAATTTATTTTCGTTACTCTGAACTTGTTATGCTTGTTTAGCCCATACTTATATGGCATTTCTTTGATTCTTCTTCCCCTTCTACTTCTTTGTCTTTTCCGGGAGTCATCCATCAGGTGATGCTGAAGCATCCACGAATATCGTGCATCATGATGCTCGCTCACTCATTGCAACCAGAAGCTCCAATACCGAGATCACAGCGTTCTCTTCCAGAAGAGTCTTCATTGTAATATAAGGCCTTCCACTCGGACGCTTTATCACTGGAGACCACCGGAGCACTTTCCAGCAGGTTCATCGTGTCATGATACATGTCTTGTCAGCGCCAAAAGTCACCGTAAATGACCCTAGAGTATTTTGCCTGCTACATCGTCTCGCCACAATATGATGTCGAGGACGTGCAGCATTTTGGTGTTATCCATCAGGTTTCTTAGATCGAACAACCGTTACTGCCTAAGAATCTCATCCGTAGAATGATATGGATTCAACTGATGCCTTGGAAACTTTGAGTTTTGTCTAATTCGTGCCAGCAGATTTTCAGATTTTTCCAAGAGAGTTTATTGCGCTCAACGCCTCGCCAATACGTGTATTCATAGCAGAACCACAGTCGGTGAAAATTCCAAGATATTTGAAGTCTTAAACAAGTTCGATTGATACATAAACTGAGGATACCAGAATGATGGTTATTGAGTAGTTCAGGTGCATGTATTTGGTTTTGGGGGCTTTCAGGAATAATCCAACATTCTGTTATGCGTTTCTACGCGAATAAGAATATACTGCGCAGAATTAATGTTGTTTTCAATAATAGTGACATCATCAGCATAGTCGAGCTTTACTAGAACGTTTGCTGGGTGAAGGCGACTGCGGCAACTATCCAAGGTGAGACCATTCACAACATTGCTCATCTTAATGCTTTAAAGAATCACTGTTTTCGCTTTTAAATGTAGAGGTTATTTGATTTCATTATCAGTGTTGAATATCTATCAGAATTATATCTTTACGCGATTCTGTTTTTCACGGTAATCTTCTGTTCTAATTCATAGGTAGCTGTGGAAGAAGGAGGTACGACCCACAGTCCCAAATCTGCTGTGATGGCAAAGTAAGACAGAGTACCGGAAGCAATACTAAATGTTGTAAAACTATTGCATACGATAACAGATGGAGTATCTGCTGTGATGGCCATATACAAAAAAGACCCGGAAGAGATAATGGAAAATGTTGCGGACCTTATGTCTACAATAAACGTGATTTTTTGTGTTGCGATGATCGTATTTACATGAAAAAAGGTAAACGACCGTCATGTTGTGGACACTACTCATACGATGCAACTTATTACAAATGTTATGCAAAAAAGTATATTGTTCGTAAATAAACTCAGGCTAGAACTATTTTCTGAAATTTTGTGTTTCGTTTTTTTATGATTTTGATGTTTTAAATGCGTAATTTGAAATTGCTTTTATTTATTAAAACTCGACGGAACTAAAATACCATTTCTAAAAAATATTGATATATTTGTGAATATTTATGTTAGGTTTCTGTTTTAACTTCAAATTCTCCCCACATGGGAAGCGTCCAACTACCCTTATAGACTAATATTATAACAACAGATGGTGAACACAATAGAAAACAAAAACAGTAAAGTATGTACTGCCCTATTTTATGTACTTTATACTAAGCAATGAATAAAAGAAAATTTAATGTGTGTCTTTAATTATTGATAGCGGTAAATATTTTATAACATGAAAGTCATTTTCGTTTTATTTAGAACAGAAAACATAATATTTGACTTTTTCATGATCGAGAGTTTAAAGGTTGTAACATAAATTTGGAATTCTCACAATAGTACAAAAATCAGCCATTTTAATCGTCAAAATATAATCTAGAATATAAAGAGCAGTTGTTTGCGCTTGTGTTTGTGTGTCTGAAACTACAGACGCCGCAACCACAAAGCTTATATATTCTTAGGATGCTTTGTTTTGATGCGTTGATTCTTTTTTAAGTTTATATATTCTTAGGATTTTTAAAGTCACCTGGAACAGAATTAGTACTTGGTGGAGGTTGACATTTACGGCGATTTTTAATGTTATTATTTAGTAATTCTTTACTTTTGCCGAGCCTTGAGAAACGCGAATTCTCTATCCTTTTTGGGGGTTATTTTGTCCTTTCTTATCGATCGTAAATTTGTTTACTACATAATGCCATTTTTTTCGAACTAGTGCCCCCATAAACATTGTTTTCCTTTCGATTATTGTCTTCATCAATAATATTTCTCTTCAGACTATTGCCATCATCACCATAATTTATCTTCTTGTGAGAGAAGTGGACAATAGAGAGGGGAGAGGAGAAGAGAGGAGATCAGAAAAGAGAAGGGAAATAGAGTACGTGTAATAATAAAGTATTACATTAGTAAAGGTTTATATGCTGAATCCAACAGTATTGAATACTATGAATATAGTAGGCGTAATAATACAGTATTATATTTGGAAAGTGGTATGTACTAAATGCAAACGTGGCCTATAATATAGATAGAGTTAGTGTGTGTACTAATACGGTATAACATTTTATAAGTTGTATATGCTGAATCTAAAAATGTTCAATACTATACCATAGATATAATAGGTGTGTGTAATAACGCAGCACAAAACTGATAGATAAGTGGTATATGCTGAATCTAAAAGGCTCCATACTTTAAATGATGTAGGTGTCATAATAAAGTATAACAATTGCTAAGTGGTATATGCTAGAGAGGGAGAGAGAAAAAAGCAGAGGAGGGAAGAAAGATGGAGGTGAGACAAGGGAAGAGGGGAGAGTAGGAGAGGTGAAGAGGGGGGAGGATAGAGAATGATATGTAGAGGGACAGAGAGAGGTAATGAGTGACAGAAAGTTTTAAATTCTTCTATTTAATTGTCTATGCCCTCGGGAAACATCGGGTTGCCATGCTAGTCTTTTTCAATAGATAATTGGCTTGCGTATACATTGAACCGCTTTCAAAAGCAATCATGCCACACTTAAACTGTTATTAGAAAGTAATTCATGTTTCGAATAAAACTTTTCAAGTCAAGCATTTTGTTTATTTTCCTACTCCTAAACTAATTAATATTCAAAGACTTGAACAGGATTTCACGACGAAGAGGAAAAATCCTCAGATAATTTCACCTCTAGATCAGGGTATTTAACGTAAAACTTATATAGCAAACCGAACACCCTCCTAAAAAATTAACAAGCAAAATAAAATATTTTCTTTTTCTCAATTCTCTCTTCATCTCTTATAATCGCACAACTCATACGGACACTTTCCATTTTCTCTTCATAGTTTTTTTGTCAAAGTAAAGGACAATTTTGATAATATACACTCATATGCACACTCATGCGACCAAAACTAAATTGACACTCCTCACTGTAACATGTGTCTCAGAAACACATGTTACATTGATGGAAAAACAGCGTTATACCCTTGTCAGAAGCACATGTCATCCATTAACAATTCTATCTATCCTGAACGATTCACTCCTGTAAAAAGTTTTCAAGACCTTTTCCGTAACTCGGTTGTAATTATTACAAATACATTGTAAGATTAACGGAACTAATATTTTACCTATAACACAATGTTTACTTCCGTAAAGTAATTACATTGAATTTCAGTTGTCAAAAATATTAAAAGCGTAGCAGTAACATATTTTAATGTACTGTTTTTTTTGTGTAAATAGACAGGTTTACTCCTGGTTGTAGTAATAATATAGGGATTTGCTCGATTACTTACAGCGCTCACGTAATCTGTTTTACCCATGAACCAGATTGAGTTTTGAGAGCGTTTTTACAGGACGTATTGTTGTCGGCCCTTCAAACTCGCCAGCGAACTAATAACATCTACAAAGATGCGTAGATGTGTAAGGATTAACACGTTGCTATTTTTTATTCCTTTTCAACACAGCCTAAATAAAATGTTTTCTATTAACCTTTAAGGTTGTCTGTCCTCGTCTATGAGTCAGAAAGTTATCTTCAGATTGATGTATGACATTCAATTTGTCCCTATTGTCGCTTTCCAGCATCTTTTCGATACCTTAATGAAGAAAGCCTGAACAATTAAATATGTGGTTGATGTGGTCGCTAGTTGTGTTTTTAAGTATTTTCACATAGATGGTAGGCAGGTTATCGGTCTGTTGTTTTTTTTGAAATCATTACCGTATCGCTGTCGTTTGTTAAATATTGTGTTGCTCATTACATTCATTCGCACCGGAGGTATGTCTGTTTCGCATATACATCTATTTACTAATAATACTATTATTAACATTGCTCATGCAAAAAGCGACAATTGGCTAAGTGTTGTTTTTAATTGATGTCAAATCTATACATACGTTCAATCATCAATCTCAATGCTTTCTCTGTTATTTTTTCTCTTTTTGATGAAATCCTTCGGAATCATTTTTTACATATTCAACGGGTGTGTAGTTGAGTTAGGTCAAAGGCAACAAGTACGTCGAGAGTGACAGGAAATATCACATCCGAAGGGTAAACAAGGGTCAACTCGCTGGACCAAACAATGTTTCTCTTATCTCTTTGGTCTTGTCGAAATTGTTGTTTAATATAATTTGTAAACAATATTGTTGTATAGGACTGTTTAGACAGTCTGCTACTTAAAAATGATACAGACACATTGGTTAACACATACCTAACCCCGCTTAAATAGAGTACTTTCATGCGGATCGAAGATCCAAATTTTTACTGAAAAACCGTTTGATTTAAGGCCATGACTAACGATTTTGAAACAGAAAGAGCGGATCTACAAACTGCCAGATATAAAGCAGGTACATCTGGGATACAATTTTTCGGAAGCTGTGGCATCGAAGTGGATAGGAGAATATCTCGAAGACCAGGCGAATGCCACAAGTTAATAGCTGCTCAATCAACTGTACGTACGGTACGGCGAATTCGCTAATTCAGCTGATGCTGCTATGACTTTAAAATAAATCAGGATCGAGGTATTCGCAGACAGCTAAAAGGGTGAATCGACTTGCTATATTCGCGTATATAAACGCGTATTTAACAGAAGGTTCCCTTGTGCTAGTGCGTTGCATCACTCCATTAATTAAGGGGTTCATAGTCAGACCAACCCCATCAAATTTATTGGAAGTATTGCCCCCGGCAAGACAAGGCGAACGGTTATATGCGTGACTCCGAGGTTGCCATAGAGAAGAACATATTATCCTAAATGATAGTTTATCAAACGGCGCACATTGGCTGCGAGGACGACGAGAGGCCAATACTAAGTTAAGTGTACCCAAAACAGAATCCTCTAGCGATAAATGAGCTACGAAAGGCCGAAGGTTTTCCAGCTCTAATACACCGACATAAGCTCTAGAGTGTATGTTTTGTGGGTACACGTCGTTAAAATCGAGGATACCACAGTTAAGACATTTTAGCTATAATAATCTAATAAATAACTCTTAATGGTTACCTGAGGAAGAAGTAAATGGTCACGCTCCAAGAAAAAGAAAAGATCAGCGTACTCTTAAAACCTGACATATACCACCGACTTAATCAAAAAGTTGAAACACTGACATGTAACCATGAGCTGAAGAAAGAAAAGGAGCAGCTGAGGAATTTTGACCTAACAGTGACCCTTTAAAACGGACAAAAATGACACTTAATAAACCCCAAATAAAAATGTTCTCAAAATTACCCCTTCAAAAGATTCAATTACAAGTAGTGGCCCGATATGCTAATTAAAACGAGTCATCAATTCGTGTAGGAGTGATGAGTGGTTGGATGAAAATATGATCGGTTAGTCACGACGTAAAAAACAACGGTCCAAAATTAAAAAGCCCTGCATTACTCTTAATTATGAAGTGATCTTGTTTTAAAGAAAAAGTAAAACTGGCCAATTTATACCATAGTGCCAGCCAAAGAGAAAGTAAAAGGTTGTGTCTTCTGATCAGGGCAAATGATAAAAAAGAGCCGGCGTATTTTGCACAAGGCATGAAGAGGCCCTTTTCTGCGCGGCCTTTGACGAATCTTTGGGCAAGAAGAGATAACACGATTTTCTAACGTCCAGAAATTCGTCTTATACCCGATTAAAAAGTTCCCCACTGTTGTGCAGAAAGTAAGCCGCTACACCCTGTTCGCGAAGAAGAGTCAATCTTGTTTTGAAAATAACCCAGGTTTTAGAGCGCATGAAGTTAAAAGTCAAGGCGCATACAGGCAAACAGCTAGTGATGTCGCACGCCAACAACTGGTTGGATGGTTGTGGCTGGACTACAAAGACAACCACGTCTGATTTGTGTTCTTTTCTTTTGTTGTTTTCTCTTTCTTTGTAACGAGAAAGAATTCATTTATCTGTTTATTTTTTCTTTCTGGTTGTCCGCCGCGAACGATGTGAAAGTAAAACTGTTTTTACGGACTGCCATGACCAGGACTTATGGTGTCAGTTTTATTTGAAACCCTTTTTTTTGGGGGGGGGGGGGGAGGGGGGCTTACAAAAAAGTGTGCTACGTAGAATCCTTATTCCAGTTTTTATCAAAATCCATTACATGATTTTGTGTCTAGATGATGTCTACGATTGAAGTGTTATGTTTAAGGTATCTTTACAAAAAAACGGAAAGTAAGTGGATATTTCTTAATTTGTGTCTAATAACTATGTATCAAATTGATCGAATATCTGATATAGTGCAATTTGTAAATGGGAGGTTGTGGCCATATTAAGCCCTCTTAAAACCTTTTAAAATAGTTCAGACAGAGAAAGTGAAATTTAAAGAAAATTTATTAATGGATGTCTAATACTAATTGTTTAAATGTCACAAAAATCGGAGGTATTCGAATTTTCGGGAAGAGTTCCACACCATCTAAACTCTAAACTAAATACAGCCAATATTACGAAATATTTCACTTAGCAGCTGTTTTCCCAAATTAATAATGATCGGATAATTACTTCAGGAGTCAATACTGCAATACAAATATATAAACATATGCACATGCATATGCACCTTTTTTATCATATATATATATATATATATATATATATATATATATATATATATATATATATATATATATATATATGGACATTCTGCACTTGTACTTACTCGATATAAATACCCCCGACTCACCGACTAGCAGCAAAATCAAACCCTTTCTCTGTAGAAGTCCTACATGGTCTTTACCCTAATATATTCTTTTCTCTCACTGTTTGCTTTCTCCCTGTTTCCCGGAACTACGGACAGCCACACACACGTACAGACATACAGACATCGTGTCTATATTATATTGGTATTGACGAAATCATTTAGGTAGTAGTCATGAAGCTAAATTGGACTTAAATTGTAGCATTATCCTTTATTACCAGTTTTTTTGCCATAAAAATTAATTGAAATCAGGAAAATTAATTCTGACAGAATGCAACAAAAAAAGGGCAAAAACACAATTTGTTATTGTCGTTGATCACTGTTCGCCGCTTGCTGTGAATACCCGCCGACTTGGTATTTACAAACTTAAATTCCTCCTAAATTCCAAGTTAATTTCTGGTGGCCTTCTGGTAAGTCCATTGACTGCGAATCAGTGGTGATTTGTGATCGGAGTTCGCGCCCGCCGTCCGTCGGGAATAAGCTTCCTGCATTGAAGATTGCGTAAGTATGAAACACCGAGGTCTGTAGGTAATAAATAATTAATATATATATATATATATATTATGACTTCTAGTAATTCCTCTACCAACTTATATTATTGTATTCCTCTGGCAATTATGTCTTACGGAAGGAAAAATAAATTTATTTTATTTTAAACACCTTGTTTTGAACAATTGAGCACGTAATAAATATTATATATTTACAAAATTTCTTCTCATTTTTTACTTGTCTTTATAATTGCTCTATCGTGTATATCGATCACCACTTCTTTCATGGTTGATTCTACTTTAAAGGTATACATTATATCTTTATTTTCCTGTTCTTTACTTTACGGTCCTACTAAGTTGATCATTTTACCTATTTTGATATGTTCAACAAGGAATTTCTATCCATTATCTGTTAACACATCATTAATATGAGATGAAAAGCCTTCCACTATGATTTGACTTTAAATCACTCAACAACCAAATAGCTGCGAACAACTCCCTACATTTAAACATTTTTGAATCAACACTCCCTATAAACTGATGCAGAGAACTAAATCAATTAGAAAAGATAGCATCATCCCGTTACAGTTAAAAAGATCCCTTCCCCCGCTCAGAATAAACACCCCAATAGCTTTGAAAATGGTCTCTTTGACTTCCTCAAAAATATAAACACAGAAAACATTCTAACCCAATTATCAAGAAAATCAACAACTTCACTAAAAAGATTAAAAAGTACCCTTATATAATTGCCCCGACGACAAAGCTCAAAATAACTACGAATTGAATAATATTGCTTATAAGAACTTAATTCATAAAGAGCTAAAAAATCATACACAATCACTTCCAATAATACACTCGACAGAATAAACAATGCGGCTAAATCCTTATTGAATATCCTTAACTATACTAAGATTTACAACATTTCGGCAACTCTGAGGTGTACTTTGAAAGACCATAAAAGAAAGTTTCAGGATAATCCATCTATTAGATTAATTTACCCCTCTAGATCTGATTCATGCATCACTCGTAAAATAAATCCTAGATAGAATTACCACTAGTATAAAAGAAAAAAAATCTCTTTTTCTCTCTGGCAATCGTCCGATGAGGTGACTCATTGGTTCCTAAATCTTAAGTTTTAATCCAATTTAAATTTAAATTTCATAACTTTCGATATAGAAAACTATTACCAATCAATCTCACTGATTCTCTGTAATAAAGCACTCAGCTTTGCCCCAAATAACTCTGATTTTACCGATTTGGAGATTAGAGTAATAATACCAGCCAAGAGATCCCTGTTACAATTCGATAATAAAGTTTGGACGAGAAAAGACACACCTAATAACTAAGTAACATTTTATATTCGCTAGGACGATGTAATCCAACAAGCAAACTTGGATACATCAGCCTGGGTTCTGTTTGATAGCATCGTCCATCGTTGTCTGATTGTGGAAATAATTATATATCATCTCACATTAAAAATTGAATATATATATATATATATATATATATATATATATATATATATATATATATATATAGTATGCATTTATATCTTTATTTTTATATTTATATCGTTTATACGTGTGCGTAGGTTGATGGGCTTATTTATATTCCCCTGTGTGCAGTTATGTATGTGTTGTAGTAACATATATATATATGTGGGTAGGTATTTTTATATAGACATATGTATACGGTATACCAGTATGTGAGAGTATAAGTAAAATATTAGTAGTACAAGCATTTACACCTGCATGTATATATGTGAGTAGGTATGGATGGTGGTGCATATTATTATGATGCATATACATGAGTGTGAATCTGCACACGTGTTTAGAACGAGTTAATTGAAAAACCGTTAGAATAATGACAAAAGAAGCACATATACGTATATATATATTCTAATATATTATGCTCAACTAATCAGTGGGAAAGGACATGTATACATGAGCTGTATATATGTATGTATATATGTAAGTGTATATATGTATGTATATATGAAGATGAGATATTTATGCTTAAAATTAATGTACGTAGATAAAACTTTGAAGTGTTAATTAGAGAAGAAAAAAATCCAAGCAAAGTGGGTTATAAGAAAATAAAAAAGAAAGAAATAGAAGGAACGGTAAGTAGTAAAAATGATAAACAAAACAGAAACTAATTGAAATAGTTAACAAGTAAAGAATGTAATCCGATACTGAGCTTGATCGGTGAAAATTATAAATATATCTCATCCCCCAAAAAGATTTACTTAATGGGAAAGTTTTCAAATTCATCACACTTCCTTGTCTTCTTTGGTCTGAAGAGGTTGACTCTTTGTGAGCAGTACAATTGAAACATGTATGCACATATGGAACCAATAATGTTTGTATAAATGAAGATTTATACTAAAGAATAGTTCTACTTGTTATGGAGCACTGGATTTTCAACGGATTTACATCTACAGAAACTAACATATATATATATATATATATATATGGAATAAATATCAAATAGAAATGTCAGACAAAATGGAAAATAATTTTATTGAATAGTGAAGAAGCAAGTCAAAATGATAGTAGAAATAAGGGCACAAGCACATCATTAAAACTGGATAAAAAATTCAGGAAACCTCAAAAACTGAAACACATTAATTTACAAAAGCTTACAATAGCTTTGATATTACTCGCCTACGCACATACGAATCCGTTAAAATGCATAAACCTCCCCGCGAAACACCTAAATAAAAATAACTTGCTCTCTTCCAATCAATAGTATCATAGACATTATCATTAATACTACTTCCTTCATTTTCCGCAGAAAAAAATCAGCTTACTTATGGGAAATCCCTTCTGCCCTGTACCAAAGTGCCTTTTTTCTAGAACAACTTGAAGTAGGTAATTTCACACCCCGTATTCCAAAAACGCTATTTATTTATTCATACATGGATTATAAAAACATCACATAGAAACTTAAGCACAAATCGTCAATAAAGTAGAACCCACTATAAATTTCACATTCGAATCCACATACAAAAACAATGACATTAATTTCTACACACACTATAATCACTGAATAAAATAGCATGATAATAGGTTCATACATTAGAGCTCTACGCATTTGCAGCCCAGAATATCTAATTAAAAAATACTCAAAATAGATTTCTCTCTCAAAACACTAAAATAACAAAATGGTTCTTTATTTTAATTTTGAGGGGTCATGAACTGCCAAAACGTTCTGGACATGGAAAACTGTAATATCTATTATATACAAAATTTAGAATATCAAAACGTGAAAATTTGAAAAAATGAACACATTAAAAAAGTAAGATTGCTAATGAGGTAAAATAAGCTATTCTCCCACCGAACAGACCCAGGAAAATGGTGTTGGTACATTAGTGTGTTTATAGAATGAATAATCATTAAGAGGTCCTAAATCTTTGTTCAGTCCTGAGATGTGGGGTTGAGTTTCAGAATGAGTTTGGCTTCGTGTTTTTGTTTCCATTGCTGTGTCTTAAAATTGGGAGCTATAAAGATGCATTTGATGTTGTCTATGGTGTGGTTTGGGAGATTGTAATGCACGGCTACTGGGTACTGTGTGGATTTGTCTTTAATGGTCTGTTAATGATGTGCAGCACAGCATTAGTTACTTATATTTCATACCATTCTCCTTCAACCCAGGACTGCACCATGCTTAACTGTGTCTCTGAAAGCATAGCTATATTACTCTCACTGGACTCGACTCTCCAAATACATGTATTTGGGGATTTTAATAGACATCACCGTGACTGGCTTAGATTCTCTAGCTATACAGATCTAGCTGGTTACTCGACGTATAGTTTTTCAATAATTCACTCCCTCTTATAGACTATCACGTTCCCGCCATGCCTCCTGATCGTGTGAACCATAAAGCCACACTTATAGACCTGTTCTTGACCTGACTGTCCGAGGCTTTTGTAACGAATGTCGATAGCCCGCTTGAGAACGCTGATCACTTTGTGGTAATGAAATATATTACCCTAAAATCTCGTCTAAAAGCTGAAGAGCCGTTGCTCAAAGCGACGTGATACTTAAAGCAAGCTGATTTTGATTCCATCAGAGACCACATCAGACACGCGATAACGAGTGGAATTTTTTCTCTCCCTGCTGATTAGTGTGCAAATGATATAAGGGAATGGGTGAAAGCAGGCATTGATGCACATGTCCCCATGAGAAAATTCTACAGCAAGTCCCACTCTCCACAATAGCTCACCTCGAAATGTGCAGCTGCTATTGCACAGAGGCAGTAAGCATTCCGACAAGACGGTCGCCATAGGTTTACTACGAATAGACAGAAATCCGTAGAATTAAGAAATAATTGTAAGACTGTTATATCTGAAGCAAAGAGAAGTTATACAGAGATGATCCGGAAAAGCATTCAGTCGCAGAAACTAGGTATTCGTGATTTCTGGATAATCTACAATAGTGTGGTGAACAATAGCCATTCAACAATTCCCCCGTTATCCAACTACAATGATGTCGTTTGCACGGCAACTGACAAGACTGGACTATTTGCCTATCTATCGCCTTAAACTCCACTTTGGACTCCGCAAGTCACTTACCCCTAATTTCCCACTGTGAACGGAAGCCACCCATGATTAGTTGGTAATCACCCTATCTCATGTCCTAGATATCATAAAAACCATGACACCCGCAAAGCTTGTGGGGCTTATATCATACCAGTAATAATAATGAAGAAATGCTCTGCTGAACTGTCCCCTGCACTCTCTTAACTCTACAACAAATGCCTTGTCGGAACGTGCTTATCTGGTAGCCGGAAAATAGCATATGTAGCACAAGTCTTCCAGAATTCTAGGGATAGAACTGACTCTCAGAATTATCGCCCAATCAGTATACTTCCGATCTTTGCTAACATCGTTAAAGCCTTAATCAATCTAGCAATAGTCCGGCACCTCGTTAATGCTAATTTTGTTCTGACTATCAGCATGGATTTAAGCAAGCAAGGTCTACTGCGGATATCTTAACGGTCATCTCCTAACGAATATACCGTACACTGGACAAGGCGGGTGAAGCTAGGACGCTAGCGCTTGATATTTCCAAATCCTTTGACAAGTTCTAAAATAAAGGTATTCTCATAAAAAAATAATTCATATCGTATTACTGGATGAATATTTAATATAATTAGATCCTTCCTATCCAACGAAAACATCCAGATTGTCCCCGATGGCCGTTAATCCAAACAATAGGGATAGCTCCTTGGATCTTTATTGTTCCTGATTTTCATAAACGACCTCTCTGATGACATTGTGTCTGAGATGGGTATATTTGCTGACAACACTACGGTCTACTCGCGTCATGTGGGTAAAACAAACGCGCACATATCCGAGGCAATGACTGAATCATTAGAAAGTGACCTCCAGTTAGTAGTCCAATGTGGTTATAAATGAATAGTGACATTTAATGCTGCTAAGACAAAGCTCTTTTCATTCAATAACTACAAAAAATCTCTTCAACCACCAATAGCCATGCCAAATAATACTCTAACGTTCTAACTGCTCGGCCTAACATTTACCGTGCTAGAAAACTTCTCGCACCTGACAGTATCGTATATCTCAACAAAGCAACCATCCGCCCATGCATGAAATATTGGTGTCACATCTAGGCTGGTGCACCATCCACGAGTCTCTCCCTCTCAGACAAGGTAAAAAAAACCCTCTCTAATCTGATAGGTCCCTCACTATCTATCCAGCTCTAGCCCATGTCCTATTGCCGCAATGTTGCATCCTTGTGCTTATTTTACAAGTACTTAAATGGAATCTCCTTCGATGAGTTTGCTACTTTTGTGCTCCCTCGATGTAAATACACTGGACCACCCCGACAATAAGTTAAATCCTGTCTATTCACTGTGGAGGTCCCGATTTTGGGTCTGTTTGAATATCTGTTTGAAGAGGTTGTGTCAAATACCATTGGTAGTTGTGACGATGATTGTTTATTGTTTTCGTAAGTTAGTAGATTGATGCTGATATAATTTATAATAATTTTAGGAGGGATTTTTCCACGGAGGAAGTGGTTAACTAGAATTCCTATCTGCATGTAATACTCGATTGCCTTTGAACAGATCCTTCTGATACGTAGGCTTTTGCTATATATATACATAAATATATATATATTTATATATACATATATATATGAATATATATGTATATATGTAACTCAGTTTGAATACAAAATCTATGATATAATTAATATATTGTAATCATGAAACAACACAATACTAACAATAGTTATCCTTCTATACTCATGTTTTAGAAATGCAAATATATTATCACTTTTACAACAGGGAAGTAAAACTTGACTATTTAAACATTTTCTCGTCAGCACATGAATTCGTTAGCGATTCAGTTTCATACAATATCCACTGGAAATATTCGCAATGATTCAAAACACAACAGCAAACAATGATGGATGAAATGTAGAAACATTTCCCATGAAGACAGGTTAAACAATTCAGCTCAATAAGAGGTCATATATATGATTTAAAGGTGGGATCCAAATTATTTCAGGAGGTATGAAGCTTCAAAAACGTTTTTAAATCGAACTTATTCCGATAAAAAAATGAAGCTTATTTACTCAAAATAAGTTATTAATCTGCATAGCTAGTGGGTTTCAGTTTGGTTGTTCAAAGATTTGTGAATGCAGAACACACAAAACAAACAAAAATACCGTATCATAGTTATGAATTACAACCCAACTCAGAAGTTTTCAAATGACCGTAATAAACAGACATAAGTAATCTCCTACAAAGGTATTTTGAAATGTAGAGCAGATAATCCCCTACTTTTATTTATGCTAGTATAAACTAAGTGCAATCATTTCCTTCAGCTAATAATATCTATGAATTTTACAGTCAAAGGAAAATAACTCCAATAGTTTTGAATGTTTATATGAAGATAAAACTAAATTAAGTTAGTTATTATTAAATTCCAATCATGATAGGGTATACTAAAGACAGTTGTGTCGAATACTTTTAAAATAATATTATATAATGGCATATTTAGACTAAGGCAATACAAATAACCACACCATTTCTACGGCTTATTCAAAATTATTATGCTTATTTCAAGTTAGCAAAGACTCAACCGTGATTCTATCAACCAGCAAATAAGATGAAACACAAATTAAATTTCAATTCAGTGTTAATCTCTAAGGACGTCTTTCTATTATTATGCTTATTCAAAGGTAACAATGACTCGAATGTTATTCCATCGACCAGAAATAAGATAAAACAAATAAAACTTAAGTTCTCAGTCTTAATAATTATGGAATTCTAAGTTTTTATTTCTATATTATATTATATCACCTCAATATCCAAATAAACACCAGCTATTATAATATATATATATATATATATATATATATATATATATATATATATATATATATATATTTCATTATTTTATTTTTTTGATACAAAACTTTATTAGTGCAATAATGAAGGGAATACGTGTTGAATTTTCATAATTAAAAGATTTAGGAGATGAAAAAAACAAAAAATTGCCTGTCGTAATTGTATACATCGTAATTATTATTATTATTATTATTATTATTATTAGTATTATTATTATTATTATTATTATTATTATTATTATTATTATTATTATTATTATTATTATTATTATTATTATCAGAATTTTCAGTATGTTTCTTCTTATTAATACTGTTTAATGTAACTATTGTTTATATATATTTTTTATTTATTCATTGATATATTTTTATCTTATGTATTTTTACTCTGATATGTTCTTTCTTCTCGATTCAACCTATATAGTGAATGCTTTGAATGTTTTACATGTTTGATTTGTCATTCAATTTGCTGTTTTCTGCTACTCATGAAGTCCTTTCACTGATGTTGTCTTTTAGTACTGAAATCTGATGTTTGTTTTCTCGACAGACATCTGTATATGAAGTTATTAAAGTCGCTGACGATTGGAATCATAAAGAATAATGAAAAATAAAATATTTCCCAAAAGTCCCTGAAACGATTATACGACTCTTAATTGGTTTTGAATTCTTGGAAAAACGTTCATATTTTATTGATTTCAACTAACTTTATATATATATATATATATATATATATATATATATATGTATATATATATATATATATATATACTAGGAGAATATTCACCCCAGAACGGGTAAAATGAATTGCCACAACAGAAGAGTCTTGCACCATCTTATGTTCTGTTGCAAATATTAAAATAAAGATACGATGTTACTTAGAATCCTGATTTAACTTTTGATCAAAGTTTATTCATTTATTTGTTTAATTAGTGTCTAATGACTATAGATAACATTTAATGCAAATCTGAAATATTTGAATTTTAAAATGGGAGGTACAAATAGTATGCCTGTTTAACTCTATTTAAAATACCCCCAACACTGAAATTTTGAGAGTATTTGTTGCCCAATACCAAGTGTTAAGATTTCACAAAACTCGGATATATCTTAATTTTCACGAAAGGCTTCCACTATTTCCTTATCTCCTTTGAATAAAACTAAATTTCACTAAATATAGCCTATATTTGGACCCCTGATGCCAAGTAACTGTGTTCTAAAATTTATAATCGTCTGTTAATTAGTTTCGAGTGAATTCTATGCATAGGAATATATAAACAGATACATCTATTACTAATGAAGATTTGGTATATGTTTGTCTGAAGCCGAAACTAAATTATTATTTCTATTAACTGTACTATTGTACTTCTATTTCTAATATAGATTTGATATCTGCCTGCCTCTTTGAGACACAAAACTATACTATAACGTCTATTAATTGTACTAAACTATATTATTAGTTTTGATCGCTCTCTTTTTATATCTACTTATCAGCTCTTATATATAGCTATTCCAAAACTTCGCGTCTTTTAAATTTACATAATTAATGTTTTAAGCTTCTAATAAATTAATATTCGCAAATATACATTAATGATTGTTTTTTTCAGATTTCCTGATGTATTTAAAATATTTTCCTCGATTTTCTTGTTTTACATTTTACGCCGTAAAGAGTAAATTCTGTTTTAATTCCGTGTTTTATTTATTACATAAAAAGATGGGGTAATTTTCTTACAGTTTTTTTTAAACAAACACATTTTACTGAGCAATTAAATAAGATATCTAGCAAAAATATGCGACCGGAGGGAGCATATATTTGCTAGTATAACCCTACTTTATATATTTACTAGGAGAATACTAAAATTTATATATATTTATATATATATATATATATATATATATATATATATATATATATATATATATATATATATGTGTGTGTGTCTGTGATTTTTTGAAGGCTTACCAAAGCATTCCGTTCGGTAGCCCAATCAACACGACAAAAGTCTATTTCGTTCAAAAATTATTTATTTATCATTTTTCGAATTAAAGAGTTTTTACCTACCAATGTTTCACTACCAAGCAGGTCCTTGCTTGGCAGATCATCAGGGAAATTAAGTACCTGGAATAATAATTACAAACACCGGCAATACACAATGTGGTGTTGCTTTAATTGAGGTCACTTAAGAAGAGAAGAAAAAAATAAAATAAAAAAATAAAAAATTAAATTTGAAAAATTTGAAAAGTGATAAATAAATAATTTTTGAATAAAAAAGTCTTTTGTGGTGTTTATTGGGCTCCCGAACGGAATGCTTTGGTGTAGCCTTCACAAAATCACATATAAATGCTCTGTACCCTGTAATCGAGTATCATCGAGCTTGTTTTTATTGACCTAATCCCGGTCTTCACTGAATAATCTTTTTCTAAGTGAAAAATCCAAATATATATATATATATATATATATATATATATATATATATATATATATATATATATATATATATATATGACTTTTACTATTTCATGTATATATTCATATATCATAATATTAAAAAAATTATATAATATATTAAGTAAATATACTTTTTCAGTATTAACTTTAAAAAAAGTCAATTATGTCATTAGAAATTAGTGGTAGTATAAACACATACTTATGACATATAAGCTACACACAAACGTTTATGTTTTATTTCAGAGCTAATTGTAATTAGCTTTAGTCGGAAAGAAATGTGTCAGTGGATAATTGTATTTCATAAATATATACGGCCCCATATATGGGCATAACATTGATGAAAATAACAATGTTTCTCCCTTAGCATTTAGGTAAATTCTTCCCCGTAAAAATATATTTGAATTCTGTGAATTATCAATAGTTAAAAAGCAAAAACAATAATATAAATAAAATGAGAAAATCTATATGCGATACGTCGCTTCCACTGCAAAAACAATAACATACACGACACTATAACTCACTTTCTGGCAATTGGTTGGACATTTAGAAACATATATTAATATGTTGCTTTTCCCTCATTAGGGAATGATAGTTTTCGTAGAACCTACTTCTTTATTCAATCAGATAGTAAATGTAAAACCCAGTTGAAATTATTTTGTTAGTTTGAAACGCGTACATTTGTTATAACACATACATTTGTTTAAAATAGCATAACGGTCTCAACCTTTTCTGTTCAAACGTAGTCTGTTCAGCAGAGGTTGGACTTACCTTTAATATTGAATATCAACCTACGCTTCGTGTGTAGACAAATGGGTGATAAAATACAGACAACTAAAACTCATTCACCTCTTGATTTGTCTTTGTTTGACATTTGCTTGGACATTTAGAAACACGTATTTATAATAGTTACATTGTTTTTGTTTTCTTTTTACCTCATTAGGGAGTGATCATTTCCGAATGAATTCCCCCTTCTACAGTCAGATATGAAATGAAAAATCTCATTTGTTTTAAAAGCTATACCAGTTTTTAATATTGATTTCTAGCGTTGATTTATAGACTCTTAATATAAGGTTCAAAAGACATTTTAAACGTGTTCATCGTTTTATGTATTTTATTGATTTTGTTTTTATTTTCTCAAAGGCCAATATCACACATATTTGTCCTCACACGAAGGAAGTTCTGTTAACCAGACACACAGTAATGTCTCCTTGATTTAATCACGGGAAATAAATTATTAGGTCTAAAATATAAGGTAGTTTTAAGATCGCCAAACTTTTTTTCCCCCTTAGGTGTCAGTCTGAATTATAAAACACATTTGAGATTTTAAATGGAATCATTTCGGATTTCGATACTAGAAAAATTCTCATCAATCGCATGGATGTGAGTGGATTTCGACTCCAGTCCGAGGCGAATTCAGTTGTGTTTATTTAATACTGGGCTGTTCATATTGTTGAGATTCACGATTCTGGACTGCTGTCGCTGTCATCTTTTATGTTAGAAACGCACACACTAATAGTCGATGCTCATATCAAGGTCTCCATCAATTGAAGACATTTTCACTCCCCGAATAAAATATATTATTTGTTCATAACACGAGGTTATTAATTGGGTTGAAGGGGAGCTATTTTAATCAAGCTAATTGAGGAGTCATGCCAGGGCCTGGACTGAGATCGGAGATCTAGTAGTGGCAACAAAGTGAACCACATTTGACGTCTTTCCTCTTTATAAGTTGTTCAGTTGGGTATGGATGTATGTTTACATATTCTCGGCTAAGAAGAACAAGGATTTATAGTAGAAAACCAACAAGAGGTAGTTCGATTGTTTGAGCAACCTTCAGTAGAGAAATAATATCATTCAAGCGTTTTTTCTTAGACATAACTGACGATAAGGTACATTAGTTGAAACAGGACACACAACGGCAACGAAACAAGTCACATCGGGCGCTTCCACAACCGACAAACCTCCAATTCGATTCTAACTGACTCATCATCACTTCTTATATTCATGATAATCAATCACTTATAATTTCGAATGACACATTCACAATTCTAATGATAAGAAAGATAATCACGAAGAAACTAGTTAGAAAATTGCGGTTAAAAATGAAAAAAAGATTTGTTATTAAAACCAAATTTCGAATTGCTCACTCAAAACGATAACTAATTTGCTCAGAGAAGGACGATTATTACTCAGATTAATTGATTCCACATTAAAATGTGAACATCGGCTTTTTTAATTTTAAGTTATTTTTTTTAATTTGAGGGTCAGCTGTTTTAATTTGTGTTTAAGTTATATTTTAATGCGAAGACGAACTTAAAAAAACATGATGAAATAAAAAGAACGAACAGATTTGGAACATATTTATCCTAGATCTGCGCACGCGTTAAACGCTACCTCATACATTATAAAAACTCATTGACTGTGGTATCACTACTGTGGGAAGCTATCTTTACTAATTGTTTATTACAAGTGTAACTGCGGGTTGTAGTTTAATCGATTTGTGAAGTATCCGCGTATGTTTTGTGTGTAGAAACATATGTGTGATATCATCCTTAGCATTGATAATCTATCACAAGGAAATAAATCGGAAACTCATCAAAGAATATGTTTATCTATCTTTCTATCTATCTATCTATCTATCTATCTATCTATCTATCTGCATGTATGTATATATATATATATATATATATATATATATATATATATATATATATATATGTATATATTTATATATGTATATATATACATATATATATGTGTGTATATATATACATATACATATATTTATATATATATATATATATATATATATATATATATATATATATATATATAATTCACTGCATTTTTACAAATGATTGCTGTCTGGTAACGTTTCTGAACTGTCACCCATTCCTTCTCAATGGTTATAACCTGGTGACATACCAAAGATAGATGACCGGAAATAACCTATGTTACAATTTTGACATATTAGAGATTCCCTTTGTAAGATGGGTTGTCATAGAATGGATGAGAAAGTCACATTTATATTAGCATATACATGACCATAAAAATAAGTATAGAAAAAACAATAAATACATTTCAATAAGGTCATCTGAGACAGGTATATAATTATATTAATAAATAAACCTATTAATAGAACAGTAAATGCCAATAATTGTTTTAAATCGACCATAAAAATCTTAACAATATGATAATCGGTAATTTTATTGGAATGAGGATGTGTCAACGAAAGCAAAGATGACCGCAATAAATATAGAAAGGACGGGTTGTTGTTTTTAACACATAATTCTTTTGCTTCTTCTTCTTCTTCTTCTTCTTCTTCTTCTTCTTCTTCTTCTTCTTCTTTTTCTTCTTCTTCTTCTTCATCTTCTTCATCTTCTTCTTCTTTTTCTTCTTCTTCTTCTTCTTCTTCTTCTTCTTTTTCTTCTTCTTCTTCTTCTTCTTCATCTTCTTCTTCTTCTTCTTCATCTTCTTCTTCTTCTCTTCTTCTTCTTCTTCTTCTTCGTCTTCTTTTTCTTCTTCTTTTTCTTCTTCTTCTTCTTCTTTATATACAGTTGCTGTTGCTTTAATTATGTATTTAATTCGTCGTAAAATTATACAAATCGAGTGATTCATATTCATTTAAAGTTTGTGGGATTTACTATAAAGATGTGGCATAATTTGAGCCGGAAAGTAAATGTATATAAAATAAACTTTATTCTCGACCAATTCTTCAGTACTTCCTGGAGCTGGTAGATTCCACTTCAAATATGATTGAAAACATGCTAAAAATCGCAATCTTTTTGGGCGCCATATTCGCTTTGTTAGATTTAAGCCATGCTGCTATGTCCAGTAAGTAGCGTATACACTATTATTCATAATTATTTTCTTGTTTTGTTAACCATTTATTTTATAAATTATACTTCAGCTTTCTAATATTTTACGAACATTAGAGAATTATTCCGAAAACAATATTAACTCGTTCAACTAAATGTAATTGAAACCATCATTTTATTTAATTACATAAAAAGATCACGTGATTTTTAGCGTTGTATTCATTACAGATGACCATAGACTATTTATTATATGAATAAATTGTTGGGTGATGCACATTTAATGTAAGTAATAACAGTAACGTCATGTTATTACCAATATTCACCCAATGATTACGCCTGGTGTTTTTGCTTGAAATCTTCCAGGTTTTGTTTTTTATCTATTTAATATTCTACTCATTCATTTTTATTTATTGCATAAGCCTTAGAGGATATAGACACACATTTTGTATATACAATTCATCCATATTGTGCGTGGTTTAAAATACAGAGGAGGATTTAATACTGCCTACTGTAAAAATGTACAGGAAAATGAAGAGTTACCAGCTTTGAAGCGTGTGGACTGTTTAGCACGGTGGTCGCCCGATTTTCAGTGGGAAAATAACTTGTGTTCGTAAATAAATCTTTTTTATAGGTGACAGTCATTTGCATATGAGGAGAACAACTAATTTTAAAGGGACGAATTAGGGAAAACACGCAGTTGACTTTTTGACAGCTAAGAGAGAAGATTGAGATTGATCAGTCGGTTTTTCTTTAATTTCATTAATGGATTGCAGTTCGGTACTTTGCTAATCGTCCCACCTCTAGAAATAGAAGCTCTTCATCTCTACGGATCTGATCAGTCCAGCGCTTTGGAGGCTTACCATAAGGTCTTTTATCGGGTAATTCTTTATGGAATGCTCGGTGCATATTGCTTCCAGGGCCTCTTTTGACGACGTGGGAAAATAAGTTCGATGTTCTTTTATTGATAACGTTGATGATATCATTTCACAACCCAACACTCTTTTTAATTTTAGTTATCTTAGAACGATCCAAACGGGATTTGCCGACCATGGTTCTCAAAGAGCAATTTTCGAATACAGAGAACATGCATTGATCCTCTATCTTTAACGTCCATGTCTCAGAAGCATATGTAACGATGGAAACACAAATGAATTGTAGAGTCTGAGTTTGAAAGCGTCAGACAAATCTTTTCTGCTCCAAATAGTTTTGTTTAGTTAACCGAGGACAATGGAGGTTAACGCACTCTTCATGTTTACGTCGCATTATGCATGTAAAAAATACAAACAATGTTTTAATATACAATGTTTACAACATGCGTTGGTTATTTTGTCGAAAGTACACAATTCGTAAATGTTGCTACATCATTATTGGTCCCCCGATTTATAAAATCGGGAGACCTATGTTTTGAGGCATTTCCGTCCGTCCGTCCGTCTGTCCGTGCGTCCGTCCGTCCGTGTGTCTGTTCGTCCGTCCGGATTTTTCTTCGCAACCATCCATTGAATTTCTCTGAAATTTCGCATGAAGTTGTAACTTCGGTCAGGTTAGAAAGTCTCATTCTCCGATTTAAAAAAAAATCTGGTTAGCCCCCCAGGGGGTCAAAAGGCCCCGAAATGGCAAAAAAATGACATTTTTTGCCCCATAACTTTTCATCCATCCATTCAATTTTTCTGAAACTTGGCCAAAATGTGGAGGCAATTGTACCTAATAGAAAATAACTATCGCTGACCTGGTAAAATTCTGGTTCGAGCCCCCAGGTGGTCAAAAGCCCCCTAAAATGGCACAAAATGACCCTTTATTCCCATAACGTTTGATCCATCCATTCAATTTTACTGAAACTTGGCCAAAATGTACAGGCAATTGTTCTGATATAAAATGAGCATCCTTGACCTCAGAAAAATTCTGGTTCACGCCCCCAGGGGGTCAAAGGGGGGTAAAGAATGCCCCAAATATCCCAAATTTATTGCATTTTACACAGGGGGACCAGGCACGCGCGGCTTGTTATTCTTATTTCTGTTCAATAAGAGTTATCTCACAAATCATCATCAGTGATTGTTCACCGACAACAACCAGTGGTGTTCCCTAGAGTCTGAGTGACAACAAGCCTGCCCAGATTTCCAGTACTCTTCACCTCTTTTCTATCACCACCACAAATCACATTGCGCTATCGCAACAGCCGCCTACCATTGATTTCTTGCAGGTAACGACCATTGGTCTACCCTGGTATTTGGGTTGCAATAAGCCTCCCCAAGGTCCCAGCACCCTCCGCACTCTTCCAGTTGAAGTATGGTTAGGTTAGTGTTGTCCCTCCTCGGTCTTCTCATCCTCCTTTACCCTTTACAACTATTTTGTGTGGTTTCAGCTGAGGCCGGCGCCATCATTATTTTTTTGTGGGGGGATATCTTCATTACTATTATCACTATTGCAATTATTATTGTTATTATTATTATTGCAATTATTATTATTACAATTATTATGATATAGCATTTGATAATATTTCATATATTATTATTATTATTATTATTATTATTATTATTATTATTATTATTATTGTTGTTGTTGTTGTTGTTGTTGCTGTTTTGAAATTTTCTTTAATTGGTTTTAATTTTGTGTCCAATCTTTATATTTACATTTACTTATACTAATATTATCATTATTAATATTCAGTTTGCTTACGCCGGAAGTGAGTATTGATAAGCAATAGAGTTCAATCAGGGTTAACTCTGTAAAATGGTATAAGTATCTTCTATTCTGTGTGAACAGATACGATGCCATCTAGATTATATAAATCTATGAATTTTTTTGAAAAATCTACAAAACCTGCTCAAGGAATTGTACATTAATGTTGCCTATAGATAGGTTTCTGTTTCCATTCTCTGGATAGGTCTATCTACATGTACTTCTTTGCTGTTTCTTTTTTCGCATCTTTTTTGCTAACGGCAAAGCGAAACATTTGACTATATCTGTACTTATCGAGAACAATACCTTATATTATTGCGTGTATTGTTGGTTTTATTTCAATTTCAAAACTACTGTAAATCTTGTGAACTTTAATCCCATGGCCCGTTCTTTCATTTATGGAAATAACACCCGACAAGGTGTGACGCTACTTGATGAAAGGAGCTAAAAATATACTACTTGAAGGTAAAATAACTAGCCAACGACAAGTGTTAGATAGAATAGATCCCGACCCAGAAAACAGCAATTCTTCCCTCATTTGTCAAAAACATTGCTTATGGAATGTGAAGAATAAATGACAAAATAAGGGAAGCGAAAGTTATGAGGTTGCCGAAAGTAAACCTAACGTTCACGTTCTACTTTTTGACTACAAATACACTGTTTTGTATCACAAAATTGCCATTTCTCTTTCTAGTAGATAAACTGTGTGCATCACTCATTGCCATCATGTTTTTCTCTATTATTACATTTCAGATATTAATCTAACACAGTTTACTGCTTCTTATTTTTTTTCACTCGTTTCTCCATATTTTATCCTGAATTGATTGATCATTATTTTACCCCCAACGCAATCCTCTACCTGTGTAAGAGTCAAATACGTCCTAAGATGGAGTACTGTTGCTATATCTGGGGAGGTTCCGCTCAGATACTCTTTCCTGCCTTGCCAAAACCAACTAAGAAATCTATTTGGCCATGTCGTCTTCTCTTCCCTGCAGCCTCTTTTTTACAGAAGCGACGTTGCTAGTCTTTCTTTGCACTATCGTTATGTTCATAGTAGGTGCTCGACCAAGGAAAAGAAGAAATAAAGATGACAAGTGAATCTAATTATCTATGGAATGTGGACTGGATTATTTCCTTTACATCAACGGATACACCGCCTGGCTTTCACTTTACTAAGTCACAATATAGGTATATATCCATTTAACTACTATCCGTTTCTCTTTTCAAGTTAGATTGTCGCTTAGTTATATGCATTTATCGTTTACACTTGTGTTAGATTTAAGATTGCTATGTGCAGCTAAAATGATGTATTCTAAAATCTTTCTGGTAGAGCTCTATTCCAATCAGTTGTATATAATTTATACTCCATCTGAACTATCGAAGTATGTACGCATACAATATCATTGGCAACATAGTTTATACATTACGGTTTCTAGATTCTATCCATATTTCTTTTAATGTAAGTACTTAGTTTCTAGTCAGTCATTATAAACGATGCTTTTGTCTCTGAACTTGTTATGCTTGTTTAGCCCGTACTTATATTGCATTTCTTTGATTCTTCTTCCCCTTCTACTTCTTTGTCTTCTCCGGGAGTCATCCATCAGGTGATGCTGAAGCATCCACGAATATCGTGCACCATGATGCTCGCCCACTCATTGCAACCAGAAGCTCCAATACCGAGATCACAACGTTCTTTTCCAGAAGAGTCTTCATTGTAATATAAAGCCTTCCACTCAGACGCTTTATCACTGGAGACCACAGGAGCACTTTACAGCAGGTTTATCGTGTCATGATACATGTCTAGTCAGCGCCAAAAGTCAGCGTTAATGACCTTATAGTATTTCATTATACACGTCTACATCGTCTCGCCACAATATGTTGTCGAGGGCGTGCAGCATTTTGGTGTTATCCATCAGGTTTCTTAAATCGAACAACTGTTACTGCCTAAGAATCTGATCCGTAGAATGATATGTATTCGACTGATGCCTTTGAACTTTGAGTTTTGTCTAATTCGTGCCAGCAGATTTTCAGATTTTTCCAAGAGAGTTTATTGCACTCAACGCCTCGCCAATACACGTATTCATAGCAGAACCACAGTCGGTGAAGCTTCCTAGATATTTGAAGTCTTAAACAAGTGCGATTGATACATAATCTGAGGATACCAGAGTGATGGTTGTAGTTCAAGTGCATGTATTTGGTTTTGGGAGCTTTCAGGAATAATCCAACATTCTGGTGTGCGTTACTACGACATTAAGAATATACTGCGCAGAATTAATGTTGTTTTCAAGAATAGTGACATCATCAGCATTATTGAGCTTAACTAGTACTTTTGCTGGGTAACGGCGACTGCGGCAACTATCCAAGGTGAGACCATTCACAACATTGCTCATCTAAATGCTGTAAAGAATCACTGTTTTCGCTTTTGAATGTAGAGGTCATTTGATTTCATTATCAGTGTTGAATATCTATCAGAATTATATCTTTACGTGATTCTGTTTTTTACGGTAATCTTCTGTTCTAATTTATAGGTAGATGCGGAAGAAGGAAGTACGACCCACAGTCCCAAATCTGCTGTGATGGCAAAGTAAGACGAATAATCGGAAGCAATACTAAATGTTGTAAAACTATTGCATACGATAACAGTTTGAGTATCTGTTGTGCTGACAATATACAAAAAAGACCCGGAAGAGATAATGGAAAATGTTGCGGACCTTATGTCTACAATCAAAGTCATTTCATGTGTTGCGCTGGTCGTGTTGGCATGAAAAAAGGTAAACGACCGTCATGTTGTGGAAACTACTCATACGATGCAACTTATTACAAATGTTATGCAAAAAAGTATATTGTTCGTAAATAAACTCAGGCTAGAACTATGTTCTGAAATTTTGTGTTTCGTTTTTTTATGATGTTGATGTTTTAAATGCGTAATTTGAAATTGCTTTCATTTATTAAAACTCGACAGAACTAAAATACCATTTCTAAAACATATTGATATCTCTGTGATTATTTGATGTTAGGTTTCAGTTTAAACTTCAAACTATCCCCACATGGGAAGCTTCCAACTACCCTTATAGACTTATATTATAACAACAGATGGTGAACACCATAGAAAACAAAAACAGTAAAGTATGTACTGCCCTATTTTGATTACTTTATACTAAGCAATGAATAAGGAAAATTTAATGTATGTCTTTAATTATTGACAGCGGTAAATATTTTATAACATACAAGTCATTTTCGTTTTATTTAGAACAAAAAACATAATATTTGACTTTTTCATGATCGAGAGTTAAAATGTTTTAACATTAATTTGGAATTCTCTCAATAGTAAAACTATAATCTAGAATATAAAGAGCAGTTGTTTGCGCTTGTGTTTGTGTGTCTGAAACAACAGAAGACGCAACCACAAAGCTGATATATTATGTTGATGCTTTGTTTCTGATAGAATATTTTTTTAATATTCATTCTTTTTTAAGTCACCTGGAACAGAATTAGTACTGGGTGGAGGTTGACATTTAGAGCGATTTTTAATGTTATTATTTAGTAATTCTTTACTTTTGCCGAGCCTTGAGAAACGCGAATTCTCTCTACTTTTTGGGGGGTATTTTGTCCTTTCTTAACGATCGTAAATTTGTTTACTCTTCTCGAACTAGTGTCCCTATAAACATTGTTTTTCTTTCGATTATTGTCTTCATCAATAATATTTCTCTTCAGACTATTGCCATCATCACCATAATTTCTCTTGTTGTGAGAGAAGTGGACAAGGGAGAGGGGAGAGGAGAAGAGAGGAGATCGGAAAGAGAAGGGGAATAGAGTACGTGTAATAATAAAGTATTAAATTAGTAAATTGTTATATGCGGAATCCCAAAGTACTGAATACATGAATATAGTAGGCGTAATAATGCATATGCAGTCATATACACACTCATACGACCACAACTAAATTGACACTCCTCACTGTAACATGTGTCTCAGAAACACATGTTACATTGATGGAAAAACAGCGTTTTACCCTTGTCAGAAGCACATGTCATCCATTAACAATTCTATCCATTCTGAACAATTCACTCCTGTAAAAAGTTTTCAAGACCTTTTCCGTAACTCGGTTGTAATTATTACAAATTAATTGGTAAGATTAACGGAACTAATATTTTACCTATAACACAATGTTTTCTTCCGTCAAGTAATTACATTGAATTTCAGTTGGCAAAAATATTAAAAGCGTAGCAGTAACACATTTGAATGTACTGTTTTTGTGTAAATAGACAGGTTTACTCCTGGGCGATCGGCTCACCGGCCAATCAGTGGGTTTGTAGTAATAATACAGGGATTTGCTCGATTACTTACAGCGCTCTTTTAATCTGTTTTACCCATGAACAAGATTGAGATTTGACAGCGTTTTTTCAGGACGTATACTCGTCGGCCCTCCAAACTCGCCAGCGAACTAATAACATCTACAAAGATGCGTAGATGTGTAAGGATTTACACGTTGCTATTTTTTATTCCTCTTCAACACAGCCTAAATACAATGTTTTCTATTAACCTTTAATGGTGTCTGTCCTCGTCTACTTATTTCATCTATAATTCAGAAAGTTATCTTCAGATTGATATATAACAATCAATTTGTCCCTATTGTCGCTTTCCAGCATCTTTTCGATACCTTAATGAAGAAAGCCTAAACTATTAAATATGTGGTTGATGTCGTCGCTAGTTGTGTCTTTAAGTATTTTCACATAGATGGTAGGCAGATTATCGGTCTGTGTTTTTTTGGAAATCATTACCGTATCGCTGTCGTTTGTTAAATATTGTGTTGCTCATCCTATTCATTCGCTCCGTAGTTATGTCTGTTTCGCATATACATCTATTTACTAATAATACTATTATTTACATTGCTCATGCAAAAAGCGACAATTGGTTAAGTGTTGTTTTTAATTGATGTCAAATCTATACATACGTCCAATCATCAATCTTAATGCTTTCTCTGTAATTTTTTCCTTTCTGACAAAATCATTCGTGATCATCTTTTTACATATTCACCGAGTGTGTAGTTGAGTATGGTCTAAGGCAACAAGTACGTCGAGAGCGACAGGAAATATCACATCCGAAGGGTAAACAAGGGTCAACTCGCTGGACCAAACAATGTTTCTCTTATATTTTTACTCTTGTCGAAATTGTTGGTTAATATAATTTGTAAACAATATTGTTGTATGCGACTGTTTAGAGAGTCTGTTACTTAAAAATGATACAGACACATTGGCTTACACCTACCCAACCCCGCTTAAATAGAGTACTCTCATGCGGATCAAAGATTAACATTTTTACTGAAAAACCGTTTGATTTAAGGCCATGCCTAACGATTTTGAAAAAGAAAACGCGGATCTACAAACTGCCAGATATAAAGCAGGTAATTCTGGCATACAATTTTTGCGAAGTTGAATATCTTGAAGACCAGCCGAATGTCACAAGTGGATAGCTGCTCAATCAACTGTACGTACGGTACGGCGAATTCGCTAATTCAGCTGATGCTGCTATGACTTTAAAATAAATCAGGATCGAAGGGAGGTATTCGCAGATAGCTAAAAGGGTGAATCGACTTGCTATGTTAGCGTATATTAACGCGTATTTAACAGAATGTTTCCTTGTGCTAGTGCAGTTAGCTGAATTCTTTATTGCTGCGTTGAATCCCTCCTTTCAGTAAGGGGTTTATAGTCAGACCAACTCCATCAAATTTATTGATGGTATTGTCACCGGCAAGATGAAAGCAAAATGTTATATGAGTGACTCCGAGGTGGCCACAGAGAATAACAGATTATCCTAAATGATAGTTTATCAAACGGCGCACATTGGCAGCGAGGACAACGAGTGGTCAATACTAAGTTAAGGGTACCTAAAACAGAATCCTCTAGCGAAAAATGAGCTACGAAAGGCCGAAAATTTTTCAGCTGTAATACACCGACAGAAGCTCTAGAGAGTATGTTTTTTGTGTAAACGTCGGTAAAACCGAGGATACAACAGTTAAGGCAGTTTAGCCATAATAAGCTAGTAAAGAACTCTTCATGGTCACCTGAGGAAGAAGTAAATGATCTCTCTCCAGAAAAAAGAAAAGATCAGCGTACTCTTAACACCCACCATATACAACCGACTTAATCAAAAGCTTGGAACACTGACATGTAACCATGAGCTAAAGAGATAAAAAGAGCAGCTGATGAATTTTGACCTAACAGTGACCCTTAAAAACATAAAAAAATGGCACTTAATAGCAAGGTTCACGTACCCATGAAAGTGAGGATAATTAAAGCTGCTATGAAGCTCTATATCGCCTCAGACTTCGGTCTGGAGTTGATATTGGGAATAGAATCGTTTTAAAAGAACCGAACCCAAGTAACACTTCACCCTAAACAATTAAAAGTTAAGGTGTTGATATGCCACTCCGTAGTATCACCAGTGATAAAACTGATATATACTAACTGGAAAAAAGTGGAATTTCCACCATGCATTCCGACTTTTTGCGCTGTTAGATCGGCTTTTAGAAAATAACTTGATGAGAATTACTTCCCTCGCAATCGAACCCATGTCCCAAAAAGGAAACCGGTAATAGGCTTGAACCAAAGGCTAAAATTGAAAAGCCCTTTATTACTATATACTAGCGGGGCTACCCGGCGTTGTTCGGGGTCATAAATACATATAATTGAAGAAAAATCGCGTGTGTAACATCTTAATCAAACTTCTATTCCTCCTCCTTTCTCTATAGCTGTCTCTTTATCTTTCTACCTTTCTCTGCCCTGGTGGCCCCATTTCAACGCTAACTTCTAATTTTGCCTTTTCTGAAAGCTGCTTCTTCCCCACCATTTCTCCTACGTTGCCTAGGGCAATAGTATGACATATTTCTATAAAAAGTACCACATCTATCTGAGCCTTCTATATAGGTACTGATCTCCGCCCCGGTGTTCATACTATATACATATCTATCGCTACGCGGTGCACATACCATATACGTACCTATCCCCACCCCGGGGCAGATACTATATAAGTACCTATCGCCACCCCAGGGCAGATACTATATAAGTACCTATTGCCGCCCGGTATGCATACTACATAAGTACCTATCGCTGCCCCGGTGCAAATGCTACATATGTACCTATCGCCGCCCCAGTGCGAATGCTGCATACGTACCTATTACCACCCGTTGCGAATGCTACATACGTACCTATCGCCGCCCCAGTGAAAATGCTAAATACGTCCCTATCGCCAACCTGATGCGAATGCTAAATATGTTCCTATCGCTGCCGCGGTGCGCGTGCTAAATAAGTACCTATCGTCGCTCTGGTGTGCGTGCTATATACGTACTGATCGCCGCCCCGGAACGCATGCTAAATATATACCTATCACCGCCCTAATGCGCATTCTATATACATACTTACTGCCATCCCTGTGCACATGCTATATAGTACCTATCGCCACCTCTATGCACTACTATACACGTACCTATTGCCACCCCGGTGCACATACTATATATATACTTTTCGCCGCCCCGGTGCGCATACTATATTCGTATCTATCGCCTCCCCGGTGTGCATACTATATACTTACCTACAAAATATTTTAAGTTCAAAATTACAAAAAAATTTCGCCCGACCCCCTAAAAAGTTTGGCTCGACACCTAAAATATTCCCCAACCCCTAATATCTCAAGCCGCACCCCTCAATTTTGTTTTACTCTCCCCCAACCCTGAGAAATATTTTGAGTTCAAAACAAGAAAAAACAAAAAAATTTGGTCTGACCCTTAAAATGTTAGGCCTGACCCCTAAAATTTTCCCCGACCCCTCAATCTCTCCAGCCCCCCTATTTACGAATCTTTGGGTACGGAGAGACAACAGGATTTTGTCAACGTCCAAAAATACGTCTTATACCCGATTAAAAAGTCACCCACTGTTGTGGTGAAAGTAAGCTGCTACACCCTGTTCGCGGAAAAGAGTCAATCTTGTTTTGAGCACAGGAAGTTAAAAGTCAAGGCTCATACAGGATAACAGCTAGCGATGTCGGACGCCGACAACTGGCTGGAATACTAAGACAACCACGTGTGATTTGTGTTCTTTTCTTTTGTTGTTTTCTTTTTTCTTGTCAGGAGAAAGAAAGGATAGTTTCAATTTATTAATGTACTATGAAGACAGTTTTATTTGTTAATCGGTTATTATATTATAATAACAAGTTTCAAATAGAATCAATCCGTGCAGCTTTATACATAGCAAGGACAGGTGGTTGTTCTTATCTCTCACACATCTTCTTTTCCTTCTTTTACTTCTTTTTCTTTTTCTTTTTCTTCTTCTTCTTCTCCTTCTTTTTTTCTTCTTCTTATTATTCTACTTCTTCTTCTGTCGCTTTGATGTCAGCTAAATTATAAAGTTAAAAGAAGAAAAACAACAAGAAAAAAATAAAAGGCATGCCTAAATGTGCCTAAATGAAGCAAAACACGAAGAATAACACGTAAAAGATCCGATTTAGTGACGGGAGTGATTTTATAAATAAAAAAACGTTAAGGAAACGCTAAATGCGAGAAAGAAAGGAAGACAACGTATGTTTCATAAGCAGATACGTGTTCTTGGTATTTGCTGACAAAATGATAAATATGACAATTTTTCTCGGTTAGTGAAGTATATCCTAAAACAGAAGCTTTAAAATATATTTTTCTTAAAGAAAAAGAAAAAAATAACGAAAAGTAAGAATTAGGAGGAAAATTAAAACGCAATTAGCAGCCATCTTGCCTAGACGCGTTTTATTTCGTTATGTGTTCGTAAATTATATTTAGAGTATATTCCGATCATTCTTGAAATAAGTGAAAATCTAGAAGTAAAGATTAAAAAAATGTAAGCAAGTATTTAATGGGACGCGGGAATTTAATCGTTGTTGTGATGCGGATAATATGATGTTAGAAATGTGAAAAAAAAATAATATGTACTTTTAACATGAAATATGTAAAATTGTTTTGTGCTTTATTTTGTAAACCGCTATTGCGATATTCATTTATTCTTAAATAAGTCCGTAAACAAGAAAGTGTACTTGAAGGGAGCGATATGTATTTAGATTAAACATCTAGTGTAGTATATAATACATAGTAAGAAGTACAACCGAAACATGTATGCACATATGTAACTAATAACGTTTGTATAAATAAAGATTTATACTAAAGAAAAGCTCTTCTTGTTATTGAGCACTTTTTATAAACACTGGAGTTTCAAGTAATTTACATCTACAGAAACTAATACAATACGTGTATCATATATATATATATATATATATATATATATTTATATATATATATATATATATGGAAATAAATATGTAATAGAAATGTCAGACAAAATGGAAAATAAGTTTATTGAATAGCCGAGAAGCAAGTAAACATGCTAGCAGAAATAAGGACACAACACATCATTAAAACAGGATAAAAAATTCAGGAAACCTAAAAAACTGTAACACATTTATTCACAAAAGCTTACAATAGCTGTGATATTACTCGCCTATACACTTACGTATCCGTTAAAATGCATAAACCTCCTCGGAAAACACCTAAATAAAAATAACTAACTCTCTTCCAATCAATAGTACCATAGACATTATCAAGAATATTACTTCCCTCATTTTCTGCAGAAAAAATGCGGCTTACTTATAGGAAATCCTTTCTGCCCTGTACCAAAGTGCCTTTTTCTAGAATTCCTTGAAGTAGGTAATTTCACACCCCGTATTCTAAAAACGCTATATATTTATTTATACATGGATTATAAAAACATCACATAGAAACTTTAGCACAAATCTTCAATAAAGTAGAACCCACTATAAATTTTACATTCGAATCAAAATATAACAACTGTTTTCAATTCCTCGGTATTCTTATCCACAAAAGAAAAACACCTTATTATATTAAGTCTACTGCAAACCCACACACAAAAACAATCACATCAATTGCTACCCACACTATAGTCACTGAATAAAATAGCATGATAATAGGTTCATACATTAGATCTCTACGCATTTGCAGCACATAATATATAATTAATGAATATTCAAAATAGATGTATCTCTCAAAACTCTAAAATAACCCTAACAGTTAATTCTCTCAGTAACGAAAAAAGGTAATCATATATAGTGCAACACCCAAACAAAATCTTACAACACCATACTGCGCACACTAATAAACGTTACCCCCCACCAACATACACAAGAAACATTTTTGTTCACTATGTCTCAAGTTATAGAACTATCCAATTTACCTCACTTACTATAAGAACATACGAACAAGACTAAAAAATAAAGAACACGCATCTCGCAATTATACGTGAATATACATAATAATATGTCGTGACAGTGAGGCTCAACGCTACCGTAAGAAAAGAATATATTCACATAAGGTGGTAATCAAGTTAGGAGACACCCAAAACCTGTTGGTTACCCATATAATTTCTAATAATAATGATAGTGACAGGCTAAAATCAAATCTATAACACGATATAAAATTACAACTCATCATCGAATTTTGTCTGATTTTATGAGTCAAGAGCAATATTCTAATAGAGAAAGGTAAGCTATTCTCTCACCGAACACACTCATCCTCTCCCGTAGGAAAATGTTGTTGCTCAATTAGTGTGTTTATTGAATCATTAAGATGTCCCAAATCTTTGTTCAGTCCTGAGATGTGGGGGTTGAGTTTCAGAATGAGTTTGGCTTCGTGTTTTTGTCTACGTTGCTGTGTCTTAAAATTGGGAGCTATGACGATGCATTTGATGTTGTTAATGGTGTGGTTTGTAATGCACGGCTACTGGGTACTGTGTGGATTTGTCTTTAATGGTCTGTTAATGATGTGCAGCACAGCATTAGTTACTTATATTTCATACCGTTCTCCTTCGACCCAGGACTGTACCATGCTTAACTCTGTCTCTGAAAGCATAGATATATTACTCTCACTGGACTCGAGTGCCCAAATACAGGTATTTAGGGATTTTAATACACATCATCGTGACTGGCTTGGATTCTTCAGCTATACAGACGTAGCTGGTACCTCCACGTATAGTTTTTCCATAATTCACTCCCTCTTACAAACTACCACTTTCTTGGCACGATCCCTGATCGTGTTAACCATGAAGCCACACTTCTCGACCTGTTCTTGACCTCATTGTCCGTGGCTTTTGTAACGAGTGGCGATAGCCCGCTTGAGAACGCTGATCACTTTGTGGTAATGATATATATTACCCTAAAATCTCGTCTCAAAACTGAAGAGCCGTTGCTCAAAACCACGTGATACTTCAAGCAAGCTGATTTGGATTCCATCACAGACCACATCAGACACGCCCTATGGAGTAGAATTTTTCTCTCCCTGTTGATTAGTGTGCACATGATATAAGGGAATGGTTGAAAGCAGGCATTGATGCACACGTCCCCATGAGAAAATTCTACAGCAATCCCCACTCTCCACAATGGCTCACCTCGAAATGTGCAGCTGCTATTGCACAGAGGCAGCAAGCATTCCGACAAGACGGTCGCCATAGGTTTACTACGAATAGACAGAAATCCGTAGAATTAAGAAATGATTGTAAGACTGTCATAGGTGAAGCAAAGAGAAGGTATACAGAGATGATCAGGAAATGCATTCAGTCGCAGCCACTAGGTATTCGTGATTTCTGGATAATATACAATAGTGTGGTGAACAATGGCCATTCAACAATCCCCCTTCCCGTATCCAACCACAATGATCTCATTTGCACGGCAACTGACAAGACTGGACTATTTGCATATCGAATTGCCTTAAACACCACTTTGGACTCCGCAAGTCACTTACCCCTAATTTCTCACTGTGGACGGAAGCCACACATGATGAGTTGGTAATCACCCCATCTCATTTCCTGGATATCATAAAAACCATGACACCCGCAAATCTTGTGGGATTGATATTATACCAGTAATAATAATAGAGAAATGTTCTGCTGAACTGGCCCCTGTCCTCTCTTAACTCTACAACAAATGCCTTGCTGAATCTTGCTTATCTGGTAGCGGAAAATAGCCTCTGTAGCAAAAGTCTTCCGGAATTCTAAGGATAGAACTGACTCTCAGAATTATCGCCCAACCTGTCTACTCTCGATCTTTGCTAACATCTTTAAATCCTTAATCAATCTAGTAATAGTCCGGCACCTCGTTAATGCTAATTTTTGTTCTGACTATCAGTTGTGGTTTAAGCAAGCAAGGTCTACTGCGGATATCTTAACGGTCATCTCCTACCGAATATACCGTACACTGGACAAGGCGGGTGAAGCTAACGCGGTAGAGCTTGATATGTCCAAATCCTTTGACAAGTTCTGCAATAAAGGTATTCTCATAAAAAAAAGAATTCATATCGTATTACTGGACGAATATTTAATATAATTAGATCCTTCCTATCCAACGAAAACATCCAGATTGTCCTCGATGGCCGTTAATCCAAACAATAGGGATAGCTCCTTGGATCTTTATTATTCCTGATTTTCATAAACGACCTCTCTGATGACATTGTGTCTGAGATGGGTATATTTGCTGATGACACTACGCTCTACTCGCGTCATGTGTGTAAAACGAACGCGCACATATTCGAGGCAATGACTGAACTATTAGAAAGTAACCTCCAGTTAGTAGTCCAATGTGGTTATAAATGGATGGTAACATTTAATGCTGTTAAGACAAAGCTCCTTTCAATCAATAACTACAAAAAACCTCTTCAACCACCAATAGTCATGGCAAATAATACTCCACCTTTGTTATTCAATTTGCTGTTTTTTGCTACTCATGAAGTCATTTCACTGGTGTTTTTTATTTAGTACAGAAATCTGATGTTTGTTTTCTCGACAGACATCTGTATATGAAGTTATAAAAGGCGCTGACGATTGGAATCATAAAAAATAATGAAAAATAAAATATTTTCTAAAAAGTCCCTGAAACGATTATACGACTCTTAATTGATTTTTTATTTTTGGAAAAATGTTCATATTTTGTTGATTTCAACTCACTGTATATATATATATATTTAAAGAATTTTGGTTACCAACGCTAGTAAAAAAACTTTTTTCAATAATTATTTATTATCTTATCTTTTTAACATTAAAGTTTTTTTTAAATATAATTTTAAAACGCGTTTCGGACATTTATCTTTTATCCATTATGCTCTCTTCAGATGTATATTCCATTTGATAAAAGTGTTTCATTAGAGAAAACATTTAATTTTTCTTTCATTTACAAGTGTCTGTTCCATTTGACAGGAAAAATGTTTGTTCCATTTGACAGAAAAAATGTTATCTTGTTGAGATAAAAATATATTCCGTTCGGCAAGTGTTTGGTCATTTGAGTACATTTGTGTATTAGGTATAATTTCTTTAATTGCTCCTAACACAATAAAAAATCTTCATATCCAAATTCAACCCACCATTAAATAAATCATAAGACAAATCACACCACATACATATAAAAACAAGAAGGATCTAAACTGCACCTCTAAAAATGTCATATATGTACTTGAATGCATAACATGTAAAAAATACTATATAGGTGCCACAAAAACATTCAATAATAGAGTGGCCCTCCATAAGACAATATTAAAATTCAAGAAAATAGAAAATTGCCTGTCTCCAAACATGTACACTCATGCAGCAGTGGAAAATTCCAGATAATGCCCATTTTCCAAACTCAGGACTATTCATACCTCCTAACACAAGAAAAAATCTTCATATCATATACAAATTCAACCCACCATTAAATAAATCATAAGACAAATCACACCACAGACATATAAAAACAAGTACGAACACATGTATAAACAGGAACCCATCTGCACACGGACACGTGTGCATTTGCACACCCTCACACATGGAACGAATACATACCCCATGTGAGTGTATGCATGCATACATGCAGAAAATAATATGAATGCATGTGTACATACACCTCTCTCCCTAAGAATCTGTCCACCCACCTATCTCTCCACCCACCCGCACATTTCACCTATCTTTGCATGAATTTACATCCCTCTTTCTACCCTTATATGCACAAAACACCTATTCCCATTTTCCGATCGATCGTTCCACATACCAAACTCTTTATTTTACCTATTTCCATCTTTCGATCGATCTACATTCTAAACCTTTATTCTATTTCATTTTATTTTATTTTATTTTTCTTATTTATTCTATCTATTTATCAGTCTACCTTTCCATATTTCTATCTATCTATCTATCTATCTATCTATCTATCTATCTATCTATCTATCTATCTATCTATCTATCTACCCTCACTCTTCCTTCCCCCTTCTCTATCTTTCTCCCTCCCTACCTATCTATCAAACCCATCCTCTTTTCTCCACATCTCTCTCTCTCTCTATCTATCTATCTATCTATCTATCTATCTATCTATCTATCTATCTATCTATCGATCTATCTATCTATCTATCTATCTATCTATCTATCTATCTATCTATCTATCTCTCCAAACCCAAGCAAACATCCTCACCCCCACCCACCCACACATCCACATTCATGTGTGAACCCACCAGGGACCTACCATACAGATTCGACCGGCACCATAAAAGCAATTAAAGTAATATAACCTAATACACAAATGTACTCAAATGACCAAACACTTGCCAAACGGAATATATTTTTATCTCAACAAGATAACATTTTTTCTGTCAAATGGAACAAACATTTTTTCTGTCAAATGGAACAGAGACTTTTAAATGAAAGAAAAATGAAATGTTTTCTCAAATGAAATACTTTTATCAAATGGAATATACATCTGAAGAGAGCATAATGGATAAACGATAAATGCTCGAAACGCGTTATGAAATTATGTTTAAAAAAACTTAAAATGTAAAAATGATAAGATTATAAATAATTATTGAAAAAGTTTTTTTACTAGCGTTGGTAACCACAATTCTTTAAATATACTTTTTTCTCTCGTTGGAACTGCACTGATGCTACACAGTCCCCTTCTCTCTCTCTCTCTCTCTCTCTCTCTCTCTCTATATATATATATATATATATATATATATATATATATATATATATACTAGGAGAATATGCGTCCCAGAACAGGTCAAATGAATTGCCACAACAGTAGAGTCTTGCACCATCTTATGTTCTGTTGCAAAGATTAAAATAAAGATACGATGTTACTTACAATCCTGATTTAAATTTTGATCAAAATTTATTCATTTATTTGTTTAATTAGTGTCTAATGACTATAGATAACATTTAATGCAAATCTGAAACATTTGAATTTTCAAATGGGAGGTGAAAATATTATGCCTCTTAAAATCTATTTAAAATACCCCCAACATTGACATTTTGAGAGTATTTGTTGTCCAATATTCAGTGTAGAGATTTCACAAAACTCAGATATATCTTAATTTTCACGAAGGCTTCCACTATTTTCTTATCTCTTTTGAATAAAAATAATTAAACTAATAATTTAACTAAGTATCGCCTATATTTGGACCCCTGATGCCAAGTAACTGTGTTGTAAAATTTATAATCATCTGTTAATTAGTTTCGAGTTAATCCTATGAATGGAAATATATAAACAGATACATCTATTACTAACGGAGATTTGGTATATGTTTGTCTGAAGCCGAAACTAAATTATTATTTCTATTAACTGTACTATTGTACTTCTATTTCTAATATAGATTTGGTATCTGTCTGCCTCTTTGAGACACAAAACTATACTATTACTTCTATTAATTGTACTAAACTATATCATTAGTTTTGATCGCTTTATATCTACTTATCGGCTCTTATATATACCTATTCCAAAACTTCGCGTCTTTTAAATTTACATAATTGATTTTTTAAGCTTCTAATAAATTAATATTCGCAAATATACATTCATGATTGTTTTTTTAGATTTCCTGATGTATTTAAAATATTTTCCTCGATTTTTTTGTTTTACATTTTACGCCATAAAGAGTAAATTCTGTTTAGAATTCTCTGTTTTATTTATTAAAAAAAAAAGATGGGGTAATTTTCTTACAGTTTTTTTTAAACAAACAAATTTTACTGAGCAATTAAATATGATATCTAGCAAAAATATGCGACCAAAGGGAGCATATATTTGCTAGTATAACCCTACTTTATATATATACTAGAAGAATACTAAAATTTATATAAATATATATATATATATATATATATGTGATTTTGTGAAGGCTTACCAAAGCATTCCGTTCGGGAGCCCAATCAACACCACAAAAGTCTTTTTCATTCAAAAATTATTTATTTCGTAGAACCTGCTTCTTTATTCAATCAGATAGTAAATGTAAAACCCAGTTGAAATTATTTCGTTAGTTTAAAACGCGTACATTTGATAAAACACATACATTTGTTTAAAATAGCATAACAATCTCAACCTTTTTCTGTTCAAACGTAGTCTGTTTCGCCAAGGTTTGACTTACCTTTTATATTGAACTATCAACCTACGTTTCGTGTGTAGACAAATGGGTGATAAAATACAGACAACTAAAACTCATTCACCTGTTTATTTGTCTTTGTTTGACATTTGCTTGGACATTTAGAAACACGTATTAATAATAGTTACATTGTTTTTGTTTTCTTTTTACCCCATTAGGAGTGATCATTTCCGAATGAATTCCCCTTCTACAGTCAGATATGAAATGAAAAATCTCATTTGTTTTAAAAGCTATACCAGTTTTCAATATTGACTTCTAGCGTTGATTTATAGACTGTTAATGTAAGGTTCAAAATACATATTATACGTGGGCTTCGTTTTATGTATTTTATTGATTTTGTTTTTATTTTCTCAAAGACCAATATCACACATATTTGTCCTCACACGGAGCAACATTTTCTGTTTACCAGAAATACAGTAATATCTCCTTCAGTTAATCACGGGAAATACATTCTTATGTCTAAAATATAAGGTAGTTTTAAGATCGCCATCTTTGTTCCCCTTTTGTGCCAGTCTGAATTATAAAACACATTTGAGATTTTAAATGGAATCATTTCGGATTTTGATACTAGGAGAAAAACACCTATCAACCGCAGTGGATTTAGACTCCAGTCCGAGACGAGTTCAGTTGTGTGTATTTAATACTGGGCTGTTCATATTGTTGAGATTCACGATTCTGGACTGCTCTCGCTGTCATCCTTTATGTTAGAAACGCACACACTAATAGTCGATGCTCATATCAAGGTCTCCATCAATTGAAGACATTTCTACTCACCAAATAAAATATATTATTTATTCATAACACGAGGTTATTAATTGGGTTGAAGGGGAGCTATTTTAATCAAGCTAATTGAGGAGTCATGCCAGGGCCTGGACTGAGATCGGAGATCTAGCAGTGGCAACAAAGTGAACCACATTTGACGTCTTTCCTCTTTATAAGTTGTTCAGTTGGGTATGGATGTATGTTTACTTATCCTTGGCTAAGAAGAACAAGGATTTACTGTAGAAAACCAACAAGAAGTAGTTCGATTGTTTGAGCAACCTTCAGTAGAGAAATAATATCATTCAAGCATTTTTCTTAGACATAACTGACGATAAGATACATTAGTTGAAACAGGACACACAACGGCAACGTCACATCGGGCGCTTCCACAACCAACAAACCTCCAATTCGATACTTACTGGCTCATCATCACTTCTTGTATTTATGATGATCAATCACTTATAATTTCGAATGACACATTCACAATTCCAATGATAAGAAAGATAACCACGAAAAAACTAGTTAGAAAATTGCAGTTAAAAATTAAAAATGAATTGTTATTAAAACCAAATTTCGCATTGTTCACTCAAAACGATAAATAATTTACAACGGCAACGAAACAGGTCACATCGGGCGCTTCCACAACCGACAAGCCTCAACTTCGATACTTACTGGCTCATCATCATTTATGATAATCAATCCCTTATAATTTCGAATAGCACTTTCACAATTCTAATGCTAAGAAAAATAACCACGAAGAAACTAGTTAGAAAATTGCGGTTAAAAATGAAAAAAGAATTGTCATTAAAACCAAATTTCGCATTGCTCACTCAAAACGATAAATAATTTGCTCAGAGAAGGACGATTATTACTCAGATTAATTGATTCCACAGCTCTGTGACATTAACATGTGAACATCGGCTTTTTTAATTTTAAGTTATTATTTTAATTTGAGGGTCAGCTGTTCTAATTTGTGTTTAAGTTATATTTTAATGCGAAGACGAACTTAAAACAACATGATGAAATAAAAAGAACGAACAGATTTGGAACGTATTTATCCTAGATCTGCGCATGCGTTAAACCCTACCTTATACATTATGAAAACTCATAGACTGTTGTATCACTACTGTGGGAAGCTATATATACTTATTGTTTATTACAAGTGTAACTGCGGGTTGTAGTTTAATTGATTTGTGAAGTATCCGCGTATGTTTTGTGTGTAGAAACATATGTGTGAAAACAATAAATAAATTTCAGTAAGGTCATAACCTATGTTACAAGTTTGACATATTAGAGATTCCCTTCCTAAGATTGGTTGGGATAGTAATGGATCAGAAAGTCACATTTATATTAGCATATACATGACCATACCAATACGTATAGAAAAAAACAATAAATACATTTCAGTAAGGTCATCTGAGACAGGTATAAAATTATATTGATGCATAAACCTATTTATAGAAGAGTAAATGCCAGAAATTGTTTTAAATCGATCATGAAAATCTTAACAATATGATAATCGGTCATTTTATTGGAATGCGGATGTGTCAACGAAAGCAAAGATGACCGCAATAAATATAGAAAGGACGGGTTGTTGTTTTTAACACATAATTCTTCTTCTTCTTCTTCTTCTTCTTCTTCTCCTTCTCTTGCTTCTTATTCTTCTTCTTCTTCTTTTTCTTCTGCTTTTTGTTTATATACCGTAGTTGTTGCTTTAATTATGTATTTAATTCGTCGTAAAATTATACAAATCGAGTGATTCATATTTATTTAAAGTTTGTGGGATTTACTATAAAGATGTGGCATGATTTGAGCCGGAAATTAAATGTATATAAAATAAACTTTATTCTCGACACATTCTTCAGTACTTCCTGGAGCTGGTAGATTCCACTTCAAATATGATTGAAAACATGCTAAAAATCGCCATCTGTTTGTGCGCCATATTCGCTTTGTTAGACTTAAGCCATGCTGCTATGTACAGTAAGTAGCGTATACACTTTTATTCATAATTATTTTCTTGTTTTTTAACCATTTATTTTATGAATTATATTTCAGCTTTGTAATACTTTACGAACATTAGATAATTATTTAGAAAACAATATTATTTAGTTCAACTAAATGTAATTGAAACCATCATTTTATTTAATGACATAAAAAGATCACGTGATTTTTAGCGTTGTATTCATTACAGATGACCATAGACTGTTATATTATATGAATACATTGTTGGGTGATGCACATTTAATGTAAGTAGTTACAGTAACGTCATGTTATTACCAATATTCACCCAATGATTTTGCTTGAAATCTTCCAGGTTTTGTTTCATATCCATTTAATATTCTGCTCACTCATTTTTATTTATTGCATAAGCCTTAGAGGATCTAGCCACACTTTTTGCATATACAATTCCTCCATATTGTGCGTGGTTTAAAATACAGAGGAGGATTACATACTGCCTACTGTTGTAAGAAAAATGAAGAGTTACCAGCATTGGAGCGTGTGGACTGTTTTGCACAGTGGTCGCCCAATTTTCAGTGGTAACATAACTTGTGTTCGTAAATAGATCTTTTTATAGGTGGCAGTCACTTGCATATAAAGGGAACAAACAACTTTAAAGGGACGAATTAGGGAAGACAAGCAGTTGTACTTTTGCCAGCTAAGAGAGAAGATTGAGATTGATCGGTCGGTTTTTCTTTACTTTCATTACTGGATTGCAGTTCGGTACGTTGCTAATCGCCCCACCGTTAGAAACGGAAGCTCTTCATTCAACGCTTTGGAGGTTACCATAAGGTCTTTTATCGGGTAATTCTCCATTGAATGCTCGCTGCATATTGCTTTCAAGGCCTCGTTTGACGACATGGGAAAATAAGTTCGATGTGCTTTTATTGATATCCTTTCGCAACCCAACAATATTTTTAATTTTGGTTATCTTAGAACGATCCAAACCGGATTTGCCGACCATGGTTCTCAAAGAGCAATTTTCGAATACAGAGAACATGCATTGATCCTCGATCTGTAACGTCCATGTCTCAGAAACATATGTAACGATGGAACCACAAATGAATTGTAGAGTCTGAGTTTCAAAGCGTAAGACAAATCTTTTCTGCTCCAAATAGTTTTGTTTGTTAACCGAGGACAATGGAGTTTAACACAATATTTATATTTACATTATGCATGTACAAAATGCAAACAATGTTTTAATATACAATGTATACAGCATCCGTTGGTTATTTCGGCGAAAGTAGAGAGTTCGCAAATGTTGATATATAATTATTATTTCTGCTCACTAAGAGTTATCGCACAAGTCATCATCAGTGATTGCTCACCGACAACAACCAGTAGTGTTCCCTGGAGTCTGAGTGAGGACAAGCCTTCCCAGATTTCCATTACTGTCTACCTCTTTTCGATCACCATCTCAAATGACCTTGCGGTATCGCAACAGTCGCCTACCATTTATTTCTTGCTAGTAACAACTATTGGATTGCAATAAGCCTCCCCAAGGTCCCAGCACTCTCCGCACTCTTCCAGTTGAAGTATGGTTAGGTTAGTGTTGTCCCCCCTCGGTCTTCTCATCCTCCTTTACCCGTTACAACTATTTTGTGTGGTGTCAGCTGAGGTCGGCGCCATCATTATTTTTTGGGGGTTGTTGAGATATTATTATTATTATTATTATTATTATTATTATTATTATTGCAATTATTATTATTATTATGGCAATTATTATTATTACAATTATTATGACATAGAATTTGATAATATTTACTATATTATTAGTATTATTATTATTATTATTATTATTATTGTTGTTGTAGTTGTTGTTGTTGTTGTTGTAGTAGTTGTTGTAATTTTCTTTAATTGGTTTTAATTTTGGGTCCAATTTTTATATTTACATTTACTTATACTAATATTATCGTTATTAATATTCAGTTTGCCCACGCCGGAAGTGAGTACTGATAAACAATAGAGTTTAATCAAAGTTAACTCTGTAAAATGGTATAAGTATCTTCTATACTGTGTGAACAGATTCGATGCCATCTAGATTATATAAATCTATAATTATTTTTTGAAAAATCTACAAGACCCTCCCAAGGAATTGTACATTGATGTTGCCTATAGATAGGTTTCTGTTTAAATTCTCTGGATAGGTCTATCTACATGTACTTATTTACTACTTTTTTCTCATCTTTTTTTGCTAACGGCAAAGTGAAACATTTTACTATATCTCTACTTATCGAGAACAATACCTTATATTATTGCGTGTATTGTTGGTTTCATTTCAATCACAAAACTACTGTAAATCTTGTGAACTTTAATCCCACGGCCCGTTCTTTCATTTATGAAAATAACTCCCGACAAGGCATGACACCACTTGATGTAAGGAGCTAAAAGTATACTATTTCAAAGTAAAATAACTAGCTAACGATAAGTGTTAGATGAGTAGATCCCGATCCAGAAAACAGCAATTCTTCCCTCATTTGTCAGTAACATCACTCATGGAATGTGAAGAAGAAATGACAAAATAAGGGAAGCGAGAGTTACGAGACTGCCGAAAGTAAACCAAACGTTCACTTTCTATTTTTTGACTACAAACACACTGTTTAGTATAACACAATTGCAATCTCTCTTTCTAGTAGATAAACTGTGTACATCACTCATTGCCATCATGTGTTTTTCTCTATTATTACATTTCAGATATTAATATAACACAGTTTACTGCTTCTTATTTTTTTTCACTCGTTCTCCATATTTTATGCTGAATTGATCGATCATTATTTTACCCCCAACGCAATCCTCTACCTGTGTAAGAGTCAAATTCGTCCTAAGATGGAGTACTGTTGCCATATCTGGGGAGGTGCCGCTCAGATACTCTTTCCTGCCTTGACAGAGTACAAAACCATCTTAGAAATCTATTTGGCCATGTCGTCTTCTCTTCCCTGCAGCCTCTTTTTTACAGAAGAGATGTTGCTAGTCTTTCTGGGCTCTATCGTTATGTTCATAGTAGGTGCTCAACCGAGGAAAAGAGGAAATAAAGATGACAAGTGAATCTAATTGTCTATGGAATGTGGACTGGATTATTTCCTTTACATCAACGGATACACCGCCTGGATTTCACTTAACCAAGTCACAATATAGGTATATATCCATTTAACTACTATCCGTTTCTCTTTTCAAGTTAGATTGTCGCTTAGTTATATGCATTTATCGTTTACACTTGTGTAAGATTTAAGCTTGCTATGTGCAGCTAAAATGATGTATTCTACAATCTTTCTATTTCCAATCAGTTGTATATAATTTATATTCCATCTGAACTATCGAAGTATGTCCGCACACAATATCATTGGAAACATAGTTTATACATTACGGTTTCTAGATTCCATCCATATTTCTTTTAATGTAAGTACTTAGTTTCTAGTCAGTCATTATAAACGATGCTTTTGTCTCTTGAAATTTATCTTCGTTACTCTGAACTTGTTATGCTGGTTTAGACCATACCTATATTGCATTTCTTTTATTCTTCTTCCCCTTCTACTTCTTAGTCTTCTCCTGGAGTCATCCATCAGGTGATGCTGAGGCATCCACGAATATCGTGCATGATGATGCTCGCTAACTCATTTCATCCAGAACTCCAATACCGAGATCACAGCGTTCTCTTCCAGAAGAGTCTTCATTGTAATTTAAGGCCTTCCACTCGGACGCTTTATCACTGGAGACCACAGGAGCACTTTCCAGCAGGTTTACCGTGTCATGATACATGTCTAGTCAGCGCCAAAAGTAAGCGTTAATGACCCTAGAGTATTTTACTTGCTACATCGTCTCGCCACAATATGTTGTCGAGGGCGTGCAGCATTTTGGTGGTATCCATCAGGTTTCTTAAATCGAACAACCGTTACTGCCTAAGAATCTGATCCATAGAATGATATGGATTCGACTGATGCCTTGAACACTTCGAGTTTTGTCTAATTCGTGCTATCAGATTTTCAGATTTTTCCAAGAGAGTTTATTGCGCTCAACGCCTCGCCAATACGCGTATTCATAGCAGAACCACAGTCGGTGAAGCTTCCTAGATATTTGAAGTCTTAAACAAGTTCGATTGATACATAATCTGAGGATACCAGAGTGATGGTTATTGAGTAGTTCAGGTGCATGTATTTGGGTTTGGGGCTTTCAGGAATACACCAACATTCTGGTATGCGTTACTACGCGAATAAGAATATACTGCGCAGAATTAATGTTGTTTTCAAGAATAGTGACATCATCAGCATAGTCGAGCTTTACTAGAACTTTTACTGGGTGACGGCGACTGCGGCAACTATCCAAGGTGAGACCATTAACAACATTGCTCATCTAAATGCTGTAAAGAATCACTGTTTTCGCTTTTAAATGTAGAGGTCATTTGATTTCATTATCAGTGTTGAATACCTATCAGAATTATATCTTTACGCGATTCTGTTTTTCACGGTAATCTTCTGTTCTAATTCATAGGTAGATGCGGAAGAAGGAAGTACGACCCACAGTCCCAAATCTGCTGTGATGGCAAAGTAAGACAGAGTACCGGAACCAATACTAAATGTTGTAAAACTATTGCATACGATAACAGTTTGAGTATCTGTTGTGCTGCTCATATACAAAAAAGACCCGAAAGAGATAATGGAAAATGTTGCGGACCTGATGTCTACAATCAACGTCATTTTGTGTGTTGCGCTGATCGTGTTGGCAGGAAAATAGGTAAACGACCGGCATGTTGTGGAAACCGCTCATACGATGCAACTTATTACACATGTTTTTCAAAAAAGTATATTGTTCCTAAATAAACTCAGGCTAGAACTATTTTCTGACATTTTGTGTTTCTTTTTTTTTATGATTTTGATGTTTTAAATGCGTAATTTGAAATTGCTTTTATTTATTAAAACTCGACAGAACTAAAGTACCATTTCTAAAACATATTGATATCTTTGTGATTATTTGATGTTAGGTTTCAGTTTAAACTTCTAACTATCCATACATGGGAAGTTTCCAACTACCCTTATAGACTAATATTATAACAACAGATGGTGAACACAATAGAAAACAAAAACTGTAAAGTATGTACTGCCCTATTTTAATTACTTTATTCAAAGCAATGAATAAAGGAAATTTAATGCGTGTCTTTAATTATTGACAGAGGTAAATATTTTATAACATGCAAGTCATTTTCGTTTTATTTAGAACAGAAAACATAATATTTGACTTTTTTATGATCGAGAGTTTAAAGTTTGTAACATTAATTTGGAATTCTCACAATAGTACAAAAATCAGCCATTATAATCGTAAAAATATAATCTAGAATATAAAGAGCAGTTGTTTGCGCTTGTGTTTTTGTGTCTGAAACTACAGTCGCCGCAACCACAAAGCTGATATATTCTTTTGAAGCTTTGTTTCTAATAGAATATTTTTTTAATATTCATTCTTGTTAAAGTCACCTAGAATAGAATTAGTGGAGGTTGACATTTAGAGCGATTTTTAATGTTATTATTTAGTAATTCTTTACTTTTGCCGAGCCTTGAGAAACGCGAATTCACTATCCGTTTTAGGGGTTATTTTGTCCTTTTTATCGATCGTAAATTTGTTTACAACGTAATGCCATTTTCTTCGAACTAGTGCCCCCATAAACATTGTTTTCTTTTCGATTATTGCCTTCATCAATAATAATTCTCTTCAGACTATTGCCATCAGCACCATAATTTCTCTTCTTGTGAGAGAAGTGGACAATAGAGAGGGGAGAGGAGAAGAGAGGAGATCGGAAAGAGAAGGGAAATAGAGTACGTGTAATAATAAACTATTAAATTAGTAAAGGTTTATATGCTGAATCCAACAGTATTGAATACCATGAATATAGTAGGCGTAATAATACAGTATTATATTTGGAAAGTGGTATATACCATAGATATACTAGGTGTGTGTAATAACACAGCACAAAACTGCTAGATAAGTGGTATATGCTGAATCTAAAAGGCTCAATACTTTAAATGATGTAGGTGTCATAATAAAGTATAACAATTGCTAAGTGGTATATGCTAGAGAGGGAGAGAGAAAATGCAGGGGAGAGAAGAAAGGTGGAGGGGAAACAAGGGAAGAGGGAGAGTGAGAGAGGGGGAAGGATAGAAAGTGATAGGTAGAGGGACAGAGAGAGGTAATGAGTGGCAGAAGTTAAATAAAGAAATGTTACACATTTTTAATTCTTCTATTTAGTTGTCTATGCCCCGGTAAATATCGGGTTGCCATGCTAGTCTTTTTCAATGGATAATTGGCTTGTGTATATATTGAACCCCTTTCAAAAGCAATCATGCCACACTTAAACTGTTATTAGAAAGTAATTCATGTTTCGAATAAAACTTTTCTTACTCCTAAACTAATGCCTATTCAAAGACTTTAACAGGATTTCACGACGAAAGAGGAAAAATCATCAGATAATTTCACCTCTAGATCAGGGCATTTCACGTAAAACTTATATAGCAAACTGAACACCCTCCTAAAAATCAACAAGCAAAATAAAATATTTTCTTTTTTTCAATTCTCTCTCCATCTCTTATGATCGCACAACTCATACGGACACTTTCCATTTTCTATTCATAGTTTCTTTTCAAAGTAAATGACATGTTTAATCTAATTCAACATTTACTGCATCGCTCAACCGTATCAGTCTATTACGTGACATTTCCTGACTTACTGAAATTACATCATCTCTTTCTGCAAGATTTGACCTTCTGTTGACTTTCGCATTGAAAAAAAATATTATGTTACTTCCATTCATCCGCTTAGGTATGTTTGTTTTGCATATACATCTACTTCTAATGATATATACACTCATATGCATACTCATGCGACCAAAACTAAATTGACACTCCTCACTGTAACATGTGTCTCAGAAACACATGTTACATTGATGGAATCCAAGCTAAGTGGGTAATAAAAAAAGAAAAAAAAGAAAGAAATAGAAAGAACGGTAAGTAGTAAAAATGATAAACAAAATAGAAACTAATTGAAAGAGTTAACAAGTAAAGAATGTAATCCGATACTGAGCTTGACCGGTGAAAATTATAAACATATCTCATCCTCCAAAAAGATTTACTTAATGGGAAAGTTTTCAAATTTATTTCACTTCCTTGTCATCTTTGGTCTGAAAAGGTTGACTCTTTGTGAGCAGTACAACCGAAACATGTATGCACATATGGAACCAATAATGTTTGTATCAAATAAAGATTTATACTACAGAACAGCTCTACTTGTTATTGAACACCTTTTATAAACACTGGAGTTCCAACGGATTTACATCTACATAAACTAATACAATACGTGTACCATATATATATATATATATATATGGAAATAAATATCAAATAGAAATGTCAGACAATATGGAAAATGAGTTTATGGAATAGCGTAGAAGCAAGTTAAAATGCTAGTAGAAATAAGGACACAAGCACATCATTAAAACTGGATGAAAAAAGTCAGGAAACCTAAAAAACAGATTAACTTACAAAACCTTACAATAGCTTTGATATTACCCGCCTATACACTTACGTATCCGTTAAAATGCATAAACTTCCTCGCAAAACACCTAAATAAAATATAACTAACTCTCTTTCAGTCAATAGTATCATAGACATTATCAGGAATATTACTTCCTTCATTTTTCGCAGAAAAAAATTCGGCTTACTCATGGGAAATCCCTTCTGACCTGAACCAAAGTGCCTTTTGCTAGAATTCCTTGAAGTAGGAAATTTCACATTCCGTATTACAAAAGCGCTATTTATTTATTCATACATGGATTATAAAAACATCACATAGAAACTGTAGCACAAATCCTCAATAAAGTAGAACTGACTATAAATTTCACATTCGAATCCAAACATAACAACTGTTTTCTATATCTCGGTATTCTTATCCACAAAAGAAAAACACCTTATTATATTAAGTCTACTGCATACCCACACGCAAAAACACTCACATCAATTGCTACTCACACTAAAATCATTGAATAAAATAGCATGATAATAAGTTTATGCATTAGAACTCTACGCATTTGCAGCCCAGAATATCTAATTAATGAATATACAAAGTAGATTTCTCTCTCAAAACACTAAAATAACTCCAACATTTAATTCTCTCAGTTACGAAAAGAGCTAATCATATATAGTGCAACACCCAAACAAAATCTTCCAACACCATACTGCGCACACTAATAAACGTTATCCCCCACCAACATACACAAGAAACATTTTTCTTCGCTTTGTCTCAAGTTATAGAACTACCCAATTTATGTCACACACTATAAGAACATACGAAAAAGACTAAAAAATAAAGAACACGCATCTTGCACATATGCGTGAATATACATAATAATATGTCGTGGCAGTGAGAAAATTTGTTTAGGTGAGACTCAACACTACCGTAAGAAAAGAATGTATGCACATAAGGTGGTAATCAAGTAAGGATATATATATATATATATATATATATATATATATATATATATATATATATACAATTTCTAATAATAATCATAGAGACAGGCTTAAACAAATCTGTTACATGATATAAAATTACGACTCATCATCGAATTTTGTCTGATTGGATGAGTCAAGAGCAATACTCTAGTACAGGGTTTATTTTTCAACATATCTGACACCAGTTAAAATATAATTTTTGAAACTAATTTACAAAATACGAGAAGGGGTACTCTCAACCAGCGTCCTATCCCCATATTTGTATCCCCTACTTTATCTTTCTTCTGCACGTGTTTTAATTTTCTTTAATTTCGTATTTTTCCAATTTATCATACAACGAGGTTTCATATTTTTCTTTATTTTTCTTTTATTTTCAACCAAATTTTCTACTTTATTATATTTTTCTGTCGACAACTTGCTTTTAGTTTTAATTTTGAATTAATTTATTTATTAAAATTTTCTCTTTCCACGTGTTCTTAGTTATTGTTATTCTTCTGCCCACTACGTGTTTTCATCATTTCCTAACACTTCTAACAACGTCCCTTTGCTTTGCTCACCCTCCACCCACACCTCCCTCATGTATCATCCACACGAGTCTCCTCTCACTCTGTCCCTGTATTATATCTTCATCTTCTCCCACTACATAAATCATAAATCCCCCCACCACTTACAACCGATTCCCTCCCTCGGTGTATCTTCTACACTTCACTATATAAATTGTGTGTGTATGTGTGCGTGTGTGTGTAAGGTTAGTGGATGAGGCCACCAGCATGGTGGTCGATAATTAATAAAAAATAAAAAATAAGAGCGTAATGTTTATTTATCTATTAATAATAGAGATTATGTATCTATCTGTCTGTCTGTCTGTCTGTCTGTCCGTTTGTCTGAAGCCGAGACTCCATCAGAGTAATATTACTATTTACTTAGTCCGCCAGCTTCTTTATATACTACTCCAAAAACCGCCGTAAACACTATGCACATTTCTCAATTTACATAATTAATTGCTTTTAAACTTCTAATAAATTAGTATTCGCAAATATACACTCATGATTGTTTCTTCAGATTTCCACATGTATTTACGCTATTTTGCTCGCTAATGATCTTACTTATAAATTATAATTATTTCTTTTATTAGTTATATATATACATATATGAAATGAGTTACGTAGTTTATATATCTATTGCGAAACTAATTAAACAGCCAGCGTTAATCCATTGAATTGGTTACCTCCCTCTGATTATTCAGTATTGACGCAAGACGGGCGCGTTATTTAAAATGTAAACAAAAAGCTGGCATTTACGGTGTTACTTTTACTCTGATTTTTTTTTATTAAAACGTTCTGAGTTTGTTTATTTTCTTAATCCTATTAGCCATTACGTTTTAAAACACGAATTCACTGAATCAAATTGTTTACTTAAAATAATAATTGATTTAAAATTACTATTTACAAACACGCACACACACATTATAATGAATTTAGTTTAGGTAAACTTTTTCTTTTCGAGAGCAATTAAAAAACTATTCGTGTTTACTGTATTTGATTTTTTAATACTTTTATTATAGGTACACCTTTTCTTCCGATTTGAAAAACTTCCAATATTATCATCTTTTTACAACCTAAACTGTGTTTATGATTTAAGCCTGTATTTACAAACTGTTTTTATTATTCCGTGTTGTATTTATTAAAATAAAATATGTGATTTTTTTCTTTTCTGTGAACAAAAATACTAACACATTGTACTGGGAAACTATACAACTGATTTTAGAATCAAATTCTTTAATTAAAAAAAGGTCATTAAACAAACACACACACAGATTCTAATGAATTTAATTTAGGTAAACTTTCTTTCCGAGAGCATTTACATAACTAATCGTGTTCACTGTATTTGACTTTTTGGTGCTTTTTCACTGTAAGGCTCGCGCTAACTTTGACCCCGTCGTTAGGGTTAGGGTCAGGGTCAGAATCAAAGTGGGTTTAGGGTTAGGGTTTAGAGTTAGGGTTAAGGTCATGGTCAAAGTTAGCGCAGGTATTATTTTATTTTAGGTACACCTTTTTTCCGATTTGAAAAATACTGTTCGCTGTATTTATTTTTTTAAATTGCTGATTTTGACAATTTTATTGAATCAAATTGTTTAATTAAGATAAAAATTGATTTAAAAATTACTATTTAAAAAATCCCACACATTCTAATGAATTAAATTTAGGTAAACTTCTCTCGAGAGCATTTAAATAACTAATCGTGTTCGCTGTATTTGATTTTTTTACTGTTTTTCTTTTTTTTCTTTTTAATTAAAAATATTTATATGATGGGGCACGATAAAAGAATTGGGGGAGGGCGGTCACAATTTCTATGTATGGGGGAGGGTAAAATTAAAAAAAATCAGCGGGGGGTCCAAAATTTTTTTTTCTTCTTTTTTAAACTAAAACTATTTCCATTTATGGGGGAGGGTAAAACAAAAATCTGGGTGGGGTCGAAATTTAAAAAAAAATTATTTTCAACTAAGAATATTCTTGGTTATAAACAAAGAAAATCAATGTCTAACCACCCAAGAAATATGACTGTGCCTCCATCGGTTTACGCGTGAGCGTTCATTTCTGACGTGGCAGCCAAGCAAAAATATGCGACCGGAGAGAGAATATATTTGCAAGTATATGTAATTACAGAAGATTAATATTCTATTATTGCATAAATATATGTATATATATATATATATATATATATATATATATATATTAGTATTTCATGTATCCACACACATTTTATAATGGGATATAATTTTTATGCATCAATTTTCAGTATTTACTTCAACAGTGCTCGATACGTAAGTAGAGCTAGATAGTAAGCTATGAAAATATATTTATGGCAATTAAGCTACACAAAGGCTCCCGCGTTTCATCCCCGGGTGCAATCTTCAGGCTAAAAGGCATGGAGTTATTTTTGCCGGGTGTTTTTATATACACGACTAGATTATTTGTTGTTTTTTCTTCACGTTGAAGTCAAATACCATTGGTAGTTGTGACGATGATTGTTTATTGTTTTCGTAAGTTAGTAGATTGATTATGATATCATTTATAATAATTTTAGGAGGGATTTTTCCAGGGAGAAAGTTGTTAGCTAGAATTCCTACCCGTGTGTCATACTCGATTGCGTTTGAACAGATCGTCCTGGTGCGTAGGCATTTGATATATATATATATATATATATATATATATATATATATATATATATATATATATATATATATATGTGATTTTATGAAGGCTTACCAAAGCATTCCTTTCAGGACACCAATTATCACCATTAAATATATTTTTTCTTACAAATATTATTTATTTAAATTGAATGTTTTTTCCTACACGTGTTTCACTACCAAGCAGGCACATGCCTGGCAGATCATCAGGGAAATTAAATGTCTGGAATACGGGTTTCAACTGCCGACAATACACAATGTGGCGGTGCAATAGTTGAGGTCACTTAAGAAGAGAAGAGGAAAAAATGAAAATAAAAGTTAAAATTAAAAAACAAGGAAGAACAACGATAAAAAAAGAAAGTCCTAGAAAAGTCTTAGAAAAGTAGCTCGTTCATATATATATATATATATATATATATATATATATATATATATATGTGTGTGTGTGTGTGTGTAACTCAGTTGAATACAAAATCTATGACATAATTAATATATTGTAATCATGAAACAATACAAAACTAACAATATTTATCCTTCTATATTCATGTTTGAGAAATTCAAATATATTATACCTTTTACAGCAGCGTAGTAAAACTTGACTATTAAACATTTGATCGTCAGCACATGAATTCGTCAGCGATTCAGTTCTAGACAATATCCACTGGAAATATTCGCAATGATTCAAAACACAAAAGCAAACAATGTCCATGAAATGTAGAAACATTTTCCAATAAAGACAGGTTAAATAATTTAGCTCAATAAGAGGTAAAAAAATATGTTATTTAAAGGTGGGATCCAAATTATTTCAGGGGGTATGAAGCTTCAAAAACGTTTTAAATCGAACTTATTCCGATAAAAAATGAAGCTTATTTACGCAAAATTATGTATTAATCTGCATAGCTAGTGGGTTTCAGTTCGGTTGTTCAAAGATTTGTGAATGCAGAAAACACAAAACAAACAAAAATACGGTATCATAGTTAGGAATTACAATCCAACTCAGAAGTTTTCAAATGACCGTAATAAACAGACATAAGTAATCTCCTACAAAAGTATTTTGAAATGCAGAGGAGATAATCCCCTACTTTTATTTATGCTAGTATAAACTAAGTGCAATCATTTCCTTCAGCTAATAATATTTATGGATTTTTACAGTCAATGGAAAATAACTCCAATAGTTTTCAATTTCAATATGAAGAGAAAACTAAATTAATTTAGTTATTATTTGTGATTGGTAAGTAAAAAAATTATTAAATTCCAATCATGATAGGGTATACTAAAGACAGGTGTGCCGAATACTTTTAAAACAGTATCATATAATGGCATATTTAGACTAAGGCAAGATAAGTACCCAAAGCATTCGTATAGCTTATTCAAAATTATTATGCTTATTTCTAGTTAGCAAAGACTAAACCATGATTCTATCAACCAGCAAATTAGCTGAAACACAAATTAAATTTAAATTCAATGTTAATCTCTAAGGACTTCCTTCTATTATTATGCTTATTCAAAGGTAACAATGACTCGAATGTTATTCCATCGACCAGAAATAAGATGAAACAAATAACACTTAAGTTATCAGTGTTAATAATTATACAATTCTAAGTTTTTATTTCTATATTATATTATATCACTTCAATATCCAAACAAACACCAGTTATTATAATATATATATACATATATATATATATATATATATATATATATATATATATATATATATATATATATATATATGTATATATATATATATATATGTAGGAGATTAGAAAGTAGACCTTGGGTTTACTTTCGGCAACCTCGTAACTATCGTTTTCTTTATTTTGTCTTTTAGTCTTCACATTCCATGAGCGATGTTTCTGACAAAGGGGGATGAATTGCTGTTTTCTGGGTCGGGATATATTCATCTAACACTTACCGTTGGCTCGTTTCTGACCTTAAAATAGTTTACTTTTTATCTCCTTACCCCCAGTGACTTCATGCATTGTCTGAAGCGACTTCCATAAAAAAAGAAATATATCTATATATACATACACACATATTTACTCATAGATAGGTATACATACACACATCTAAATTATGTTTTGTATATATCACACACTATTAAATTTAGTTTATTATTTCTATTTCATTATTATAACATTTAGACTTTTTTCAAATAATATTAAATCAGGCAGATTTTATTTTTATTCCTACAGTTTTACATTTATTTGTTATGATTCAATTACTGGTTCTAAATCTCTATCTTATCTTGGTGGTTTACAGTTTAATGTAGTAAACAAATGAAAAACGAGAATTCAAACCAATGGTGCTTATAATAGTTACATCTGAACCATTTCTTATGCATACAATTAGATAGAGTCTCATTATTCTTGTTTAATAGGTTACCACTACGTTTAATTATGCGAAATGATTCTTTCAAGCATAATCTACAATATATATATATATATCTAAAGGTTTATAGGTTTCTGCTTATTACTCTAAATAATTTAATGTCATCCGGAATATTTTTATTTTTAAGATCCCATATATGCCATGACAGTGTCATAAAAAGAGAATGTCCAAGATGATTGAATGTATGTTTTTGTTTTGAAATTTTTTGGTTGATAAAACCTGCTGTAGCTTAATATAATAATATTTAAGTTCTAATCGTTATGCCGATCGAGACTTTTTGGTAAATCATTGTTGATTTTATTATTATTGGTGGAAATAATATTGTTCCTGTTGTTTGAGTTAATACGTTGCCCAATAATACATTTATAAACAACATTATCTTGTATTTTAACTATATATATATATATATATATATATATATATGCGTGTGTGTGTATGTGTGCATTATAGAAAAACCAAATAACATCAGTACCGTCGGTTTCAAATTCAAACAAATGGGGCCTATAATTGGTGTCCCTTATCGTAACAGAATCCGATAATGGATACCAATTATAAGTCTCCTTAAATGTAAAACCAACGATACTGATTTTGTTCTAATCTTCTGTAATACATATATAAAAAATACTACGCTCTTATTTTTTAATTTTTATAATAATCTGGCACTGGGGTTATCTCTTACTAGGCTTATATATATATATATATATATATATATATATATATATATATATATATATATATATATACGTATATATATACATATATATATTGCAATTTCTACTATACTTATATATATATATATATTATAAGTTAAATCTTCTATTTAACATTTATGCTCTACTTATTCACTATATTTATACTATAAATTAAAATATACATTTATATATGTATAAGAGGTAAATGTAGTTTGCTTGAAGCTCTGTTTAGTGTGGGTATATAAAGGTAATTTATAGAAGGCAATACAATGTAGAGATGTAACAGATAAAGACGAAGCTAATCAAATTAAAGCATATAATGGTAGAATCAGTTTTGTAGTTTCTTACTTTTTTATTAATAGAGAAAATTAAAATGAGTTTAAATCAAATTACAGTTTATTTTTTAAATAGTGCTTCAAATCTATTTTTCGTCTTTAATTTATTTGTAATGTTATTAGTGTCAGTTTCAAAATTAATATTTTTTCATTTTTAAGATTTTATAATACGTATATGTTTTAAACTTTTTTTTTAGTAAATCTAATTTTATTTATTACCTGTCCATTCTTGCGTTCAGTTTTAGTTAATTAATCAATTAATTAATTAATGGACAAGAACAACACCTCCGTTTAGTTTAGTCGTGAGATCTTTTAAAAAATTATTATTATTACAGAGTTATTATTTTCGGCTGAAGCTTATTGCGTTTTACGTAGTTATTTAAGGGTTAATTATTTATTTATTTGTTTATTATATGTATTTGTTTGGTAGTATAATAGATGCTCTGTTTTTAAAGTATTCTATTTAATAATCCAATATTTATTTATTGAGGTGAGTACCTAGATTGTATTACTGATTAAGGTTCGGTACCTGTAGGTAGTTGTAGCTGGAAATATGTGTATAAATTTCTCTTTTTCTGTTTTAAACATCTATTTATTTAAATTATACGTATATGCTCGTTGAGATGTGAAACTATATTATCAGACTTAAAATGATGATCCTAATTCTAGTCTGTGATTACTTTTGGGGTACAAAATTGCAATAGATTACTTTATCCGAAGGTTGCTGATGTTTCTTTCCATGACCAGGATATCTACCTTGATTGATCTGTTGGTGTTATTGATGTGTGGAGGTGTTTGTATAAGGTCCTTGTTTATAGGTGTTATTTGCTTCTAACATGTAAGGTCTTCACTGTGCTACTGATGCAGAAGTTTTGCATGAGGTGAACTTCATGCGATATAAAAGATACATGCGGTGCCATATGCATGTGGTGTTCATCGGGCAGTTCGCTAAGGTGCAGGGTGTATTGTTGTAATTGGTGTTGCGTGTTGTTAATTGTTGCCGCCGTGATAGTCCGATGGGTGGTAATTGAATATCGATACCATCATTATGTATAGATTTGCGGATAGCCGTGCTGATCTTGTCGTTGAAGTGTCGCAGCTTCAGAAAGCAGGTGTTGAAAAGAGTGTGTCGCATCCGTCTGCGGGATTTCACGAGGTTCGCAATGGTTGGTGTGGGGTATCTATTTGTATCCAGTACTTGCTGGACTTTCTTGCTGCACGTGTTTTGTCAGCCTCTTTGCTGCATTTACAACGGATACGGGTTTTTCGCATTAATATTAGTGTGTAAACAGTACAGATCCGGTCGGACTTGTAGTTGAACACGGAATATAACGTTATTAGAACAGATAAATTATCAAAGCTTTTCGGAATCTAAACATGCTGGGTTGGTCTTAAAAGGAAGATATTTATTATAACTTTAACATAAATCTTAATTGTTTGTTACGATGTGATCAAATCAATGAAAGTTTGTTTAATTATTTTTAGTTTTATATGTAATTACGTAATTATCTTTGGCGAGAATTATAGCCAGCTCTGTATTACCCAGCGTATACGGGTACTTCAGATGGCCTTTTTATCTTTCTTTCTTCCTGCCTGTCTGTTTGTCTTTCTGCCTTTTTGTTCAGGAATGAAATGACAAGAAATACCCTATATCGATGTCAAACACCACTTCTCCAAGCAGTAAAGATTTCGAGGGATCCAATGGCGGTATTAATTTTATTAGTGAGTTTTTCATTAAAAGCGTGGGGTCTGTACTTGTGCCGGACACTCTGAAACAGCACATACACGTTTTACTGTATTTTAGTAATAAAACAAAAACTAAATATGGGGTAATATAGGCTTCACTGCTCAAAGTAGGTGTGAATTAGAGCCCTCATTCGTTCCTTGGCAACGCCGGAGTTCCAACTTAAGTTAATAAAAAGCGTTCCAATATGATATATTGAACCATCATCCTAACAGGGTAGAGTTCGGTGAGATATCCCCTGGTTATATCCGATTCGGTTTCATCATTTCTGCACATCATCACATATGCATAGCGCAATATTCGCGTTTCTGATAACGGAAACATTAGTCTCATCAAATAGTAAAACGCCACAAAAATGTTTCGAAATATTTTTCCTTGGAAGATTTGTTGTTTCTTTTATATGTATTACCTCTTATCACCGTGTTTCCTTCTTGAGGTTTTCGTCCCCTGGGACGTCTTCATCTAACTCGTAAGTGATCAATGCCAAGAAGAAACCCTCACGTGTCTTGCTATATTACGTTTTTATTGATGTGCGAGGTTATCTAGTGTTGTTGGCAATTAAATACATTATTTTCATCAATGTTAAATGGTTTAGAATTCATTTATTTTGCTCATCACAAAACTGACTTGAAAAAGAAATCTTGAAAATATTATAAAGTATTAACCTAAAGGCCACCTAAATGGCGAATGTTAGGCTACCTCATGTGGGAGACTATTGTGAATTTAGTTGATTGTAAGTTGTTAGCATTTACGGTGTGCCGATCATTGTTATTTATTTTTATAGTTTGTAAATTAATTTATTTTTTGTATACGTACATTTTGTAATTAGTGTGTAAACAAACAAATATTTTATGAATCGTTTCGAACAATAAGTGTTTAATATTATTAGTAGTAGTAGTCGTAGTGGAAATTTTACCCTTCTATAATACACCTTTCATGTCAAATGTAATGCAAATTTGACAAATAGTTTTAGTTTTTAGTATTAATACTTGTTGCAGAAGTATTAATACTACTATTAAAATGTGACGTTCACCGAATATTATGATAGACCCGAGGAGAAAAGGATACTTCATGCGAAGTTTGGTGCAATTCTGTCAAGTAGTTTTGGAAGTTATCAAAAAAGCGTTCGCAAATATAATCGCATTTGTGTGTGTCTGTTAACACATCAATCGTTAGAGTTTCCGATTAAAAAATAACACTAGCATTTTTAAAATAAGCAAATCTCTTTGGATGTTTTAGACAAGTTTTAAATGATTAAAATGTTTTTCTGTTATAATCTTAGAAAAACAAAACATGTTATTTTCATAATTAAAAAAAACATATAAAATACATATTTATACATCGACGGTAAGTAAAATATATTCACTGAACGAAATTAAACACTACTTTCTATTTTGATGATAAGATATTATACTTATGCAAACATTGTTAAAAATAACAGAATTCGTCTGTTTTATCATACCTTTTTTATTTTTTTCAATTTTTCTGATGGTATTTTTTGTATGAAAATAAAAATAATTAATAAATGTTCCATAGGTTTCACTGGTTTCACAAACGTTTTCGATTCTTTCTAGTGTCAAAAGTAAATGAACAAAAAAGCTGGAGAAATAAGAGAATAAAAAAAACAGCGGAGAAACGCGAAGAGAACGTTTTCGCATTGTTCCGGGAAGTCGTTGATGGTTTAAATTCAGCAACACTGGATGACATCATATATATAATCTAAAGAAGTTTTGAGTCATTTTAAACAAAAAAAGAAAAAAGAAAGGACAATGCAGTTTAAATTCCCAGAGAAACTAACTAAATCCAAAATATCGCAGACTTAGCATTCGTTGGAAAATTAATGAATAAAAAAGAGGATTCAAGTATCTAACAGTGAAACAAAAACAGGGGACCTTAACTTAAGCGTGAAATATTAAAACGGGGATCATCAGCTGTTTACCGTGTAACTGTTTCGAAGATTTAAAAACAGGACAGTTATAATATTTATGGCTCTCCAATGGTACTGATCAAACGACCATTTCCACAATAATCAAGTGTAAAAATAATTCAGCCTAAATTTCACCAACATATATATATATATATATATATATATATATATATATATATATTCACTGTTTCTCTCTCTCTCCATATATATATATATATATATATATATATATATATATATATATATATATATATATATACAGGGTCGGGCAGCTAAATTGGTACTTTTTTATTTTTACAAAATTCATAATTTAAAGGATTAAATATGGACAGATATCATTTTAACATTTATTTATTCAATTATTACAGTCTATTGAACAAAATTATTCAATATGAGCACCCTTTGCATCAATTATTGTGGAGATTCTTTGACGAAACCGTGAACAGCTCCTCTTTATTTTATTGGGATCGAGATTGCGAAATGCTCGTTGAATGACTGTCTTCAATGAGTTTATATTTGGGTGTGGATTGGCATTAGTCTGTCCCTCGACGACGTCGAATAGATAATAGTCGCACACATTTAGATCTGGAGAGCTGCTGGGCCAAATATCCTTCGGAACAAACAAGAGAAGATTCTCCTTCATGAAATCTTGGACTTTCTTTGATCCATGCGCTGGTGCCGAGTCTTGGATCAGCATGACTTTCGTAGGGTCGTAGTTTCTACGGATTCAAGGCAATAAAACATTATTAAAGAATGTTCAAATACTCCGCTGTGTTGATTTTAAGACCCGCTTCGATGAAATGAGAAGGCATCACCTTTCCATCACTTGCCACGGCTGCAAAAACCATCACAGAAGCAGGATTTTTGCTCTGCATCACAGGAGGAACTTCCGAAGGGTCACAGGCATAACTCCAGTGTTCTGGCGATTTGCAACCTCATCCACAATGATCTATTTTTCATCAACAAAAATGCGCACATGTCGTACTTTGTGTTTCAGATGGTTGATAAGCTTGGCGCATCTTTCAACTCTGATAGCTTTTGAACGGGCAGTGAGGAGATTACGGCGTTTCCTAACGTAGGACTTTATCCCAAGGTATTCGTTGATTACTCTGCTGATAGTTCTGCGACTCACATTGCGTTTTTTTGCCAGTCTCGACATCGACTGACTTGGGTCTGCCTTTATCGACCTTTTTAGTCCCACCAGGAATGTTTTTGCGCGCTTTGGATCACTACGAGTACTGTGCCGACTTCTCTCAACCTGACACTCGGCATCGAAATTAGCAACATCCCGATAGACAGTTGTTTTTGCATAGCCAGTGCTCTTAACAATGCCCGAAGGAGAACTCCCGGCGCGTCTCATTTCGCATATAATTATTCTTCGTGCTAATTCCGCCATATTAAAACAAATTTGAGTAAATATAATTATGCTATCTTGCAATAAAGTGTTTAAGGATCCTTAGTAAAAAAACCGTAATCATATGATGCAAAATAAAAAAATTAAATTAGTTCCAATTTATCTGCCCGACCCTGTATATATATATATATATATATATATATATATATATATATATATATATATATATATATATATATAAATATAATTAAGTATATGATAGTGGATTTTAATGTTGCGTTAACTAATTCATGTTTTACTATTTGATCTTACGGTAGGTATATGTGTTCTGTGTAATCTTGTTGATGATTTGAAGGGGTGATAAATATCCCTGTGAAGTAAGTACAGACCACCGTTTACAAGCAATATAGATCCAAAGATGCGGTATGGGCTATATATGGTCAGAATAAGGCGAGGAAAAGAGCGTAGACCGTAGAGTTCTTGGAGAGAGAGTCGATCAGATGATATTTTTGTGCTACAAAACTACGAACTTTCAAGGACAAAAAGTTGGATGATGAGATCAAGATGAGATCTAGAGGTCAGATTACTGAGCAATGTATGCAGCGTGAGAACGGAAGTCAAGACAGGAGACAGAAAGTGATGTAATACAGAAGAACAGTTTTTTGTTAAGCGAGCAGTACCAGTGTGGAAGCTATGATTATCAGACGTATAAAAATTAAATATTTTATAGAAAAAAATAAGAATCGCGTTGGTCTCTCTGTCTCTGTCTCTGTCTCTGTCTGTCTCTCTCTCTCTCTCTCACTCTCTCTCTCTAACTCCCGCAACACCAAACTGATATTTTCCCACACAAAACGGACTTTGATATTAGCTTATTCATTTCTTTTTTTTTTCAAAGGACAACACTTTCTTAATGAGTTTATTTCAGCTTTAGTCAGCGTGATAAACAAATGACCTACCACGGCCTGACGGAAGTTAAGCCTACTAGACAATAAAAAAAGCAGAAAATCGGGGTAGCAGGAATCAATAGAACACATTAAAAGACCATAAAAAAAGAGAGCAAAGACAAACATAAACCAACATCAACACAACAAACAAGGTAAACAGAATGAAAGCTATAATCTTTTTCGCATGAACAAAGGTGAGAGAATGGTAATATAATCTTATATAGGATATCAAAGTAATAAAGAGGAAACAATTTTGTATTAATAGATAAAAATAAACTCTTTGCACTAAATGCCAGTATATTATAGATGAGTCATATTCATGAATTATAAATTTCAAATTATCAGTTTTTCTGAAAGGCAAGAATTGAGCATCAATTGTTAACATGAAATCGAAATTAGTTCTGTAAGAAAATAGACAGGCATAAGCGTAAAAAATACGTGCATATTCTATTTCAAAAGTAAGTGTGACAGACAGACGAAAATGTTTTTTTAAAGTTAGGCGTGATACCTACCAATCTAGATGCATGTCTTTTTATGAATGAACTATCTAAAAAAAGTCTATGTGTATTTTTAACTGCTTCCCTACGAAGAAAATATGTGAGACACAGTAGTGTTTTAGAGGGGCAGTCCCCCAAACAACCTCATCTAGAAGCTTTGTCGGCATTTTACCGCATACAGGCTACAAGCAATTCATCAATGCCCCCTTCGGACCTTTGCAAGTACTGCCTGTGAGTATGGCGCGATGTAACACAGGTTTTCTATTAGTGTGGGTGTCCAGTGTTTTCCAACGCTTAAGGCTTTTTTTTCGCAAATTGGATCTGCATCTCCTCTCGCGATGAGAGAAGTCACAGGAGACCCTAAATTATTTATCAGTATGTGTTTAGTTTTCAACGATGTAATGTTTGTTGCATATATTGCGTGGAATTGTGTGTCTATGTATATATGTGTGCACACTTTTTATCGCGCTAAATTAAACGTTGGAATGATTTAATTTTATTTACTAGAAAATATATGCCGCATATTTGGACTGGATGTTTGCCACTTTTTTATGATTAACATATTAATATTAATAGCTACATTCATTTTATTATATACGGTATAATTACGTTGACAAACCAGTTTCTGTTAGATCACCGAAGTTAAGCAACGTTAAGCTTGGTCAGTACTAAATGACTGACCATTTTGGAATGCCAGATGCCGTATGTATGAGGGCTTTTCCATTAATCCAGCATTGTTTCCAGTCGTCCTGGACGTCTCTATGACACTGTACCCATCAAATATCGGTCAAGGAGGGGTGCTGTTAGGGATTGTGCAACCTGTTTCACAAGATCGGTATTTAACGCCTACCCACAATAGGAGTATGTGACACAAGGTCGGAAAGTGGGATTTGAAAAGCCAGCGCCCGAGAAATTGAGTGCTCTGGACATTAAAAATTGCCTGGGCAGCTACGTCGGCATTCCCCGGTAGGGGCGCCTCAGGCAGTAAGCTATAAACTTACTCCTCCCCAAAGAGGGGAGGCAAAGCCTGGGAGGTTGGACCTCTTAGAACTGCACAGGACAAACCCATAGAACGGCGTTATCAAGCCCTGAAGGCCAAGACAATACCGGTCTATACTACACTTTGATCTTGGCCAAAAGGCAAATGTACTCTCTGCATAAGTCACTATTACAGGGGGTATCCATTGCTTCTCGAGACTGAACGGAGACCTCTTAACTTTTATAATGATTTCGGATTAGAACTTACCTTACTTTACATATTTAATATTCTCAGTTAATTCATAATAATATTATATAGTTAGCTACGTTATAACATTACATTGTCACCTACATTACTCGTATTATGAAATTAAAGTGCACTCTACGTTACTATTATTATAAATAAGATGCATAGCTATGTTACATTTATAATAGATTCTATTAATAGTTACGTTAGTTTAATTATGAGTGTTAATTATAAGATGGCTATTAATCCTTCAACTATTAGTCTCTCCCTCTTGGATAGGGAGCAAAAAAATAATTTCTTACCTAATAAGTTCGGCAATGTCTGCCAAATACCAGCCCTTGTTGCATCGCTACAGAGTTGTATCCCTCTGCTTGTTTTACAGGTACTTCCACGGAATGTGCTTCGATGAACTTACTACACTTCCACCCCCAACGTAAATACCCCTCATCCAACCGACTAGCAGCAACACCATATCCCTTCCGTAGATACTGGAGGATTTTCAGCTCTGAGAGCTTCTTACCTAGTACCACTTGTCTTTGGAATTCCCTACCTGCTCCCTTTTCCCCGACCATACAAACATGCAGAAATGTATATGTAATGTGAATACATATCTTGCTGATCATCTCCCCACCCAGTTTTCCCTCCTCATCTCCCAAAATCTGACTCCTATCACAGTAGCCCCTTACGCTTAAGTGGCAATTACAACCTGCATTACTTTTACTATGAGCTTACATTATAAATCACATAACTTTTATAATAAACTTATATTGATTGCTACTTTAAAGTCAGATATTAATTGATAGGTTATTTTTATTATCAGCTAACATTGACAGTTACGTTACATTTATCAAAAGCTTATACAATTAACGATGTTTCTTGTCATGTGCGCTTACATTAATACTTATGTTATTTATATTAATCGCTATCATATAAGTATAACTTTTATAAGTTGAATTGATTTTTTTAAATCTTACATTGTATTATCTGCTACTTTTATTAAAGGTTTATATTACCAGCTACAGTAGTCGGTAATCATTACTTTTACCGATTCAAATTATTTTAAAGGAATACCGTTGGGAAATTAGTCAAACACAATTTCGGCTTCTGTATTTTAGGCCACTATTTTTTAGGTAAATTTTAAATATTAAATATTTTAACGCAAATATGTCACACAAGTAAAGCGAAATAAATTGTTTTTGATTTATTTCCGAACGATATATTATAATAGATAAGAGAGGTGACGGTGGCTAAGTGGATAACGACACTAACTGACGACCTGGGTGTACCAAGGTTGAATTCAGTCCATTCCATAATACTACCTTCACTTAAGGATGTTGGCGACCATAACGCTAACTATTCTGTTAGAATGCCAACAACATCATCAAAGCGGTCAACAAAGTTTTACCATTCTGATTCATACGGATTTACTTTATGATAATTATTGAAGGTTATAGTAATGATTATTCATTATTTCAATATTACGTTCAAATCTTTGTTATAGTATAAACTATATTAATTGTTCATCTATGTTTGTTTATTATAATCTCATATTAATAATTTTCTCATAAGCTACGGTTCCTTTTATTATCAGTTCGTATTAATAGCTATGTTATTTTTATTATTAGTTGACAGTAGAAATTATGTTATTTCGACTATAAGCGTATATTAAAAGGTGGTTTACTTACTTAAAAGTTTAGGTTGATAGTGACATCACTTTTATCATAATATTATGATACTTTTACGATTATTTTATATTACTGGTTAATTTTCTTATAACGTTATGATTAATAGCTACCTTACGATTATTATAATAATAAATAATGAGTTACGTTAATTTTTATATTAAATGATAAACTATGTAACTTTTATTATAAGCTTTTTTGTATTAATATATACGGTACCTCTTGTATAATCTTATATGTTGCATTACTATATCATAACTTTAATATATACTTTCCTCGGTGTCAGTTGAAGCTTGATTTCTTAAAAACTAAAACTACGTTTGTTTTTATTGAAATAGTCCAATGTATGTATCTAGCCACTTTTAATGTTGCTTTTAATCTTGTGTGATGAGTATAAAATAGTTATCTTCCCTTTGCCTACAAATGAGACAGAATCAGTTATCTCCCTTGGATCATCTCTAGAAACTAAAGTGTGACGCCATTTGTATGTAATAAAATGATTACGTACAGTAAATCTTTGTAAAAACAAGAGTCTGTCTATATTAATTTCATAGTTATATATTAAAACGCAAGCGTTCATATTTACCTGCATCTTTTTCGGGGGCTGGATATGACACACGATAAATAAATAGATTGATCGTAATTGAGAGCGGCCTGAAAACTCACTTTTCATTGGCTGATAAATTAAGATGCCCCTGAATTACTCAACTCAACCTTGATCCTCGCCTTTTAACGCCGAATGTTTAGAAAAGAGGCATTAGATACCATTGTTTGAGTTTTTGGTATAACTCGAGCGATGGTTGACCACCGGTCTTCCAGCTAATCAGCGAACGCTCTAACCATTATGATGAATTGTGAAGCTAAATGTGGAGTATAACTATCATTGAACGCCCCAAGGGCGCCTATGGCCTTTTGTTGTTCAATGCTTGTTGCTAATAGAAGTGACGCGTCAAATGCAAAAACCTGGCTACATAAAATATGTCATGAAGAGACTATATCAATTAGTAGCTAAGCTATGAGAAAGCAGTTATTATGGGTATGCTAGCAATGATAGCGAGTGATATACAAGTATTAGTTTGACTAAATATTAATCTACACTAACAGATCAGAAAGTAGCGGAGGTTCATAATCATTGTATAATTGTTAGTCTATAAATGCGAAAGTTTTCATTTTTAAATGTTCAGCGAATAATGCATTTGTCGATGCTGACGAAGGTTTTCTATTATTTGCATTGTTTTTAGCCTAACCGTTTTTGCTCATTTTCTGACTACATTACGACTTCCGGGCTTCTTCGAATGTATTCGTTCATCTACTAGATATTTAGCAAGTTTTACTGTTTTAATTAACGTCGAAGTAATCGGATTTAAGGACGCATGAAACATAAGCCGATAGAAATACACACATAATCAACAGTTATATGTGAATAACGGAAATAAAAAAATGATATGAAGTAGGCCGGGTGATGCACTAGTCGACATCAAATGAAATAACTTTGTATTGTTTGAATCATTCGAACTACTATTCCAATCTTGGTTATTATTTTTACCACATTTCGACCGAAGTAAGTTCCTTCAGGTCCATCTTTTTGAATTCAAGGATATTTATATCGAACTAAGAAACCTACATCCATTTTCCGGATAAAATAAAGAGTACAGTTCGAAATTTCGCGTAGATTCCCGAGTTCGACACAAAGACTCCCGAGGTCGAAAAGATGCAGCTGAAGAATATTTGAAGTTTAATCAGTCTAAACGTTTAGATAAAAACAACCATGATGAGAATAGTAGTCCGAGTAATCCAAATGAAACAAAAATATTAATCCTCATCTAAAGATTTCCGAAACAAAAGTACTTTTCCATATTTCTTTCTTATTTTTTTGTACAGCTCTCAGTGTATTTGATGCGTTCACCAAACAATATATAAACGTAGATAGTTTTATCTCTGCTCAAGAAGAAGAAAATACAAAAGGTTAAATAATGCATCAGGCTTGATTATTTTCTATTGTTTCCACTTTTATTTATTTACATTTTTAAAAAATGTATTTTCCGTTTTGTGGGATCATTTCGTTTCGATTAGAAAAGAAGACTTTTTGTCATTTTCTTTTGATGTCAATATTTGGTCGACAAGGAATAAAAAACAGAATGGAAACACCATTAAATATTTACTTTTAATCATCGCAGAATACGAGCAGAACACCGATTGTTTCGCTATCTTGGAATTGATGGTTTCATTTGCGCTTTATTTCCTATACGGCATATCAACACTTTTAGATTATTTAACGCATTCAAACTTATGCAAATCGCTTATTTTTCAACATTTTTTGTACGACTAAAAATGATAAGTTTCTTTATTTCTATAATATAATAATAATTATAACAATAATTATAATAATAATAATAATAATAATAATAATAATAATTATCATTATCATTATCACTATTATTATTATTATTATTATTATTATTTTACTCACTAAGAGTTTTCACACAAGTTATTGATCAGTGATTGCTCACTGAAAATGACCAGTGGTGTGGCCCTGGAGTTCGAGTGATAGTAAGTCTCCGAAGATTTAAAGCATTTTCCACCTCTTTCGAAAAACAGTGCAAACAATTTTGCATTATCGCAACAGTCATTTACCATCGATTTCTTGTTTGCTGCGCCTGTTGGTCGTCTCTGGAATTTAAGCCTCCCCAAGGTTCCAATACTCTCGTACCCTTCCAGTAGAGGTGTTGTTAGTGCCCTTCCTCCTCCGTCTTTCCATCCTCCTTGATATTTCACAATGATTTTGTGTGGTATTATCCGACGCTGGTGCCACCACATGTGCGCGTTTTTGCTTGTTTTGTACTCACCGTTCCATTGATCTGTGGCAGGTTAGCGTATTATTATATTAAATTAATATGAGTTCTCACACGAGTCATCATAAGTGATTGCTCACTGATAATGACCGGTGGTGTTCACTGGAGTCTGGGTAACAACAAGTCTCGCTAGATTTCCAGTACTCTCCACCTCTTTGCGATAACTATTGCAAATGACTTTGCGGTATCGAAACAGCCGCTTACCATTGATTTCCTGCTGGTAACGACCATTGATATCTTATGGGATTTGGGTAACAATAAGCCCCCCCCATGCCTCAATATTCTCCGCACTCTTCCATCAGAGGCCCTGTTAGTGCACTCCCTCCTTTCCAATCCTCCTTGATCCTTCAAAACTATTTTGTGAGGTATCAAACGAGGCTTTGGGGGTGGTGGGCAGTTTATGAAGTTTCTCGCAGTTTCTATTCCTTGGGTGCATGTGGTGGTGTTCTTCCTGTGGTTTTGTTTACTTCCTGTTGTAACATCCATGTGACTGGTTACCGAAAACTGAAATAAAAAGAATCATGAGTGTATATTTGCGAATATTAATTTATTAGAAGCTTTAAAACATTAATTATGTAAATTTGAAAGACGCGTGATGTTGTGGAAAGTTATGGAATGGGTATATAGGATCTGATGAGTAGATATTAAAAGAGAGCGATCAAAACTAACAATATAGTTTCGGCTTCAGACAGACAGATACATAATCTCAATTAGATTATTATTATTCTCATCACCTAGTCTCTTTCTTATTATTATATAGAAATATATTTATTCTTAATTATTCTTAAATAGAAATAAAGAGACTTATTATTTTGCCAAATTATTTACATACATGTTTGTGGTGTGCAGACACACATATATACATTTGATAAAAGATAAATCACCCTTTTCTGTGAATGCTTGCAGACATTAACCAGCATTAGATAGTAGTTGAATCAACACAGAGTGGTAGAGGACGAGATAAATACATAGATATCTGAGATAGAGATAGGGTGATTTAATTAGAACGATTAACACATATTTTGTTCTTAAGGTACATCTTAGCATGTATTTTATGTTATTAAAATATATAGAAAACACCTTACGGAAACAATATACTCATAGATATATGAAAGAGTAACGTAGAAAATATCTTGGGATATAGTATGAGTATATTATCCGGTGGTTATCAAAAGAGTGATAAATACTTAAGAGAACTTTAATGCGTTAAAAATTGTTTTAAGTGCCTATACGGAATCTATTTCGATTTCAAATTTCTTCACTTTACTAAAATTTGATTTCGTGAAATACTTGCGTAGTATTACCAATCGCGAAAATCTTTCACCATTGTTAACAACTAAACACCGCTCCTGTCCTCTGTGTTGTGACTAGTGATGGGACGATTCTAATATTTTTCCGATTCCAATACAATTACCGATTCTGTTCTAAATTCTTGATTCCAATACAATTACTGGTTCCGATTCTTTTTAAATTTCTAAATATTTAGTTATAGAGTTTTTATTAAATTTTCAGATTACCGCAAAAATAAATCCGTGTAATGTGTGCATATACTTTCACAAAAGTAAACATACACTTAGAAGACGTACATTACACGATCAGATTGTTCTAACTATTTTTTCCTCTAATGTTTTCCCTGTAATTGTTGGAAAATAGTGAGGCTACAAAAGAATTATATCGTTTTTAAAACGAAGCCGATTTGCAGTAATTCCTCGTAAGGTGACCAAATGTTATTTGATTTTTTTCAGAAACAAATGAACATAATCGACCAGGACCTTTTTTAGAATTTTTTTTTTTTAATCGACTAGTAAGTAACTTATTTGAAAAATAACAAGCCGCGCGTGCGTGGTCCCCCTCTGTATGTGACTCGATGTGGCGAGTGTGAAATGCAATAAATTTGGGCAATTTGGGACATTTTTGACCACCCTTTGACCCACTGGGGGCGCGAACCAGAATTTTTCTGAGGTCATGGATGCTCATTTTATATCCGGAACAATTGCCTCTATATTTTAGCAAAGTCTCAGAAAAATTGAATCAAACGTTATGGGAGAAAAGGGTCATTTTTTTGCCATTTGGGGGGGCTTTTGACCCCCTGGGGCGCGAACCAGATGTTTTCCAAGGTCAGCGATACTTATTTTCTATTAGGAACAATTGCCTTCACATTTTAGCCAAGTTTAAGAGAAATTGAATGGATGGATGAAAAGTTACGGGACAAAAAATGTCATTTTTTGTCATTTCGGGGCTATTTTACCCCCTGGCGGGCTAACCAGATTTTTTATCAAAAATCAAAGAATGTCACTTTCTAACCTGACCAAAGTTACAACTTCATGCAAACTTTCAGAGAAATTCAATGGATGGTTGCGGAGAAAAATCCGGACGGACGGACGGACGGACAGACGGACATGCCTGAAATTTTATAAATCGGAGGACCAAAAATTGTTACCTCACACTACCTGGTGATCAAATTACATTTAACTTACTGTTGTGGTTGCAAGGTTGAACAATAATTTGTGAGGAATACGATGAAAACGCAAACAACAAGGAGAATGCAATAATAAGTGTATTAAAGAAAAGGTATAGTTACAGTATGTACAAATGAAGGTGTCGAGTCAGAGAGTCTTGGTGGGAGGACATGTACGCTCTTCGGCGTCACTTCCGGTGGCATTTAGGTAACACACACTAAGGCCAACCTAGGCTTGCCATTTATAGTGTAACGTTATTCGTATATGCAAATGAGTGGTTGCCACCACAACACCTCCCTCCCAAGATTTGAAGTCACACAGATTTCAATATCTTTTTCTTTTTGGGTTTACCATCAATGGTTCATTAAATTTTCTTTTCCTACCTGATCTTCGGGGTTCAGGTGTATATTGAGGCGGTTCCAAATTAAAGGATTCGTATATGACATCTATGGTTCATCCTCTTCGACTGTTGTCGTATAATCATCATCTTGGATATGACGTTTTTTTATCTGATTTAGGTGCCTTTTATGTATACTCTGTGGACCTTTAATCATATATGTACAATCACCAATGCGTTTATCCACTACTCCACATTCCCAGTAAGATGTGTTATTCTTGTAGCACTTAAAATATACTCGATCTCCCGAGTTATATTTCTTTCTTCTCGTGTGTGTAGTGTTTCGGATAATTGCCTGACTTGGCAACAGTTTATCAAACGCTGATTTTACCTTTCTGGTAAACATTAGATCAGCTGGTGATATGTTTGATGGTGTACAAGGATGTGGTGTGATCCTATAAACTTGCAAGAATTGTTGCAAAGCTTTTTCTGTTGGTGTTCCAATGGATTTCTTTAACGCTCGTTTTAGCGTGTCCACGAACCTTTCCGCAAGGCCGTTCGACCTTGGATGATACGGCGGAGTCGTGATGTGCTTCACTCGGAACGTGTCGCAAAATTCCTTAAACTCTGCGGATGTGAACTGCGTTCCGTTGTCAGTGACCAGTGTGTCTGGTACACCGAATCTTGCAAACAACTCGTGTAGGAACCCTATTGAGTTGTTCGTTGTTGGATTCCTGCAACGCATTACCTCCGGCCATTTTGTGTAACTATCCACTACAATTAAATAATAGTTTTCTCCTACTGGACCAGCGAAGTCCATGTGGATTCTCGACCATGGTTGGTCGGTTTTCGGCCAAGGTTTGTGTACTATAGGTGGGGATTTTGCTGCTAACTGGCATCCTTTACATTTATTTATTGTTGCTGCTATGTCAGTGTCCATGTTACGCCAGTACACGTAGCTTCTCATTAACGACTTCATTCGATTTATCCCTGGATGTCCCGTATGGAAATCTCTTAACATCCTATTCTGCAATGTTTTGGGTATTACCACTCTCTCACTGTACAGTAACACATCGTTACATATAGAGAAAACTTCCTGCACCTTTGTGTCCGTTATAATTTTCTCTTTTATGTCCTTTATGTATTCGTCTTTCTCGGCTTCCCTTTTAATGTCCGACAAAGTCACGGGTAGTTCCTTAACGATGTTTGCTACCATATTTTTTACTTCAACATTTGTCCGAATTGCTGCAATGACTGATTCTTCCAGATTGTGTTTCTGTGGTATCAGTCCTGACAGTCCATCCGCATGGCAAATCTTTTTTGATGCTAGATGTTGTAGCTGGAAATCGTAATTAAGTAAGAGTGTACCCCAGCGCAGCAATCTATTTGCGGTGTATACCGGCAATACTTTTTTTGATCCATAGATCGTGACTAACGGTTTATGGTCGGTTTCAAGTAAGAATTGTCTACCATATAAATATCGGTGAAATTTAGTCACGGAAAAGATTATGCTCAATGCTTCTTTTTCGATTTGTGAATATGCCTTCTCGGCTGGTATCAGCGTTCTCGAATCGTGCGCTATTGGTTTTCTAGACCCATCTGGCATAATATGTTGAATGCATGCTCCTAAGCCGTAGGAACTAGCGTCACTAGCGACGACTATTTTTAATTTTGTGTCAAAGTGCGTTAAGAATAATTCGGATGTTAGTGCGCTCTTTATTTTGTCAAAAGCGGTTTGACATTCTTGCGTCCAGTTCCAAGGTGTATCCTTTTTAAGCAGATTATTTTAGGGGGCTCGCAAGTGATGCATTCCTTCAATAAAAGATTGATAATAATTTGCGAGTCCCAAGAAACTCTGCATGGTTGTTACGTTATCAGGTGCTGGCATATTTTTTATTGCCGCAGATCTGTCTGGGTCTGGACGTCGTCCAATTTTGTTTATTATGTGTCCAAGATACTTAATCTCGCTCATACAAAAGTCACATTTACTACTTTTACTTTAAAGCCGAATTCTTGTATTCGAGTAAATACTTGTTTCAAATGTTCCTTATGTTCTTGTAGGGATTCGCTCCTGACAACAATGTCGTCCAGGTATGCACATGCGCACTCAATACCACTTAGCATGGTGTCCATTGCTTGCTGAAAAATGGTAGGCGCTACTTTGATGCCAAAGGGCAATCGGTTGTATTTGTATAATCCCTTATGCGTATTGATGCATAGTATTTTTGAGCAATTTTCCTCGACCGGTATTTGCAAATATGCGTCGCTCAAGTCTATCTTAGAGAAGATATTACCACCATTTAACTTCGTGAATATTTCCTCTGGGCTTGGTAGAGGGTAATGGTGATCTTTTAATAGGGAGTTGACCCCGGTCGAAAAATCTGCGCACACTCTAACTTCGTCATTCTTTTTCTTTACGTATACGGTGGGGGCTGCTCACTCGCTGTGTTCTATTTTTGATAGAATTCCTGTCTGTTCCAATCTATCTAATTCTTTATTAATCTTTTCCAACCCAGCGAACGGAACGTTTCGCTTTTTTCTAAACATTGGGCTGGCGTTTTCTTTAAGTTCAAACGAGGCCTTGAATTTATTACAGCGACCTAAGTTAGTCGTGAATGCTTCAGGAAATAATTCTTTTAAATAGTCTTTTATATTTACTGTTGTTGGAGAAGAACATTCTATTTTTTTACAGAATGTATTGATTGGCTTATCCCATAGTCCAAATTTCTCAATTAAAGCTATTCCAAACAGATTTTCACTATTTTTCAGTACGAATATTTTTAATTTATTCGTAATCTCTTTTAATTTTATCGGAAGGACAACTTCTCCTTCAAATTTTATACCACCACCAGTTACCGTCCGGGCTGATTTACTTGTTTTCATCATGGTTGTTTTTTTACCCAACTTTTCCATGTATTCATGTTTATAATAGAAATATCGGAGTCGAGTTGTAACTTTATTGGTGTTTTAAATATTTCCACTTTTACGTATTTTCGCCGATCTTTGTCTAATTTTGTATTTGATTTTGTTTGCTGTACTCTCTTTCTGGTGTAATCTTTATATCTGCAGCAATCGCTTTTGTGTCCCACCTTCTTACAAATGTAGCATTTTTTCTTTTTATAAGGAAAATCTGATTCCCAATGCTTTTCTGCACATCTCTTACAGTTATATCTAGGAAGAGGCTTGTTATATTCTGTCCTATATTTATGGTTATTAGGATTGTAATATCCCGTTCCATTTCGATTGCTTTTCTTTGTAAAGTTCTTGGTTGGTGTGTATGGTTTTCTAACTCTTCTTACATATGCCACTCCGGATTCTTCTATATTTTTTTGAATCCTTTTTTAGTGTAATGGCCCTTTCACAGTCCTCTGCTAGTTTCTGGAGGGTTAAATCTTGCTCAGATTCCAGCTTAGACAACACTCGTCTGCGTATTTCTGCATTTTTCGTGGAAACTAACCCTTGTGCGAAGATTAGACATTTAAAATCTTCTACCGTTAGTTCCGCAAGCTTAAAATTATCGCAGTTTTTATTGACAACTGATGCGTATGTCAAATAATCTTGGTTAGATACAAGGTCGATTTTTAATGTAGGAAAAATCCAGCTCTCGAAAAGGGGCACTCTGGAGTGGAACACAAGTAAAAATTGCCTTAGTCTTTACTGACCGAGGACGGAATAGACTAAGTACAGCATTAGAACAGATACTACACCTAGTTTCTAGCCAAAGGAAGAAGAAGAAGAAGAAGAAACGATGTTTAAGGGACAATATAAAGAAGAAAATGAACAAGAGAGTCAGAAGAAAAGTGAAGTGGAAAGTTAATGAGAAGGATAAAGAGGAAAATAAGCAAAAATAAGAAGAATAAGGAGTTAAAAACAATAACAAGAAGACAAAAAGTTTACAAGATCAGTATAAGCAATAGTAGTAATACAAACAGAATACTATGAGGAGAAGGATGATACATACAAAAAGAAGGAAAATTAAATGAACAAGACCGAGTAAAAAATGAGAGAGAAGAACAAGACGAAGATGACGAGGGAGAGAGAGAGGGAAGAGGAGGAAAAGTAAAGAAGGAGGAGACATAGACAAATATAAGTCAGTCGAAAAAGCCAGAGCACAAGAAAATAAAAAAGGGGTCAGAGAATGAGAACAAGAACAATAGATCAGAGTATAAGAAGAGAAACGTAGGATTGAAAGAAGAGAAAGAGGCAGTATAAAAATGTGCGAATAAAAAATGAACAGGAAGAACCGATGAAATTGATCAAATACTGAAAAGTCAGACTTCTTGGAACCGGGAATAACATTTCTTAAAAGAAAGGTATTAAAAATTAGGCCGGAAATTTAAAACCGACAAAGAAATGGAAAGACATCATAAAACTAACAAAAGACAAAAAAACAAAAAATTCACTTGTCTGTTATTTTACTTTTTGTCGCACCTGCACACACACACACTTTCACACGGGTATACACATTCACATCCCCGAAGAAGTCTGAAGATTCTTTCGTCATTCAATATCAAAGTCCAAAGTAGCCGACCTAGGTCAACATTGGAATTATTATAAGCGTCCTTCTTATTAGGACTATAAGCGTTTTTTCTAACGTCGTTTCCGCTTCTGAAAGCAGTTTACGAGATTTTAATCAGCTGTCTCACCCCCTGAATTATAACACACTGTAGTAGAATTAGAGTTACTCTGCTCGCAGAGCTCTGATTGAAACTCAGGATGAGTAAACATCAGAATTCGTCGTCCTCTGGTCGTCTCTGCCTCTGCTGTCTGTGGCAAGCAAGGACGTGTCAGGCGCGGAACTGCACTTCCTGGAATGAGGTTAGAAACAGGGCATGTTAAACCGGCATCACCTTCCCCAACTTCGTATGAAACAGCTTGGTTTTGCTGCTGTCAGTGTCAAGAGTAAAACTGAAATCTGGCAGGTCTAACGAATAACAACGGCCAACGAGGAGGACTTGCTGTAGACCTAACAATCCTGAGGCGCGATCTTCATGGGCCCTGTGTAGTTCCATTCTATACAAAAAAGCAACCGCCTTGCAACGCTCCCCTAAATCGTGTATCATTTCCTATTAGAACTTCTCCCATTATTTTTGTTGCCAATCAAAACGAGCGATTTAATTCGCTATAGTGACATCTGCCGGTGAATTAAAAGCGTCACTCTATAATTGAGAAAAAAAGGATAGAAATAGTCACTTTTAAAGTATACTAGTCATAACTAAGAGTATGGTATACTGAGCTGGCTAGAAATCGTATCACGTCACAGAAATTAGGAACTCGCAATATCTTGAAAATCTATAGTCATTTGATGAACAATTCTCAACAATCAACAATTCTCACACAATCTAAACACCACGCAATAGATAAGGCGGAACTGATGCCCAGCGGTTTGCTCTAAACTGTACCCTGGATTTTGGCAGACCTCTCCCGCCATAATTTCCAACTACAGACAGAAACAGCACAATATAGTCTGACCATCACCCCTGCCATGTCCTGACTATCCTAAAATCATCGACACCTCCGAAGCATGTGGACCAGATATGATCTTATTTTCGCTATAGTTTTAAAGAAATGCTCTACTAAGCTGGCACATGTCGTCTTCAAACCCTATAGCAAATGATTTGTAGAATCTTGCTTCTCGGATAGCTTGAAAAAATTTCCTTGTGGTAGCAGTTTTCAAGAACTCTAGAGAAAGAACTGGCCCGCATAACTATTTTCCAATGAGTCTCATACCACTTTTCGCTAGAATCTTTGAATCCTGAATAAATATAGCGATAATTCATCACGTTTAAAATGGTAAACCTCTCTCTGACCAACAGTAAGGATTTAGATCATCCTAACGGTCCATTCGTAACTGGATAAGTCAGTTGAAGCTACTGTCGTAGATATCTTCAACGCTTTTGAAAACGTCTGACATGATGGTATTGTCAGGAAATCCACCAGTACTGTATTACTGGCCGGATATCTAATATGATCAGATCTTTCCCACCACCGATTTTGATGGCTAATAACACCTTTCCCGAAAGTCGAATGTTAAAACCTCTCGTATTGACATTATCAGGCAACATGAAATGGAATGAGTACATAGAGGATGTTGCCAAGCCTGTTGCAAATAAGGTAAACTCTCTCAACCGGGCTAGGAAACATCTTGTATCTACCAGTATGCTGTATCTCTACAAACCCACAATCCACTCGTGCATGGAGTATTATTGACATATCTGTGTCGCTATACGAAGCATTGGCATTTCCTTTTTGGACAGGACGCAAAAAAGAATGTCTAACCTTATAAGTCCCGCATTGTCTTTCAAGCCACAGCTCATGTCGCATGGGCGAATGTGTTACATTTCTGTGCTTGTTGTGCAAATATTTCCACGAAATGGGTTTCGATGAAACCACTGAAGTTTTATCCCTTCTACGAAAATACCCCAGACCTACGAGCAGCAAAATCCTACTATTCAGTGTGGAGGTTTGTAGATTCTAGAAGAGTTCTACTCAGATAGTTTCTTTCTTCGGCTTTTGGAATTTCCTTCCTGTTTACTGTTTCCCCTACAGTACAAACATGCAGAAATTTAAATGTAATGTGAACAAACATATTTCTGCCCAGTTCCCTATCTAAGTGGCCCCTTATAAATCTGGCCCATATCACAATAGCCCCTTAACCATCAGCGGCAATATGCCTTGCTTTGGGCAGATAAAAGTAAACAAGAATAGATGAAATATTACCAGGTTTGAAAATGTTAAATAATTCGTATATCTATTATTATCAATTTCCTCACATATCCCTGTCATACCTTATACTTACATTAATTTAATTTGAAACAAGATAAATAAAGCATAAGCAAAGTTTGTAAAATATTTCATCATGTTGTTTTGTTATTTTTTGTCGGCTTTGTTAAAATACTTTTCTCAATATACATCGGCCTCGTTTTGATTACAAACCGCACGACACTGTATTCTTCCACGTTCTGCGCATAGAAAAAACGGAACTCTAGAGTAAAGAAGAACAAACTCGATTTTGCACTCGACAACGTGATAACTTTTGGCTCGATGGGTCCTGAAATTCCCGAGAACTGAATGTCCGCAAGCCATTTCGGAACGTATAACGGACTCTTGGTAAAAAGGAAAATCCATTCGTAGAAATTTCGTGATGTGAGAAATGTAGTTATACTATAAAAATAATTGAGTAAATAAACAAATAAAAGAATGGAAGAAAGGCGAATGGGGAAACGCACGGCTGAAAGCGGGTGGGCGGGGGGTGAAAGCAGGAACGAAAGTTTTGTAGATGCGTTCAGCAGAGGTTGAAGAGCTGGTTGAATGAATGTTGGAATTTCTTTTGTGCGTTTGTGGCCAATTAACTTAGTTTTCGAGTTCTCCTCGTTGAAGACACGTGGCAGGGTTGATTACAAAAGAAGGTGCTCCCACGGGCCATTGTGGAGGGGGCATATTGAATGCTGCGTAAGGTGCTCGGGGAAAGCATAACAACAGGAATAGAAGAAAGCGACGTCGATGGCGGCTGCGTTTAATTTATGTAAGAAAGAGTACGACATCATTCGTGGAAGTAATAGATTAGAATAGAGAGAGATTGAATCGAACGATTTTAAATCTGGTCATATTACATATCTATCTATCTATCTATCTATCTATCTATCTATATATCTATCTATCTATCTATCTATCTATCTATCTATCTTTCTATCTATCTATCTATCTATCTAAATCTACTTGTATTAATCTCACTCTGTCTCTTTCTCTCTCTATATATATAATTAAAATGAGCTCATCTGAATTTAATTTAATTATTTATTATTGTTATAAATAGCTCTTGGTATGTGCAAGTGTCTACTATCTTAGATCGGATTATTTCCGTCTCTAATAATCTGATTTTTCATGTTACCTTATATATAAATTAAATTAATGTTTCCCCTAATTCACTGATTAGTATAGCTTTTTATCCAACATTTGTATATGTAAATCTGCTTCAGCATCTAAATCGATATTTCGCGCGTGTTTTCGAAAATTTCAACACTTTTTATTTTCTCTGCCTCAGCGACTTCTTCTAAGATAGTTATCTATGCAGGATGTCGAAAGAATTCTCACTCTCATACTCAGATCTACTACCACCGTCACCCACGTTCACTGGGTAGTCTTCTACATATGGCATATTTGTTCGTAGTTCTGTCATTAATTCGTATTTCGAACTTGTTATTGCATGTTAGGTACTCTACATTTTTTTACCTAAACAATGGACATTCCCTTCACCTACACATTCTTTTGGGGAGGGGCGTTTTGATTGGCCACTCCATATACTTTTACATTCTCGATTGACGTTTAAACTGCTTAGCAGATTAGCGGTATTGCCTAATATTTCGTTCACAGCCGCTTTCATTATTTTTAATTTTAAATCTTTATTTACTTTAAATGTATTCCATATTACAATTTCCTAACTATAGGATTAAAAGAACATAATATTCCCGGGTCACCCTGGGTACATTAAGCTCTTTATTAAACTTTCTTGTTCCCTCTTATAGTATCGGTTTTCAGATGTTTACAAATATGTTGGTGAAACGTGCCACTTTATTTCATTGGAAATGCACAGATCTTTCACTATCTTAATAAGTGAATCCTATTTTCGAACATTAACCGGCCTTTAGAGTCAGTAAACCAATTGCTCACTTATGTTCGCTTACATTTTTCAAACAAAAACATTCATGACTTCTATTTGTTATTTTACATTCTAATAAATATTTTCGCACAATATAAATGCTCTACCAAACTCTAGATTCCAGGCCAAGGTAGGTTGTATTTAACACCTCATTTTGCTTTTTCTAGCTTCATAATGTATCGATTCTCAAATGAGTTAAATTATCGCATCGTAACGTGCAGTTTCAACTGACACCAGACGAGCGCCTTTTACATTCTCGGAATAACGGAATATATTCTCTAATACCTTTATTAACCTGTTAGTGCTTCTCTCCAATTTGATGTCTGCATCGCAAGACAGCAGCTGTTACACTTGTTAATATGGTTACGATGATTCATGCAGTTGATTAGTTTGAACTAATGATTCATACGTAAAATGCCTGAGTTGTTTTCATCCGTAACAGAGTCGCCCTGACAGGATAAAACAGGATATTTTTTAAGTTTAACAGTCAATTACACTTTAAATTGATTTGTAACAGTTTCATTAAGCCCACTGCGCGTGCACGTTTCCGTCTTTAATTTTTTTGTATTACCATACGGACTAGCTACTGTTAGGATACACAGAAACACACGGCTGTTGTGTTAATTAGGCTTCGTTACAAACATGTATGGTAACGGAAGACATTCCTTCTAAATAACCTGGGTTTATTGCTTTTTTAGGCGCTCTCATCTGTGAGAATATAAAATGAAGTATAATAACACGAAATTACATAATCATCGATGCAATTATTTATTTCAACCATGTGGTTTTTTCAAGCATCCGATCCAGACGATTACATTTTTGAAACTGAAAAAAAAAATTAAATTCGCACTCGACAATTCAAATATAATTGGAGAGAGGTGGTAACAAACCATCCAATACATATTTAGAGAGAGGGGGAAAATTGAAGTGCCTGTGATTTTTCTTTTTATATATTTCCCTCTTTCTCTCTTTCTTTTTTGATTCTTCGGTCTTTTTTCACTTTTCCAACTGGCTTGATAATTCAGTATTTCTTTGAGGTGAGCTGACCGAGTTTGAAAAAGTGGTCGGTCGTCCAGACTATGTGTGTGTTTGACATATATATATATGTGTGTATATGTATGTTTGTGTATAATTGTGTGTGGGTGGGTATGTGGGTATGTACGTACATATGATGTGTACGTGTTTATGCTTGCCTATATAGGTGTGTGAGTGAGATGGTTTCAGAATTTATTTAAGTTTCCCCCTTTCACTCACAATATACATTGATCACTAGACAATTGGTGTCATAAAACAATGAGATGAGGGTTAATACTGTTAATTTTTGACACGACCCGATTCTGTTGAAAAACAGGACCCCCCTCCTCCATCGCCGTCTATGCCTAATTTTACAATTTATAATTACACATGCGGCCTCCCCTTCGGTGTCTGTAGCGAATTATGCAATTCCCCCTCTCAAGTTAGACTTAAACATTAGATGTGCTTCAATTACCCCCCTCTCTCTAAATATGTATTGGATGGTGTGTTACCACCTCTCTCTCTCTCCAAGTATATTTGAATGGTCGAGTGCGAATTTAATTCTTTTTTTCAGTTTCAAAAATGTAATCGTCTGGATCGGATGCTTGAAAAACACACAAGGTTGAAATAAATTATTGCATCGATGATTATGTCATTTCGTGTTATTATACTTCATTTTATTCTTGCTCTGTTTTTAACATTCAGCTCTCATACACGGATCTCCTCCTGGAATTATTTCATTATAACACAAATATATATATATATATATATATATATATATATATATATATAATATTTATAAATAAATATAAAATTATCTATATCTACTAGCGTTTCAAGCTCATTGCTCTCATCAGTGCAGAAAAGTAATAATTTCAGACGGTTCACAGAGTCAGTCTAGAATCTGCAAGAATTCGCCATATCCACTCGGCCAACGGAAACTGTCACGTAATAAAGGGAAATTAAGATCTATATGCACCTAGAAGCAAGCACAGATAGAAGACTAGTCCAGAGTGTTCGACGAACGTATTCGGAACTTTGGATTAGAGCTTTATGACAGTGCTCAACATTAATTTCTTAAAGGTGCTTAGTATAATATTTATAAATAAATATTAAATTATCTATACCTACAGACGCTAGCGTTTCAAGCTTATTGCTCTCATCAGTGCAGGAAAGTAATAATTTCAGACGGTCGTGAGGCGCGAACCCGTTTCACAGAGTCAGCCTAGAATCTGCAAGAAGTCACCATATCCACTCGGCAACGGGAAATTAAGATCTATATGTACCTAGAAACGGTTACAGATAGAAGACTAGCTGAGTGTGTTCGACGAACGTATTCGGAACTTTGGATTAGAGCTTTTTGACAGTCTATTTTTAACATCCCCGAGAGGGCTCAACTTTAATTTCTTAAAGGGGCTTAGTATAATATATATATATATATATATATATATATATATATATATATATATATATATATATATATATATATATATATATATATTCAAATATTAAATAATAATAATAATAATAATAATAAAATAAAATAATAATAAAAATAATAATAATAATAATGATAATAATGATAATAATAATAATGATAATATAATAATAATAATAATAATTATATTAATAATAATAATAATAATAATAATAATAATAATAATAATAATAATAATAATAATAATAATAATAATAATAAGGTATTTAGACGTTCCTATATTCGATACGACAGTGGAAGAGGCGTTATTCAATTCCCTCATAATATTACAGGTGTATGTTTATCGTAGATAAGTCAACCTTGTATCTATCACCAAAACAATCACAAAATCAAAATGATTACATATATATATATATATATATATCAACATTATTTGTTATATTGCACTGACCAAGATTTTAGTCACGTTACCTATATTTTTTCAAAGCAAAACAAAGCGGTACAATTACGGCACCGTTCCGTTCATAGAAGAACCAGTATCTGTATGTTAATCCCGGATCTTTTTTTCCATCAGAAAATAAAAATTCTCTCCATCATAAAAATATCGCGATACAGTAAACAAAAATCTAAAAGGCAAACAACTCACATTGAATTCATCTCCATTGAAAGAGAGATTTAGAAATCCCTATAAAAAAGAGCAGCCCTCTTGTTTTATGAAGTAATGCAATGAAAATGTACGCACAATATTGTCCAATAAAAACTGCTATAAAAGTTAGTAGTTAACTTAGTTAAGGGTTTACAAAAATTTTTTTTATAAAATATACCTTAATTAATTCATAAATAATAATCACTATATACGATACGGAATTTAGAATTACATTAGAGAGAGAAAGAGAGAGAGAGAGAGAGAGAGAGTCATTTCAAAGTATAGATGTATAAAACTACATGGCACTAACCATCATGAAACAACTGAGCTTTAAAAGGTCCATAACAGTTGATTTGTGTATAGGCATAAACAATTAAAGGGAAATTATACAAATTATCAAACCAACATTTTAATATATTCAGTGTAATGCCATAAATCTTTGTCAAACGAACATCCCATATTATTGTTCTCGGCCTTTTAGCTGTAGTGTCTGTTCCGATGGATTTCTACCGGTACTGTCTTAGCATTCAGGCCTTGATTTTTCGGAGATGAGGGATTGTCTAGTGCAATTCTAGGTTGTTCGCTCTCCCAGGCTTTGCCTTTTAACCCTTTAAGAAGGGGTTAGTTTACTGTTTATTTTTTGTAGGACAGAGTGCTCTTCATCTAGGATGCTGGCTTTTCAATCCCGCTTTCCGATCTTGTGTCATATCTTAGCACTGTAGAATTGAGATAAATATTTTAGAAATGCCATACAATTAGCAAATGGATAGCTAAACATAAAATCTTCTATCCATAACTTGTGTGCGATGTACCAAAAATCACTTAGGTTGGTCCCGAGTTATTAACCGAATTGTAATGCCTATAAAATCAGAATTAGTTTAAATCAAGTGATAAAATTCAATCACTATTTAAAAAAATAATTAGTAAATCTATAACAGTCTCGTGTTAAAAAATCCAAGAGTATTGCCTGCGAGTAACACAAAAAACGAAGGTCACAATACATACAAGGGCTGAAATTAATGGTCAAAAGATGAGTGTGTTATCTCCCTTCTTAAGTGAAAAAGAAAATTATGAAAGTTTAATGTAAATGCTTGTAGCAGGAGTTAAATAAAGAATATATGCTTCCCATTTACTGCTATTAAGCTAATTAAGTCTTTGTTTTATAATTTATATCATAGGTATAATAAATATGCTAATCTGCCAAAATTACATTTAGAACACATCGAACTAAGAATATCAGCCTCCCCCTCCAAATATATATTCCATATATCTCTTAAAAAACACTATTTTTTCTCAATATAGAAATGACAGACATGAACAGACAGAACCTAGCAAAGAAAAACTGTCTAATGATGTAATCACATACGACCAACATGGTTTAGATTTTCTAACGTATGTGAAATATCGTACGGGTTTTAAAATTTTAAATAATATTAAAGCACTACACAAAATTTTACTCCGGAAGTAAGGCAGCCTAATGCTTTCTAATATTATATACTACCAGAACCCGTGTCCCGACGTTGCTCGGCGTGGGGAATATGAAAACATTATTTAACTGTGAAAAATATCATCCGAAAAAGAATTTCGATAAAAAAATAATTCATTTAGCTTTTAGAGTAGGGGATTAGTTTTTTATATTAATTAAATATAAATGAGCGTATCTTCATGATATTGTGTGTGTGTGTGTGTGTTAATTAAGCGAATATTATTATAGTATTTCAATTTTGTGACGTTTGATTTTTAGGGGGGGGGAATTTACTTTCCTACACTAAAATAAAGTGCGGAAACAATATTTTTATTTTTGTATATTCTGTTAACCATACTATACATGAATGCCACTAACCTACCAATAAGTTTAAGTTCGGGAGTGTTGCCAGTCGGACTTAGGGTTAGTAGTAAGTAATTTTGAACTGCATTTAATAAATGAAACACCAATAGCAACTCATGGGTCGGTCATTTTGTATTTTTTACTGTCTCCGAAAGAGTGGATATCGACGAAATCTTATATTGAAATAAAAAAAAACTTTAAAACACTTACAGAATTTTAAAACTATGCAGATCAATAAAAAAGTAATTTTTATTGCGTTTGATAGCACTTATTTGTTATAACATTAAAAAAGTTGTGAAAACACAAGAAATGCCGCTGACAGTTTTGTCGATTAAAAAAAGTTTGGAAAATAATGCCGAAATCTACTTCACTCTGAATAATTTACGTGACCAAAATAGGATTTAACAAAACGATTCTTCCTTTCTCTTAAACAAAAGAAACACAGTATTACACCTGATATGTTATTGACGATGGTCATTTTAGTATTTCAGTTTTCCGACATATTTTAAATGTTCATACGTAATCGCCTTTATTAGCAGAATCTTTAGTTTTACGAAAATAAATTCGCCGAAATCGGAAGAAAACGGAAATATTAATATCCCCCCCCCACCAATTAGAGTGAATATTCAACTGGTCTAAATAAAATTTTGAGTATGAAAGATTTATTGCTTATTTTTATGAGTATTACTTTAACTGACCCAACTTACGCCGATCAATGTTTTAAAGTAGTTGGTAATCAGAGGCCCCGAACCTAAAAAGACGTTGAAGCATTACCCTGATATCTTGACATTCGACAATTTGTTAGAGTATTTTCTGTAATGAAAGAAGAACTCATTAAAATATATATTTGGACGGAGTAAATTAGCATTAGTTTAAAATGATAATAAAAAAGGTGGAAAAATTCCATACGATCATACGATGTCTGGATTATCGTCGCCTTGTCTGTGTATTTGTTTTTAAACTATTTATGCGTATTGTAATGTAGTAAGAGAATATATTAAGAATAAAAGAATACTAATCTGTTATTCTTTAATTTACCGGTTATTTCTGAAAATTTTGCCTATGTAAAAAAATAAGACGGATTAGAAGGATTAGTAGGAAAATTAGGGTAGGTAAAAGCGCGAGCAACCTCCTTTTTGTAAGTTATTTTTGTGCGAGTAAGTTTTCCCGGATAAAATGTAATAATTAGAGGATGGATTTCTAGTAACTTGATCTTTTGTAAGAACATACAAGAGCAACCGGATAGTTTTTAGAGCGGATTAGTTTAGTCTGTTATGCAGTTGATTATTTTTCAAGTGTAGTCAAAGTTACAGGGGAAAAGCCAGTCAACTTGATATAGAATATCAAGACATACAACCAATGGTTTGTGTTTTACTGGCCTCATTAGTTAAGATTCAGGTTGAAAATTATTGAAAATTATCCTCCCCCTGTGAACAGAATGAGATAACTCCCAAGTTTTCTGTCTGTCTGTCTGTCTGTCTGTCTGTCTGTCTGTCTGTCTATCTCTCTCTCTCTCTCTCTCTATATATATATATATATATATATATATATATAGGTGTGTGTGTGTAAATAAAATACTGCGAAAGATACTACAACTTGTCTATTTAATATTCAATTCTCTATTTATATTAGTGTTTAACATTATATACTTATATCATAAAATAATATATATATATATATATATGGGAAAATGAAAAAGGAAAACCAAAAAATGGATGTTTTTTATGTGTACATCAACGTTTCGTCTTTATTTATAAGACTTCATCAGGATGATAATACAGAGAAAAATGTCATGCAAGTACAAACACATGTAGGGTTGACATATTGGGAAAAAGGGAAGAAAATGAGTGGGGAAGAAGTGGAAAGATGGGGGTGAACAAGGACTACTGTGGCTGGTAGTAAGAGAAAGAGGTGGGGGATGAGCAGAAATAATGTGGATGGCAGAGATGGAGTGGAGGAGAGGGAGGAAGGAAGTGTTTGAACAGATGGCTGCGGTCAAGACTGAAGGCGAAAAAGTAAGTTGGAATGTTTGTGTGTGAGGGGTGTATACAGAGAAAAGGAGGGTGGGTAGAGAAGGAGTGGGGCTGTGATTTTTGTGGATGGGCGAAAGTTATGGTCATAGAGAGCGTTTTGAGAAAATGAGGGGTTTAAAGAAGGGGGTATGGAAGAGTGAAGGTACGAAAGAAATAGTTGAGAAGGGGAATGGGTGAGGGGAGAGGGGGATTTGTTGTGATAGGGTATGAAATATTTGAAATATTTGGAAAATGATGGCAATGAGTGAGAGAGTGGAGGGATGGAGAAGAGGGAGGAGGGAGGTAATTGAACAGGTGGGTATGGAATATTTGAAATATTTGGAAAATGAGAAAGTTTCATTGGACTGCAGTGTTAAAAATGTGAGGGAAAAACGGAATGAGTTAGAGAAAGTAAAGATTCATGGAGAAAAAGGAAGGGTGTGGGTAAGTGGGAGAGTGTCATTAAGGTTAGAGATGAAAATAAATGTTATCTATGATCAGGCAAGAGTTTTTGTTCTGTAAGGATGATCTTGCTTATTAAGGGTGATAGGTTAAAGAAGCCATTTCGTTGCTTGATGGTGGTGGAGGCGGTGATGAGAGCAGTTTCCAATAATCTACGCCGAGATTTTTTGTGGATGTATTTTTTGATTTCGGCTTGTTCAAATTTGAAGGCATGACCAGGTTCTAATGCATGGGAGAAAAGTGCACTGAGAGGGTTGTTGTTTGTTATGTCCCTTTTGTGTTCACTTAATCTTTTCTTTAATTCACGTTGTGTTTCTCCCACGTAAAATTGATGGCAGTCATTGCATGGGACAGTATATAAGCCGGTATGGGATGTGGGTTTTTTTTGGAAATGTCTGGATGTGTTTAATGTTTGTTTTATGGATTGAGATGGGGTTTGTACTGTTGGAATGCCTAGTTTGTTAAGCGTGTTGCATATGGATGTGTTATTGGAATGCGTGAGTAAGAGAACGGGGTCTGTCTATGAGAGAAGTGTTAGGAGATTGATTTTTTTGTGTGGTGTTTCTGGAGAATATTTGGAAGGCTTTTTTCTCGGCATTTAATATAAAATGTGTGGGGTATTGCAAAATTTTTAGGGAATTAAAAATGTACTTTATTACTTCATCTATGTGTTGGGGCTACATATTCTAAGGGCGCGTAGGAAGAAGCCTATAATTATTCCATCTGTTCAAACACTTCCTTCCTCCCTCTCCTCCACTCCATCTCTGCCATCCACATTATTCCAGCTCATCCCCCTACCTCTTTCTCTTACTACCAGCCACAGTAGTCCTTGTTCACCCCCATCTCTCCACTTCTTCCCCACACATTTTCATCAACATTCATTTTTCGCTCATCAGCAAGTACGGACGTCCACCCAGTAGTGGCCATTATTTTCTTCCCTTTTTCCCAATATGTCAACCCTACATGTGTTTGTACTTGCATGACATTTTTCTCTATATTATCATCCTGATGAAGTCTTATAAATAAAGACGAAACGTTGATGTACACATAAAAAACATCCATTTTTTGGTTTTTCTTTTTCATTTTCCCATCACGTCGGATTACCTTCATCCTTCTCTTCCCATATATATATATATATATATACATATATATATATATATATATATATATATATATATATATATATATATATATATATATATAGAAAGAGAGAGAGAGAGTGCGAGAAAGAGAAAGAGAAAGAGAGAGAGGGGGGATTTTTTTTATTAATCAATTCATAAATTATTTTTTGTATACAGATTTATTTAATTAATTTATGAATTAATTTTTGCGTGAAAAAAGGTAAAAACAAAAAAACAATAAAAAAAATCAGCGTATATATATATATATATATATATATATATATATATATATATATATATATATATATATTATTAAAAATAACCGACAATTTTTGTCTGGTTAAAATAGTATTGATCCCTTCAATTTTCCGGATTAAAATCTTAATCTCGGAAGAAAATTTGCTGATGAAACTGCCGTAGTGTACATGTTGGTCCTGAGTACTCTGGACCAACATGTACACTTCGGCAGTTTCATCAGACAATTTTCTTCCGAGATTAAGATTTTAATCCGGAAAATTGAAGGGATCAATACTAAAATAACATGACAAAAATTGCCGGTTATTTTTAATAATACGTGTCTTAATGAAAAAATGCTGCCTCGACATATATATATAAATATATATATATATATATATATATATATACATATTAAACATATATATTCCTTTCAGAATTAACTTCAATAGTGCTCAATACATTAGCATAGATTAGTAGCAGAGTGACAATATAGTTATGGTAAGTAAGCCAATTAGAATTTTCTTGTTTCGTTTCTTGAGTGAGCACGAACATAACAAGTTTAAGCTCTTAACACCTATGGTTTTTGTCATATCTTGTACATATCTAATCTTCTTTTGCGAACTCTTACTACGAAGAAAATATAACGGGTGCATTTGTCGTCTATTGTTTACTAAGGTGAATTGCGTCAATCACCATTTCACAGGAATAGAGTCACGTGTAAAATGATTAAATATGAAGTTTTTGGTTGGACTACTCACTGCCTGCATTCTTCTTAGATTATTTTCGACACTGTTTTGTGTGCAACTCTGCTTTGTTGTTGACGTTAATGTTTGCATTACGTAATATTGTTATTAAATAAATAAGAAGGCGGAATGTGTGCTTACAAAGAGTAGACGTCGCTTTGGAAATAATTTAAAATAGATTTTAATATCGATAAATTTTATTGAGTTGCCAGAAGAAAATTTTAATTGTCTTTATTCCAATAGAAAGTTGAAATATAAGGATAAAAAAGTGCAATGTTTAATCAGTGTTTATTGTTACACGTATTATTACCAGAACAAGGCTGCACCCTTCGTGAAAAATGACGGAAAAAGTATGATTCTTGGTGTTCGCACTAATATCGTATTCATAATGTCTAAATCGATGAAGTTAAAATGAAGTAAGCAAGAAAGAAAACGTCTAAAACTGGAAAGTTAAAAAACTAAAAAAAAATGTAAAACATCAATCGGTATTGAAAGAAGAGATTAAAACAAATAAAAGAAAACGTCTCAAACTGGAAAGTTAAAAAACTAAAAAAAAATGTAAAACATCAATCGGTATTGAAAGAAGAGATTAAAACAAATAAAAGAAAACGTCTCAAACTGGAAAGTTAAAAAACTAAAAAAAAAATGTAAAACATCAATCGGTATTGAAAGAAGAGATTAAAACAAATAAAAGAAAACGTCTCAAACTGGAAAGTTAAAAAACTAAAAAAAAAATGTAAAACATCAATCGGTATTGAAAGAAGAGATTAAAACAAATAAAAGAAAACGTCTCAAACTAGAAAGTTAAAAAACTAAAAAAAAAATGTAAAACATCAATCGGTATTGAAAGAAGAGATTAAAACAAATAAAAGAAAACGTCTCAAACTGGAAAGTTAAAAAACTAAAAAAAAAATGTAAAACATCAATCGGTATTGAAAGAAGAGATTAAAACAAATAAAAGAAAACGTCTCAAACTAGAAAGTTAAAAAACTAAAAAAAAAATGTAAAACATCAATCGGTATTGAAAGAAGAGATTAAAACAAATAAAAGAAAACGTCTCAAACTGGAAAGTTAAAAAACTAAAAAATGATGTAAAACATCAATCGGTATTGAAAGAAGAGATTAAAACAAATAAAAGAAAACGTCTCAAACTGGAAAGTTAAAAAACTAAAAAAAAATGTAAAACATCAATCAGTATTGAAAGAAGAGATTAAAACAAATAAAAGAAAACGTCTCAAACTGGAAAGTTAAAAAACTAAAAAAAAATGTAAAACATCAATCGGTATTGAAAGAAGAGATTAAAACAAATAAAAGAAAACGTCTCAAACTGGAAAGTTAAAAAACTAAAAAAAAATGTAAAACATCAATCGGTATTGAAAGAAGAGATTAACACAAATAAAAGAAAACGTCTAATTATAGAAATATAGTGAACGATTTCCGGGGAGTTGTCTGACATTCTATTCGCCCGCAGTTTTTTTTACTCGCTATCTTTTGTTTTCTGAATATACACATAAATAAACATTGGTCTTTATTATAGTGCGCCTGTACCACAGAAGTGGTCATGACGGGCCATAAAAAGTTGAACTGAGCGAGGAGAGAAAGCATCATCCATACCTCGACTAGAAGGGTATGGAGAATAGTAGCATATTGAGAAGTTTTATTGCCCCTCAATTCCTAGAGAAAGCGCTAAGACGTTTTCAATGAGAACTCGATGGTAAATGGCTGGTGCAAAAACGCAAATTGATGTGCATTATTGATGGAAAGAGAGAATAAATAACGGGAATCTGGGGAGACTGATGCAATCCATTTCAATTTTTAACATTGATGCGGACATATGAACATTTATTCAGATGTATTCATATAGAACTAAGATAATTCTCTTAACCTGTATTTTATGGTTTTAGGGAAAGCGGAATTAACTTTCTAGTGTTGGAAAAGAAGAACGTGGCTTGCGTCAATTTAACTGTGGATGTGTATCTAAGCTGCTGTTAACTTGTAGCGGCCTATTCATTGTTTTCGACAATTCTGCTGTAGACTAGATCGAATGATGTCCAATTAAGATTAAGTGTTTTTCTAAACGGGTTTCAGAATTTATTTTTTATGTCTACTTCTTTATTTCGTTTATTAAAGTTTGATCAGAATTCATGTGGCACTTCAGATGTTGTCATCTCTGGATATCGCCTAGTTCCATTAGTTTTGCCAATAATTCAGACAGTTCTACCTGCTGGTCACATCTCACAACTCTTAGGAACACACGTGGTGCACTGTCGTCACTGCCCAACACAGCAATCTCCACAGATATTCGGATTTATTCGGATAGAAATAAACAGTTCTTTTTGTTGCCTGTCGGACTCCTAGCAACACTATCCGTTTTTGCCAGTGAGTGATCACTCGTAATGTCACATGAAATAACGACAGTAATAAATAATAATACATAGCAAAAGCATTCTTCATAAGTTATATTTACTCCACTATGTACTACGATATTATTTCTTTTTGATCAATTTATAGTCTAAGCGTGTCTATTTACCTCTTTTCCGAGAAGTTAGACACAAGAACAGGTGAAGTTTTTAAAAGACAGCGCACGAGAAGAAGCGCATTATGGCCTACAAAAATGCCTGAGCAGTCCCGTCGGCATTTTCCGGTAAAGACGCCCCAGGCGATAAGCAATAACTAAACCTTTTCTGAAAGAGTAATTAAAAGCTGGGAAGGTAAACCCCCTAGGACTGAACAGAACAACACCTAAACCCGACTGAAACAAAGCCTCTTTAGGACTAATTATCGAAGACGTATTTTCGAAGTGTTGACAATCAAAATGATACACTTTAATTTATTCACTATTTTAATGGAACTCCATGTTTATGAACTTGGCCGAACACCCTTTATTATGAAACACCGTTATGCTTAAACACGAGACATACTGTAGAAAAGCAATAACCTTTTTGTACACATGATTTGGTATTCGAATAACATTATTTTATCAGATTATAGATACGCTATATGTTTTGCATGTGTTGTATGTGCGACACATCTAGGAGACATCTCTGTGATTTGCGGCTGGATGTGACAGCAAAACCAAGACGTTTGCTTTAAAGATTATTGCTTATCCAATCCGGATTAAAGAAGATGAATATTCAAAGCACAGCATTGTAATTACTTCTTCTTTAACTTTATTTCAGCATTGGTCGTGTTCAATAGTTCAAAGCAACAATTTCACATCGAAAGAAATGTCTGAAATTCGTCAGCAAATATTCAAATGCGGACGTTCTTATTAGAAACATACATGACAGAGGAGAAAAACGTAGTCGATCAGATGACAAGATTTCAAATTATTTAGACTTCGTTGTTTAAAGTCTAGTCATCAGTTTTATAGTAAAGGCAACCATCTTAGCACGGCTATCCTTCTCACTCGCTTTTTATACTAACGAAGATTTAGCCCACAAAGTTCGCTTGTCCGTGAATATTTGACGTCACTCCCACCGCTCGTATCATAGAATTCCTTTCTCACGATCTGGCTTCCAATCCATAGTTAACCTTCGTTGAACTCTCGAGAACACTTCTTGTGTCCTAACTCAACCGATGATATGTACTACTTCATTAGAATATTAATAAGGTTTTCAAATGAAAAGAAAAAAGCGTTTATCTTGAAGTATTGACAAAGGAAACGTATTTAGATATTGCATTAAGATAATATTTAATTTCAATGAATATATATATATATATATATATATATATATATATATATATATATATATATAGAGAGAGAGAGAGAGAGAGAGATAGGAACAAAAAGAGTGATAAAAATGCGACGATTGTCCAAATTTATTTCAAATTTCAATGCAAGGTGTATTCAGTAATAAACTAGTGTTTGTTATTCTTTCCTTAAGCCAAGGCATTTCAAAGATCGAGATCTTATCATCATTTTTTTAACAAATTGATTGATTCAGGCTAGTTGCATAACTACATATTTTGGCCTACTTTGAATAATCCTAATCCCTCTAACTACTCGCGAGCCATTTTCTATCGGTCTTTTCTCTTTTGCTCACCTTATCTTATCTTTGACCAATTTTACCCCCATCCCTTCTAATCATATTTTCAAACTACTTGGAAACCTCTTGCAAGCTTCCCTTATAAATCTAATTTAATGTTAAACTGTAATTGTTAATTGTTACCCTGTTACTGCTCACTCACCATTTAAACTATAGATTATAACACTGACAAAGTTTTAATTGAACTAACCCAATTCCACCCCCTATTACTTATAATCGAAACTAATTGTTTCAAACAATCTATCCTTATCCTTTATACTGTTCCCCTCTCCTGAATTTTTAATATAACTGAGTAGGACAGGCTTGATCTTTAATATCACTAACTCTTTTCCTTAATTTATTTTCTCCGTTTTCTCCTTTGTCATTTAATTTCCCTTCTAATTATTCATCTAACCCTTAATTTGGTTTTAAAATAATTTTTTTTTAATTAACCATTCTCTAGCTCCTTTTAAATTTTAATTTTTAATTTTTAATTTTTAATCATTCACTCTCTCACATACTTCTATTTATTTTACTATGCTTTTAACTAATTCTGTTTTAACCCTTTTTAAATCCCTAGAAACCCTAACTAGTAACTACAATTTAATTTGCTTTTAGCCGCCTTACTTGTCACCTCTGAAATGTTAGAAGCCCACTCATTGGAATTCTATTTTTAGAATCGGCAATCTCTATACTCCCTTCCCGCTTCAGAAAAATCCCACCCTAAAAAAACCTATATCCTAACCTTGACTATATCGCCCGCCCACACCCTCAACCACCCTGTCACTTTAACTTCATCCCCATATCCAACCCTTTTCTCTTTTTTCTTTTTTTCTTTTTTCTTCCTTTTTATTTCTTCCCAACTCATACAGCGGCTATTTAAACAATTCCGAACCTCATGACCCCTCGCGCTTTAAACCCTCCCTCCCCCTAACCCCAAATTTTAACCGTTTAGTTTTGTTTCATTTGGATTTAAACCTTGAACGAGATGTAATCTGCCTTTTTTGGTCCAGGAAGTATATCAATGGTGGCCAGTCTTTTGCTTTTCAATCCCTTTTAAGTGCGTTTGGATTTACTTGTAATTTTGAGCACTTTCTCCACACTGCTCCTACGCAAAGAGTTTTTTTCACGTTCTACAATTCATCGAACTTCCTTTCAACGGAAATTTACCACCCGGACAAACCGCATATCTTTTTTACGGAACTTCTCTTTTCATCCACTGCGTTTTTTTAATAATAATTTAAAAAAAATAATAATTTTCCTATTTTTCAAATATTTGAACTTTGGTTTTTTCGAAAGCCAACTTATCTATCTGTATTTCTCCTCTGATGATAAGATCTCGATCTTTGAAAAGCCTTGGCTTAAGGAAAGAATAATAAACACTAGTTTATTACTGAATACACCTTGCATTGAACATTTGAAATTTGAAATAAATTTGGACAATCGTCGCATTTTTATCACTCTTTTTTCTCCTATCTCTACAATCGCTCTATCTCGTATATTGAGCTAATCCTCTTCACAATAGGTTCCATCTACTAAAAGTTTTACTTTGGTTTATATTTGATCCTATATATATATATATATATATATATATATATATATATATATATATATATATATATATATATATATATATATATTTATATATATATATAAAGATAGAGGCAAAATGCCTTCATAAAAACCATGTGTCAGATGCAGATATTTTTTTATTAAAATCAAAATTTAAAAAAATGAACTTTCCCAAATGTATACCTACCAGCGACCATGCGCGATTTAAGTTCAATTTAAAACAGACATTTTCACCGTCAGTCCACACAACATCGGAAGACACTTCCAGAAGACCAGTAAGGATTATTACGAAAAAAAAGGTTAATACCTTTTATGTGTCTTAAACTCTGTCGAGGCTTGTTATATCAAGCGAAATATTAGATAAAAAATTCAAGATGAATAAAAAAAATGTGTTTATTTTTTATTTTGATTTTCATAAAAAAAAATCTGCATCTAACACATGGTTTCTATGAAGGCATTTTGCCTCTATTTTTATGTTTAAAATTCTAAAGATGCTTAAAAAATTAAATTTCCCAAATGTATAACTACCAGTGACCATGCGCGATTTAAGTTCAATTTAAAACAGACATTAGCCCCGTCAGCCCACACAACATCGGACGCCACTTCCAGAAGACCAGGATGATTATTACAAAAAAAGGTCAATACCTTTTATCTGTCTAAAGCTTAGTCGAGGCTTGTTATATCAAGCGAAATATTAGATAAAAAGTCAAGATGAAGAAAAAAAAAGGTTTTGATTTTTTATTCTGATTTTAATCAAAAATATCTGCATCTAACACATGGTTTTTATGAAGGCATTTTGCCTCTATCTTTATGTTTAAAATTCTAAAGATGCTTAAAAAATGTACTTTCCCAAATGTATATATATATATATATATATATATATATATATATATATATATATATATATATATATATAAGAGTAGAATATATTACTATGTCGGAGTTCTGTCGGATCCATATGACCACTTTCCCTCAAGGTTTTTGAAACCATCACGTGGAACCTGGTGTGCGTACCTGATTCCATTGGAGAAAACCAATGAAAATAGAAAGAATAATATCAAACAATTCAAAAACTTGTAACTTGCTGATTCATACGAATTGCTTTAGAATAGAAACAGCAAAGTCAACAATGACATGATTGTTGCATAACATAATTTAACCAAACTTGTACGTTATACTAACTGAGAGATACTCGTATACTCTTTAATCATTTTACAACACTTATGCGTTCGACTCCAGCAATTACTGAAAAACATACGTTATTTAATACCTCATTTGTTTTTTGTTCATCTCCCTGTACTAAAGACCGTCGCTAATAAGTGTGTCTTTCCGAACTTGTTGCTGAAAATCAAAGGTCGTCAGGCATACTTTTCTTATATAAGGCTGGGAATTAATTCAACAACATTAAGCCGAGAAAACAAGTGGTTTATTGAGTTGCACCGCAAATCCAGGTACGGTTAATAAACTTATTTGATAAATTACATTAAGTCGTGATTATTCCATTGTGGAAGTGGGAGTAGCCTTCATTGACAGAAACGGAAAGAGAAATGATAATTAAGCTTTTTACATTACTAATTTGTTTTAACCCATCTTAGCACGCCTATCCTTCTAAATCGCTTCTTTGAGACTAACAAAAATTCACCCCCATAGTTCGATTGCCTTCGAATATATTACATCAATCCGGTGCACTGGCATCATTGAATTCTTTTCTCACAATCTGATCTACTATCCATAGTTAACTTTTGTTAAACTCCTCTCTATAAAACTTCCTTATTTCTAATATGGACTATCTCATATATGTACTAGTCAACTCGTTAATTCGAAATATTTTTCATAACAACGAAAATGGTTTTACTTATTTGTGTTTTGTGTAGCAAATGACAAGCGCTTGATGTGGTTAAGGAGTAACTACGTTACCGAAATAAAAGTCTTACTGAGTAGAGAAATTATTGATGATATGGATTAAGGCATATTTATCTGAACCAGGCGAATGGCCGATTAATTAGATTTGCATATATTTCAATGGGAAAATTTAGTTGACTCAGGAATAGTTTGGTTCACAAACGTACTTAAATAAGGAACTAATACAACAAAAACAATATAAAAACTAGTATAACTAAAATCACGGAATTTACTTCCCCTTGGTGCACACAACGATCTGCAACGTGAAATACCTTGCAGCGCACTTGAATTTATCAACTTCTTGCTAGGAGTGAATATGCCACGAGCTTAACGCGGTGTAAGCTATAAGCCCCCCAATGACATTCAAGGTCGGTACGATGGCCTCTCGACATTGACTGACTAGGACCCGTTGGTATTTCTTAGTAGGGTGCCTCGGATGATCGCCGATTAACTAACACTCATCCTAACCTCTTCGCCGCTAATGTAATGCTTGGGATGAGAGACTTCTACGTACCGAGCAAAACCAGTATACCGACGCCACTCTAATTTTAGCCTGAATCTCAGAAAAAAGAGGTTTCGACACACTTCCAACGCTAAGTCTGTTCCTTTACATTTCTGTAGCGGTAAATTATTATTGCCGTTAGATTATCTTAGCAATTTTTATGGAATTTCCATTTATTTCTCTAACTGATATTTAAAATAAATTAATGGTTACGGGGTTCATCAGAGTAAAATAAGAAACAAAAGAATGAATACTTTCTCAGTATTTCAATTCATAAAATAGAGTTTACGAAAATATTTACCCAGTAGTTGTGATAAATTATATATTTTAGATGGATTCTATCTTTATGTAACTGTCCACTCTATTTCAAATACATTGAATGTCTATCATTTCTATATGACGTCACGTCCGCCATCTCGTATCATAGACTTTCTTTCTCACGATCTGACACCCATCCACCCTGTACATTTCGGTCTCTGTACAAACATTTCCAAAACGATTGTAACTTGAGAGTTGAAATTCCGAAGTTCTTCTGAAAAGTATTATACAATTTATATAGAAACAATGAAGATATGACATTTTAATATGTGTCAGTTATTATGGGGCAATTTCTATGATAATTCACATTTATAACTGTGACTTTCTTTGCCGATAATTAGCATATCCACAAGATGAGCTAAAAATAAACACTGAAGAAAAATACTACAATATTCTAAATTCGCTAAGAACTACAGGCTCTCGGTAGAAATCAGTGACGAAATGCAGCCAGTCATGTGAAGCTTCTTCTAAACTGTTTACTACGTTCGAACAGAGCTGCTAGTAAGAATACGGCATAATCACGTTGACACACCGGTTCTCGTAATATCACCAAAGTTAAGTGACGTTTAGCCTGGTCAGTACCAGATGGGTGAGAATTTGGCAGAATCAGGTGATGTATGTGTAAGGATTACGACACCTCCCTGCAAAAAAAATAAATAATTCGTCAAAATCATCGTTCCTGATGATCGGGATATACATTCGGTTCATAGGAGATGGATTATGAATTTACATATTTCCTAGAATTTACATGGCTTTAGCTAAGTCTGGAGTAATCTTACGTCTATATATGGAATTGAATTTAATTCGACTAAAGATTAAATCTGATTGTGTCAGATATAACTCTTTATAGAGGCCGCTGGAAGCTTTTCGAGGATATTCTTTCCTCCGAAACAAACTACGAGTGTGAGATAATTTAGCCAATTATATACTTAGTCGATCAAACAAAGATTTACACTTACGTTCCCCGAACAAAGAGTTACGCCTAATTTGCATAACAAATGATGGTCCGCATATTTCCCTTAAATTATACCATTTTAAAATTTGCCATCGATATAGATATCGGTCTGTATCAATTGTAGGAACATTACATTCATTTGACTAAACTCCGATATATAATATAATAAACAAACTATAAGTATGTCTACCAACCGGGAGGGCGTCTACGTGATTATGCAAAGCTATAACAACAAAAACAGTTGAGTAGAAATGCGGTCGAAGATTGCACAACCCGTGCTTCTCTATAAAATCTTCGTCGCACAGGTACCCTTTCACGGAGTACCCGGCTTTTAAGCTTTTATGAAGAGCTGTAATGTAGCAGATAATTGTTGCAATTTATTATACGGCATAGACGGGTGTTTCTGCTCGTTCGCAAATATCAAAGCCAACCATGATGCTATATCTTTATCAAATAATTGTGAGCTTAAATAATCATCGAGGTATGGGGTAGTGTTTACAAAGATATCTCGATAGGGCGTGGGTAGGCGGAATCATCGTCTATTCGCCATGGAATTGGTACTGCCTGCCAAGTAGCGTATCAATTTGCGAAAACGCAGTCTATGATGGTTGGAACAGATACAGTGTACGGGAACGAAATACTCGGAAAGATGATCTTGTCAGCCAAACAACAATAGCAGATGTGTGTGTGTACGTGCGTGTGGCTGTGTATGTGTGTAGGTCTCTGTCATTTATAGTGCGTGCAAAATAAACATGGATGTTGGACAGACGGGCCTGCTGTGTTACACGGTATGAGAAGCTGTTACTTCGATAAGTGACAGTGGACATACTAATTCAGTTGAGTACAAGAACCAAGGGGCGCTTGGAGTTACAGTACTATCATAACTGACAGGTTTGCCTCGGTATACGGGACAGATGTTATTTGAACAACATTAGAATCAAGACAATAATCAAAAAGCGGTAATTTACTAGTTTACAGGCGTCACTTATTTACAATGGAATGAGTTTAAGTATTACTCTCCCCAAAATTATTTTTAGGTAATATAAAAAAATTACATTAAATAAATGCATTATAGAAAGTGTACTCGTACACGCGAACCACCGAATAAAAATAGCCACGTTAGAAAAATGCAATATGGTCTCAAAGAATAATCGACAAGATTGCAAGGGAGATAAATCTAAATTGATAATATGCAACAAAGTGGATAATTCTCCGCCCAATATTTAAACATTTCTTTTAATAAAGAGGCAGGATATAAGTTGAATAAATATAGTCATTTATCGCATGAGTTCGTGCCATATAGGGCTGGTCTGAATATCGGGTGCTTCAGGTGGAGTTAAAATTCGAATCTTGTGGGGGAACAGCTGATTGCAGATAAGTAATTGTGATTACGCTATGTTATGAGCATGTCTAAAGGGGATAGGCGATAATAAAACTAGTGATGCAACAAGTTGAATAACTGAGACATGTTGGAAAAAGGATGAGTGCTAGCTGATCGGTTTCAGCTGTTCCTATACATGATGAGTGATCCGCTTTTCCTATCTCTTTCTCTCTCTCTCCCTTTCACGCATTATTACTGTTTCTGTATTTTATTCCACCCCTCAAAGAACAATGTATATGCATATAAATTTAAAATAACTATACACATTTAAAATTAAAATGACATCTATTGTTTCAGTCAACAAACGTAAATCGCAAACGTAAATGGCGAGCGAAACGAAATTCAAAGAAATCAAAAAGTTCCAGAAACAACTAACACATATAGAATAATGCAATTCCGATGATTTAGAATCACACATGTTACACATAGAATACCTTGAATCATTTTCACTTACGCATATAACACAAAGACGTCTCTACGAGCGCCGTGTACTCATATTATAAACCATTTAAGTGATCAATCTAATAACAATCTATTCTGTGAATAACTTAAATATTAATTTAAATATATTAACTTTTTATTCTTATTTTTACATTTGATAATATTCAGTTTTGATGGCAAAACCCAAAGATATAAACAGTTTTACAGGGAAAGAAATGTAATTAAAGTGAGATTAATTCAAATACATTTGGACAGATTTATAGTTATCAACCCCCTCGAGGTACTTCCGAAAATTCTCGAAAATAAATGAGAACCCCTATAAACTCCTGCGCCAAGACCTGAACACTTTTCTGAACATTTTCATTCTTATTTTTTAAATTTCTATAGTAATAAAGTTATAAAAATATTCTAAACACTGACAACCTATTTTCTTTTTAATAAAGTCAAGCGCGAACGTAGACCCCACTATTATGTTGTATCTACTTTGATAATAATGAAATATTTTTTTTATCCAAATACACTGGCTAATGTAGTGTCACAATATCATCATGGTCTCTACCTCGAAAATGGATTCGTGAACAAACAAACACATAAAGAGACAAACATGAACTACATCTTTCATGTCTAATATTTAATCTTCCAGAACTCATTAAAATCTCTTCAGTATTTAAATGGTTACATTAACGAGGTGTTTGTTAGTCGCTTCTGCTTCCCTCATAAATAAATTGAACATAACTCATAAAACTAACCGCATTTTTACTATCCATGTTCCAAATTTAATAAGACTATATCCAGTAGTTTTAAAAAAAAATCAATGCTACATTTACAAAACTAGACGATCGATTTAGCATAGCTCTGGCCTTACACTATTGATCTATTATATTTACTTTATGTTATAAAATTTATAATTGAATAGTACAATTTTAAATATAAATAATCACACAAATACACACACACAAACACACACACATACACACATATATATATATATATTTATATTTGAAGCTCCTCGTAAAAAAGTAGAGCACTGTAAATCGTAGTACTAACACAGCGTGACGTCACTTGCTTTATATGCATCATTCCTTCCCTTATAGAAGTAGAATGCCTGTATGTCTCGCCGCCTTAAATGTGTTAAAATTATCATTGTTTATAAGTTATTCAGAATTGGCCGATCGGTTAGCGACGTTGAATTCGGGTTGAAAAAATACTTGAAATCCAGGGTTTCGAATCGTGTGACCGGTAGTGAATAGTCATACTTCTATGCTGATGAGTCTCGATTGAAAAGAGACGAAATGTATACGTCCATAGATAACTAAACAATAACAAATATATATATATATATATATATCCACATAACATTTTATAAGGAGATATATTTTTTTATGTATCAATTTTCAGTATTTACTTCAACAGTGCTCGATACGTAAGTAGAGCTAGGTAGTAAGTTATAAACATATATTTATGGCAATTAAGCTACACAGAGGCTCCCGCGTTTCATCCCCGGGGGGAATCTTCAAGCATTTTAGCCTGAAGATTCACCCCGAGGATGAAACGCGGGAGCCTCTGTGTAGCTTAATTGCCATAAATATATTTTCATAGCTTACTATATATATATATATATATATATATATATATATATATATATATATATATGTGTGTGTGTGTGTGCGCTTAAAGTTTTAATAATAAGAATGGCCCAAAATATATGTCCTTATCTAGTACAAAAGAATCAACAGAAAACTACAAAATCTATAAACGGTTCCCGTACGCATCGGTTGGTGTTTAATAATTCATTCAGTTTTTAATTCCTTTCGTCAGAAATAGACTGTTATCAATGGAAATTGTCACAATCAGACATTACAACAGTTCAAGATACGAGAAGATAGAGAAATAGGCAGAATTATGCTCTCATGTCTTACTCAATACATAAATACATATTCAAATAATAATAAAAGTATAATGCGTCTGTATCTACATAATATAGTCAAAAGTGTTTTTTTTTCTTTTCTTAAGAGAAATTTACTTTACTGCTTCACGTCAACGAAATAAAACTTATTCGTTTAATCTAGAGATTGCGTCAAATATACTTATGATAATCTATGTATGAATAAAAGGCATTCGCACGCTTGTTTTTGTGTGTCTGACTTAAAATCGATACTTGAATATTTTGACAAACACACAAACACACCCACTTGAATTACGTAGAAGACAACACCTTCGAGTTTCTTCGGTCACTCTGTACAAGGGTTTGTCAGGACAACCTGACATGAGAGTACTTCCCCCAACAAGTGGACCGTGACCAAATATTCAAAATAACATAGTATTCGCAGCACATATAAGATCTTTTCGGTAATGACTATACGAGAAATAGTGCACTTTCTCCTAGTAATGTTACCTGAAGTAACATCACTTAGCTGAATACTCCACCAGACTAGATGAATTCTTGTCCTGGAATCCCGTAAGAGCAAGAGAACACAAGAAATATATACTATTACATAATTACTTGGTCAATTGGGAGAGGAAAACTAATATTCTTAACTTCTTTACTAGCTCAACGTTTGACAAGTAAAAGGAGAACTTTAGTGGAATATTCGAATATCTATGTATGTCGCATAGAGATCAAGTGTTAGCCTCAGGAAAGGGTCCCTTGATTTCTGCGAACTTCAAGTGAAGTAAAATGAAACAAAAAGGGATATATATACATATAAAAGGAAATTGAAGCATTGCTGGAAATATAAGTGTAGGTTTGTAATGCGAGGCAGAAGCATTGGTATATAGGTACCGGAAGGTGGAACAGATGAACAAAAATAAATGAGAAGAGAAAACAAGAATGACATCTCAAATCAATTTATTAATATTTCACGTAAAACAGATTAAATACCAGAACAGTAAGAAAAGAGGTTACTGCCAGGCAAATAAAAGTTCCGGAATAAGGTAAACTTGAATTTTCGAGAGATATACCTCTCATTATCAAAAGACAAAAAATATGACCGAGTGGTCGAAAAAAGATGGACTGATGGGATCAACTGTTGAAGAAATACCGCAGAAAAATGAAAGTAGATCCGCAGAAGATCTCAAAGTTATCTCCCCATGACCGTTCGTTTTCCCGTAACGGCTTAAATTTAAAATTTTAAAGTGAATTTTAAAAAAAGATAAAAGAAAACAAATCAATTAAAATAAAAAAATAATAAAATTATATTAAAATACTAAATAAACAAATATATTAAGATAAATTACGATAGGATTAATTAATATTAATTTTTTTCTGCGTATCTACTTTCATTTTTCTGCGATATTTCTTCAACAGTTGATCCCATCAGTCCATCTTTTTTCGACCACTCGATCATATTTTTGGTCTTTTGATAATGAGAGGTATCTCTCTCGAAAATTCAAGTTTACCTTATTCTGGAACTTTTATTTGCCTGGCAGTAACCTCTTTTTTTACTGTTCTGGTATTTAATCTGTTTTACGTGAAATATTAATAAATTGATTTGAGATGTCATTCTTGTTTTCTCTTCTCATTTATTTTTGTTCATCTGTTCCACCTATGGTACCTATATCACCCTCCTTCTTCGGATTACAAACCTACACTTATATATATATATATATATATATATATATATATATATATATATATATATATATATATATATATATATATATATCACTTTTTGTTTTGAAAACATCCGGTAGGATGCCCCCTCCCCAGCAAAAACGGAAGGATAAGAAAAATTAAAAAAAATAAAAATATGTATATATATATATACGGTGTCCTTATCTATTATTCATAATTAATGGTTACTATATAATATTACATTCTATACTAGGTCTGCTTAGTAGGTCATTGTCGCCCAACATGTGCGCTTATCCTTTAAGTCGTCTTACTTGCTATCGTTATTCTCTGTCTATAATTTTTACTTCGTCCCATGAGGATAGATGGTTTCCCTTTTCCCTCTATATGTTGTCAGCTATATCCGAATTTTCGATATCTCAGCGTATTACGGCTTACATGTGTTCTCCTAGATTTACTTTTAGTTGGCGTCATGTCTCACCTTTGTATATATTTTCGACACTTACATGGAATTGTATGCGTAATGTTTATAGTCATAACTTTTTCCGTAGGGGGTTTGACTAGCACAAGATGCTTTCACAGAGCTGAGCTTCTCCTGAATACTATCCTGATGCCATATGAATTATATAGTATGAGAATTTTTAACGACAACCCATTCATATATGGTATTCAAACTGTGGTGAGTGTTCGGGTGGGGTCCTTTGGTGTTTGGTCGAGATTTCTTGGAGCTGATGTCATGCTCTCTGGATGTGTATATACATATATAGTAATATCTAGTAATATCTAGTAAGTATATATATATATATATATATATATATATATATATATATATATATATATAGTAATGTATAGTAATTTCTAGTAATAAGTTGGGAATCTATAGTGATAAATAGTAAGCCTACACATCTAAAATACAAGAATAGGTTTAAGTCTTCCAAAATTCACGCTAGAACTGCCCGCAAAGACCGGTGACGTTACGGATCAAGTAGTAAAATTCAATTCTTGGTGCAGTCTTCTGAAGGTCAGGTGTTACATCGGCCGAAACATTGTGAAAATAACACTGAAGATGAAAACAGTAGTCTGAATCATCCAAGTTATACAAATCATTTCTTTTATTCCTATGTTTTACAGTTGTTTCGCTTTGCGAAAAAATCTAAAAGATTAACTTTCCATTATACAGTTTTTTCGTAAGTTCGCCATAGCAAACATACTAATCTGAAGTGAAATTAAAAGCAACCTAGACGCATTACCACCGAGACGTAAGTAACTACTGTGGATTTGGAGCCATATTCATAGGGCATAGTAAGTGAATAGTTGAGCAGCGAAATATCTGTTCACATTACATTTAGACTTCTGTATGTTGGTACAGTCAGGGAAACAGGGAACAAGGAGAGAATTCCAATGGCTAGCAGTTCGAGGAAACAAGCTATCAGAGTAGAAAGCCCTCCAGCATTGGGGAACCTTAATGTGAACGGATGCGATTTAGCTGATTGTTGGGTTTGTTGGGGGTATTTCCGTCGAGGGGGCACCAGAGCAGCAATTTCATCAGAGCGCATTTCATTTAATTACTTGTAAAACAGGCACAACGGTGCAACATTGTCACGATGTGACAGGGGCTGGAGTTTGACAGACCTATTGAATTAGAGGGTCTTGTTAAAACCCTGTATAAGGAGAGACTAGTGGTTGGAGCACTAGCCCAGATATGACAACAATACTCCGTGCATGGATGAATTGCTGTAACAACAACAATAATAATAATAATAATAATAATAATAATAATAATAATAATAATAATAATAATAACAATAACAATAACAATTATAATAACAACAATAATAATAATAATAATAATAATAATGAGAGGAAAATCTTTTGTTATATTGTTTTTGTTTATTGATTTTTCGTGACCACTGAAAAAAATATAAAAAAGCAAAAAGTAAAAAGTAAATATGATTAAATCCGAATATATTGTTGTTACGGGACATGAGAACATAAGCAATAAATTCCAATAAT
>OY744517.1:179079540-179092040 GCA_963556195.1 Sepiola atlantica
TAGTCACGAAAAAACAATAAACAAAAACAATATAACAATAGAAACGAGAAAACATTATTTTCATTCTGATTTTGCTCTCAATATTATTGTTGTTATTATAATTGTTATTGTTATTATTATTATTATTATTATTATTATTATTATTATTATTGTTGTTGTTGTTGTTGTTATTATTCGTTCGATTCTACTGTATTCTCTAATTATCGTAGATATTAATATTAATTTTAGATTCGGACTGGTGCTTATTATTTGACTAATAAATAGATAGACATTCTTTTTTTCTCTCTTTCTTTCTCTCTTTCTTTCTCACTCTCTTACTAATTATCCTAAAAAAATTTAAGTTAATTAATTATTGAGATACCTGTAAGTTTTCGAATGGGCAGAAAAAATTGTACGAATAAACATGTAGTTTAAAAAATAAATTCAGGATATTTAACTTATTACATATTTTAAATTCTAGTAATATACACACTACTGAGCTTTTAACCCACTTTTTGTGTGTACTTACAGGAATTAAAATACACACACGCTTAATTTGCCATTTAGACGTTAATTTAATCTCACATAGGCATATCGGTACGCGCTCCGACTACTGAGTCAAATAAAACTTTCGTATTGGGGTTCGAATCGTGTGACCGGCAGAGATTCTCTCCTCACATAATGATGATTGCACGTTTGGCATGAAACACATGCGTATATGAATTAATTTGAAAATATTATTTATAAATAATTATATATATATGGATAAATATATATATATATATATATATATATATATATATATATATATATGTGTGTGTGTGTGTGTGTGTGTGTTTATCTATGTACAGTTGTCATAGCTCCTCAGTATGGCAAGACATAGCGAATGTTTCATCCTGAGATTCTTAACCCGACCTCCCGCTTGTACAGTAATCTTTTTAAAAAGCCATTTAACTCACCACGAAAGTAAAATATTTTTACTATTCTTACTATGAAGAGTAATACTATACGCTAAATGTAAAGCATTATTTCTCCGACCGGAAAACTCAATCCACGAGTGGGGGACACATTTAATTATCCACAGACAGCTGTTTCACTAAATTACAATGAGTGTTTGTATATATATATATATATATATATATATATATATATATATATATATATATATACTTTCTTTTTTACTTTAGTTTGACTTACGTAAGTTAATTCGAACTTTGGAATAATTAATCGATATATTAAATAGGCAGAAGATATGCTTCAAATAACAAATGCTACAAAAGTACACCAACTAGGTTCTTATACACACTTACAAACGCGCATACACACACATACACACACATATATATATATATACATGCATATATAAACATATATATATATATATATATATATATATATATATACGCACACACACACATATCTATCTATCTATCTATCTATCTATCTATCTATCTATCTATCTATCTATCTATCTATCTATCTCTCTCTCTCTCTATATATATATATATATATATACATATGTGTAATGTCGTGTCATAAGAGCAAAACAGACTGCTTAATTACTTGTGCAAGTGCGTATATATTATTTATTTCAATCGACACTATACAACAGTATGATCTTCCATCGATAGTTAGGTTTCACGAAAACACTACAAACGCAGTCCACAGGGCAAAAGCTGCCGAATGTAACTGATGTTTCAGTCGGTATTTTGATAATGTGAGCTAACACAACTTTTCAAACATTGACTGAAGAATCAGTTACTCCGGACTGAATTTCCAGTGATTCTGTGTAAACGAAGGTATCTATGAAAGATCATGCCAATTGAAAGTAAAAAATATATACGCACTTGCATAAGTAATTGAGCACTCTCTTTTTTTCTTATAACATGACACTATGTGTATACATATGTTTATATATGCATGTGTATATATATATATATATGCGCGTGTGTAAGTTTGTGTATGTGTATTTAAATAAAACATATATATATATATATCTTTACTTATATATATATTTTCTTATATATATATATATTTACTTATATATATATATACTTATATATATGCATATATACATATATATACATACATATATATACTTATAGGTATGTACATATATACATATATACATATATATATTTAATCATATATATATACATATATATACACATTTATATATATATACATATATATATATACATATATATATATATATATATATATATATATATATATATATATATATATATATATATATATATATATATGCGTTTGTGTGTGTGTTTCTTCCCCTGTTTCTGTTTTTGATAGGGACACGTCTTATGTGAAGAAACCTCACACACGCATATTACGAAGAGAGAGAGAGAGAGCAACATGGCGCTTGTATTTAGTTTTGTTTTTGTTTTGCTTGTTTTTTTTTCTACTGGCGGCCCATATGTGTTTCTGATGCTATGAAAACCAGACGTCAGCCAGTCGCAGACTAGCGATTCGCAGCCGGCTGGCGCCAGTGGTTGTCGCTGACTCGTTTCTAGTTTCAAGTCGATCGAGAAACCAGACGTTTTCGACTTTCCTCAGGTGGAGTTTCCGTCTGTTAATGTCTTCGAGCCGCGTTTTCTTAATTCCCATACGATTCGAACCTTCGTATCACTCAGCCCCTGATCGTTTCCAGCCCCTCCCAAGATCTGGGATTATGTTTTGAGAAAAAAAAAGGAAGGGGGAAAAAAAAAAAAGAAAGAAAACAAAAAGGAAAGAGTTCTTCGTATTAAGCAGTCCCGGAAACTTTAACTCGTTCACTCAGTCAACAAATGAAGGCAGCTTAATAATATATGCACACACGCAAAGTACGAATACTTAAAATCACATGTTCATTGAGAGCCGCTAATAATAAAGCTTCCCCGTACATCCTTGTTTGTTCGGGATGGTCGCGGTGCACATCTGAAGCATCCGGTCTCGTTTAAAAAATAAAGCCTAATAAGGTTTTAAGAATAAATTGGATGAATTCCAAAATAATTGTAACAAAATGAATTTACAAGGACAATTTTGGTAATCATTACTTTTACCGACATAAATAACTTTAAAGGAAACTACCGTTCGGAAATTATTGAAAAACAATTTATTTTACTTTACCAACTCATATATTACCTATTCGCGTTAACATGTATTATTTTTAACTAGTTTTAAGCTATTTAATTTGCTGTATATAGCGACTGTGAATAAAGTAATTCGGTTATGTACATACTTCCTTTAATGACTGAACGCGGATTATTGTATTCAGCCTCTATTTATGGCGAATAATTGCTTTAAGCTTCTGTTAAATGTTACATTTCTTAACGCAAATAGGTCACAGACTACTTGGTAAAGCAAAATAAATTGTCTTTGACTAGTTTCAAACTGTATTTAAAAAAAATAATTTATGTCGCTAATAGTAATGATTATCAATTTTTGGTCAATCTGATTGAATATTGAAGACCATTTAATATATTTTGTGAGGTTGTACGTATATATATATATATATATATATATGATTATTTCATGTATCCACATAAAATGTTATAAGGATATCATCTTTTTTGTATCAATTTCCAGCATTTACTTCAACAGTGCTCAATACGTGAGTAGAGTTTGGTAGTAAGTTATGAAAATATATTTATGGCAATTAAGCTACACAGAGGCTTCCGCGTTTCATCTCCGTAGGGAATCGTCAGAGGCTAAAAGTCTGACGATTCCCTAAATGATGAAACGCGGAAGCCTCTGTGTGGCTTAATTGCCATAAATATATTTTCATAACTCACTATATATATATATATATATATATATATATATATATATATATATATATATATATATATATATATATGGGAAGAGAAGGATGAAGGTAATCCGACGTGATGGTAAAATGAAAAAGGAAAACCAAAAACTGGATGTTTTTTTATGTGTACATCAACGTTTCGTCTTTATTTATAAGACTTCATCAGGATGATGATATAGGGAAAAGATATCATGCAAGCACGGATACATGTAGGGTAGACATGTTGGGAAGAAAAATAAAATAAAATGAAAAATAATGGCAGCGTCTAGCTGGACGTCCGTACTTGTTAGAGAATGAAAAATGAGTGGGAGAAAAAAGGGGAAGGGTGGAGGGAGCAAGGACTACTGTGGCTGGCGATGAGAGAAAGAGGTGGGGGATGAGCAGGGGTAAAATGGATGGCAGAGAGAGATTGGAGGAAGAGGGGGAGGGGGTGTTTGACCAGATGGCTGTGGTCGAGATTGAAGGGGAAGAGTGAGTTGGAATGTTTGTGTGTGTGGGGTGTATGCAGGGAAATGGGGATGGGTAGAGAGGGAGGGGGGGGGCTGTGATTTTGGTGGATGGGCGAAAGTTATAGTCTTAGAGAGCGTTTGAAGAAAATGAGGGAATTTAAGAAGAGGTATGGGAGAAAATGGATGAGAGGGGGAAGAGGGAGGATTTGTCGTGATGGGGTGTGAAATATTTGAAATATTTGGAAAATGATAGCAATGAGTGAGGGATTGGAGTGGGTGGGGGAGGGGGGTGATTGAAAGGGTGGGTGAGGAATATATTTAAATATTTGGAACATGAGAAAGTTTATTTGGACTGTAGTATTAAAAATGTGAGGGAAAAAAATGAGGAAAAATAAGAGAAGATTCAGGGAGAAAAGGGAAGGGTGTGGGTGAATGGAAGAGTGTCATAAGGTTAGAGATGAAAATAAAAGTTAGCCATGATCAGGCAAAAGACTTTGTTCTGTGAGGATGATCTTGCTTATTAAGGGTGATAGGTTAAAGAAACCATTTCGCTGCTTGATAGAATATGTAGCCCCCCACACATAGATGAAGAAATAAAATACATTTTTAATTCCCTAAAAACATTGCAATACCCCACACATTTCATATTAAATGCCAAGAAAAAAGCCTTCCAAATATTCTCCAGAAACACCACACAAAAAAATCAAACCCCTAACACCTCTCTCATAGACAGACCCCTTCTCCTACCCACGCATTCCAATAACACATCCATATGCAACACGCTCAACAAACTGGGCATTCCAATAGTACAAACCACTTCTCAATCCATAAAACAAACTTTAAACACATCCAGACATTTCCAAAAAACACCCACATCCCATGCCGGCTTATACACTGTCCCTTGCAATGATTGCCATCAATTCTACGTGGGAGAAACACAACGTGAATTAAAGAAACGATTAAATGAACATAAAAGGGATATAAAAAACAACAACCCTCTTAGTGCACTTTTCTCCCATGCTCTAGAATATGGTCATGCATTCAAATTTGAACAAGCCAAAATCACTAAACACATCCACAACAAATCTCGGCGAAGATTATTGGAAACTGCACTCATCACATCCTCTACTACTATCAAGCAGCGAAATGGTTTCTTTAACCTATCACCCTTAATAAGCAAGATCATCCTCACAGAACAAAGTCTTTTGCCTGATCATGGCTAACTTTTATTTTCATCTCTAACCTTATGACACTCTTCCATTCACCCACACCCTTCCCTTTTCTCCCTGAATCTTCTCTTATTTTTCCTCATTTTTTTCCCTCACATTTTTAATACTACAGTCCAAATAAACTTTCTCATGTTCCAAATATTTAAATATATTCCTCACCCACCCTTTCAATCACCCCCTCCCCCACCCACTCCAATCCCTCACTCATTGCTATCATTTTCCAAATATTTCAAATATTTCACACCCCATCACGACAAATCCTCCCTCTTCCCCCTCTCATCCATTTTCTCCCATACCTCTTCTTAAATTCCCTCATTTTCTTCAAACGCTCTCTAAGACTATAACTTTCGCCCATCCACCAAAATCACAGCCCCCCCCCCTCCCTCTCTACCCATCCCCATTTCCCTGCATACACCCCACACACACAAACATTCCAACTCACTCTTCCCCTTCAATCTCGACCACAGCCATCTGGTCAAACACCCCCTCCCCCTCTTCCTCCAATCTCTCTCTGCCATCCATTTTACCCCTTGCTCATCCCCCACCTCTTTCTCTCATCGCCAGCCACAGTAGTCCTTGCTCCCTCCACCCTTCCCCTTTTTTCTCCCACTCATTTTTCATTCTCTAACAAGTACGGACGTCCAGCTAGACGCTGCCATTATTTTTCATTTTATTTTATTTTTCTTCCCAACATGTCTACCCTACATGTATCCGTGCTTGCATGATATCTTTTCCCTATATCATCATCCTGATGAAGTCTTATAAATAAAGACGAAACGTTGATGTACACATAAAAAAACATCCAGTTTTTGGTTTTCCTTTTTCATTTTACCATATATATATATATATATATATTCACAGGAAGCCTCTGCGTTACCAAGGATTTTTTTTTAATTCTTATATTTTACACTTTATAAAATAAAATTTTAAGGGTGGAACCGAAAGATGTACACAGTATTGATTTAGTGAGAGGGAGGTGTCTAAGTATAGTTACATTAATTAAGTAATAAATTACACCCGGTGTTCCCCAAAAATGAACGAACAATCCCGTGTACTCCTGCTCTAATCTGTTAACCAATTATTGACATTTCTGTCCTTATTTAAAATAAGATAATGTTTATAATATTTAAGTAAACTTTTATTTTATTTTTAATTAGCAGGGCTACCCGCCCTTGCCCGGGGCTCTCTTTTCTCTGGTGGCCCCATTTCACCGCTCCCTCTCTCCGTATCCACCTTCTCCCTGTTTCCAGCGGCAAAATCTGTCTCTTCCCTACCCATCCTCTTCGGTTGCCCATGGCAGAAGTATGACATATTTCTATTAAAAGCACCACCTCTGTCTGCGCCTTTTATATACGTACGCATACTATATACGTACCAATTTCTTCCCCGGTGCGCAAACTATATAGGTACCAATCTCTTCCCCGGTGCGCATACTATATACGTACCTATCACCTCCTCTGTACACATACTATATACGTACTTATCACCGCCCCGCTGTGCATACTATATACGTACTTATCTCTGGCCAGTTCACATACTATATACGTACATATCGCAAAATAACTACAAAATAACTCATTTTAATGCGACCCTGTCGTATCAAATAACCACAATTATGTTCGTTCATGTTGTGTCACTATCATAAAAAATAACTCATATTAATCCACCCCTGTCGTATTAAAGAACACAAATCAAGTTCATTTATGTAGCGTCACTATCATACAAAAGAACTCGGATTAATTCGCCCCTGTCGTATCAAAGAACCCATATGGTGCCTTTGTGCCCCCTTTTTTTAAAAAGAAGTAAACGTATTCCATAGGGGCGCAATACTGCACAAGCCCCCTAAAAACATTTTCCATAAGGGCGGTATACTGCACAAGCTCACGATCGCATATTTTTGCAAGTTGGAAGCAGAACAGATACTACATTACCACCACACCTCTCACAAGAGAGGAGGTAATGCCTAGGAAGATGGTATCATGACAACAGAACAGATACTACACTAACTCCACACCTCTCAAAAAAGGAGGATAGAATTCATAGGAGGATGGTATCATGACAACAGAATAGATACTACACTAACTCCACACCTCTCAAGAGAGGAGGAGGTAATGTCTGGAAAGATGGTATCATGACACTAGAACAGATACTACACTTTGATGGATAAGCGTCTGACGCGTCCAGATCTGGCTGTATCCCGACCCGGTGCCCTGTTTAAAATTACCACAAAAAACAAATAAACAAAATAAATTGACAAAAAACATGAAAAAACAAAAAATCATAAAAACCTACAAAAGTATCAAAAAACATTAAAGTTAGCGCAAGAAAGAAAAAAAAATTGACAAAAAACATAATAAAATGGATTAAAAACATCAACATTGGCACCAAAAATAAAACAACAAAAAACATAAAAAACGTCAAAAAGACAAATAGAAAAACAAAAAACCTTAAAAAACATCTAAATAGTCGCCAAAGAGCAAAAAAAAGAAAAAAATTTACGAAAACATGAAAAAGAACCATCAAAATACTTTAAAATTGGCACCAAAGAACAAAATTAACAAAAAAACATTTACAAAAAACATGAAAAAACAAAAAAACCATCACAAAACATCAAATTTGTCGTAAAAAAAAAAAAATGACAAAAAAACATTAAAAAACATTAAAAAAACAAATTTAAAAACATTAAAAAAACATCAAAGTTGGTGCCTAAGACCAAAAAAATGACAAAAACCATGAAAATACATTAAAAAACAACAACAATTAAAAAAACGAAAAACATCAAAAGACATCAAAATTGGCACCAAAGAGAGAAAAAATTGACAAAAAATATGAAAAAATAAGTAAGAATAACATTTAAAACCATAAAAATTGGCGCCAAAATAGCAACAAAAAAAAACGTCAAAAAGACAAATAAGAAACGAAAACACTTAAAAAAAACATCAAAATTATCACGAAAGAGCAAGAAAAAACATTGACAAAAAACATGAAAAATATTTAAAAAACATGAAAAAACATCAAAATTTGCGCCAAAGAACAAAGAAAATCACAAAAAAACATGAAAAAACAAAAAGAAATAAAAACCAAAAAAGCCATCACAAAACATCAAAATTTGCGAAAAAAAGCAAAAAGCAAAACAAATTGAGAAAGAAAAAAATTATTTCTTTCACCACCACTCCTTCCCCCCCAAAAAAATTTAACCCACGCCAACTCTCCTAAAAATATATATTTTTTGTTAGAAAAAAAAATTAACCCCGCAAATTTTTTCTTTTATTTAGTTAAAGAAAATTAAATTTCCCCACCCTCCCCAACACTTTTTACTCTCCCCCACCCAAATTCCTAATTTTAGTTAAAAATAAAATCCTTCTCTACCTCAAAACAAATTGTTATTACTCTCTCCAATCCAAGGCAATATTTTTAGTTAAAAAAAAATGTTCACCTTCCCCCGAGAAAATAATAACTAAAACGTATTTCCTGTTTTGGATGTCAAGTGCAAACGCAGATCCAACACTAAATCAAATAAACAGTTTTGATACTCATGTTTAAATATGCTATTGGAGGCGCCTCAGTCATAACAAAGAACCAGTTTTGTTATTCTTCCAAAATGATCACCCATTTAGTAATGGCGGGGATATGCGTTGCTTAACTTCGATTTACAAGAAAACACCTTGTCTTAACGTAATGAAAATAAAGAATAATATGTGAAAAAATCCTTTCGCAATGACGTCATTTCCGTAAGAATGAGTCAGTAATTTTGAAAATTAATATTAATTTATTTGTAAACACTTTTTCTAACTAGCCGGTCGTTTGGCTAAGATCAAAGTGTAGTGTCTGTTCCGGAAGAATGAGTCAGCAATTTTGAAAATGAACTTTAAATTATTTGTAAACATTTTCCCTAGCTATCCCACCTTTTGGCTAAGACCAAAGTGTAGTATCTGTTCTTGCCGTAGCTTTTACGTAATTTTCTCCATTGAGTCTAAATATGCTTCGTAAACTGGCATGGATTTTGTCTAAAAGGTCTTTAATTAATTATATTGCCAATTTTTATTAAGATTACTAAGGAGGAATAAAAAGTAGGACAGACGGACGGACGTAGCTGGACAGACAGACAGACGGATTGACGGACGGACGTAGCTTGATGGACGGACATACGTAGCTGGATTGACGTATAGACGGACGTAGCTAAACGGACAGACAGACGTAGCTAGACGGATAGCCGTAGCTTAATTGACGGACGGACGAATGGACGGGCGGACGAATGGACGGACGGACGGACGGACGTAGGTGGACGTAGCTAGACAGACGGACTTACGTAGCTGAACGGACGGACATAGCTGGACGGACAGACAGACGTAGCTGGAAGATAGCACGTAGGTAGACAGATCAACGGATGTAGGTGGACGGAGTGACGGACGGACGTTGTTGGACGGACGGACGTAGCTGGACGGTTTCACAGACGGACGTAGTTTGACGGACGGATATACGTAGCTGTACGGACACACAAACGGACGTTGCTGGATTGACAAAACCACATACGTAGTTGGACAGACGGGTAGACGGATGGACGGACGGACGTAGCTAGATGGATGTACAGACGGACGGACGTAGCTGGACGGACAGACAGACGTAACTGGAAGGACAGACGTAGCTGGACGGACAAACAGACGAACGGACGTAGGTTGACAGATGGACGGACGGACGGACGTAGCTTGACGTACGTAGCTGGACGTACGTAGCTGGACGTACGTAGCTGGACGGACGGACGAAGCTAGACGGACGGACGTAGGTTGATATATTGACGGACCGACGTAGCTGGACGGACGGACGTAGCTAGACGGACGGACGGACGTAGGTGGACAGATGGATGGACGGACGGACGTAGCTGGACGGATGGACGGACGGATGGACATAGCTTGACGGACGGACGTAGATGAATTGACGGACAGACGGATGTAGCTAGACGGACAGACAGACGTAGCTAGACGGACGGACTGACGTAGCTTGATTGACGGACGGACAGATGGACAGACAGATGGACGGACAGACTAAGCTGGAGGGATGGACGGACAGATGGACGGACGGACGTAGTTGAACGGACTGATGTCGCTGGACAGATAGACAGACAGACGGACAGACTTAGCTGGGTGAACAGACGGATGTAGCTGGACAGACGGACGGATGTAGGTAGACAGATTGACGGACGGACGTAGCTGGACGGATTGACGGACGGACATATGTAGCTGGACGGACGAACTGAGCTTGATTGACGGACGGACGGATGGACAGACGGAGTATCTGGATGGATGGACGAACGTAGGTAGACGGATGGACGGGCGGATGTAGCTAGACAGACATTCAGACGGACGGACCTAGATGGATGGACAGAAGTACGTTACTGGAAGTCGGACGTAGCTGGACGGATGGACGGACGTAAGTGGACGGACGTAGGTGGACGGATTGACGGACGGACGTAGCTGGACAGACGGACGGACATATGTAGCTGGATGGACGGACGTAAGTGGACGGACAGAGGGACGTAGCTGGACGGACGGACGGACGTAACTTTTATTGTATCGCACCTGGTCTTCCCAAATAGTCATCTATTTAGTACTTGCCAGGATACGCGTTGCTTAACCTCAATTTTACAGCACCTGGTCTTCCGAAATCGTCACCTATTAGTACTTGCCAGGATATGCATTGCTTTTCTTCTCCCTTTGACAGAGAATAATGACAATAGAACGTTCTTAATATCGTATTGTCTTATTCCCGTACAACGCCAAATACAAGGAAGCCTCCAGAGCTACAGTAAAATCACTCTTTCCTATTCCCCACCCTTTGATGAGGTAGTAGTCCGAAGAGAAACGCAAAAAAGCAATAATAATGTGTACGATGGCATGAAAATAATATCCAAACCTATCATTATGACGTCATGTATTTATCAATATGACGTCATGTGCACAAGATAACATTAAAAATCGTGATCACATGAAACGAAAAAATAGCTATTTGACCCACCAAAAATGAATCTATTTTCTTAATTTATGGATATTATTTTCCCGGGTTAAAATAATACCTAATTTGGGGATGTTTGTTGAGTATTTAAAAAGTTTTTGCGTTACATACATACATACATACAGATGTTTGCCTCATATATACTGAAATGATGTGAAACGTTAACGCAGAACCCAAAATAATGTTGGACCCTCTTTTGATCATAATGAAATATATATCCTGAATCCCTATTACTTACTTCTTTACGAGGACGCAGTTGGAGACAAGGCCGATTTTCAAAATGGATAAAATCGAGTTCTACAAAAACAGGGGGCACTGTGTATTTGTGCAAGAATAACACTTGCCCCAGTCTAGAAGGACCCCTCTTACACTGATCGAGGACGGAAAAGATGAAGTGCAGTATCAGAACAGATACTGCACTTTGCTTCTAGCAAAACAAGCCAAAGATCCTGAGTAATGTAGTTTCAGAAGATATATGATTATGAAAGATTTCATCAAATAAAAAGACAATAAAAAAACAGACAGTAATTGCAACCCTGCATATAAACGCGGTACGTCTTTGAAATATGTAACGTATAGATTTTTAAATAAATAATTTGTATTTAGCTCTCACTATTTTGCGATTGAGCACTTTATTGATTTCTTTTCAACATAACCTGACGCGCCATAAAAAGCTCTAATGCAAAGTTCCAAATACGTCCGTCGAACATTCTCGACTAGTCTTCTATCTGTACACGCTTCTAAATACATATAGATCTTAATTTCTTTTAATTACATGACAGTTTCCGTTGGCCGAAGTGGATATGGCAATTGCAGATTCTAGGCTGATTCTGTGAACCAGGTTCACGCCTCCCGACCGTCTGAAATTTTTACTTTCCTGCACTGATGAGAGAAATAAGCTTGAAACGCTAGCGTATGTTGGTATTAATAATTTAATCTTTATTTATAAAATATTATATATATATATATATATATATATATATATATATATATATATATATATATATATATATATATATATATATA
>OY744517.1:179097040-179127040 GCA_963556195.1 Sepiola atlantica
AATGGATTGTCGATTTTATTTAGGACGAAGTGCAGCAAGTTAATCGGAGCACATTCCATTTTTATTTTTATTTTTATTTTTAACATAGTTCAACCCAAACAAAGCAGGCCGCCAGTGTAGACGTAAGGGGCTACTGAGAAGAAAGAAAAGGGGAGAAAGAAGGGGGGGTCAACATAACTTGGGATCTGCGCAGCGAGATGTCTGTTTACATTAGTTTTAAATTTCTGCAAGTCTGGTGTGAGGAGTTTACTAGCACGGTAGAGGGAACCAACCTTCTTTACGGCAGCCTTGGCAATGTCTTCAATGTATTTGTTCCAATTCATGTTACCTGTGAAGGTTAGGCCGAGGAGGTTGAATGATGAACTCTAAGGTAGGGTGTTTTTTGCCATGACAATCGGTGGTTGAAAAGGTTCCTTGTAGTTATTGAAGGAAAGGAACTGTGACTTGATTTTTCTTTTGTCTAGTAAGGATCTAATTATAATTAGTAATTGCCCAGTAATACAGTATGAGCGTATTTTCAGGAGAAGCCCTTTATGCCATACCTTGTCGAAGGCCTTGGATATATCAAGCGCTACTGCCCTAGCTTCTCCTGCCTTGTCGAGTGTATGATACATGCGTTCCGAGATGACCGTTAGGATGTCTGCAGTAGATCGTGCTTGTCTAAATCCATACTCGCGGTCAAAAAGAAGTTTAGCATTAACTAAGTGCCGTACTATCGCTAGATTGATTACGGATTCAAAGATTTTAGAAAAGATCGGCAGCAGACTGATTCGGCGATAGTTCTGAGGATCGGTTCTATTCCTAGAACAAACACAAAGATGCAAAATTGCAGCAATGGGACACGAGCTAGAACTTGGTGGATAGTGACGGACCTATCAGATTAGAGACTTTTTTAGGACCTTGTATCAGAGGGAGAGACTAACGGATGGTGGACCAGCCGAGATGTGACAATACTCTGTGCATGGACGGATGCTGGTTTAGTAGAGATATAGGATAATCTCAGGTGTGAGAGGTTTTCTAGCACGATAGAAGGAGTCCACCTTCTTTGCAGCAGCCTTGGCAATGTCCTCTATATAGTTGTTCAAATTCATGCTACCCATGAATGTTAGGCTGAGGAGTGTGAACGTTGGACTCTCAGGTAGGGTGTTATGTGTTATGGCTTCAACGGCAGAGCCGGAGTCTTGCACCGGGGCTTGACAATGTTTACATTGTAGATATCACTTACACTCAACAAGTGTCATATGATAGCGCAGGGGTAGAATTAAGTTTCAATATATATATATATATATATATATATATATATATATATATATATATATATATATAGAGAGAGAGAGAGAGAGAGAGAGAGAGATTTCTACAGGCATTTGGAGGTATGTATACATTTACTGTGAATAAAAACATATATAAACAGATGATAGTTAATAAATTGATAGAAAGTAAATATATTGAAAATATATTAAAAGTTATTTATATATTCATGGATAATCTGGAGTTCTGTTTAAGTTTATGGTGAATTAGTATATAAAAATATCTTTATAGTAAATTTGAGACATTTGAATTAACAGAACTAATCATTTTCCGTGATAATTCATAATAAAATATTACAGAATGTTAACACTTGCCATCATAAATAAACGAGTACAAACTTGTGCATAATTGTTTAAATAATACTAATACTAAAAATAAATAATACATAATTGGATTTGAAATAAATAAATATGCTCAGCCAACATATTTACCATAATTGCAATTAATTTTATTGCCGAGGTTCTTGGTTTTCTTTGAGTTTTTGTTAAATAAATAATCTATAGAAAATAAAATTTTTTAATGAATTGGGCATTTATATTTTTTATATATACAGTTAATTAATTATATAGAAAATTAAAATTGAGAATTTACTATTTCGGACTGATAAAAGAGAGGTAAATTTTAACATAAATTCTTTAATTACATTTCTTAATTATATTTTAACTTATTAACCCCGCATGGTTTACGAACTTTTAATGTGTCCCCTCTCTTCCTTTCTTCTCACTTTCAACTTTTAATTCATATATTTATTCAAATATTTTCTAATTTTATTTTATGATTATTATTTGTATTTCTCTTTATACCCTGAGGCTGTTTTTAGGACATGATATTTAAGTAAGTCATACGTAAGTTTTCCTAGATTCGTTGGTATAAAAGATGGCGTACACTAACCCCCCCCCCCCAAAAAAAAACAAACAAACTTGTATTCCTTTTTTAAAATTGCATCTATGGATACTTGTTTTTCTGATTTCTGGACACGATTTTTGGATGTCTAAAGAGTGGTACGTATGGGAAATCCAGGATATATATATATCTATACTTGGCTGTTCACGTGTAGACAAAACGGAGCGTCAAGCATATTGATTTTTCGAAAACCGAATAAAAATATGCCAACTGGAATTTTGTATTGTATTGTTTATTTATATATGCTCTGGTATTTAAAAAAACTCTAAAAACACCTATTGAGCATTTACCTTGAGGGGTTGACGATAAATAACGCACGCACACATACACACATGTATATATATATATATATATATATATATATATATTGATCTTGATATTGTTTTGTTCAGTTGCCGCATCACGTAAAACAAGTAATATATACTCCGACAGCTACCAATTTTTGCTCTCGCACCTTCCACAGTTAATTTAATTCTCCAACTGCTAAAATCTTTTTGAGCCCATAACTTATTTTTTATAAGCGATCTTTTTCGGCTAACATCACACAAGCTCACTCTCCTCCCTAATGCTTGAATAACTATGCCCTACACTTGCCACAGTAAAAGCAACTCATCCCACTGCTAACATCTATTTGTAGCTCATAATTAATCTTTTCATAAGCGGTCTTTTTAAGCTTTTCTCCTCCTACTACCATGTTTTACAAATATTTTTTACAAATATATTGTACTTTGTGTGTTATTTTTGTCAGACCAATCCTTCTGAGGAAGTCTTTAAAAAAGACGAAACGTTGATGAGTACATAAATATCATTTTTTGTTTTCTTTTTTTCATTTTCCATGAATATATATATATATATATATATATATATATATATATATATATATATATATATATATATACAATATTACATTAAACGATACTCGTGTATTACATTTTTAAATTAGCCATACTCTCGTATCCTTGTAGTGGCAAGAGCTGCCGACTACTCTCTAGATGGTTTAAGGTCCGATGCCTGGCTTGGAAGTGGAGCTAGACTAGCCGCACTGAAGAGCTGTGATACAGAGAAACAATTTGTCTATGGATTACTATATAATATTGCCCCCTTCGCAAAATTATTTGCAAATTAACAAATTGAGTACTATAAAAGCAGCGGTCAATGTTTATATAAATAGACATTGTAGATACTATTACGAGCATTCTCTCGTAGCCTAGCGGAAAGATATGCCGACTATAAACCAGATGGTTTAAAGTTCGATTTGTGTAATAAGCTGAATTTGACATATTTATATGATCGTTCATTTAGATTTTGAGTATTGCCTCAAATACGTAGCCTCCGTCTACTACTTCTATTGATATGTTAGAACAATAGTTCATACTGACCAAAATGTGGTAAGCACAAAAAGTCAATTATTTGTATATTTTTGTTAAGATCAGAATTTATGCATATATGGTATTTTTAACAACAAATGCTTGCCCATTTTCTTCAATCTTACTAAATAAATAGCTGCCGAAAAAACGAATTCCGCTTTTAAAACTCCTTACAACAGATGCAAATCGCTTATTGAAAACGTGGAAGCCCATAACTTGCAATCTGTTAAATCCAGAGTTACCAAACAGAGGCTTGCTTCTCGAGTGTTTTGGAAAATAACAAACAGCGTACTGAACACATATAAGACTTCTATTCCAACAATCATCAATGGAGCTGACAAAGCAAAACCTTTTGCAAAGAACTCTGCTGCAAATTCCACTCTTTGCGATCAAGGCCAGCTACTTCCAGAATTCCCTCCTATGGCTGAAAATACCGTAAGTTATATACATATATCTGTCCGGGATGTTGTCAAACCTGGTAGCAATGTAAATGGTCCTAACAACATTCTAGTCATTGTGCGTATAAATCTGCTGTCGGAAGTGGCCATATCCTTTCAAAATTATTCAAGTGTTGTCTTAAAAGAAAAATGCTTTCCACCCTCTTGGAAAACTTTGGCCAATATGTAAAAATAATGGTGATCAGTCTTCTATATCTTAGTCAGCATTTTGTGCATCACAAATAAGATGCTTGAATCTGCGATAAATAAAAAATGTAAACCGTCTCCGAAAAATCAACCTTTTCAGCGACAACCAATATGGATTTCGTCTCTCAAAGTCAACTGCTGATGTTCACTATAATACATTATAATATCAATGAATCTTTTAATATCTAGAACCATAGACGTCGACATATCAAATGCTTTCGATAGGCACAACGGATTGCTTCTCAAAATTGCTTGCTATAGAATGTCTGACAATATATTCACAACCACCGAATCCTTTGTGTCTGATAGGTCTATAAAAGTAGTTGTTGCTAGTAAGGAATCTGAATAACATAGAATCAACGCGGGTTTGCCTCAAGGATATATTCTGAGACCGATACTTTTCCTGGTCTTCATTTGTTGACATATACGCAGACAACACAGCTGTCTATGGCAGCACATCGAAGAGCACTGCGGATAATATTCATGCTGATTCTCTCTTTCGTTGGACCTTGAGCATGTGGTGCAATTAGTGGCTTGTTATCCCTAGAAAACTAAACTTCTCTGTCTTGTTCTAATCGGAATAAATAGCTCTCCTTGTTTTTTATGAGCTCCTATGACTTACTTTCACTCCAGATAAAAAATAGAAGACGTATATACAATCTGTTGGCAAGGTTACTGCAAAAATGGTTGGATCATTCTATCGCTTCAGAAAGTACTTGACACCTAATGCAATCTACTATCTATACAAGAGTCAAATACATACTAAAATGGAGTACAGCTTCCACATCTTGGGGAGGTGCCGCTCAAAGCATTCTTTCTTGTCTTGACAATATACAAAATCGTCTTTAAAATTTGGTGGGAGATGAGCTCTTTCGTTATTTACAGCTCCTTTCTCTTTCCCTGTCTGCGGGGCTACGAATACCACCGACTGAACCTCCATGCCGAAGAGAACCTTCCCGCCAAACGGAAACCACCAGTAGGCCGTGGGTGGCGACCCGTGATGATCTAAGACTAAATGCTGGTGACTGAGTCATCCTTCTACTTCGGTCCTTACTTCGGCTAGACGGGACATCGAAAAGGCCTGATCCGATCAATCAGCTGGTCACGTGATGCTCTAGTATCTATAAGTTCATACCCAACAAATTATTCAATCTGATTCTTCAAAAAAAAAAAAATCAAAACCTTATTTCTTCTTTATATTTTGTCCCCAAATAGATACTAGAAGGCGATAACTGAGGATCAATCATTTTGAGAACAAAGAAGCTGAACAATGCTAAAGAGTAATTATTGCAAAGAGTAATGTTTTCAAAGAGTAATGTTTTCTTTGACCAATGTTTTAAACGAACAATATATTCCAGGAATATAAACACATTATCTACCTATATAATTTTATTTGACAATATTTGATTATTTATTATTAACCGTTTTCTCCGCTAGCTGCAGAATACGTACTAACATGGCTGAGTGCCTTTCAGTCCCTACGATCTTGGGTCAAGTTGTTATCTTGGTGTATGTTCATGATCGTCTATTAACAAACGCTGTTTATCCGTCTTTTCTTTTATCAACCTTTCGACCGGCTTCCTTGTATTATGCCTTCAACGCATATTGTGCATATCAATATATTGGAACGCTTAACGTGACAGAACAATAACACGTTTTTACATTTGATGACAGAGGATATTGATGGGATGCCAGTGAGTTTTCGCAACTCTGCGATACTAATTTTATCAGAGAATTCATGATCAGTAATGAACTTTATTCGGCATATAAATAAACCATAGATGGTTGACATGTCGTAAACCAAACTAAATCAAACAGCTCCTATTAGTCTCTTTATGCTCTATCATTATTGTCAGAGAAAGTGCTCAACTGAGATCCATTTTCATGTTCCTTTTTGTAAGAAATTCACAGCAAGAACGTGTTTCACTACCAAAACGGTGAACAACTTTCCATACTTCTTTTATGTGCCGAGCGTCGGGCGGAATTTTCGGGGTCAGAGTTTCTTTGCGATGACTTCCCGTCTGCGGAACACGTTTCCACAGGACTGTTTCATTGTGGATTACAACAGCGGTGTCTTTAAATCCAATGTCAACAAATACTTGCAATAAAATGCCTCCATAAGTAATGAAACTCAGTTCATTCCATTAATCAGTTTTAATACTCCCATAATACACTTCATTCTTCAACTAGCTATCATTCCATCCCATTAATCCTTATCCTCGAGTGGCTTATGGCCTTCATAAATGATGACTAAGTAGTAAAGAAGATAGCAATGCTGGGTCTAAAACTTATCAGAAATACTATGCTCAAATGCACACAAATATCGTTGGGACATGTAGGGGGTTATAATTTACTCCCAACAATTATTAACATAGCAACTTATGTTCAACTAATCATATCCAATGAATCGTTGACAACAAATATTGTGTTTCAACAATGAGTCACAATGTGCTTATCGACGGTAAGATAGACAGGCAAATACAGTATTTAACTGTTTGCGGCGTCCAGCAAAACCGTTTATAATAAACCGTTTACCATATGTATATATCCCTTGTCTATGGTTGATAACGTTAGATAAATTTAATAACATGGACTAACGAAATTGAAAATGAAAAAAAATAATCAAATCTATAAATCTATATCTTCTCAGGAGATCGATAAACAAATACAAAAATGATCGAATCGATAGTGTTTACTTGTTGAATTTTTCCTTCGAAATCCGATCTGCCGGGTCAGGGATTTCAAGCGCACTTTCATTTTTCTTTGTCTTTCCCTCTTTCGTCAACGAATGAATAAAGACATTTTAAACAAACAGCGGCAAACAACAAAAATGCTGGCAGATGATTAGAGCATGCGCAGAAAGGCATTGCTGTACACCTCACTGCCGGCATGTGGTGCGTCACGTGACTCGGTTAAGACAGCGGGAAAATATTCGCTGAGCAGCTGCAAGTGACAGCCGCGAGAAGTGTCCGTTGCCAGTTGAGTGTAAACAACGCAAAACTTGAGCTCGGTAAATAAAAATATAACAAAAAACATTGCCAAAATATTTATAATAATAATAATAATAATAATAATAATAATAATAATAATAATAATAATAATAATAATAATAATATGAAGAAAAAAAAGACGAAGAAGAAGAAAAAGAAGGGGAAAACTACAAAAATGCCGAATGGCTGAACAACACGAAGAAAGGCCCTAAGGAAATTGAAGAATGAACAGAAACCGAAATTGATGACGAAACCATCAAGACGACCTCAAGAAAAATGACAAGCTGAAAAGCACTAGGTTTAATAAACTCACGACGCTATATAAAAGACTGGCACAGGTAAATGCAAAACGAACATACAGAAGTTGATTACTAAAGGTAGAATTATTTAATTCAGCGAGAAAGAAATGATCTCAAGCTTCTACAGACCAATAACCTATCTACCAAACTTGTGGAAAATCTGAATTACACAACTTAGGAACGAGATATACCATTCTTCATTAGTCACCGACTACTCCTCGGGTGGATACTGAAAAGTGACAAAAGAGACAGATGCCGTCCTATCCATGGGCCAGAAGATACTTAAGCAAGAAAAAAACAGAACAAAAAGAACATGGCCATTGTATGGATCGACTACAAGAAAGCTTACGACACAATTTTCCAAACATGAACAATTTAATTTTTTTAGATGTAGAAAACACCAGATGAAATTGCCAACCTAATGGAGAAACTAGTGTAAAATGTTGCTTGAAACTGACGGCTTTAGTACAACTCCTTACACAGATAAGAATACAGAGAAGTATTTTCAAGAAATCTTACCATCATTGCAAGTCCCCGTAGCTATAATTTCACTTATCAATATAATAAAGAGATGTTTTGCAGGATACAAACATTCTGATATCAAAGAAAAAATATATACAGACTATTTATGAGACAGACAATAAATATAGCGTACGACAAAACGTGGGCGTACATACAGAAAGGACATTGAAACGGGATTGCTACTGATAGCCGCACAAGCAACGCGATTAGAACGAACTACATAATAGTCAAAAAATACAAGACCCAGAAAAACAGTACATCTAGTCTCTGTAGACAAAAAGATGAAACAGTAAACCACATTATATGTGAATTCAGCAAACAACGGCAGAGGTAATATGAAAATAGACATCACTGGGTTCAGAATGTAGTCAATTTGCAACTGTGCAAACAACTGCACGTTAAAAATGCAAACAAATGATGCAGGAACAAACCGGATCCAGTATTGGCAAACGGAACTGAAACATGGAAATACAAACGGATATACTGATCCAAGTTAGAAAGTTAGAAGACCAGACATGATGATAGTCATTGAAAAATCCTGCCAAATTGTAGATTTTGCCGTCTTAAAATATCACAGGGAAAATCTGAAAAAGATAGAAACTATTTAAATACATGGAACTTGCTGAAAAGAGCTGAAAAAATATGGAACATGAAGAAAACGACCATAATAACAATATTGTAGAATCACTTGGAACTGTTACAAAAAAACTTGGTAACAGAATAGGGAACATTGAAATCAAAGAGGAAATTGACACTATAAAACGAAACAGCAGAAATACTAAGAAATAATTATAGAGTGCGGAAACCGATTACAATTACGTAATCGATTTCCGCATGTTTATTTCTTAGGAGAAATTTTAGTACAGGTAAGTTGAAATAGAATAGCACCTGGTAGACACAACTATAAATATAGTTATAGCATACTAAAACTAACTCACGTAAACTAAGATTGCTAGGGTAAATATATAAGAAACATCCTATAATCTGACACTCTCTCCCCGGCCACACAAAATAATGCAGCAGCACCAACATCGCATCGGCGTAGATTGTTTGTAAGATCGAAATAACCGAGGAGGGATAGAACCTGAGATCGACTGAAATGGCGTGGGGAATACTAGAATCCCGAGGAGACTTATTATTACTTAATTCCATAGAATGTCATTGGCCGTTATCAGTCAGAACTCAATTGTAAACGGCTGTTGTGAGAACACAAATTAAGTTGCAATGGTGATAGAAAGAAGCAAAGAGATCTGAAAATTTTTGGAGACTTAAACGTCATGTAATATAACCTGGTTTTACCAGGAAGCGATCCCATGTGGGGGAACTCGTGGATAATAAATTATAAAAAACATTGGCAGTAACCTTGGTAAGATACTCACCCTTCATAAACAGAAAGAATACCCCAAAAACCTGGATACAATAAACAACAGTTATAAATAATTTTGTTACAGCTAGGTTGTTAAATTGGATACCTATGTCTTCCGAGATTGTCAACCTTTTAAAACATGAAGATTTGATAAGAATGTTAATGTGTTTTATCAGACGTTGATTAACGTTGTTGTAATTATGGTGTACATGCCAATACGAATAGCTGACTCGGTCCGAAAAAATAACCAAATATTTATAACTTGGGTTCTCGCACGCAAAAATGTTCATAATCAACCGTAATACTTCACATATTCGGATCATTAGTTATGTTACACATATTGATTACTCAGCATTTATTTAAACCATTTGAAAAACTGTTTTTTATTACAGATTCTCAAGTTCAACATAAACATTCCGAATTTGAAAAGACGCATCTGGAAAAGGTTTGCTGCTTAATCGGCTGTGAGAATAACGTCCAAAAACAGTAGTCCGAATAATTAAAATTATACAATTTTTTAAATTATATACGCAAAGTTGCTGCTTCTATATATACAGATGCGACTTGTAGATCTCTCATATTTTGGATAGATATAAAAAGTAGTGATTATATTTCTAAAAAATACACACAAAATAGTTTTGTTTTTATCACTATTAAACTGATATCAGATAAATAAAATACTTCATAGTAGTTCTTCTAGAATTTACAGTCTAGCACTTTATTGTATTTTTAACTAACTTATGATATATGCTATATATTTATATGTATTATTATTAAAATGATCAGAAATGACAATAAAAAATATAACAAAGAAATGACAATAACAAAATACAAAACACGTATAATATAGGAAAAAATAAAACAAAATGTGTAAAAAGTGATTAATATAACAACAATAAAAATAACACTAAAATTCTAAAGCAATCACCCAAATAAAATTAGGAAAGTAAATAATGAAAAGAAAAACTGTAATTGTAGAACTCGTACACTTAGTCCACTACAAAATAACTTCTTAACCAAAGGCATTGGTTACCAAGCCACAATATTTTCCAAGGAAAAGAATACTACGTCTGTATAACCTCCCTCGATTTTAAAACCATGTATAACAACCATAAAAAATCACACCTTGTAACAAAAAACACCCATTAAAAAAATCACTAGCGAACCATTACTGGGAACTCAAAGAAAGCAGACGCTCGAATATAATAGAGTGGAAAATAGTACGATGGACCAATACATGTATATATTTAGAGGCCTCGTATGGATTATGTCTGAATGAGAAACATTAAATCAAAAATTTTACATATCCCTCTAACTGAATAAACCGTACGGGCGAAATAGAAACTAAGAGTAGACATATAATAAATTTACTTTAAGATAACTATATACATAACAAATAAATAAATGAACTAAAATAAATAAAAACTCATAAACCAACATCTGAAGTAGTGTTATATTATGAGGGGCCCTGTATGCCTAAAAGCGTATAGGTCCACTAGTTTTGATTGTGAGAGGGGTGAACTTTGTTCGAGTTAAGTGCAGGTCGAAATGACATCCATTTTGGGACAAATAGATTTGTTCTCAGAATGAGTTATCCCAAGGAGTCCTAACAACTGGTGAAACCTGTCCGACTTAAAAACTTGAGGTTCAATAAAGGTCGGGCCAGCTCTGGTTATGATTTGTATGACAGGACAAAGGACAGTGACGTCACTTGTTGTTGTCGAAAACGGGAAATGAGATACATCCGTCATGGGAGCTCGAAGCGACAAGATCGTCGTGGGAGAAAGCGGACGAAATTGTCCAAAGATGCAGACAAATAAGGTAAGACTGCGTCTCTAAAAATGAGACAGAAGATCGACATCTCGCCCCGTCTACAGAATTTAGAAGTTAGCAGATAAGAAAAGAAGAAAAGAAGAAGCAACATTAGATGCCCACTCTCTCCCGAGTAAAAGAATATTCAGACCAATAAATCGTTCACGACCCTCTAGAAACGCCATCGGAGTTCTTTCGTTCCCGTTGGGAGAGTTTTCCGTTTCAGGGGACAGATGCTCCACGCTAGCAAACGGGAGGCCACTAGACGAAGGAAGAAAAACGATGAAGAGATCCGGCCAACCTAATTAATTGGAAATGGTATGTAACAGTAGCTGCGAATAACAAAATAAGTGGAAAATAAATTATTCCAAACGCGCATTCTCTAAAAGTGTGAAACAGTGATTGTAGCCGACGCAATCTGCCCCTTTAGGGCGCACTAATATGCATCAGGAAAATAGGGCCCTACGTAGAAACAAGTGGAGATCTAAGAATTAGTACATATTTTCCGCGGGATCGGCTATTCAAAATAGCTCTGGAAGTGGCACCGGGCTGGCTGGAAAAAGCGTGTAAGCCGTCAGTTATAATTATCCATACACAATGGGAGAACAAAGCCAGAAAGAGCTGGTATGTTGATAACGGCTGTACAATTTGGTCAAGAATCTTTCGGTAACTCCCCCTCCCTTGGTAGAGAGAAAGAGAGAATAAGTCTTTTACGATAACAGGAAAGAAAACAACCCAACCAGAGAGAGAGGGGAGAGGGAGAGGGAAAGTAAGTCAGTATGCCCCACCCTGGCCCCGAGAGAGAGGGAAGGAATGGAGAAATGGGCTGGAGAAAGAAAGGGTGTGATGATATGCCTTTCTGGGAAGCGAGAGGACCTTTGTCGTTGAAAGAAGAAGACAGTTACGGGCAGTTAGAAATTGGAATTCGACCAAAACGGACGTGCGCCGATCAGACAGGGACTTGCGCGAACAAGTTCTTGTCTGGGTGGTGTTAACGATAGTGTCCCCCCCACACCGTTTTCAGTAGACAAGTTACAACTTAATTAACAACTTGGAAAGCATAAATAGAGGTTCATGCACAGAGAGACGAGATAGTTAGTAAACAAAGCCATTATTGAAAAGCAGACTTTAATTCACCGTTTTAAAAACAGTTGTTATCTTATTAATAATTAATTGGATACAAAAGGAAACCGCTGAGTTTGTTGAATTATTCCTATTGTTGTCAGTTTGTTGTTTGAGTAACCTTGCCTTCACAGCGGACCAACGAAGCGATCGTCATTCATCCGACCGAGAGGAGTTCCGACCATCTTTCTTTTTCTGCCGCTACGACATTACGAGCCAAGGAGGGTGTTCACAGTCTAGAAGGATTCCTGCGCCGAGGACCAGACGTGTGAGTACCGAGATAGAAACACGAGTGGACCACCTATGTTACAGTGGTTCAGTGAGACCGGATCAGAGTGAGGTATCTGTATTACTCGGCACTGCGACCTATGTTTACATGTGATACCGTTACCAAGGAAGAAGCGTGTGGGGTCCCCGTTACAAAAGGGTCGCCTGTTAATTTGATCCATTTGTAAAAGGGATGTGCCACACCCAAACAAAGTAAAATAAAATGATGTCTAGTAAACATCGGCGGGCCTTTGTTTGAGAGAAGCACGGTTACTGGCTCATAAAAACATTAATATGTGAAAGGGAAATAACAACGAATCTGATTGGTTTATCACCTAGACTAAACAAAATGTAGATATTATAAAAACAATCATCCGCCATAGACTGTGCACTTAGCATGACAATTCCATGTGGGTTCGAAACGCGGGCGCCTATATGTAGCTTAATTGCCATACATATATTTTATAACTATTACTATATATATATATATATATATATATATATATAGAGAGAGAGAGAGAGAGAGAGAGACAGAGAGAGAGAGAGAGAGAGAGAGAGAGAGATAGATAGATAGATAGATAGATAGATAGATAGATAGATAGATATATAGATATGTGGGAAATATGTTTTACTATTTTTTTATAGATCAACCTTTTCAAGGTAAACTCTCGACGGTTGTTAACATATAACAATAGGTCATATATAAATAAACAATATTATGCTACATTCCAGTGACTAAGATTGTATAAACTGATCATCTTTTCAAAACAAAAACTTCGGTACATTTACGGACCGTTTTGTTCACATAAGAACATCGAACATTTGTATGTCAATCTCGGATCTTCCTTCTATGGACGCCTAAGAAATCAAAAAGTTATCCTTAAAAAATACATAGCGATGCACTAAACAAAAATCACAAAATGCAAACAATTCACATTGATTACATTTCCACTCAGAGAGAGAGAGAGACAGACAGAGAGAGAGAGAGAGGAGTAAAGAGAGAGAGAGAGAGAGAGAGAGAGAGAGAGAGAGGCTTAGAAATCGCGACCAAGAAATAGCGATCATCTTGTTATATAAAGTAAAGCTACAAAAATACGCACAATATTGCACAGAAAAAAAATCAGCATTAAAAATACAATGGAAGCCTAAAACCCTAATTTATATAGACCATCAATAAGAAATACTATTCACAGAAACATGTCCACTGCTAACAATAAAGCTGCATTCCCTATTCAATATACTAACAAGAATTATACGGCCCCCAATGGGGTTAAATCCTAGAGATAACATCTAAATGCTAACATTGCGAACTTAGAAGTAGTATAAGTTGACGTTCGCTTCTAAGGGACCTAACTTTAAATCGTGGAAAATAAATTTGTATCGTTCGAAACAGACTATTCATAGGGAAACGCTTTTCTATTTTAAATGCGTCCAAATTTATTTGCAAAATGCTCTGTCCATCGGTCTGTCATGCTTAAATTTTAAATGCCATTTTAGTTGGTCTGTCATACTTGTTTGAAAATATAACAACTTTTTTGCAATAGATTTTGGATCGTATGTTACATATAATTTGGAAATAACATTTTCTGTGGTCTGTCACGTTTAAGTTTGAAATAGCATTTTCGTTGGTCTGCCAAGCTTAAGTTTGAAATAAAACATTCATCGCGGAATACGTGTTAAATGGGCCCATATTAAGAATATCCAGCCTTGTCTTTGTTAAATGTATGTATATTTACAAACTAAACCTGCGTAAATTACACATTATTTTAAATTGTCTTAAATTTCATATTTTAATGTTAATGTTAATTTTTCTTCCTTAAAAATAAATGTGAGCTATAAATAATTTAAAAAATAAAAATGTCTTTAATATCATTTAAAAAACTAATTGTGATATAACGTTGCATGTTTTAAAGATTTCAACAAAGGGAAACTCTCCCTCCTTCCTTCATTTGTTATCGTTCTTTTCGTTACGTCCGATAAAGTGTTAAAATTATCACTTTTTATTCGCTATTCAGCGGTTGCGCAATGGTTCTAGATGGCGGGATTTGTGTTGTACTTGGAATCAGGGGTTTCAAATCGCATGACCAGTAGTGAATAGTTATATTTATAGGATGATGAGTCTCGATTATAAAGGACAAAATCTATACGTACATAGAGTATAAACACAACACATATATATATATACATATATATATATATATATATATATATATATATATATATATATATATATATAAGCAAACATTGTTAAATATAACCGAATTCGTCCGTTTAACTATTTATTTTTTTCAATTCTTCTAATGGACCTTTTGTATTAAAATCAAACATTTGAAAAGTGTTCTATAGGTATGTATATATTATTATTAATATGTTATGTATGCTTTTAGAATGAGCGATAGAGAGGCGGGGCTGGTCTTATCTTATCTCCTTCATCTTCAAAACGGAAGTGTGCTCCCCCAAACCCCAACTCCCACTACCAATGAAAGCGTGACACAAAAAGAAGGTACGGACTATCAGCATGTTAATATTTTAATTTTAAACATCGAGGGGTTCCCCCCAGAAGAAATTTCATTCATAGTTCGGATTTCAGTCGCACCGCGGAAATCAGATTCAACGCAGAAAATCTCCAACTGTTTAAAACGGTTTCATTTCGCTCACGCACTTTTCAAAAGAGATTTTGGCATCAAACAGCTGTATATTAATAATTGAAAAACCTGTTGCGCAGGGTTAGAGACTATTACTAATACGTCATTATAAATGAAGTGTCGGGTGTTGAAATTTCTAGAAATAAATAAAACAATATATGATTAATAAAATCTATTATAGCATTACACTTAAAATGTTGCTTTTGCCGTCAAAATAAAAGATCGTCAGTATAAGGAACTGCATTTCTATTTTATTGCGAGGGTGTTTGCTGGAGTTTATACGGGAAAGGTCTTATTTATTTCAATAAAGTTAGGTTTCTACCGATCGAAAAAGTGATCATATCGGCAACGCAATATCGTTATAGAGTCGTAGAAATATTAGGTATATTGGTTTTAAATAATCTTTTCAAAAAATGCTTTAAGAATTACAGCCACCATAACAACAAAAACAGGCACGAAGAAGGAGAACAACTCTACTGCCATTTACTATAGAAATAAAGATAGTGACGTCACAACTGATTAAGCTTACAACTACTGCGTGTCGGCTGTTAACTGGTAACGCGTGTAAGAAAATATTTGTTGCAAGAAGTATCGAACGTAACGCTACATAAAGCTGTAGCTGTTACATTTTGATGGACTATTATATTTCTATGTAAGCTAATAGTTCTACTCTTAGTAATTTATTATCCAATGAAAGCACTTTGCATTGAATACACTGCCTTTAGACTACTTATAGATTTTTTCCCGGTTCTAGTCAGTTGGACGTGTAAGCATGTTTCGTCTAACTCGCAGCAACGTGGAACCTTTTTTAACATTTGACGTCAAATCTTTTCTCAGCTCTTTCTTCTTAACGATAGTTTCGTTGTATTCAATCATGTCCAAGTCATGTCGAAATAAAGGCTTTTCATGTGACGAAAATGTATTCTTTCTGATAGTTTCTTTTTTCGAGAAAGACATTTTACAGGAGTCAGCTAAACTTTATTTCTGGAATTTTATCTTCGGTTGGTTTCATTGCGAGATTACCTTTACCAAACTACACATCCCGATTATCATCACCCACAAAACAAAGCTATATATCCTGATGAGAGTGCAGTATTTTAAAATAATTTAATTAGAATAGATAATTATCGTTAAGACATCCCGTATATGTGTGTATGTATAAATGTTAAAGGTTAAATGTCTGTGTATGTATTTGTAGTAGAAAGAGTATTCTTTAATTATATTTCCGTAAGTAACTTTATAATTGTAGCTTTCTTTTGTCTCCCAAGAAAGTAAATACGATCGGAAAGGGTGTCTATGCAATAAGGAGTTTATAGTGAAGCAAGAGTTGCACATTCACTATCCACACTCATCCTAACTCGGCATTGTTTAACTACAGTAACAAGGAGACATCCAAAACAACCGGAAACAACGATGGGTTAATCGGAGAATAACTGGTGGTAATTCAGAGTTTTTCTGTCATCAAACCCAGTTGCTCTACTAAGAGTTGAGAGTGTAGTCTACTTTAATATCTCACTCATATCTAATAAGATAGAATGGCGTCATATCTTTTAAAGGATACTAGAAAAGGTAACTTTAAAGTAGTCTAAGATGCTAACATACGACGCCTAGTGTTCCTAGACGGGCAACAATCTACGAAATAACCAAGCTCAACGTGGGTTAACTTCCGTGATTTGACAAAAACCTGCGTTTTAACCGTTGTCTGTTTTACGGAATACCAACCAGTTTTAGTTATTTAGTTGTCCAAACATAAAATACCTATGGTAAACGATTGAATACAAGTTGATACCTAACCAATGGCTGGAAGTAATTGCGGGGATATTATTTTTCTGAGAGTATTCGTGTGTAAATGATTACAATGGATTATCTTGAATTCTACCGCAGAATACCTGCTTTTATAGACGGGGACGGTATTAATTAAGTAAATTATTGACTTCAAATAATGTCACCGTGACCTCCTAATATCACACTAAAAGCGGAATAGTAGCCTAAGAAAAGCAAGAAATAACTGTGGAAATACTGCCAAGGATTAAGTTATTGCTTCTGCGTAATGCTGGTGTTGAACGTTTATTATCATTTTGGTTATCTTGAAAATTTCAACTCTATAATGGCTGTAAAATGTTTCGTCTGATATCTCGACCGGTGTAAGAGCAACCATAATACGTCGTATTATTTTGGCTTGTTAGATTTGTTGTCTATTTTTGTAAATAATATTTTTGTAAAATAAAACAGTTTTTATTAAAAAAGACATTGAAATATTTTACAAGTTTTCTTTTGTTTTGCATGTTTATTTGTTTGTATCACTCTTTGATGAAAATTAAAATTAAAAAATAATGCTTGTACGACTTCTTCAGAAATATAATGCCTGAGTGGACATCAAGCAAAAGCAAAAGTAAAAATAAAAATGTCAAAAACCGTAAAACTCGAACGGGGCAGAAATAATAGAGCAAATTATTTTTACCGTTACACCGGTTCAAATGTGAAACGAAACATGTGGCAGCCATTACAGAGTTTAAATATTCAAGATAGCAAAAATAATAAAAACTAAAATTAAAAACGTACAAAAAAATTCGTTTTCTTACACGTCCATTGCCGATGCAAGTTGGGTTACCTCTTCTGTTCTGGGACAGGCACCCACTAAGAATTTACTCTTTTTAAACACACCAACGCGTTTGTTAATTTCTCCCGTCTTCTTCAAAACATAGAATTATACAATTTTAATGAGATTTTCAGCATTTATTTAATCCTCTTCATTATAATAAAGACCAACGTGTATTTATTTTTATATAAATAAATATATGCATTTCCATCTCGTCAAACAAAAAAGTAAATCATATGACCGTTTCTAACTTCCGGGCGAAACCATTTAAAGTAGTAAGAGAAAGCGAGAAAAATATGAAATGAATTCGGAAATAAATGCATGGAGTATTGTTGCCACTGGTGCATCATCCGCTAGTCTCTCCCTCTTAGACAAGGTCCAAAAAAGAGTCGCCAACTTGATAGGTCCTTCACTATCCACCAAGCACCAGTCCCTGTCCCTGTTAGATAATGGCCCTATGGGAATGGACGTATCTGTTGGAGATCGGGTTTGACTTGCGCGAATTTACGCGGAGCAGTCGAGTGCAGAACAGGGCTTGTTCTCATAGTCGGAGCTGGCAGACGTGACAAGGTTACGTGTGACGAGACCTCAGATCATGGGTCAGTCTACACCTGCGAGAGGCTCTGTGACCTCGCGGGCCCTACGTGGGAAACAAAGGGATCTGTGACGTCACTCGTTCTCGTGAGAATCGAGTTTTTAGCAGTCTGTTTCAGAAAGTGAACTGGAGAGGCCGTGCGATTCACAATGTAAAGATACGGAATATTTCCCTTCAGGGAAGACAAGCGCGAGAATCCTTTCCCACCCCTCTCTATGAATAGTTAAGAAAACATTAATAACTAACTACTATAAAGTAGGATTTGCTCTCTCTCGACGTGGTGAATTTCCCCCAGATGAAGTAACAACGCTTGAATAAATGAATTAAATTCAACAGAAGAGTTTGTCTTCGGAGTGCAGACCATGGCTTTTATTGCAGACAACAGACGACAACTCACTGGACGACACGACCAACCCTCTACCCGACGAGTATACGAAACGCGTATTGCTGCAGTCAAGGCAGGAGTAGTAGGCAACACCATCACCGCAATGTTGCTTCCTTGTGCTTGTTTTACAAGTACTTCAATGGATTGTGCTCTGATGAGCTTGCTTCTCTGGTACCCCCACGACGTAAATACACTAGACCAACCCAAAAATCTGCCAAATCCCATCCATACACTATGGAGGTCCCCAGATGCCGAAGAGCTTTCTACTCCAAAAGCTTCTTTCCTCGTGCTGCTGGACTCTGGAACTCCCTCCCTGCTCCCTGCTTTCCTGACATTACTGACATGCAGAAATTGAAAACTAATGTAAACAGACATCTCACTGCGCAGCTCCTAATTTAGGTTGACGCCCCAAACCTTCACCCTTTGTGGCGGTCATCCTTGTTTGGGGTAACTATGTTAAAAAAAAAAAAATCACTGTATAATAAAAAAAAGTAGACGATGGGTGTTTTCTTCTTTAGGTTATCAGAAATGATAATAATGTATGTATGAACAATTAAATTACTGACGTAATTCTATTATTTTATATGAATATTTTGGTAATATATATAGAGAGAAATAGCGAACGCAAACACTGGCGAAACCTTTTGTCCCTTACTTTTTGAAGTGAGTGTACACTAGTGAATTATATGGTTTATTAGGATTGAAAGCAGTCAAGAGATTAAAAATAAAAGACGTTTTACGGAATATAAATCTGACGCAAGATTATTTAACATGCTCAGTATAATGTTCTAATATTTTGTTACTATTAATAGCGACGGTGTATATTTTCCCAACATGATTTTATGCAATAAGACACAACTAAAATAAAGGAGGCCTCCAGGGTACTGTTGAAACTATACCTTCCGGGATCCCGCCGCGGGAGCCCCCCCCCCCCCCCAGCAGCAGATTTGCCGCGTCCCCTTCCGGATCAGAGGTTTTGGGAGTAGGTAGCGTCGGCCGTGCCCTTGGCGCATGTTATCATCTGTGAGGGCGCCTACGGCTGGAACGATTAATTTATAACACATTTATTTCGTGTGTGTATTTCTTATTAAACAAACGTTTCAGATGGTGAGTTGATATCGTAAGTCGCTCACTCAACGATGAGTGTGCTTACACATGAGTGCATGCACGTGTTTTAAGAAGCAACCAACAAAAAGGAGGAAGTGGTAGAAAATATTGATAGTCATAATTTGTAGCATAACATTTCGGTTTCCTGTCTTTTGAATTAATTAAATCCTTCCCTAACGAAGTTCGTGTGTTCCGACCAGCGGGCGCCAGACACATATGCGGCACTTCGTCGAAAAAAAAAGACTTGGCCTTTTGGCTAAGATCAAAGTGTAGTATCTGTTCCGATGGATACTGCACCCCATAGACTGGTATTGTCTTGGCCTTCGGGGCTTGATTTACGCCGGTCTATGGGTCTGTCCTGTGCAGTTCTAGGAGGTCCACCCTCCCAGGCTTTGCCTCCCCTCTTTGGGGAGGAGTAAGTTTATTGCTTACTGCCTGAGGCGCCCCTACCGGGGAATGTCGACGGGGCTGTCCAGGCAATTTTTAATGGTCAGAGTGCTCACCTTTCGGGCGCTGGCTTTTCAAACACTACTTTCCCGACCCGACCTTGGGTCACATCTTACTTGTGGGAGTAAGATAAAAACTGGTCTTGTGCCTAACTCTTGGAGAGGAGTAAATCAATACAGCTACTCAATGTTCTTCGCCTTTTGGCTAAGATCAAAGTGTAGTATCTGTTCCGATGAATACTGCACCCCATAGACTGGTATTGTCTTGGCCTTCGGGGCTTGATTTACGCCGGTCTATGGGTCTGCCCTATGCAGTTCTAGGAGGTCAACCCTCCCTCTTTGAGGAGGAGTAAGTTTATTGCTTACTGCCTGAGACGCCCCTACCGGGGAATGTCGACGGGGCTGCCCAGGGAATTTTTAAACCCTACTTTCCCAACCCGACCTTGGGTCACATCTTACTTGTGGGAGTAAGATAAAAACTGGCCTTGTGCCCAACTCCTGGAGAGGAGTAAATCAATACTCAATGTACCTGCCAATATTGAGGCCCATAGAAGGCTACAGCTCTAGCATTATGTACAACTGACATAAAATAATAATCTAGAAGTAATATTGAAATATAAGGAGAGTAATTGTGAACGGTTAATCTCAATCACAGCATGAAAATTACTTTGAGGTTTAAATAATCGATTCAGTTACGATTTTTTTGTTTGTTACTGCGAAAACGGTGCAATAACTTCTTTAGCTGTAAAGTAAAATCGACTGCTGTATATGTCAAAAACTCATTTTTGTACTGTTTCTTCATCTTCTTCTTCTTCTTCTTCTTCTTCTCATCATCATCATCATCATCATCATCATCATCATCATCATCATCATCATCATCATCATCATCATCATCATCATCATCATCATCATCATTATTATTGTTATTATTATTATTATTATTATTATTATTGTTATTGCTATTGTTATTATTATTCACTAGGCGTTATCACACAAGTAATCGGCAGTGATTGCTCACCGACAACAACCGGTGGTGTTCCCTGAAGTGAGAGTAACAACAAGCCTCTTCAGATTTCCAGAACTCTCCACCTCTTTTTGATAACAACCGCAAATGACTTTGCGGTATAGCAACCGCCGCCTACCATTGATGTCTAACTAGCTACGACCATTGATCTCCTATGGGAGTTAGGTAGCAATAAGCCTCCCCAAGGTCACATCACTCTCCGCACTCTTTCACTGGAGGTCTGGTTAGTGCTGTCCCTCCTCGCTCTTCCCGTCCTCCTTTACCCTTCACGACTATTGGTGTGGTATCAGCCGAAACTAATGGCACCCATTTTGGAGGGGGGGCAGTTTATATAATTTCTGGCAGTGTCTGTTCTTTGGTTATTGTGGTGCTGTTCTTCCAGTGGTTTTTTTCTTCCTATTGTAACTTTCATGTGACTGGTTACCGTTCGTAGCTTATGCGGATTGCTTTCCACATTTTAGGATTTTCCTTAAGATTGCAGTTGTTTTGATCATTGTCGTCATTTGTATTGTTTTGATTCCAGTTTATTTCTGTCTTTTCTCCAATTTTTGGGGGACTGGTCCTAGTGCTCCTAAAATTATTGGTATTATTTTGACTTTCTTCATGCTCCATATCCCTTTCAGTTCTCTGGCAAGTTCCTTGTATCTGCTACGTTTTTCTGTCTCTTTGATCTTCACTCTTTCGTCTGCTGGAACGGCAAAGTCTAGGATTTGGCAGGATTTTTTCTTTCTTGTTGATTAATATGATATTCGGTCTTCTTGCTTGTATGAGTTTATTTGTTTTCACCTTCATGTCCCAGAGGATTTTGTGATTTAATTTTCCGGTACTGTCTATAGTTTATGTTTGTACCATTTGTCCGAGTGTTCGAAATGCAGTCGTTTGCATAGTTTCTAGTGTATTGCTTTCCTCACGCAGTCGTGTCTGTTCTTGTATTCTTTTGTTGCTAGTTTGTTGCATTCACTTATTATGTGATTTATTGTTTTGTCTATGTGCCCACACAATCTGCATTTACTGTTTTCCTTGGGTTTATCAAAGTAAGCTGTAATGTCCTAATTCCTAATCGCATTGTTCTGTGCAGGTTCTCTTTCTCTTTTCAGACGTCCTTTTCTTAGCCATCCCCAGGAATATTGGTTGGTCTCTTTTCTGGTCATTCTCAGCTGTTTTTCTTCCCACTTTTCTTTTCTCGTCTTTTTGTTTCTGGTTTCTGTGCTTAACGAGTTGTTAATTGGGACAGTGTCTCTTGCTGCGGTGATTAGCTTTTGTGTGTTCTGAGTTATGTATTTCTCCAGCTTTTTTGTGTCTTCCACAGTATTTTATACTTAGCAGTCCTCTCTTCCATTCGCGTCTTTTCATGTAGCGTCTGTCCGTATCGTCTTTTGAGTGTAGGGCGTTGTGCATGGTCATTCATTTTCTAGTCTTCTACTCAATGTGTCTGAGTTCGTCTTTAGTCCAGCCTATGAATGGTCCAGAGTATCTTATTAGTGATACTGCCTAAATGTTTTTTTCTTTTTACTAGGTTTCGTCTATATAACTTTGTTTCTAAGAGTTTCCTATTTCTTCTCATATATTCTTTTCCAATCTACTCTTTCATCTCTGTAGATTTGATGGTGTTTGTTTCCAGAACTCCCAAAGAGTTATAGCTATCCTATTTGCCTGGCGCCCGCAACTTCTCTTGGTTTGACAGTTCCAGGCCTTCTGTTTTCTCCAGTATTTCTGTTTTTAACTCTTGCAGTGCGCACTTTTCTATTCCAAATGTCATTTGCATGTCCTGGCTGAAGATTCTCCTCATATGCATCAGCTGTTCCAGTTCCATTTTGCTGTTTGCATATAGCTTCAGCAGTTCGTGTATATATAGCTTCAGCAGTTCGTGTTGTGGTGTTCTTCGTGTGGTTTTGTTTTCTACTTGTTGTAAATTACTTGTGACTGCTTACCCGTTGTAGCTTATGATTTTCCTTAAGATTGCAGATGTTTTGATCATTGCCGTCTTTTGTATGGTTTTGATAGTCCCTTTGATTCCAATTTCTCCCAGTCTTTTCTCCAGTTTTTTGGGGATTGTTCCTAATGCTCCTATAATTATTGGTATGATACTGACTTTCTTCATGTTCAATATTCTTTCGGTCTTTTTGCTAGTTCTTTGTATTATTATTATTATTATTATTATTATTATTATTATTATTATTATTATTATTATTATTATTATTATTATTATTATTATTATTATTATTATTATTATTATTAGTACTCACTAGGAGTTATCACATAAGTCATCGTCAGTGATTGCTCACCGACAACAACCGGTGGTGTTTCCTGAAGTCTGAGTGACAACAAGTCTCCCCAAATTTCCAGTACTCTCCACCTCTTTTCGATAAACACCGTAAATGACTTTGCGGTATCGCAACAACTGCTTATCATTGATTTCTCGCTGGTAAGGATCATTGGCCATCTCTGAAGTTTTGGGTGGCAATAAGACTCCCCAAGGTCTCAGCACTCTCCGCACTCTTCCAGTGGATGTCTCGTTTGTGCTGCCCCATCTTGCAGTTTCTCTTCATGCCCTGGTGTTTTTCCTGTGGTTTTGTTTTCTTCTTGTACTTTCATGTAACTGGTTACCATTCGTAGCTTATGCGGGTTGGGTTCCGCATTCGAAGTTTTTCCTTAAGATTGATGCTGTTTTGATCATTGCCGTCCTTTGTATCATCATCATCATCATCATCATCATCATCATCATCATCATCATCATCATCATCATCATCATCACCATCATCACCATCATCATCATCATCATCATCATCATCATTTACTCAATGGGAGTTTTCACACGAGTTATTACCTGTGATCGCTCGTTGGTAAAGGCTGGTAGTGTTCCCAGGAATCTGATTCCTAGATTTCTAATATTGTCCGGTTCTTCTGCTTACCATTGCAAATCAATCCGCATTCTCGCACCAGCTGTTTCCTTTTGAGTTTTAGATAATAACGACCGATGGACTTTTGAAATTCTTTGGAAGAATTCCAATACTTGCTATGCTCTTCGAGTCACGGTCTGGATTGTCCTTTTGGAGGGGTTAGATAATAGTATTTTTCTTATATATATTCAAACAGAGTGAGTTTATCATCGTATGTTTCATCTACATTTCTAGCTATGCTTATGAAGTACTATTTGATTACAACTTGCATGTGGATAATCAATATCATCTGGATATGTGGGTTGGCTTCTGCACTCAAAGAGTTTTCTTAATATTTTGGCTGTTTCCTATCGTCGCGATGCTTTGTATGGTGTCAACCCTTCATTTGATTTCAATTTCTTCGAGTTTTTTTCCAGGTTCTTTGGAACTGAACCATATTTCCCCAACAATTATTGATATCACGCTAGTTTTCCTCGTGTTCTATATAATATTCAGCTCTCTGACAAGATCCATATATTTTCTTGCATGAAAAGAACATTGAAAAACAGAGACATAATGTGTATTATACAGAGATTGAACTGCTGCACCTATTTCGGTGTGGCTCTTGCTGCTGTGTGCTATATTGAGTGTCGCTGCTTTCCAGACTCATGTTTTCTTAAAGTTACTGCTTTATCTCCCCACTCTTAAAAAACAAAGCCGATCTTATTCCAATTCCATATGTACCCTCAATAAAATATTTTTAATTTCACAATTAACAACACTATTTTCAGATAAGTCACACACTTGGTTTACAACTCATTACACTGGTCAATACAGTTTATCTTATGCCTTGTATTCTAATGCATTTTATCTAATTTGAGGTTGCTAAATCCAAATTTGGTATCATCTTTTGACTATGACCTTACGTTTTCGAGTTATAAAATCTTGCACTTTTGCAGAATATGAAGATTGTACACATAAACAAAACAGAAAATAATTAATGAGTTTTTAACAACGAGTTACATGAGTTAATATAAGTTGGAAGCCACCAATTCAGCGAACTCCTTTGGTAAATACAATTCAGGCTAACGAAACAACGAAGTTTATCACAATCTTCTGGCCTGAAATATCAGCCTGACACTCTTTGTGTTTAGGACTAGGCGAATTGAGAGATTCAACATCAACCTCTCACATCTCAGTAAATACAGGCAGAGGTATTTTCTTCACAGTTTGAACATGGTAAGATTTCAGCTGGACTATTTTAGTATTTATAGTGTTGTTTTGTACATTAGTAATGGAGAAGTCGCTGCTATCCAAATAGTGTGTTAGTTCTATCGAAACCATTGACAAATCAAACTAGAGCTCAACATTTTTACTTTGAGTTGGTCCACAGGTTTGAACATTTTGTGAGGGGCCCAGCCTTTTTTCTGTTCTCAAAGTGGTACTTTAAAATAGGCAAAGTACACCTTCGTGAGAAAGTCATTATGTTATTATTTCATCTTGCAAAGTGAAATTCTTACAAATATAGCAGAATAATCAGTATAATTTAGCACTTCTTCCTTGAAGATGTAGTTGACTTAGCTTCTAGATCCAAGACTGCACACTACAGTGTTTAAAAAACAACAGCAAATCTGTATAAAGAATAGGATAGGGTATTTTCGCGCACTTCTGATTGGCTGTTATTTAGAACGTAATCTTAGATTATGACCTGGTTAGAATCAGGAAGTAATACTCGCCTCACTTCCTGGTTGAGATCAAATAGTAATCCCAAAGTTACTTCCTGATTTGAACCAGGATATAATGTCTATACAAAATATCATGTAAATGAGTTCTTTTATTTATCTTATAGTCTACAAGATGAACGCACTAATGAAGTCTATATATTACACATTTCTCGAAATTCTGAATATACTATATTATCTGTACAGTATCTTACTTGATCTATAGATTTTAGAAGCACTATACATCATACAGAAACAACGTAACTTTAATAGAATAGCTTTTAAAACTGACACTAACGTATTAAATGTCTTCCACGTATAATTATAAAAAATATATATTTATACAAGTACATAAAAACAAAAAAAACAAAAATGAAATTAAACTTTATTTATTCCACACATGAGAAAACACACACAAATCAATAAATATACAAATACATGAATAACCGATTTAATCGCACCTAATCTACCACACAAAAACTATTACAAATGAATTAATAAAAACAATAAACATACAAATATATAAATAAATAACACAGTCAATTATACCTTATTTTGTTCTCTTACAAAAAACTACAGTACAAAACATACACACATACACACAAAACAATAAAAACAACAATATAGAAAAAAAACGAAAAAAAAAACAGCCCAGCCCCGAAGACGATCGCGATGGTCGTAAGCGTTTGTGATGGCTGAAAAACGAATTCTCAGATCCATACTCCGTGAATAAACACACAGGACTAAAACACAATGTACCGTCGAGACAATAATTTAGAAAATAATGAAAACAGAAAATTCCGTCGTCTCTAATCAGACATATCTGTGTGTGTAAAGACTTTAAAATGACAAATATATACTGTAGTAAACAATAACCAATGTTGATCATTTTACGCAGACTTAACCGGGACATTATACATTTTCTTAAAGTTCAAACAACTTGAAGACATAAAAATATGTCTCAATGAAAATTCTCTACCCAAAATGCATACACACTTATATCATCTCTCTCTTTCTCGCACACACATATATATATATATATATATATATATATATATATATATATATATATATTTGATGATTCCTATTCTAATCGAACTGAATTGTATAACTTTCTATTCATATTATTACCTACATATATATACTCGCAGAAAAATCAATTATGTTTAATTAGCATAATAAAGTTATAATTTGGATTTTTCCAGAACTGCGTCCGTTGAGCGACTAACGATCACTCAAGTTAGTTAATTGTTACGAGAATCCATGTTTCTACTCTATGGACTCTAAAATGTATTTAAATAAGACATGCAAACACACACAGACACACACATATATATATACACACACACACACACACACATATATATATATATATATATATATATATATATATATATATATATATATATATATATATAATTTAATTGACCCAATTCCGGTTTTTAACGTCTAAGGTGCTTGAAGAAAAAGATCCGGGTATGTTTTAATTAGGTCCCTGTGTGCAACTTCAAAAAAGTGTCCTTTATTAGGGGTTAGCTTGTTTTGTTATTGTATTGGTAACACCTGAAATACCACATCGACGATTTATAAGTAGAAAAACAATTGAAGAGTGATAAAGACTTAATGGTCCAGTTTATTTATTTAGGTCTAAAGGCGATAATTGATATTATTTCAATCTTTCAAACTTTTGAATTTCTAAGAGTTGTTTCATGCATGGTATAATTTACTGTGTTAAAGTTTATTAATGAACAAGGATATCGATATTTATAGATGAGGTTGAGTGTCGCAGTCCAATAGTGGGCGGGGGATGGATTGGAGGCCGTAAATAATTCTAATAACGAAAAGTGGGAACGTGTTATAAGGGTGCGTTTATTATAATTAAAAATATTGATTTGATCATAGATATGAATTCAAATGTCACGTATATATATATATATATATATATATATATATATATATATATATATATATATATTTATATATATCAGTCCTCGTCAATGAATATTTTCCGCGCAGTGTTGGTTGGTAGAAAGAGGGTGGTCTACCTTAACTTGGCATAGGTTAAGGATTGAAAATCCATGCATATACTTCGCAACAATAAGAAATTTATAATAACAAGATCCCCGTATGACAGTCCGAGAGTGTTAACCATAAACCCACAAATATCCAGTTCAAGAAGGATTCTTGCACAGGGTGCAACAAAGGGTGTCTCACCTAACATATCTTACACTGTTTACCAAACTCCAACCTCTGTTACATCGATGTGATCGTTTTACTTGTACTTCAATGTAATGTGCTCTTACTGCACTTGTACCCCCAGAACGTTAATACCTCCGACCAATTCGACTAGCAGCAACATTCCACCCCTTCACTGTAGAGGTCATTTGATACAAGAAAAAATTGATATTCTAATAGTTTCTTTCCTCAGACCGCTTACCTTTGGAATTCCCTCCATGCTCTCTGTTTACCCGACTGTACCAACATGCATAATTTTAAATGTAATGTGAACAAATAGACTGCTACACAACTCCCCACTTAGGATGCCCCCTATAAATATGTCTCCTAACCACAGTTACCCCTTACGTCTAAGTGACAATATACCTTGTTTGGAGAAAATAAAAGTATAAAAAAGCTTCGTCATTAAAAAGCTTTTGATGGTCTCCACAATTTGCCCCTTAATGATCTTCTCAAGTTTATGGAAAAAGTCACACAGAGCAAGGTCAAGTGAATATGGAGGTTGTTCCAATCAGTAATATTCTTTTTATTTGATGCTAGATGTTACTATTTTGTTCTACAGTGCTTAATACTGAACGATCTATGAAAACAGTAATAAACAAAAGATAGTTTTAAAAATACCATTGTTTCAAAAAGAAAAAAAATACAATTTTTTAATTACAATATAAAAAGTTAAATGCAAACACAATTTCCATTGTTCGCCCATAGCCCACGTAGCATATAGAATAGTCCCGTTATTTTCCAGACATACTTTGTATTTATAGAGCAAATCAAGTAATGCTTAGTTGATTACGGCGAACGTTATTATTCGAAAATAAATAAACAAACAAACAAGTAATATACACCCCTACCCCTTCCGGCCAAACGAGCAGTTGGGATTAATTAGGCGAAATTGCTTCGGAAAAGAGAATCCAGCCTCAAGTAATGGTGTTTATGATTTAATCATAGCAACTTCCGTTCTACAAATCGAAAGGTGGCACAAATTCCAAGCCGTTATTTATTTTTTGTACAATCCCAGAATTACGCCAAGCATCAACGTTCAAGAGAAGTAGATTTAAGCACCCACCAGGGAATGCGTGGAAATTTTTTATATACATATTAAAATATGTGACCGCTTTCTCTCTAACTTTTATAAGCGTGACAAATGTGCTCTTTCCTTCTCTCCCCCTCTCTCTCTCTCTTTCTGTACTCTTTTCTCTCCCACTCATTCTCTATCTAACCCCCTCTGTCGCTCTTCCTCTTTTTCCAGTCAGCCAATCTATCTATCTGTCTCTCTCTCTCCACTAGTTTTGGATGTAACCATTTCATTTGCACTTTCACATTTCTTTAAAAATAAAATTCAATTATTGATGATTAATCGTACGTAGTTATGTTTATTTTATAAACATATATTAAAGTAATACGACCCTGTCGTTAATAATGTTGAATAAAACTCCGGCTGTTTTAATCTCGTAGATATGATTCACGGATTAGTTGTATCCTATTACTCTATTATGTTATAAATATTTAAAAGTGGGAATCAAATATGGCCGCTAAATGATATAAAAGCTTCGCACATGTTTAGATTTTATAGAACTTATACAAAGAAAAGTAACAAAACTTATAAAATAAATAATAAAATCAATTATAAAAAATAGGTTGAAGTCGTCAGTATTAACGACTTTTATAAAGAGAAGACTGACAGGTAAATCATTTTTTTTAAATATCTCTTTTCCTGCTTTAATTTTATTAGCAAGAAAGATGTCACGAACAAACGTTACC
>OY744517.1:179132040-179184540 GCA_963556195.1 Sepiola atlantica
ACATCGATGTTTCATGCTTACGCAATCTTCAGTGCAGAAAGTTAATTCCTGACGGTCGGCGGGCGCGAACTCCGATCACAAATCGCCACTGGTTCGCAGTCAAGAGCGTTACCCGTGGGCCACCACAAATTAGATTGGAAGAATTTAACTTTGTAAATGCCATGTCAGCGGGTATTTACAACAAACAGCGAAGAGTGATCAACAACAAACCTTGTTGAAACTCGCAATGAAGCTAGTGGTACTGCTTGTTACTAAACTCTCTCAGAGTGCCAGGCGTTACTAAAAGGAGGCAATATAATAATAATATTTTATAAATAAATATTCATTATTTATTACCTACAGACATCGATGTTTCATCTTCAATGCATGAAGTTAATTCCCGACGGTCAGCGCGCGCGAACTCCGATCACAAATCGCCACTGATTCGCAGTCAAGAGTGTTACTGTTTCATGTACATACACATATAATTTTATAAGGCGATATAATATATTGTATATATATATTTTCAGTATTTACTTGAACAGTGCTCAATACGTTAGTAGAGCTATATATATATATATATATATATATATATATATATATATATATATATATATATATATAGCTAATAAACTGCAACTTACCGGAGGAAATCATTGTGCTTAATACGCGGATTTTATTTATATCTAAGAACTAACCAATCAGATTCGTTGTTATTACTCTCTCATGGGCTATATTTTCATTGGCCAATGGCCGAAATCCTCTAAAACAAATACCTAGTTGCTTTTGTTTGACATCCTTTTGTTTTGTTTGAGGGCCGGCTCGACGCACCTCGATATTAATTGTGTCACATTAAAATGTGACCTTAGTATAACACATGCTGACTGAAATAATTTAACTTTTCCCTTTATTTTTCCACTCGTTGCTACTTTAGAGATTTAGTTAGGCTATTTATTTATTTATTTATTTATTTACTAACTGTTCTCGCCAGTGCATTCAGTAATTTTTTGCTTGTTATTTTCTAGTTAGTTTAATAACCTATCTATCTTTGCTAGGTGTTGGGATGTTTTTTGTTGATGTTTCTATGTTAACTCTTTCCATGTCCATTTTTCTAGTGGTGAAAGTAATCCTAGTAAGTGTTCTCAATTGCTTTAGGGGGCATATATTGTTGCTTCATGTATATGCACGTACGAACTAATACGCCGAGACTTGTCACGCGTCTTAATTAGGCTCACTCAAGTTAAAGCAGTGATTCCGGACCATCGTGTTGTTGATACTGCGTTGCTTAACTGTTAAACAATATCACCCGTAAATCTGGATTGTTTCGTACCCTTGCTTCTCCGCTTCAAACAATGCCCCTGCTGTGGCAATGTGGTTGTGTCTGTTTTGAGGAAGCGTCCATAATAATTATGACTTATCGTAACACATTTCAATCTTTAGAATTGCGTTAATACATTCGTTTTAAGTGTTTATACATTTGAATACAAATTCAAACTGATGAGGAATGTTGCCTGGTGAATGTCTTTTGTCAAAGGTATGTGACATGACGTCATCGTTATTTTGTCATTGTTAGCTATGTATCGTATATGTGATGTCACTATATTCTCTTTCACATATAAATCTTTTAAATCGTAAATATATAATTTCTTTTCATATGTAATTTATCTATTAATTTAAAATATGTTTATTAAAAAACACACACACATACACACACATATATATATATATATATATATATTAATATATATAATTAATTATAAATATTTGTTTTTATCTACATACGTATACGTTTCATCCTTACGGGAATCTTCAGTGTAGAGGAGACTTATTCACACCGGTCGCCGGGCTCGAACCCCGGAACACGAGTTATATTTCAAACTCAAATTCCAACGTATTTGCTCTCACGGCCGCTGTAAACAACTCAGCGATAGATTAATCCTACTTAAGACAGCTGACTTTTTAAAGGAACATTGCATTATATATATATATATATATATATATATATATATATATATATATATATATATATATATATGTTACAACTAGCGTAGAATAAAATTCAAGGGAAAACATGCATAATGACGTTATTATTTCTACTACTATAAAGCGGTCGATGTGGTAGGACAAAGGACAGATGTCTGCATACGATGTTCATGATTACGGTTTCGAATGTCAGAATTAGTATGTTTACTATGATTAAGATACATTGATGAGTCGTAATAACTCCCAAACAGCTGTTTGTAGATGTACACGTGTTTCGTCATCTACGACTTATAAGCGTGGCTGCACTTAGCAAGATTCGAAACCGGGAACCAAATGACTACAGCCACACCCTCTACCACTGAGCCCTAATTCCTGTTAGAAGTAGTGGATAGAAATGTATCGCACTTATAGATGTCACCATTGTATTAATATTTATATTTTATTTTCTACACTGATACTTGACTATATATATACCTATTTATTTGTATGTATGTACGTATATATATATATATATATATATATATATATATATATATATATATATATATATATATGTGTGTGTGCGTGTGTATATGCCTACTTATATATTAAAAATAAAAAAATTATATATGTGTGTAAGAAATATTTGAATATTAATGCAGTTTTGTTATTTTCTAACCCCTATACGCCTTCATTTTTTTAATTTCTGTTGGAAGACGTCGGTTGGATAAATGAGGAAAGCATTCTTTCGATTGGTCGATGCAGTCACACCTGAAGGTTCTCAAACATTGAGCATAATGGAGCCTTGGTTCGATCAGACGATGGTTTCCACTTGAATGAAGCGAGTGTTTTCATTTCACTACCTGTGTAAACACATACCTGAAATCTCACGCACATGTCCAAATGCAAATCAACAAACACATACATACAATATATACAACTTGAAATAATCTTACCTATCTACTAACATTCATTACGAATAACATCTGTATATATATACATATATATATATATATATATATATATATATATATATATATATATATATATATATATATGTAAATACCTTTGGTATACCATAAATTGTTTGTCACATGCATATACACATATATAATCACAACGTGAATTGTACAAACACATTCATAAACACACTCCTATGCATACATATCTTGCATTCAGGTTTCAAGTCTCAATGTGAAAACGCTTGAAACCGCTTTGCCACATGGCGAGATAGCGGTCTGTGAGTTTTTTTCTCTTACGCTTTCTGGGTTTAAACGCTCGCTTATTTATCAGATTGTTCATAGTGGCCGAGTGAGTTAAGGCGTCTGAATTTCGGTTATACATGACTCTTGTTCCGGGGTGTCAAATCTTGCGACCTGTATTAATAATTATCTCTACACTGATGATTCCTGAAATGATCAAACGTATAGCTATGTAGATAAAATACAAATATTTAACATTAATTGTCGCCGCCAATCAAGGCTGGGCGTTCTAGTGAGTAGTATTAACACAGCTGTCATCGTAGCTTTAATACATGTCACTTCATTAGTTGAACACTTTTGACGACAGCTGCATATAACAGGTTTAAACTCTCGTTGATTCATCAGATTATTCATAGTGACCGAATTGAGGTTATAACATGACTCGTGTTCCGGGTTTTCGAATCTTGCGACCGGTATAAATAATTATCTCTACACTGACGATTCCGGAAAGGATGAAACGTATACCATGTTAATAAAAACAAATATTTATAATTGTATATAACAATAACATTTTAAATAGCTACAAAAATACTAAATTAAATGATAAAAACAACAAAATTAAGACTTGTAACTGCATGAATAAAACAGAACGCCTCCTGCAACAAAATTGCCTAACAATCCAAATAGTTTTCCAGGCCACAATTACAACCAAAGAAAACGCAATCCAGAAAAAATACTATATAAGCATGGTTGGTTACACATTCAAAGAAAGATACACCGGCCATTTTGGTGTTGCAGCAGTGATTGAATGACGAATAAAAGCCGTTAGAGACGATGTGAATTACTATATATAGAGAGGGTCATCGACAGACAGACTGGTTCTGCATCTCTTCAGTGCAATGAGACTAGCATCTCGTCGTTAGTCGGCAACTTTAATCACTAAACTACGGGCGGGCGTTTTTGAGAAGTGACATCTCAATGCTTAATATCAACACTGGCAACTACTAGAGAGTGCTCCATTTTTTTACAAAGTGCTTTACTTTGTCGCTAATAGTAGTTAGCGATATCACTTACAATAATGCTCAACCCGATAAGCAGAGAGGGAACTTATATAAAGTGTTCGATTTGTTTACAAAGAGCTATGTATTGTTGCTAATAGTAGTTAACTTACCACAATGCTAACCCCTGAGAAGAGCGCTTGTATAGTCATTCACAGACAGGCTGTTCCTTACTACTCGTACTTGAAACTAAGTAGATTGAGCCGGCTCCATCCATCGTCGCCACTCGGAAAGACTCACCAAGCCTCATGATTAAGTCACAATTTTTAGATCTCTAGTCACCCGCTGTTTCAACGGCGAACTCGTTAAATACGAGGCTTAGAATGGGTTCGAAGTCAGCTTCAACCGTCATCAGCCAGGGTTACTTTGTCTACCACATTGCCTTTTCCAACCATTTAAAGGAAGCTGCGCAATTGCTTTGTATATCAACTTTCAGATATTTGACCCTATCAATGACGTAATTGAAAAGTGTTGGTGAAAGAACGAATACTTGCTGAACGCCAGACAGTATTTAGAAGCGTTCTGAGATTTACCGTACATGGGTATGCAGTGGCATGTATTCAACAGACTAAACTTAGGCGGAATAATATCTGTTTGCATAACATTCCAGAGAGTGCAACGATCGGCAGAGTCGAATGCAACAGCTAACGAAATCAAAGAAACAGATAGATGTTCTTTAGAGGAAACTCCAACGATCTTAAAGATTTGTACGTTGCAGCCACGGCTCGGACGAAAACCACATTGGTTTGACCCCGCGTTCTGATTGAAATTGCACACACATTGATCAGGCTGATATCAGTCTTGCTGGTAAATGTCAGTCTCCAAAACCCGTAACAGAATATTTCGTTATATCATAGCCCTTCAATGCGGTTCTATATAAATGTCGTAACAATTGGTTGTGTATTGCAAAAAATAAGAATGCCCCGGTGTAATTTTTCAAATTCATCTCCAGGCATTGAAAAGGACGAAACAGTTATTGTCTATACCATAATATATATATATATATATATATATATATATATATATATATATATATATATATATATATATATATATATATATATATATATATATAAAGCAATCCAACAAAAGATATAAGCGTCAACTAATATCTTATAATTATTGAAACATCCGGATAAAAACTGAAGCTCAATATACTGGATAGAGCATTAATATTATAATATAAAATGAAGTAATAAAATAAGGTGTCAATCAAATTTTATTAGAATTCAACGTTGAAGCAAAGTATCCTTAAGTCCTTAGCTCATGAGTTTTCAAAGCTCATTTGATATTATAATATATATATATATATATATATATATATATTTAAAGAAGTGAGGCTACCAACATTTATAAAAAAATATTTTTTCAAACAGTGTTTGTTATTTTATTATTTTATGATTTTGTGATTGTATAACGTGTTTCGAGCTTTCGTGCTTGCTCTCTTCATATATATATATATATATATATATATATATATATATATATATATATATATATATATATATATATATATATATATATATATATTATCCGCCATCCTGATGCTTTTAAGTAATATAAAATTAACCAAAGTAGATTACTAGAGCAAATCCAAAACAATATTCAGTATAAAATGTATAACGTATAAAAATAATTCATATAGTGCAATATATATATATACCAAAATAATATAAAAATATATGTCTATATATGATATTTACTTTTTAAATATTTTAAAATGAGACTAAAATAAGTATAAAAATATTATAAAATAAATAATAATATAAATACATAAAAATATAAATAACCAAGGGATGGTGATAAGTAGTATAATGCATTCGTCCGAAATCTATAAAATACAGAAGTTTTGTTAATGACAAATACATTTTTCTTGAGCAAGGACGAACCACACAGGTACGGAGCACATTTTTAATAACAAAATAGGTAAGCAAAAAAATTAGCCTGGAGCAAAGAATATAAATCTGATATCTAGAACGTTTTTCTCTTGTTTTGTTTTTCCGGGAGGTGGTATCTGATCAACACTGCTATTTATCCATGACATAAAATACCGTTTTGTTTTTAAATCATCGAAACGGTTTTTCATGGTAAACATCTGATGGTCCCTACAATAATATTAATGGTAAAGAAAATTCTCCAAAGCAAACCAATGCTATGATCGCAAGAGATTAATTGACATACAAGAAAGGGAGTGTTCCAACGACGTACTTGGAACTAAATGTGTGTTTTTTTTTCATATAGTTTTAAAGTTCTAAAAACCTACAAGACTATATATATACAAGGTGACTGGAAAGTAACGCCCTATACTTGTAAATGATACTTGTAAGTTATTACTGAAATATAATTTTTACAAGAAATGAATGGATGGGGGGCAAGAGTTTTCATTTAGTCCTCACATACCACGAGCGATGTTTTTGACAATGGGAAAAATGCTGTTTTCTGGGTAGGCTGTTATTTTCAATACTCTCATAGTATTCATCACCATTCATCTGTCAATCTATCCATCTTATTGACCTTAATCTTCGAGTGGGTGTTTAGCCTTAGATAAGTATAGACTCATTATTAAGAACAAGAAAAAGAATTCCTTGTGAAATCAGTTGATGCGGTGTCCAGGGAGCTTTAGGAGATGGTTCCGATTGCTGGCACACATATCGAATTTTAAGTAAAACGCCATGCTATACGCTTTGTTATCATATTCATTTCTTGTAAAAATTATATTTCAGTAATAAATTACGAGAACTTAATAATAATGAGTAACTTTCCAATCACCCATATATATATATATATATATATATATATATATATATATATATATATATATATATATATATATATATATATATATATATATATAGGTAACCTTTACGAACACATACCAGACAATTACTATTTCGACCTCAAACGGCCTCTTCGGTGTCTGGAGATGAATTTAAAAAAAACAACTGGGTTATTCTTATTTTAAGCAACATAAGACCAATTTTTCCGACGCATTTATATATACGTACACAAACACATACATATATTCAGTTTGAATTACCTACTAGACACGATCCTGGAATGTCTTCGGTCTTTTTGTACAAATGTTTGTCAGGACAACCTGACATGAGCATACTTGATCCTACAAGTAAACCCTGACCAAATATTCAAAATAACATAGTATTCCAAACCCACATAAAATCACCTTGGCACGGAATACGAGGAATGTTGCACTTTCTCCAAGTTATGTTACCTCAAGTAACAACACTTTACTGTATACTCCATGAGGCTAGATGAATTCTTGTCCTGAAATCCTGTGAGATCAAGAGACCACAAGGAATATATACTATAACATAATTAACTCATCAATTGGGGAGAGGAAATTTATGTTCTTAATTCTTTTACTAACTGAACGTTAGCCCAAGGAAGAGGCCCCTTGATCTCTGAGAACATTGACTGAAATAAAGTAAAGCAAATAGCTATATATATATATATATATATATATATATATATATATATATTAAAATATGAGTCTACCAACATTTGTAAAAAACTTTTTTCAATAATTGTTTTTAATATTATTTTATCATTTTATAATTTTATGATTTTATAACGCGTTTCGAGCCTCGTGCGGCTCTCTTCAGATATATTTTCCATTTGAAAAAATGTTTTTATTTTTAACAGTTTGATGTTTCTGCGCATGTGCGCGCGCGTGGGTGTATGTGTTTTCATAGTTTTTGCTTCGTTGACAAATTTATGTGTTTTTTAAAAGTATGTGTGATTCTGCCTTTAATCTTTCCTGTCATCTTCGTGTGAGGTGATTGAGTAATTTTGTTCAGAATGCTTAGAATTGCCCTTCAAATTTTATGACTACGCCGGCACCCTGTCTGCTTGCGCGTGTGTAGTTAGTTTTCGCGCATGCGAATACATGTGTGTTTGCCTCTGTCCATACACACATACTCACACACACACACACACACATACATACATATATATATATACACCCACCCACACACGAACACTAACACACATACACCCACCCACATATATATATATATATATATATATATATAGAGAGAGAGAGAGAGAGAGAGAAACATAGAGATAGCAGAAAGATCAGGGGGAAAAGTCATGTATATATGTACAATTCAATTTCTCTACTTGGGCACAAATAGATAGATAGATAGACAGATAGATAAATAGTTAGAATTGATAGGTGTAGTGATCGATATATAGACACATAAGTAGATAGATAGATGAATGACTAGACAGATTTATAGACAGACACACACGCGCACGCGCGCATACATAAATGTTTGCATGTATGTATTTTACATACACACACACACGCACGCGTTCCACCTATCCGTTCTATAAATGTGGATGCGCACATGCACATGTGTGCGCGGGCATACGGGTTCCCGTCTATACATGTAGCACATTCGTTCTTATATGCATGTAAATGCATGTGGTCCGCATGTTGTTTGATTTGTGTTATGATCTGTTTAATGCTGGGTTGAATTTAAATATAAAGGTTTTTTTTCTTGTGTTAGAAGATGGGCATTATTTAAACATTTTCTCTGCTGCATGAGTTCACATGCTGAGAGACAAACAGTTTTCTGTTCTCTTGGATTTTTATGTCGCCTCTATGTGAAGTAACTCTATTATTCAGTCTTTTGGTGGCGCCTATATAAGATTCGTTGCATGTTATGCACTCTAATACATAGATAACATTTTTGGGGGTGCAGTTAAAGTCTCTCTCTCTCTCTCTCTCTCTCTCTCTCTATATATATATATATATATATATATATATATAAACAGCTGTACTGCACCATCGCAACCTTTTAGTAGGTCTATTCTAATCATAAGATCGCTTGCAATTGTGATAAGCAGTCGGTAATATTATCTTTGCTCTACAGAGCTAGCATAAATCGGCAGGATGCACACGAATCAACTACGCACCGGGACAAAAGGTTGAAATAAAACTGAAATAATATCAGTTACCATATCGTCCCACGAGGAAATTAATTAGTCATATCTGTTTTCCGTTACGCATCTGAAAAGGTAAACATACTTTATGGATTATTAATTATTATATTTTATTTAATGAAATTATTTAAACTTTATATATATTGCATGAAACAGAAAGTTTGCGTTATATATATATATATATATATATATATATATATATATATATATATATATAGAGAGAGAGAGAGAGAGAGAGAGAGAGAGAGAGAGAGGGAGAGAGAGCGCGGGAGAGAGAGAAAAAGAGGCAGGCATAGAGAGAGAGAAAGAGAGAGGGGGATGGAAAAAGAGATAGAGAGAGCGAATGCGATATATAATTTTAAAATAGTTTCTGCCTATCTGTGTCTGTTTCTTTTGTTTGTTAAACAGGCCGTGCTAAATAGCCAAACCCTCTTTTGTCTACAATAGATTAACACTATTCACCCATTAACGCTATTTGCTATTTAGAAAATAAGATACCATTATCGAAGAAATAATGACACAAACACACACGTCACATTTTAACGACGCTTGTACTGACCAGTATTACTGTTTTGAGCACCATTACTATCGTAAACGGGGACTTAAATTTGTGGCCTTGTAGCAGACTACTCATATAGACCCACTTAGATGTCAATAATTTTATCTAATGTATAATTAATTGCGTTTGATAATTATGAGTATTAATTGCTTTCGAGAGATAAATAATTGATTGATATTGAGATATGTTAATAGGCAGATGTAGTCTTCTTGTGCAGGAAAGGGAGATAAGCGCGTTGGGAATATTTTAAGACAGGAAGTGAAGAAGAAGGAAAGGGAGATGAAAACCGAGGACTGGGTGGATGAGAACAAGAATAAGTTGGGAAAAAGAAGGACGAGACGAATTGAAGAAAAAGGAGAAACAAAGAAGGAAAGTTGAAGAAAAAGGAAAAGAAGGCAGTGGAATAATGACAGTTAATTTCAATGGCTGTGAAAGACTGGCACGCTTACATCATACAATGCCCGCAGAAATGTCTGAGGAGAAATACTACTACTACTACTACTACAACAACTACTACTACTACTACTACTACTACTACTACTACTACTAATAATAATAATAATCTGAGTACAATAAAAGAGTAAGGGTTATTATCATATTAAATCGCACCTCCACAGTCGAAATACAATCTATGCTATCACACCAAGAGCAGTAGTTATCAGTCGATATACTGCTGGTATACTTGATTTGAATGTAGATGAATTAAAATATTTGGACACCAAAACACGGAAAATGCTTACAATTTATAGAACTTTTGCAAAGAAAGGAGATGCAGCTCCGTATTATCTACCTAGAAAAGAAGGTGGTCGAGGTCTACTTAGTGTTGAAGATGATGTGAATATAGAAGATATATTTCTGAAAATAATGAAATTCTTCTTCCTGAAGTGAAAAGAGAGGAATCACTAAGAACTGGGGTGAAAAAAACATCAAAGGTTGCAAGAGATAGTGTTAAAATTATTTGGAAAGAAACTACACAGTGTACACATTAAGAATACTGCATTTAGAACTAATTACAGTTTAAATTTGTAAGTTAGGGGTGATTTAAAAAAATCTACTGAGAGCACCTTACAAGAAGTCTAGAAACACGCCACTTGCACTAGGTTCATCAAACATTACATTAACAAAACTGCAGAATACCGATGTGCAGATTGTGTTATGAAAGGGAAGAAGCCTTAGCGCATATTGTATTTGAATGTCCCATGCTAGCACAACATCAATATAAAAAATGGAGACACGGCAAAATCGTTCAGGTACTACACTGGAATATATGTAAACTTCATGAATTAAACCACAAAGAAAAGTAGTATGAGCATAAACCAGAAGTTGTGCAGGAAAACGACGATGTCAAAATTCTTTGCGACATGCGCATACAAACTGATAAGGTTCTTGAACATTACAAAACCCGACTAAATCTTTCTAAACAAAAACAAAAGAACTTGCTTAATCATTGATATAGCTTACCCCTTCTATACCAGAATGCAGGAGAAAGAACACCAAAAAATAAATACATACCAAGATCTAAAATGGGAATTCGCTAGGCTATGGAAATGTAAAGAAGTAAAGGTGATTCTCGTTGTAATTGGAACGCTTGGAACCATAACGAAAAGCCACTATAAATGGCGAAAGTGTTAAGGTACCGCTTGAATGTCTAAGTCAAGGTAATTGACTTGATGTTAAAAAAAACTTCAACTAAAATCTTCCAAAAGTCGAGACTACTATGAAATAATAATAATAATAATAATAATAATAATAATAATAATAATAATAATAATAATAATAATAATAATAATAATAATAATAATAAACAGCAATGATTAAAACAGCCGATATCTTAAGGAAACTCTTCGAATTCAATAACTAACCCACATAAACAACGAACACTAACCAGCCACACGTTAATTGAAACAGGAGTAAAACAAAAAAAACATGTAACTGAAACAAATCTTATCAACTGTACCCCTATGAAAATAAATAACAACACCTACTGGCCGAGAAGAGAATGCGATGCTTCGCATGTCGGAACTATACATCCGCCAGAGTGTGTGTCTGTGTCTGTGTGAGAGGGTCCACTTTGCTGAGATGGCTTTTTGTCGGTGCAACTGATTAGCATATATGGGGATCAGTTGATGTAAATGGAAGGACGAAAATGGAAGGCGGCAGTTAGAACTGGGAGAGCTAAGAGAGAACATTACGTTTCAAGGTTTTGAAGTTTTCAGATTAATCGGTCGGTGATCGTTGCGGTAACATTGAAGAGGAGTACCTCTACCTTCATTACTGAATTACAAGCTATTTCGGCATTAAATAGAAAGCCGTTTAAACTTAAAGATAATTCCGGAGTTTGATGAGAGTGGAGCAGTCGTTTGATGGATTGAGAAAGTTACATTAGTGTGTTACTTATCATGAGTGAAGCGGCTTGATCATGTTATCCCACTTCGGCTAACAGGGGGGGTCGGCGTTTGCAGTTTACTAATAACTAACTAAAGAAGATACATCTGATGCAGCGCGTATTAAAAAAGCACCATTTACTGCCTTTGCCGATGGAAGATTTACGTCATATGAGAAGTTCGATGCACGTGTGTTGCGTCCAGGCGAGGCCGTAGATGTGTATTTGGCAAGTCTGCAGAAACTGTCAGTCCTACCAGGACTACCAGATCATGAGATTGCGTGCGTGCTTGTACGAGGTCTTCCTGCCCACTTGAAAAGGTTGTTGCGGTTTTCCTCGACCTTAGAAAAGCTGTTGTCTCGAGCTCGAGCGTTGATAAAAGACAATGTTGAAGTGGTGGAACTAGCCGTGGCTGCAGCACAGCCTGCCAGAATCACTCAATCTGCGGGCATGGTAAGGTCTGATTATAAGTGTTATAAATGCAATGGCCCTAATCATTTAACGAGATAATGTGTAAAGAGGAGGCAGACCAACCGTCAACGCTGTTATCGGTGCAACAAGACTGGTCAGCTGGTCAAAGATTGTCCGGATAACAAAGTTAGGGACGAGACATCAGCGCCAGTCTTTCTATCAGTGAGAATGTGAACTCGGCGCTCCCTTTTATTACAGTTTATGATGATGATGCAGCATGCTTGGCGGTCATCGACAGTGGGTGCTCACGTTTAATCTTGAGCGCAAAGTTATGTCAGCCTTGGTAACAGCAGAAGATTGCGGCAACTACGTTTACCGGTGTCACGCAGGCCTGCTGTGGAAATGCCACTATTAGTTTTTGTACAGAACCTGGGAAAGTTGCCGACATCAATGTGCTAGTTATGCAAGGGAAACACACCCTTTCAGTTTGATATACTACTTGGTATAGACGCCATTAAAGAATTCGGCGTTTTTCTCATCACGCAGTCTTAAAGTGTTGAGGTTGGGGAGACACAACCCATGTGTGCAGTGCTGTGTGTTAAGGAAGCTGATTGACGAGCGGAACGGAATGTGGGTCACAACATGGAAATAGACAACGGGTCGCGCACCCCAAAAACTGGAAACCCGGATTTCTCAATATCCGATATCTACTGAATTGAGGAAGGATTCTGTACGTGAGTTGCAGACCTGGATAGACAACGGTTTGTTGCTGCCATATAATAAGGGGAAGCTTGCCCCACCATGGGGACTTATATCAATGATGGTCTTGCTGCAGACCATTAAAAATAAGGTGCGTGCTGTAATTAACTATCATGAATTTAACACCTACGCTGATGCATTCACTGGTGATGCAGATTTCTGCACAGAGAAAATGGCGACAATAAGGAACAAATGAATCCATTTTGGACCTCAGGAAAGCATACCTGCAGGTTCATGTGGAAATATCTCTCTGGTTGTACTAAACACTAATATTTAAAGGGCAAATATATTGTCTAACTAGGTTAGGCTGTGCTCGTAGCTGTGTTAGCCTAGAATAAGAAGATAAGGAGGGCAACGTCGGCATATATTGATGACATATATATCAATGAGGACGTGGCGTCGCCAGGATAAAAGAGGAAGACATAACTGTCTCACTACGGAAGAGTACTAGGGTAAAACGACCAGCTACCCACTGTCAATTGTGTGATCATACGATAAGGGAGGAGTGTGACAAAAAAAGAAAAACACCTACCGACCGAGAAGAGAATGCGATGCTTCGCAAGTCAGAACTATGGGGATCAGCTGATGTAAATGGAAGGACTTAAAATGGAAGGTGACATTTAGAACAAGGATAGTTAAGAGATAATATTGAGTTTCAAGTTTTGAAGTTTTCAGATTAATCTGTCGGTGTTCGTTGCTGAGACGTTGAAGAGGAGTACCTCTGCCTTCAGTACTGGATTACACCTCCCTAAAAATTAACATTAGCCTAGGTCGATAACACACAAAATAGTCTTGAAGGGTCAAGGAGAATAAAAAGACCGAAGAGGGAGAGCACTTACCAGACCTCCACTTAACAAAGAGACTAGGAAACTAATGACCATACAAAAGTCACTACATCCGAAGGATGGTACTGACTGACTCTATTTGAAAAAGAAATAAGGAGAGAAAGGTCAGGTAAGTATGGAAAACTGGTTTAAAATCAAAAATGAATTGGAAAAATTCATAATCTAGAACATAGAAAGGCTGATCACCGCAACTAGAGACACCGCCAAAATAAACAATACAGGGGAGCAGCGAAATGAGAAACAAAAAGATGAGATAAGAAAGTGAAAAGAAAAACAGCTACATGGACGATGCATAAGAATGACAACAGAAGAAGCTTACGAAAAAACCTGGGCATGGCTATGAAAAGAACACTTGAACAGAGAAACGGAATCGCTACTGAACAATGCAATTAGAACTACCTCAATCAAAGATAAAACAGACAAAGCTGAGGAAAATAGTAAATGTAAAAGTTTGTGGACAAAAAGACGAAACGGTAAATCACAAATAAGTGATATCAGCAAACTAGCCCCAAAAATACAAAACAGATGCGACTGCGTGGGGAGGCAATACACTGTGAACTATGCATATGACTTCATTTTTAGCATGCAGACAAATGGTCCAAACACAAACGGGAGACAATACTGGAAAACAAAAATCACAGTCCTTTGGGTGTTGGAGCTACAAACAGATAAATCCATTCAAGCAAGGAGACCTGACGTCATAATAGTTTAGAAGAAAGAAAAAATGCCAAATTGTAAATTTTGCCTCTCAGTAGACCACAGGTAAATATAAAGGTGATAGAAAAACGAAACAAATATACAGAACTTGCTAGAAAACTAAAAGAAATATGGAACATGAAGAAAATCACTATAATACTAATAATCGTGAGAGCAGTAGGAACAGTACCGTAACACCTGGCAAAAAGACTACTAGACATTGGAATCAAGAGGAAGACTGAGACTATACAATAGACGGCAATGATGAAAACATCTGAAATTTTAACGATAATCGTCGAATGCTTAAATAACCTCATAGAAACTACGAACGTTAACCAGCTATATGGAAGTTACAATAGAAATAAAAAAGAAAACACGGAAAGAGCACCACGGGAACCACATGGAACTGAAATTGCAAGAAATCTCATAAACTCCCCCCCCCCCATATTGCAATAATACAGAATCATTTGCAATCGTTATCGGAAGAGATGGAAAGTACTGGAAATCTCGAGAGACTTGTTGTCACTGAGACTATAGGGAACACCACTGTTATTTTGAGTGAGGAATCACTTCTAATGACTAGTATGAAAGCTTCTAGCATGTAAATAATAATAATAATAATAATAATAATAATAATAATAATAATAATAATAATAATAATACTAAGAATAATAATAGTATTAATAAACGCAAAACAATGTAGACAGGACATCTGAATGCAAATTTTAATGGAAAAATTGGTTCTACTACGTCATCTTAATGAAGGCGGGCACACTGAAAACAAAAGAAAGCAAGTAACTGCCTAATCGAGAGATGATGAATTCATTTAGGGAACATGCAATTATTACTATCTGGGAGTTATAGCGGACGCCATCAGATAAACACATGTGAAAGGGAAGATTAGAAAATAATTCCTAAAAGGAAGAAGAAAGCTTCTTAACTAAATTATATAGCAGAAACATATTGAAAGGAAAGAATACTCGGACAGTGTCCCTAATACCATATTCTGGGCTCTTCATAGGCTTGACCAAAGAAGGATATGAAGACCAATAACCATGCACAATACACGGCACTCCAAAGTTGATAATGACCGACCTAATGTAAAAGGAAAAATGGGAAAAAGACTCCGTTGACCATGCGATAGAAACACTAGAAACATTCATAAGATAACATACAGAATAAAACGAAGTGCAATGACACGGGAAATAAAGATACGATTGAAGCCAAATATGAAGCGAAACAGCTATATTGATGATTTGTAAAGAAATGGCTAAAAACCCGGTGGATTCGTCTGCGAAAACGACGCTTGAACATAGAAACAAAATTACTACTTACAAAACACGATCAGAACAAATTACATAAAAGTCAAGACAGGTTGACGAACAAACGAAACGGGAAATCGCATCATAAGTGAATGCAGCAAACTAATCAAAATGGAATACACACACGGAACAGACTAGGTGGGGAAGCTGGTCTTCTGGAAACTATGCAAGTGATTGCACTTTGAACAACAAAACAATATAAACCGCGGTCGATAACAAAAAACTTAAGAAAGCTGGCTCGAAGCAGATTCTGTTACTCAGAACTCTTGACGGGAAGATGCTAGTCGAGGATCTGTTCTCGACAACTAGTCTGGCCTTTTTATCTCGGGCTAGGGTATTAGTCCTGGGTAGTCCGTGGAGGTACATCCTCCCAATCCTTTTGGGATGAGTTAGTTTATTGCTAACGACCGGAGGTGCCCCGACTGAGGAATGCCGATGGGGGCTGCCCAGGCAATTTTAATAGGCCAGGGTTCCCTGTATTTAGAGGCGCTGGTTTGATTCTCCCCATTTTCCGGCCGTGTACCACGTATGCGGTGGGAAGGAAGTAAATACCTAGTATTAGAAATCTAAAGACATCAAATCCTATGGGGCACGGAAATACAAATGGGCAAGCCCATTCAAGCAAACAAACCGGACGTTATAATAGTCAATAAGAATAAAAATGCTATATAGTAGATTTCATGGTTCAAGCAGTTAGTACTACCACTAAACATTGAAAAATATTTGTAATAGCTGACTTCACATTCCCGAAAAATCCCAAATTGGGGTCTCGTTACCGAATGATGTTTACAATCCTACACAGGATAAATACTATAAAGTTGGCCTGGTAGAAATATTAATTTAGGAGTGTCTTTACGTTCCACATAGTTCTCAGTTTCGGGCTCCTTCCGCTGAGTGTAGTAAAACGTCATATACAGGACACAATAAGACAGTAAATATAGAAGAAATGCGATCCAAGGACGAAAAAGATTGTACATAAATTAGAGAGAGAAGAAGAGAGATAGGTAGAGAGAGAGATAGGTTGAGAGAGAGAAAGAGAAATAGAGAGAGAGAGAGAGAGAGAGAGTGAGAGAACATAGTGGGGTGAAATTAACTAAAGGAAGTATGAATTGGAAGTTAAAAGTTTTAAAAAAGAAAGGACAATAAAAAGAGAAAGAAATAAAAAGAAAGAAAGAAGCAAAGCAACTAGAATTAAACGATTACGAATAAAAAGAAAATGAAAACAAGTACGAAAGAAAAGAGCAGTCGGAAATGATGAATTATTAAAAAGATAACGACACATAATGGGAATAAATTAAAAAAAATATCAACGAAGTTCAGAAATAAATTAAAATGGTGAACTGACGAAAGAAATAATTAATTTAAAGAAATGGGACTAAAAGATACTAAAGTAAGAAAACAGAAATGGGGCTAAAAGAGAAACACCTAAGAAAACAGTAAATAAATGAAGAAATGATAAGACAGACGAGAATCTGAATTCTCTAGTAAAGAATGACAGAAAGAAGGAAAGCAGAAAAAGGAATAAAAGAAGTTAATAAAGCAAAAGAATAAAAGAAATAAAACGGAAAGGGGGGGGGTTAAAGAAGGAAACATAAAGATAGAAAGAAGGAAAAAGAAAAGAAAAGAAAAATTGTTATTAAAAACAGGGAAATAAAGAAATGAGGTAAGAAAGGAAGAAGAAAACACTAAAAAAACATTCGAATTAATAAATGGATAAAGAATAAATGAAGTAAAGAAAGAAGAAAAAAATGCAAATAACACGATGAAAGAAAGAACGAAGGACCAACATCAGGAAAATAGAGGAAAGTACAGAAAGGAAGATGGAAAGAAAAACAAAAATAATTGAAACAGAAAAAGAAAGAAAGAGGAAATAAAAGAGGGTTTAATATAAGTAAATAAAAAACAAAAACAAATGAAAGTAAGAAGGACAAAAGAAAATAATGAAAACAGGAAAAAGAGAAATTCAAAAAGACAATAAAAAAATAGAAAAAAAATGAGGAAAATTAAGAAAAACGAATAAAAGCAATGAAGATAATAAAAACATAAAAAATACAAAAATACAAAAATGACTTTATATAGTTAATAAAAACAAAATAAAATGCGGAAAGAAGGAAAAAATAAGAAAAGAAAGAACGAAGGAATACAATATGGATAATTGGAAAATTAGTAACGGAAAGAGAAATCAAGACAAAAAGAAGAATCAAAACAAAGAGGACGAAAGTAAAGCAGCATGGCGTCGGTAATGGCGGAAAAAGAGTGAAATTGGGATAACAAAATATGGTCGCTGGATTGTCTGTTGATTTCAAATAACTACTCAACCTGAGAGTCCTTGAGTCAGAGGTGGGGAGCAGCTGGCTCGTCTATCACCCACCTGCTGCTCACCAACGACTGACTTCTCCTTCGCCTCACACCACCTCTCTCCTTATTAAGACTGTGGAACAAGACGCCAAGTATAATAATATCAGTGCAGTTATTTGATAATTAATGCTCGCAGTGGCTGCAGACAAGGGCGCAGCTGGTGCCGCTCGCTTAGGCGGCCATAATAGCAAAGACCACGAGGCCATTGGTGAGTTTCTGAACTAGTCTTGATGATGATGTTGACGTTTTCGCTTCCTATTATTATTGATGATGATGACGATGATGATGATCATGATGAAGTTGATAATGATAATGATGATATAATGTGAACAGTGTTCGCTTCTTATTATTGATAATGGTAAAGATGATGATGTAGACAGTGTTCGCTTATTGATGCTGCTGCTGCTGCTGCTGATGATGATGATGATGAAAACGTGGTTATTTCAATAAAGAAGTTGGAGACTGCACTAATGACCAACTTAAAAAAAGGCAGCAAAAAAATGACGCATTGACTACTGATCTTTAAAAAGAGCGGCAAATTCGAAATTGTAAGATTGAAGATGACAGTGATACCTTTAGTTACCAGAGCACTGTAACCAGTTATAATGAGAGTAGTAGCAGGCTTATTGCGATAAGGATGGAGGCGGTAGTAATGCTAACCAACTTGAAAAAGAGTAGCAAAGATAGTGATTAAAGAATCGGTGGTGACAGTAGTACCTGTAGTTATTAAAACACTGGAAGAACAATTAGACCATTCTCAGAAAACTGTCATCAAGAATATAATGCTGGTTATGGTATGGAGCTATTGTTGGCGTGCTTATTTCAATAACGCTGAATATGGCACATTCGATTTTCCTATCCCCAGCCGAGAATATTCAGATATATCATAATTATTTTTATAAATTGAAATGTTCTTGAAGCATTTAACGCCTTTAAATTTGCGGGTCATTATGGTAGCTTCGAATTGTCGTTTATATATAAATTTACCGCCATTCATACACAAATGCAACTGAAACTTTCAGAATCATATAGATTAAAAAAAATGGTCATTCTTCCTGTTCGATTTTGATGCATTAAACATGTCGATTCGAAATTCATATCGTATAATTTCATAAATAGATTACAAAAACATTACTTTTGCCTAATCAGTTAGAGTTTCATAATACTTCGGTTTAAATACATACATTACTAAACAAATCTATACCGTTTTAATTAAATTTACATTTTCATACATACATGTTCATGAAAACCGATTTGTTAAAAATGTATTTTCTTTTCTTCGTAATGTAGAAATACACGTCCTTTTTACGACAACGACGACGACTACTATTACTAATTATAAAAATAATCCCCCACTGTGCGTTTTACAAATAATGTAATTTAACTACTTCTGTAATTGAAGTAACATATTATTTTTGTTAATTTATTTTTATTAAGTGTTACCATATGTAAGTCATTAATTTCATTCATATGATAATCTTAAAAGGATTTTCAACAATTCAACTTCTTTACGAAATCTAACTTTATTAAATTTATTTATAGAATAACAATGTGTAGATATTAACTAATGATGTGTATATCCAGTACACAGACATACGAGAAGTTGTCACTAAGGTTTGTTATTACATATACGGCATGGTTAAAATTAAACATTAGGGACATACAAATCAATGTAAGGATCCGCAGGAAACGTTGTGTGAGTTCAGCTAGTACACATACATCTATCTATCTATCTATCTCTATATATATATTTCTCCCTCTCTTTCTTTCTCTCCCCTCTCTCTCTCTTTATATATATATATATATATATATATATATATAAGTACTTCATGTATCCACATAAAATAATATAAAGAGATATAATTTTTTATGTATCAGTTTTCAGTATTTACTTCAACAGTGCTCGATACGTAAGTAGAGCTAGGTAGTAAGCAATGAAAATATATATGACTGCAGTTTCGTCATGACGATTCCCCCCGGGGATGAAACACGGGAGCCTCTGTGTAGCTTGATTGCCATATATATTTTCATTGCTTACTATATATATATATATATATATATATATATATATATATATATATATATATATATATATATATATATATATATATATATATATATATACATACAGGGTGGGCAAAAATAAGAGTCCTATTTTTAAAAATTCATAACTTTTTTATTTATTGATTTAAAAATTTTTTTTTTTTAGAATAAGTAAAGGACCCCTTCCGAAGCAAGCATGAGCCGTATTAGCCCTAAGGAACGTACCCTCATTTAGAAAAAACTCAAAACAGTGTAAAAAACAATTCTTTAGTTTTTGTAAGTTTTAAGAAGTGTTTTTCGGCTAGAATTTGTTTTGTTTATTTCAAAAAATCTCGGAAGGGTCAGTCTACACACACATAAAGTTTGGTGGGTTTAACTTTTATTTTGTGGAAGTTATTCAACTTCAAGTTATTCAAATTTAAAGATAGGACCCTTATTTTGGCCCACCCTTTATATATATATATATATATATATATATATATATATATATATATATATATATATATATATATATATATGTGCAGGTGTAGTTGAAGACTACGGAATTTTCGCGTTTCATAATTTTTTAAATACATATATATATATATATATATATATATATATATTTATATATAAGAGGTCCATGTAGTTTTCTTGAAGCATTGATTTATGTGTATATATAAAGGTGATACATAGAAGCAATACAATGAAGAGGATAGATACAAACTTAAGCAAATCAAGACATATAACGGTGGAACGAGTTATGTAATGTCACCTTTTTATTAATACAAGAAGAGGGATTACAAACTATAGAAAAGAGTGATCTATCTGGGAAATTCAAATGTTGGTGCTTACAGTATGCTTACGTTGTACCTTAGGTTAATGTGGCCTTTACAGATGTATGGGATATTATTGACCCGAGTTGAAAGAATAAAACCTCGGTAGAGCATATATATAAGAAAATGTCCAAAGTTGCTCAACAATACTGCAATATTTGGCAGAAATAATCAACTACATCTATTGTAGAAGAATATAAGTCTGCTAAAGTGCGTACAGTGAGGATGATTCGCTTTTCCAGTAACGGAAAAATCAAAGATAATCTACTTGAAGTAAGAACGGGGACGAAATGAAGAGCAGAAACTGCAGTCGATCACGCAATAGCAAAGTTGGAACATGCAGATATTATTGGAGCAGTGAAAGATGTGACTAATGTATTTGGAAACTTTAAACCATTTTCCAGGAGTAATGCGAGGGAAATCTCATGTCTTTGTATATATATATATATATATATATATATATATATATATTATTTTAGTACAAGAAAATAGTACAACATTCGTACCGTCGGTTTCAAGAACAAAAAGGTTAGCCATCCCGCTCTCTCGTTTGGGCGCGTTATTTGCTTTGAGTGTTATGCTTTGAGTGTTATGTATGTTTGTTTAAATTTAGTGTTAGGAAGGTTTAATAAGGTTTGAAAAAGGGAGGGGGGTAAAAGTAACAGTTGAGATTTAAAGAGATATAAAAAAAATTAAAAATTAAAAAAAATAAAAATATTTCTATATAAATTACGGGAGCCAATGTTTATAAGTAGCGTATATTTGGCCGTTACTGTTTTGGGGTTTGATAATGTGTCTTCTAAAGAAATTCGGGAGAGAAAATGGGTTTAAGGATTATATTTATCAAAAGATACAAAGGTTGAAAATAAAAACAACATTAAATTCAAGTTTAAATCCTTAATTAAATGACTTAAAATTAATCCCAAAGGAATTTAAATATATATATATATATATATATATATATATATATATATATATATATTAATTAATTACGTTAAAATATTTAAAAAATCAACAAAACCAATACTTTTCAAAAGTGTTCAATATTTATTAGAGCTTTTTATATAAAAATAAACATAGTTTGAGTATCTGACAATTGTTTCAGAACCTCTTCGGTTCCTTTTCAGGGATATACTCCCTTAAGAATTACCGAAGTATATCTCTTAAGAGGAACCGAATAAGGTTCTGAAACAATTGTCGAATACTCAAACTATGATTATTTTAATATATATATATATATATATATATATATATATATATATATATATATATATATATATATATACATATATATATATATATATATATATATATATATATATATATATATATATATATATATATATATATATATATATATTGATATATTGAAAAGAGGGTAGTGCATTATTAGTGCAGTTCCAATGAGAGAGAAGTATATATGTAAAGGGGTAAGGATACCAACATTTGTAAAAAGTTTTTTTTAACATTTATTTATTATTTTGTTATTTTATCAGTTTATAATTTTACATAACGCGTTTCAAGCGGTGGCCCGCTTTCATCAGACATGTAAATCTATTGATTTACATATCTGATGAGAGCGGACCACCGCTTGAAACGCGTTATATAAAATTATAAAATGATAAAATAACAAAATCTATATATTAATACGCTAACGTGTACGTACGTGTGTCACGCTCCTAAAGAAATGCAATAAATAAACAACAAATAAATTGGACGGGGAGACTTGGAATCGAAACCGTAACATCTGACTGAAAAGTGGTGACTTTACCACTGAGTTTACTAAGAGTTGTTTAAAGAGTCAAAATTAACTTAATTAAACCATTAACTGACCCCGCCTGCTACTGTCGCTTCAGCGTGAAAGGAGGAAGGCATTGTGGAAAGCGAAGGAGACGCGGAAATGCTTACCAAATTGGCCGGTTTCAGGCTTACGATATTTATTTATTATTATTATTTTTTAATATTTAAAATTTCTTCTTCTGTTTCTTCTTCTTCTTCTTCTTCTTCTTCTTCTTCTTCTTCTTCTTATTATTATTATTATTATTATTATTATTATTATTATTATTATTATTATTATTATTATTATTATTATTATTATTATTATTATTTATATATTAATACGATAGAGTGTGTGTTATTTATTTTGTGTGTCACGATCGTACACTCCTATTAAGGATTTGCCCCTGACAACGGGTGGGGGAGGGAGAGGGCAGGAAGGGTGCGAGTTACAGGGGAGTCGCGAACCATGGTGACTGCTGAAGAGACAGCTTTTGCCCCGGACGGAGTAATATAAATAAATATATATACTTCCATCCTGTCACGCAAGATTTTGGTGAGTAAAATATGCGAATATTTCTAGCCACCGGATAATATTATAAACAGTAAATTATACAGATTGATGTAGAAAACACTGTGGAATCTCCACAGGGCCCCGCTAGTAATAAATAAATGTTGAAAAAAACTTTTTACATACGTTGGTAGCCTTACTCCTTTACACACACACACACACACATATATATATATATATATATATATATATATATATATATATATATATATATATATATATATATGACCTAAACCAATACAAATGAATATTTAAAAATAGAAGTTAGTATATAATTCTAGTTATACGGCTTGCATTGTTTAAATCATAAATTTATTTTTCATAATAGCCAAATAAGTGTGATATGTTCAACCTATGCGCGCACGTATTCGTAGTGGAAACGATTACACGTTGGCATCGCTAAAATCGCGAGACTCTCAGACAGATGCGTGCAAATGGTCGTGAAAAGTTAAGGATTCGAGTTTTAATAGCACTGATCCGATTCCTGTAACCCTTAATCATTACTTTTCGCTTGCATTCAAGTTTTAATTCTTTTGCGGGAGGGAGTATTTTTTGCAGTTAGGAATATTTATTAGTTTTCGCTTGCATTCAAGTTTTAATTTTTTGCGGGGGGGGGGGGGTTACTTTCGTTTTCTTGTTTAATCTCATTTCATTTTTCTCTTTTTGTTTATCTTCATCTTTGTTTGTTTCTTTTGTGTGCGTGTGGTATTTTCTCTGATCTCTTCCTTTCCCGTTTGGTCGGCCACAAAAGACAACCTAAAACTGGCCTTTTCGAAGTGATTCGGGCGGAACGCGCGCGACCGCACATGCGCACTGGAGTGCGATAGATCCACAGATGCAGACGACGTTCACTTGTACTTCAGGCTTGTTTTTCGGAGATGCTATTATTGTCTTCCTATTATTCTTTTTTATCTCATAGTTTATTCGCACGGGTCTTCCTTTCTAAATTTACCACCAAAAATAGCAGCACCATCATGAATAGAGAATAAATAAATAACTCAACATTTTTCTTGTCTTATTATTGTTTCCCTCCGTCCATGTTTAATCCAACGAATCTTTTAGAAAAAAAAAAACATCTCCGTTTCCAATTTTAGCTTTCCTGCTGCCAAATTCTTAAACATATGTGATGATGCTCATTTAGTTGATTTTTGCCCTTCAACTCTTTACTCTCTTGACTTCCGCCAGTCAATCGATCCTTCTTCTTCTTCTTCTTCTTCTTCTTCTTCTTCTTCTTCTTCTTCTTCTTCTTCTTATTCGTCTATCCCCCTTTTTCTGCGCCGTAGACCCCTCCCTCCACTTTGTTCCCTTTCTCGTCTCACCACTTGTCCTGAACATGACCTTACATTACATCCGCTGTTGAGTCCAAAACGTACAAAAATTAAAGAGTGTGAAGTCCGCCCTTAGTCGTTATTAGTTCGGGGTCGCTTCTGACTCGAAGGGTTAATACCTATAAGGGTACCATCTACAGGGTAAATAGAACCTACCGTTTACAGATTATTTATCACAAAATGTATGCCCACAACACCAGTTAATCTACAATAGCTGGTGCTACCAGATCAGGCTGTATGAAGCTATTGACTTCTTGACCCAAAATGCACCAAACATTGATGTTTTATTGTTTTTTTTTCTCTTTGCAAAACTAAATCATTTTCTGCAAAATCCAAAACAAAAACAACAATTTTCATCCCCTTACCTTCTCCTTCCCCATGTCCAATCTCCCTCCCTCCCCTTTTAGTCAGCAAACACAATGAATAAATACCTGAACATATAAGGAACTTGAAGCATAAAAACTTTCACCCAAATGACGGGATTCAGCATTAAACATCCGGAGGGGGGTTGATATTCCGTAAAACAAAACAACTACACAAAACACCATGAATAAATACTTGAACATATAAAGAAATTGAAACATAGAAACTTTCACTCACCAAAATGACCGCATTCAGTATTTAATAACCCGAGGAGGATTTATATGCCGTAAAACAAAACAACCAAGCCAATCTACAATATATCAATCTTTCCTATCTTGACAGAGTACAACATCGACATTGAAATCTAGTAGAGGATAATCTCTGCTACCCTCTACTTCCCATTCATCACAGAAGAGACGTTGCTAGTCTCTCTCTACTCTATCGTTGTTTCAATGGAAGTAACTGAACTGAGCTTCAATTTATTTCCTCCTCATAATAAGAGTTCATTGCAAAGGTTTCCGTCTGTGCACAAACTTCACGCTGGACAGCTTCCCCGCAGAGTACAACATAGTCGTCTTTAAATAGAATGTTAACAAATACTTGCCATAAACCGCTCCATCAGTAATCAAACATTGTTTATATCATCGATTACTCCTCATCTTTCGGCTGAAAATCATTCCATCTCATTAACCATCATCATAAAATTGCTCTTACCTTGATAAGTTGTGACCAAATAATATATATATATATATATATATATATATATATATATATATATATATATATATATATATATATATATATATATATACAGGGTGACCCAAAAAAAACGGGCCCCAAATCTAATTAGGCCCCGTTTCTTAGTGTTTACAACATCATATCAAAACACTAGGGTCGTTGGTCTTTTTTTTCTCCGTTCTACAGCATGTGTTCTAGATGGACTCCTTTTAGCTCCGTGCATTTCTTGAGGCGCAGAACGAAGTTGTCCATGACGTTCTTACAAACTGAATTGGGAATGGCTCTCATCTCCTCCCTGAAGGTTTCCTTGAGTTCCGTGATTGTTCTAGGTTTCCCTGCGTACATTCTGTCCTTAAGATAGCCCCAAATGGAAATAATCTGGGGGGGGGGCTTAGGTTCGGGCTATGGGGTGGCTACTCAAAATTAGTATTGAGACTGATCACTCGGCCTCCGAAGTTCTTTTTCAGCCAATCTCGGGACAGGTTTGAGGTGTGAGAACTTGCTCCGTCTTGCTGGAACCAGAACTTGCTCATGAGCGACTGTACAGGGTCTGGAGCTCACTTTTGAAGGTTTTGAGGACCTCCACATATCGCTCCTTGGTGACTGTCACTGCTGCGCCAGATTTTTCGATGAAGATTGGTCCGATGATGCCTCTGACCGAGATTGCAGCCCACACCGTGCAATTAGGAGAGTGCAGGGGCTTGGTGGCTACTTCATTGGGTCTGGAGGACCCCCAGAAGACATTTGTCTTGGAGTTCGCTATTCCGTCAAGATGGAAGTGGGCTTCATCTGAGGTCTAAAGGAGGTTAAATAAACCTGGTGTCTCCTCGATCTTATCGAGCATCTTGACTGCCATAGCGCTCCTCTGCTTCTTGTCTGAGGCTGTAAGGGTCTGCAGCGTCTGTATTCTGTATGGGTAAGCCATGATATTGTTCATTAGCACTCTCCTGCAAGTCTCACGGGAGATACCGAGGGACTGACTTCGCTTACGCACAGAGCGTTTCGGACTCTCCTGGACAGACTCTCTCACACATTCGACCAGCTCGGCTTTCCGCTTCTTGGGACGTGCCGAGTGGCTTGGACGGTTCTCACTGGCAGCGTTGAAGTTCTCCACTGTCCCATACTTCTCGAAGGGGTCCACCCAGTTCGTAATTCTGCTTTTGAGTGGAGCCTTTTCACATCCGAACTGATGCATGAAACTGTCCTGGGTTTTCTTAAACGAGCCTGTCTTGTAGTAAAATTTAACACAGTATATTATTCATCCCAGCTCCCACTGAGGTCTTGGTGTACTCACGGTCGTTGGTTCTGCCATGTCCTGTAAAATAAGGGCAATCGGTGAATAAATAAAGGAGATATCACATAAAGTGTACACGGGGCCCGTTTTTTTTAGTCACCCTGTATATATTTAAATATTTTCTTTGTCGTACAATACTTTAAAATGGCATTGAAGAGACAATATTTATTACTCATAATGAATTAAGAAATTTAAAAAATGAAAGGGCAACTGACAGGTATCGTACCTCGCTCAACAGAGCCAAATATCGAGGTATCGTATAAAAAATATAAAACAGATGCTATGAGAATTATAGCGAGGGAAAGGGGTAAAAAAAAGAAAAAAAAAGTTCAATCAAATAGAAACAACATTAAGCGGTTATTTATGAAAGGTTCACCTATCGACGAACCATAAGTATTATTCAAAACGTCAGTTGGTGAATAATTTGCATTGCGAATTTTTGTGGGCACGTGTTGTTTGACCCGGATGTCCAATCTTTGTGACGTCATCCCAACGTAGTGCATACTGCAACTACATTTAAATAAATAAATAATGAAATTATTATGATGTGGGGGAGGATATCTTTTCGAATAGAAGTCAAGATTGGTCGAGAGGAATATATATATATATATATATATATATATATATATATATATATATATATATATATATATATATATATATATATATATATATACTTTGAAAATTGAGAAACCAGACAACTTGACGCGTGATTTTGACAAATAAATGAAATTTTTTATAAATATTTTTTTTATAACCAAATTTTCCGGTTTTATAAAACCCTAACCATGGTAATACAGACAATATTTTTCTTTTTTGTTTTCCGTCTCTTTATTTTTATCTTCGTCATTGTCGAAGTTTTACAGCGTAGCCGAAAATCGAAGAGACTGTTTCATTACAGATCGGACATTGAAACAGTCTCTTCTAACTCAGCAACATGAGTATAACAAAATAATAATAATAACCTTGTAATTTCTAACCCTCAGCGTTATTGTATAGTTAGAAATATATGCCCATTAAATGGCTTCTGTAACTATGAGAGTGTGATGTAAACATATATAGTAATACATGGCTATCTGCAGGACGATAATGGTAATAACTATGTATGGATAGAAATATATGCCAATTAAATGGCTGCTGAAACCATGAGAGTGTGATTTACAAATGTACTGTAATACAGAAGTATGATACAGGGAAATATCCAGGACAATAATAGTTATAATAAGTATAATGATAGTGAAGGTGAGACTAGTAATACTGATAGATGTTAATGTACTAAATAACAATAATAAACCTATAATAATTAACCCTTATGCTAAACAGGCTGTTTACATATGTTTAACGGCAGATTTGTTGAAAAATTGAATGTCTAGACACATTCATACCTTTAATAACAGCCACCTTTTCAGATCAACATCTCTGACTTCTCATATTTGGAAACTAAAAGACAAAAATATTGACTTTAAAATTAAATGGCAATTGATTAAAAAGAAGTGAGAACCATCTGCGGCCTTGAATATGTACTATGCACTATGTAGGGATTAATTCCTTTCAGTGATTAAATATTAATAATATTGTTGAATCAAAAGAATTATATATTATCTAGTTGCATGCATAAAATCTGGTACAAATATAATCACTTTAAATTTACTTAATTGTTGTTTGGTAACTAAGACTTCCCCCCCTTTCTTCCATCTGCTGATGTTAATTTTGGTTTACTGATCCACTTTTGAATTTGATTTCTCAATTTAGACCTTATGTTAATTTACTTTTACTGAATACATTTATTATGTACCTTTTTAGAAGCTGTTCTCTATTTTATCGATGCCCCTATGTATCTCTTAGCCTTTATGTTTATTTATGTTTACTGGTGTTAGATTCTGATAGGTCTTATGAGTTACACATCACTATAAATTGTTTGATATCTAGAGTATCTATATAATATGAATTATATATTTTGCCTAATATTTTACAAACAGTAATTTTGAAAATTCTGCAATTTCTTTCAAATATAGATAAGGAATTACTTTATTTTATCTAAGATTTATATAAACTTCTTTCAGATGGATGTTGTCCACTAGTTAGACTGATAATTTAGATTAATTATGTTGGTTTCTGAAACACTTATTTTTTAAATTTCTGAGTGTAGGGATTTTTCACTTTCGTAACATTACATACTACTCACCTCCATGCTTTAGATATGTAACATATATTTGTAAACTCTTAATACTTACCTATACACTCGTAATTCCTTTCTCCACTTATCTTAACTATATGTACGGTTTTAACTGTTGATATAACTTTCCTGAAATTCCTATTATTTCGACTAGTTTTTCTTTTCTTTCTTTATTTATTTATTTAACTATGATCAAGATTAGTAATTTATTGATATGTATAATTTTAATTTTTATCTTAATTTTTCTCGTTATTTATTAATAATTTATATTTCTGATATCTATCTATCTATCTATCTATCTATCTATCTATCTATCTATCTATCTATCTATCTCTCTCTCTCTCTATATATATATATATATATATATATATATATGTATATATGTATATGTATATATATTAACTTTTTAAAAAGTATTTTCTTTTTCCATCTTTGACTGGAATTATCTCCCTTTAATTGTTTACTTAACCCTAGTAGAAGCTTTCGTAGTCGACCTGACTCGGGTTACTTCCCCTTAATAAAAATCCGTTATTATAGAATCGATTCACACGTGAATTTGACTTTGGTCTGGGGAAGACATTAACAGTTAGAATCTAACATATTTTGATTCAATTAAAGATATTTGATTATTGATATGATTACAATTATTGGATTACTCTATGAAGACTTCACTTTGGTTTGACTTTGAACTATTTACTTTTATATTATGGAAACGTATTTAAATATTAATTCTTACTTTAATTTTTAAACATAATCCACATCTCATCTAATGCGAGTTAAAACTAACATTTTTTCACTTATCCTGTACTGACTTTATATTAATGAAAACAATTTTACAGAATTTTAATCGAAGAAAGATTGCTTTTAATTCATTTTTTTGGCTTTGTTGTGAATTTTTGTTTTTATATAAAAGGGACTTTGATCTGTTTTCATCTATATGTCTGTGTTTTAAATATAGATATCAAATATACTCTATAAAACTATTTCAACTAATTCTTTGTTGTTATTTGTTTTATCATTAAAGTGTATCCCTTTTAATTTTAATATATATTTCTTTATACATATTCATATAATTTAGTTATATAATATTATATACGCTTATCGACTATTTATTATTATAATTTAATTATAACAGCAAATGTCAATATTTTAATTTTAATTTTTATTTTTAATATGAATTTTTAAAAATATATATTTCTTTATACATAATGATATCATTAAATTATATTATTATATATGCGCTTATTGAATATTCAATATTTTAGTTCAAGTATAACAGCAAATGTCAATATTTTAATTTTAATTTTGATTTTTAATATGAACTTTTAAAAATATATATTTCTTTATGCATAATGATATAATTTAATTATATTATTATATATGCGCTTATTGAATATTTAATATTTTAGTTCAAGTATAACAGCAAATGTCAATATTTTAATTTTAATTTTTAATAATAACTTTTAATCTTTAATTTAAATTTACTCTAAATTAAAATTTTTAATTTGTTAATTTTATGTAGGATCTTAAAATTCCTTTTTATATAATTTTAATTTTTAATTTTTAAGTTCTGTCAGTTTTCTATACATCATCCTCTTAAGTCCTATATTTATTTATTATTATCAATTTTTTATATATAATTTCACTAATTTTATGTTATAGTATTCTGTTATATTTTAAAATTATCTATTTTACCTATAATAATATATATGTCTCATTTTATTTTATTATTGCTCTGCTTATAATTAATAATAATAAATATTATCATATAAAAGTAAATATAACATTTATAATCATCCCTATCACTCTGTATTATTACTTAGTTTATTACTGAATCTATTTTGTTATGAAAATATAATCCATTATATGTGTTCCCTATTATCGATATTTTTAATCTTCAAATTATTTTTCTTTATTTTATTATGTACTTTAATCATTTTTGAAATTTTTTTATCTTTTTATTTATTATTTATTTTTTATTATTTTCTATATTTTTCATTCTACCTTATTTTTTCTGTATTTTAATTAATATATTATTATTATTATTATTATTATTATTATTATTATTATTATTATTATTATTATTATTATTATTATTATTATTATTATTATTATTATTATTATTATTATTATTATTATTATTATTATTATTATTATTATTATTATTATTATTATTATTATTATTATTATTATTATTATTATTATTATTATTATTATTATTATTATTATTATTATTATTATTATTATTATTATTATTATTATTATTATTATTATTATTATTATTATTATTATTATTATTATTATTATTATTATTATTATTATTATTATTATTATTATTATTATTATTATTATTATTATTATTATTATTATTATTATTATTATTATTATTATTATTATTATTATTATTATTATTATTATTATTATTATTATTATTATTATTATTATTATTATTATTATTATTATTATTATTATTATTATTATTATTATTATTATTATTATTATTATTATTATTATTATTATTATTATTATTATTATTATTATTATTATTATTATTATTATTATTATTATTATTATTATTATTATTATTATTATTATTATTATTATTATTATTATTATTATTATTATTATTATTATTATTATTATTATTATTATTATTATTATTATTATTATTATTATTATTATTATTATTATTATTATTATTATTATTATTATTATTATTATTATTATTATTATTATTATTATTATTATTATTATTATTATTATTATTATTATTATTATTATTATTATTATTATTATTATTATTATTATTATTATTATTATTATTATTATTATTATTATTATTATTATTATTATTATTATTATTATTATTATTATTATTATTATTATTATTATTATTATTATTATTATTATTATTATTATTATTATTATTATTATTATTATTATTATTATTATTATTATTATTATTATTATTATTATTATTATTATTATTATTATTATTATTATTATTATTATTATTATTATTATTATTATTATTATTATTATTATTATTATTATTATTATTATTATTATTATTATTATTATTATTATTATTATTATTATTATTATTATTATTATTATTATTATTATTATTATTATTATTATTATTATTATTATTATTATTATTATTATTATTATTATTATTATTATTATTATTATTATTATTATTATTATTATTATTATTATTATTATTATTATTATTATTATTATTATTATTATTATTATTATTATTATTATTATTATTATTATTATTATTATTATTATTATTATTATTATTATTATTATTATTATTATTATTATTATTATTATTATTATTATTATTATTATTATTATTATTATTATTATTATTATTATTATTATTATTATTATTATTATTATTATTATTATTATTATTATTATTATTATTATTATTATTATTATTATTATTATTATTATTATTATTATTATTATTATTATTATTATTATTATTATTATTATTATTATTATTATTATTATTATTATTATTATTATTATTATTATTATTATTATTATTATTATTATTATTATTATTATTATTATTATTATTATTATTATTATTATTATTATTATTATTATTATTATTATTATTATTATTATTATTATTATTATTATTATTATTATTATTATTATTATTATTATTATTATTATTATTATTATTATTATTATTATTATTATTATTATTATTATTATTATTATTATTATTATTATTATTATTATTATTATTATTATTATTATTATTATTATTATTATTATTATTATTATTATTATTATTATTATTATTATTATTATTATTATTATTATTATTATTATTATTATTATTATTATTATTATTATTATTATTATTATTATTATTATTATTATTATTATTATTATTATTATTATTATTATTATTATTATTATTATTATTATTATTATTATTATTATTATTATTATTATTATTATTATTATTATTATTATTATTATTATTATTATTATTATTATTATTATTATTATTATTATTATTATTATTATTATTATTATTATTATTATTATTATTATTATTATTATTATTATTATTATTATTATTATTATTATTATTATTATTATTATTATTATTATTATTATTATTATGTATGTATGTTAGAATCGTATATAATTGTGTAATAAGAGGTTCTGTTTCCAGTAATAACTTAATATATATATATATATATATATATATATATATATATATATAAAGTTAATATATATATATATATACATATATACACGCACACACACACACACATATATATATATATATATATATATATATATATATATATATATATATATATATATATATATATATACATATTTAAATAATACGGGAATTTGATGATTTTCTTGCATGCCTTCTATTTATGATGTTATGAATAAGCTGATACAAAATAAAATATTTAGAATATTTTTACAATTAATTGAACTCCAATTATTTGTTGTGACTGGATTGAATGAACTGATATAAATAATGTGCTAATTTAATTTGTCTCCACTTACTATATATATATATATATATATATATATATATATATATATATATATATATATATATATATATATATATATATATATATATATATATATATATATATATATATATACATATAGAGAGCGATGGGGAGATAGGGACAGGGAGAGGGAGAGCGAGTATGATAATGTTATTGATTGATTGTTGTGTTATACGGCATTACAATCATAGTTTGGCTATTTTATAACGAATTATTACATATTTTGCACACTATAGAGTTTAAGATTAATCTTTGAAGAGATTTGTATTTCATATAGGATGGTCACCCATTTAGTACTAGCCAGTTTTAATGCCGCTTAATCTCAGTAATTTTACGAAGTACGGTATAACAATGGGATTATAGACGCATAACATGTAACGTTTTTATACATATACCATGAAAATATTTAGAGTGTTTGGAAAATCGATGGCAAAACATCCGGATAATGTTCTACATACATAAATTCTGACAAAAAAAAAGTTCCAATAAGCATCGGTCTGGAACGCTTGCTTTCCGAATTATAAGTAATTGAAACTTGAAACAACTACATATGTTATAGTAAACATCCGACACGTACAGGTTTTGTCGCCTGCATTAGATAAACTGTTAAAGTTGTGCACTCTTTACCGTAATGCAGGCCTAAAAACAGGGCTTCATGGAAGCACGAATACGTTCGCAAATTTCTAGCCAGTTTCGTATGTTATCTTGCCCTTATTGGGGTACGTTACACACACTACTGGAGTTGAACAAACACTTGCTTTCAAATGGCACAAATGATTAAAGTCAGGTGAGCGCGAAGATAATGAAACTGATCCCTCTCTTCTTAACCACCGACCAAGGAAATGTCTATTAAGATATTAAGCGAGCACTATCATGCCTGAAATACTAGTTTAAACAGGCTACATCAGCTAATCAACTGCACGCTAAAAAAATCAGGATTTCCAACACACTGTCTTGAGTACAACTAGCAGAACGTAACTCGTGCAGGGTTATCTGCCTGTAACAACGTCTGCGCACCTTGGAGGTGAAGGGATTTTGGGATAAGCACTTTTCCTTACTGTTTTGGAGAGGATTCTCTAAACTATCATGTATTTTCTCCTGTGTTGCTTTAGTTATATTCTGTTGCCAACTTGAGGTTTGAAGTTCCTATGTTGATACATAAGGCGATAAATGTTCTCGGATGTTTTTCTATGAGTACATTCTCGGTTCGGAGAACTTTCCTGGTATAGCTGACGACCTTCTGCGGCATTACCATCTACCAAACATAAACGAATCGCATACCTGCTTTCGTCTTATTTGCGTACATGTCTCTTTGGACCATTACTTTGAATACAATACAACAACGAGAAACATTATTTAATCAGAAACATGTGCATAACTGCGACCTACACAGATGATATATGTTGCGAAAAAACAACGTTGAACAGTATTTCTTTGGATAGCTTATAACTTGGAAACTAAACATTTCCTGACCTATTTTTATAGATTTCTTTTCATTATATACACACATAGGAAATAATCTGGAAGTTATGCTATCGATTTTGCGAACATCCAAAATATGAGTAAACAACTAAGTTCAATTTTCCAAAGTTTCATTCGGTTTATATATCTGTCAAATAATGTCTATATAATTTAGATGTCATTATACTTCTCGCTATATCTTTTCACTACAGTTACATATCGATACATACATTCATATATTAATGCGTACATATGTATATCTATATATCAATGTATAACACAACTACATATGTATACACACACACACACACACACACACATATATATATATATATATATATATATATATATATATATATGTATATATATACGTATAATACAAAAGCACACTAACACACACACTTATATATTTATATATATATATATATATATCCAATTTATTTTCCCCTCTGGCAATTCACCTGCATAAATGAATAATTACTTTTATGTGTGATTACTTTATTCTTTAAAACTATATTTTTTCGAATCTTTATTTACTATGAAGAAGAAAATGGTAAAGTCTATGCTCGCTACTTTCAAAGACAAAAGACAAACACTCGCCGATACTGCATATATTTATATTTGGAAGCTGGAGAAATACAAACCATCGTTATTATCAAGAATCTTCCACTCACCATGTATAACTATGTGATAAACACCAGTCGATATTATTTTACTCTTCTGAAACAACTCTTTAAACTTACGAGTGTATGCTACATGGATTAGAAAATTAAAATTACCAATACAAATTCTCAATACACATTCATCATAACGGTTGCTAGCCCCTTCTCTCTTTCTCTTTTTCGCTTTCACTCTCTCTCTCTCTCTCTCTCTCTCTCTCTCTCTCTCTCTATATATATATATATATATATATATATATATATATATATATATATATATATATATATATCCCTGTATTAAAATACATTTAACCTCATCAGATTCTCGATAGCGATTAATCTGGTCAGTAAATTTTAGATTCTGATTAGCTTATCTTTCCTTTCTCTTCTTGAACCACGTTCCTTGCAAATAAAACGTATATCGTTTTGATTATTTTCGAATAATAGTTGTCCCGGCTGATAATTTGATAACATGGATCCATTTTCATTATTGACCTACATAGCTTAAGAAGCTTAGTTTTCATAATAGAAAAATCCTGTTATTTCAAATGATTGAGAAGAGATTCTTTTAAATGCTTACGTTCTTTATAAGAAAAACCGCTTAGATATAATTTTCACAATATCCGTTGCAATTTTTTCTCTCTTTCAATTTTTTTTAATTAATAAAACAATAAACACTGAGACATAATTACAACTACACCAGTTGTAAACTATACGAATCCTTTTTTAGTAATTATTTTGTGTGATAGTATTTAAAATATTGTAAGAAAAAATTACATACAGTCAATCTTTACAGCAACGACATATTTTTAGTGTGAGTGGCAATCTTGCTTTTCCCGAGAATAATTGCTATCGGCAGCGCGTTCTCCCGGAATATATGGTCAGCAGCTGTACATATTTGTATATTTTGTCAATGTACTTAAAATATTGTAAATACAAATTTCGTACACTAGATTTTAATAGCTACAGTATATTTTCTTTGGTGTATTTAAGCCATGGTTTCCCCGGAATGGAGTATTTCAGACACACTCTGGAGACCTAGTTAGGTTCTATTTGTATAACCTTACGTAAAATATTGTAAAGCAAATTATTCATTGTCTTTTTTACAAGGAATAACATATTTTTACATACCTTTTCCCTGAATGGATGGTGGTCACCTTATTTTAACTTGTGTTAATATACTTAAAATATTGTAGAAAAACCTATACATAGTGGCTTCTACCAAAATCAAAGTATTATCACGGTGTTCCCCACTAGGTATGGTTCCAGTAGACTTTTGGAGGACTACTTATTATTTTTGTGTTACCATACTTAACATATTGTAATAATACATTTTTCTTTGTGGATTTCATTATTTTTTCTTTCTTTAATTTATATCCTTTCTTCTCACTGTTTGTATTTATTTTTATTATTTTTATTTATTTTTGTCTTATTTTATACTTTTTTTTCTTTTTCTATCACTTTCGAAATCTTTCTCGTTTGTTTTCAATCTTTCTTTTCTTATTTCCTTTGATGTTTTATTTAAATCTGCTTTATTTTTCTTTTCCTCTTTTTATTATTTATTTCACTAAAAAATTTAAAAAAATGTTTTTCTTTCTTTATTCATGTATTTCTTTCATTTAATTTTTCTTTCTTTTTGTATTTCGTTCTTTGCTACGTTTTGTCATTCATTTCGCCTTTTGTCTATCATTTTTTGTCTTTCAATATTTATTTTCATTCTTTCCTTATTTGTTTTCATTCTTTTGGCCTCTCCTCATTCTTTCTAATCTCAATTTTACTCTCTTGTGTCATTTTTCGCACAAATCTCCACAGGTTTTTCGCCAATTCCCCTGGCGGACATTTTCCGAACGCGCCTGAAATTCTGCCCCAGGCAACTGATTTGCATAGAATCGACTGACACTTCTTTGTTTCGCCCGCAGCTAAGATGTCTTCTACAGGCGGCACGCTTGTCGCTACGTCCATTCTGGTCGCCATCTTTCACACTGTTTTCCCGCTTCTTTCCAATACGATCCGGTAGTGACGTTGATGTCGCCACCTCGACTCTTCTCGAACGCCCACGACGTTAATACTGAATACAAACACCCTTTTCAGCTCCATCACTAACCCTTCTGCTAAACATGGATCTCTTTTTAAAAATCTTCTGCTCTACTTTAAAAAAAATCATCTCTTTCATTTTACACTTTCAATCTTTTAGATTAGGAATATACAACGCTGTATTTCCTTCGTAATATTTATAGTTCTACATAATATTTACTTTATTTACGTCATAATTCTGAATTCAATCTGTCATCGCCAGCCAGTGTCTAGTTGGCGTTAATCACAACTAGCGGTTCATTACTGTCTGTTTTCCTTTTATGCATTTGCAGATTCGTACTGATCTTCGGCAACTATAACCGGATTTTACATACAGCGCTTTGTATCCCCGAATAATCACTCATCTTAATACATTACAACGAGATAGAAGTCTTCGGGAAACAATTGAAAAAAGCAGCTGACGCCATACATTCTTCTACTCTGGCGTTAGGAACATATCTGGCCTACATTTTTGTAGATATTAAGACATTATGTTTCTAAATTTTTTAGATGAATATTGATAATTTCTATAATTTGGATTATTCGGACTACTATTCCCATTTTGAGTGTTATTCTTACAACGTTTCGGCCGATGTAACTTCCGACTTTCTTCGGGTGTATATTGTCGAACTCGTGAATCTGCACGAAATTTCGAACGGAAGTCTTTATTTAATCTACGGTGGTAGCATGCTTTCGTTTCGTCAGCCATGACCAGGTAGAAATCTTCAGTAATTCGCAATACCTAGTATCGCCCGCACTGAGGATTGAACCCTCAACCTTCAGAAGACTGCACCTAGAACTGAATTTTACTTAGTACTATATCCGTTACGCCACGGGTCCTTGCAAAATTCCGTACGGATTTCTGAGTTCGGCAGAAAGATTACCGAGTTCGGCAAGATGCACTTGAAGAAGGTCGAAGGTTACATCGGCCAACACGTTGTGAGAATAACATTGAAGATGAGAACAGTAGTCCGAATAATCCAAATTATGTAAACTCTCTGGACATGTTTAATATACATTTGACTTTAGTGCTATAGTTATGGTAACAACATATAAACAGTTCAGGATGAGTCGTCGAAAAAGAAAAGCTGCCATTATACTGTTTTATATTCCTCAACTGAGAAACGAACTGTCTACTTGAACTGATATTTGTTCTTTATTGTTTACACTTTTGTTTGTTTGTGAGTTTTCGGAATTGTTGCAAACAACAAACAGTTGATCCGGATGCGAGGAAAACTTTAAGAGATGACACTTGGTATATATTTATTTTATTTTTGGTGTATCTTTTGAATTGGAAACTAAATGCAAAGTTCTCTGTAAATTATCGGGTACATCCAATTAAAGTTAAATTTTATAACTTGAAATGTTCACAAAATTACCAGATGTTTGAAAATTGCTCGCGTTTCGGTCAAAGACTGCCCAATCTCTAGATCTAGGACTTGAATAAAAAGGTATATTTGGAAGCTAGACTATCCGTTTTTCTCCTTTCAAGAAGACGGGTAGGTCTATTACCCGTGTCTTATGATATCCTGAACTGAAAATGCCGACTGGTTCGAGGATGACTGATTTTGTACTCGTTCAACGTTTCCCCTTTCTAGAGTGGAGCTGGACTCTCTAAGTTAATCTGACCGTGTGTTTTACTCAGTATTCGTGATAAAGCAAGTAAATTACAAACTTACAAATATATCAGGGAATAATACGATTTATATTCAATATTTTTAAAGTGAGTTTATTTTTTCTTCATTAACAAAATATCAAATACCTTTTTGATCGTTTTCCTTGCCGCTCTAATTTACTTGACGAAAGGCAAACACATTATATTAAGAGTTGTCTTAATTTCTAAAGAGATCAAAATATTCCACATTAAAAATTATTAAAAAAAAATAAAAATATTATCTGAAAAAAAGTATTTTAAAAATGAATAAATTTTGCAGGGAGCTATTGCTTAAATTATTTTAAAGAAAATGACATTTACTTTAGAATAGTGATGACGCATAATGATAGAATTTCATTTATTTCTAGATAAGTAATCGGTAAACAATCGATAAATGTAAATAAAAAAAATTATTACACGTTTTTTTAGGTAAGATCGTTCTTGCTAACAAAGCAATGACCTTACTGACAAACAATACTGTCTATTTTAATTTGATTTAATTTGATTTAATTTGATTTGATTGTATTTCTCGGAAATGTAATAATTTTGTAGAAATTAAAATAAATACTTTTTGATAAGATATTACTGTTAAATAATGATGCTGATGGTTATGATGATCATGATCATGGTGATGTTATCAGGAGCAGTGGAAGGTTCGTTGTCACTTCCGTTGTGCCGATATCCGTTCTCTTGCTTTCCAGAATTTGGTGCGTGTAGACGCATGTTAGTGACCTCCGGCTGGGACTCCAGTGGGGGCGTTAGGCATGAATTAAAGAAGTTAATGTACGTATTGCGGTGATTCTCTCCCCCCCCCCTCCGTGCCAGCCAACTCAAGACTTGTGTTGTGTTAAATAAATATTTGGAAACTCGAAAACGGCCTTTGGGTGTGTTGTTTTTTAAGATGACTGCAGCGTGCGACCATTACGATGAACGGCGTGCGCCAGCCAGGACGAAGCTGATACACCAGGTAAGCGAGAACTGCCACGACCCATGACGGGACGGCTATGCAATATTACGATAATCTTGAACATGCCAACACAATTACGTCACAGATTTCGACCGATGTTAGGTCAAAATGATGATCTCTTTTATATTCACACATTTTCGATTTTAGCGAATTTTATAATTTTTTTAATTTGTTGTCATTATTATGAGATTTAATTTCATGCATGAAAATGAAAAAAATGAAAATATATGCAATATAATTCCACTCGTATCAGTTTATTGTTTGTTAATACATTTTAAAATTTGTAATATATTTCAATTCAATTCATAAAAAAAACACTGATGTAATTTATTTGCTAATTAATTAACCTTTGAGAAAAAAATCAAAAAGGCTAACAATTTGTTATTTAATTAATATTTTCAAAAGAAAAAAAGAAACAAGTAATATAGTTCAATTCCATTTCTATTATTTGTTACCTAAAAAATCAGAAAAAATATTATTTTTTGTAAAAGAAAAAAAACAGGCCAAAATTATACAGCATATTAATTGCTCTAACACCGTTCGAAAAGTGTGACGTAAAACTTGGACGCCATAACTGAGTTAACGCGTTCAAGATAGCCGATATTACAATTAAAATAGCCAATCCCTCCAATGTACACACAGGCATCTATGAAAGAAATAAGATCCGTTCAGGCTTGATTAAAAATAAGTTACTATTGTAAACAATGAACACGAGTATAGACGATAAATGTTTTTTTTAAACTCCTCGAAAAAGGTTTGGGAAGCATATTATTCAGTTGGACTGGAAACACATCTGTGGAGTTACCTATCAAATCATATTGAGTTCTAATATTAGAAAATTAAGTATATTTCAAATTAATATTTTTTTCAAATTCTAATAATAAGTTTTCGGAAAATGAATGTCTTATTATTTCATAAGATGGTCAGGTAAGATTCAAAAGTGATTTTTATGCCGAAAAGCACCTTGGTTGTTAATCCAGCCATACAAAGTATTTATTTTTTTGTTTCTAGATTAAATCCTTTGTGATATAAAAATGGTTTCTAGATTTGTATTAATTGATTAATTATGTGATTATTATGATACGTGTTTATCTTATTTCCGTGGCATCTTATTTTATACTTTTCAGCTTCGGGAGCTGGGGCTGAGTCATATTTTAGATAAATCTTAACGTTTTTGATCTTCATTTCAGCTATTCTTACTTTATATTTTCTCTATTATATCTTCTTTGCAATTATTCTTTCCTCCCGAATATATACTCTTCTGTAATTTAATCATTTCTTTCTTTCTTTCGTTTTTCAAAACATTTATGCATGAAAATCTGGTATAGTTACGCGTAGCCCACATCTTCTTTATCTCTTGTAAAAACTAACTGAATATAATGATCCAAAATCAACAGTGTTAATGTTATTCTAAGTTAATAAGTGAGGCTAAAAGATGGGAAACTCTAAATAGCAAAGCACAAGTTGATTAAAGCATCGGGACTTTTATAAGCAGGAAAAATATCGCGGATAGATTCATATTTGCATATTTCAATCTGTTACATACATCTAGCCATTTCTCTTCTGAAAACAAGCCCTGTCTAATAATACAAAACAAGCAGTGACAATAGGAGTAAACGCATAGAACTATATATTTAAATAAGTAATGCTAACAGAGACGTCTGTAAAAATAATAGATATAAAGACATTTAAAAAATGTAAGAATCTAATACGGATTATCAGCAGAATGAAGGAAGATAACACAATTAAAGAGTGGTTAAGTCAACGCACAGTAGAAGAGAGCGAGATAAATACATGGATATTTAAGTGAAGGATGGATGACTTAACTTACGGCTAATTAAGAAAAAAATAATTAATTATTTGCAAACTGCGAGAGGTAAGGAATATTTTAGCATGTATTATAGAGAAAAGCCATAGGCGAAACACATATTGATTAACACAGTTTTAGTATAATGTATATATTGTATTTTATTGTATTGCCATCCATCAGTCGCAACGACTATGGATCAGCGTTGTATTGAGATGTTGTTTTGTGCATCTTTTTGTGCGACTGTAGAGACAAATTTTTGATTTGCATGCTCTACTACAGTCTTGGCATACGAAAGCTGTTGTGTAATGTGTCACCTCGGTTTGTTGGTCTGCATGTAGTCTCGCACTTCTCCTAACTCTCTTTGCAGCGTTTTCATCGTGGAGGGTCTTCTGATGACAATTCCCTCACGTATCTGTTTCCTCCAGACAGGTCTGTCAGCTGCAGAGGCTTCCCATGTATTAACGTCAATTGAGCAAGCCTTCATATCTTACTTGCAGATATCATTGAAGCGGAGATGGAGATGACCTTTTTTTCTTGAGCCTGAGGCAAGTTTACCTCAGAGAAGGTTTTTAGGGATGCGCCCATCATCCATCCTGCATACATGGCCCAGCCAGCGAAGACGTCGTTCACGCAGTAGGGAGTAGATGGATGGAATGCCTGCTTTTTGCAGAACATCATTGTTGCCTACTCTGTCCTGCCATGTGATACCAAGTATCCTACGTAGGCACCTCATATGGAAGACCTGGAGTTTCCTATCCTGTGTTGAGTATGTGGTCCATGACTCACTCCCATACAGTAGCACACTGAGAACGCACGCTCTGTAGACGGCCATCCTGGTAGAAGTGGTAAGATTGCTGTTTTCCCAGACTCTTTTAGTTAGTTTAGAGAAGGTTGTGGATGCCTTACCAACTCTTTTGTTGAGCTCTACGCCATATGAGAGGGTGTCTGAAGCAGTGGAGCCTAGGTACTTGAACTGGTGAACGACCTTCAGTAGTATACCTTGGATTGAAATACCGGGTAAACAGGCGGTTGCTTGTCCAATGACTTGGGTTTTCGTCTGGCTAAAGATGAGGCCGAACAGACTGCAAGCATCAGCAAACCTGTCCATAAGTCTTTGGAGACCATCTTCCTGATGCGATGATATGGCTGCATCATCGGCAAACAGCATGTTCCTGATCTGGACTGACCTGATCTTAGTCTTCGAGCGGAGCCTGGCGATGTTGAAGAGACTATCGTCAGATCTGGAGTGAAGGTAGATACAATCCGCTATGTTTTTGAAAGCATGCTTCAGGAGTATGGCGTAGAAGACGGTGAAGAGTGTCGGTGCCAACACACCGCCATGTTTGATACTGCTCTTCATCCCGAATCCAGCAGATATGTCGCCGTTAAACTGTATAGTGCTCATCATGCCATCGTGAAAGGATCTCATGATGCTGAGGAGTTTTGGTGGGCATCCCATTAGTGGAAGGATTTTGAATAGACCGTCTCTGCTCAGAAGATCGAACGCCTTGGTCAGATCTATGAAGGCGAGATACAAAGGCTGGTTTTGCTCTCTGCACTTCTCTTGCAGCTGGCGCAGGGGAAAGATCATATTGATGGTTTATCTCTCTGAATGAAAGCCACATTGAGATTCCGGGTAAATTCGATCGGCAAGAACTTGCAGTCGCAGTAGTACTATGCGTTCAAATAGCTTGCCAACGAATCTCAACAGTGAGATACCGCGGTAGTTGTTGCAGTCACTGCGGTCCCCTTTGTGTTTGTAGAGTGTGATGATGTTTGCTTCTCTCATGTCGTAAGACACTGAAGCTTCTCTTCAGCACTATATCAAAAGGTTATGAAGGGGATCAAGTAGGCTAGCTTTTCTACTTTTTAAGAACTCTGCTGAAAGATAGTCCTTTTCCGGGGCTTTTCCAAATGGCAGTCTTTCTATTACTCTGGATAGTTCTTCTGTGGAAGGCTGCTCGTCGAGCTCATGCATCAGGTACAGATGATCAATGGCATCCACGGAAGACTGATGTACCACGTTGTCCCTGAAGTAAAGCTCGGGGTAGTGTTCTACCCATCTGCTCAGCTGTTTGACTTTGTCTAGTATGGGTTCACCCGATTTGGATTTCAGTGGTGCAGTTTTGTTGATTATGGTTATGTTTTTCATGTTGCTTGTATCAGCCGCCCGCTGAATAGTCTTGGAGAGGTCCGTCCAGTAGTTGTTCGCAGCTTCTCTGACAGCCTTTTGGACTACACTTCTGGAATACCTAAGTGCAGCCAGAGATGTAGAAGATGGGTTGGCCTTGTATGAAAGCAAGGATGAACGTTTTGCCTCAATCAGAGGATCGAGGGTAGTAGAATTTGCATCATACCAGTCATTGCGTTTACAACCTGTCCTCCTCCCAAAGGCTTTGAGATCTGTTGAGTGGGTGTCGTTCTTGAGTGTTTCCTACTGTTCAGATGCAGGTCGACTGTGATCTCCTTTGAAAGTGGCGGAAAACATCACGTTGAATTCTTCCATGTGGTCTGGGTGTTGAGTCTTGCTAACGTCTATACGCGCAATACCCTCTTGTTTAGTGTGGTAGTAATCTTTGGGTTGAAGTTTAACCTTGCTGCATACTAAGGAATTATCCGTATCCCAATCGGCACTATGGTAGGCTCTAGACATCAGGGAATTTCTTAGGTACCTTCTTCTAGTAATGAGGAGGTTAAGCTGGTGCCGGAGCCCTTACCTAGGATGTCCTCAAGACACCCTGTGATGCGGTCTGGCACCAAAGAATGTGTTGGTAATGCAGAGGTCATGGTCGGCACAGAGTTCTAGTAGTTGCTGACCATTATCATTGAACTTACCCACTCCAAAGTTACCGAAGAAGCTTGACCATGCATCGTTGTCACCACCTACACGCGCATTAAATCCCCCAATTATGATCAGGTCCTCATTCTGTGAAAATGCCTTGATGGTGTCATTTAGCTGAGTGTAGAAGTGCTCCTTTGTGTCGTCAGGTGCCGCGAGTGTTTGGGCGTACACACACAATATATTAATTGATCAATATGTGGTGTTCAGACGCAGTGATATTAGGCGTTCAGTGGCTGAATCACAGAGTTGTACATATTGAAGCAGTGAGTTGTACATGTTGAAGCAGTGAGTTTCTGACTGCAAAAATAACCGTGTTCGCGAACTTCATCTTCCTTCTTCCCTTGCCAGTAGAAGGTATAGTCTGATTCCTTTTGGCATCCGGAGTGTGCTAACCGAGTTTTTTGTAGTGCAGCAATGTCAATAGGTCGTTGTTGATAGCAGTTTTTCGGACATCGGATGTGTTGAGTATGTCAGTAGATAGACCAATCATCATAGTACGGACATTCCAGCACCCTAGCCTAAGTTCTGGTTTATTTGTACTTCTTTGGTTTATGTTTGGTGCAATGGTTGCTGACCACTTGTTGGAATTATCCTATGCCTTACGCACCCAGTAAAGTAGGTGGCCTATTGCAGGATAGCACCTTACTGGTTGAAGGGCTGCTCAGCTTTATGGCGGGCGGTAGCTGTCCAATGAGGTTAAATAACCTCTCCTACCGTCGGGATCGACACCTGGCGCCCAGCTGTACGCCAATTGAGCTGTAGGCTTTGGTCCTATAAAGATGCATAGCTGAAGTTTTCTCTCCAGGGCGCCGACAAGGGCAGATCTATGGAGAGAATGTTGCCCAAAGGAATGTAAACACCAGTACGTCCGGCACAAGGTTGACTGCAGTACCTGCCAGAGAAGAGCTAAGTAGAGCGCTTGTCTGCCTGTGGGGCTACACTCCAGATTTTTGGTTGAGGGTTTACTCCCTTAGCCTTTATCGAACTAACGAATAACCACAAGGTAGTGATACTATTTACCCATTGCTGAGGACCTGTTCAAAGGGCTCAGAGCTTGTCCATATAGCAATGGGCCTGGCATGCCGCATGTCTGGGGCAGGCCACCTCTAAGTCTCCTGTAGTTCTGCTTGAGTCCGCAAGGTACTCAATTGACGTGTGTCGTCACGGAAAGGCACTGCATGGAGCTTGCCCATAGAAAGACTATGTACTGGCAGGGAAGACTTAGGCACTCTGCTCCCGTTTCGCCTAGACAAGCCAGCGGTGGAGACTGTAATAGAAAGGTGACGAGCACATAAAACACAGTGAACCACACTTGTATACACACATATATATATATATATATATATATATATATATATACAAAATCTACTAACTTACAAAAACAACAAACTATCACTCCCATAAATGTCAATAGATATATCTTTACAAATAAACTATACCCAAGAAAACGAGTTTTATATAGTCATCCACATACAGAATGTTTCGCTTTATCACAGCTCTTCAGTGAGGTTAAACCAGCTCGTGCCTCAAGCCGGGAGTGGACCTCGAGCTGACAGTCGGCGCCTCTACCTTTGCGTACCAAACGACACTGACTGAATGTAAGTGATATCTCAATGTAAACATTGTCAAATTTTAAAGTGCATATATATATATATATATATATATATATATATATATACTTTAACATTTTATGGAAAACCAATATTTTGCAAAAGGTTCACAACAACGCCACCCAAGTCGATGACCTTTTTTGAGTTCGAAGATGCTGGGATGAACACACACAAATAACATGTAAACAATTCTTCCCATCATTCGTTATACTTTTCTCCCAGCTACCTACACCCACCGTATGCACCCACACTACTCAATACGCTGAGGAAGGCTGAAGGAACGGCCAAACAGTTTGTTATTTTAGAAATAAGATTTTATTTAAAAGACATTTTGGATTCATATATGTCAACAAATTAGAAATAAATAGAGAAATATATAAACTTTTATATACTTTTATATTATTTTATACATATACTGTATATATATATACTGCATATATATATACTATATATATATACTGTATGCACTGTATATATATATATATACTGTATATATATTGTATATACTGTATATATACTATATATATATATACTGTATATATATATATGTGTGTATTTTCATAGTCTTTTATAGTTGTCTGCATGTACGCTAATCATCAGATTTGATTGGACAACAGAAATATTTCTAACTAACATTAAGCATTTCATTGAATTGGCTTATCATGTGTAGGAGTCGACACTTTTGTTGACCATCCGAATGTTTTGAGTTCGATATTTTGTATTCATTTTTATTGATTGTATTGCGATATCGGAAAGCTTAGCGGACTTACTTGTTTAACGAAGAATCTTGCTCATCGACTAAAGTAGACATCTTTATTTCCTACACCATCATGGAGAGGGAGAGAGAGAGAGAGAGAGAGAGAGAGAGAGAGAGAGTGTTTGTGTATGGGGAAGAAAGAGAGTGTATGAGAGAGAATTTAATATATATTCAAGATATTTCTTGACATTCGGGCAACGCCGGATAAGTCAGCTGGTATTTTTTGTATTGATTTTCCTTTCAAACGTCCGTTTTCCTTTTCTTTGTCTGATATTTTCTTTTACTCCTTTTATTGGTTTAGCTTTTCTTAAACTTTCTATTTCGTTCTATAATTCAAAGCACTGAAAAAAAAAGAAACGGAATAAAATCAAATCGTTGTCGAAGAGCGAAATCAGTTCGTCTACATATTCCCTCTCTCTCTCTCTCTCTCTCTCTCTCTCTCTAACTCTCTCAAATATCGCTCCTACAAAAAACGAAAAAAAGAAAACGCCATGAGTTTCCGCCGGCGAACTGGAGAGCCAGTTGCAAATTCCATCTGCATCTATTATAAAACAATCAAGAAGGCGCATGGCAGCTGATCCGGTTTTGCCAGCGACATGGACACCACGAATTGAAAACTCCAACGATAGAACTGCGCGTTTCCAACATTCACTAAACTATTTCACTTGACAATGAATCTGAAAAGCGCGATCATCATACCGACTAAAAAATAAGATAGCTCATTTTTACCATCTATTAGAAATATGTTTTTCAATCTAAATAAAATGACCCCCAAAATAAATTCTACCCATTTCTTGAATTAATATATAGCTATTAGAGGAGGATAAGGTTTTGGAAATGTCTACACGTTCAATTATTATCTAATCTGTCTGTTTAAGTCAGAATCTGTTCACTAGTGACAGTATTTGATTTCTTTGTGTGGCTCTTGATGTTGATAACAATTAAGTTGGGTGAACTACAGAAAACTTATCGAACACGTAGATTAGAATGGACTACGGTAAAGTAATAGAGCAAAGACGCACTGCAATCAATTCAGTCACATGTGTATTAAGCGCAATCAGCTCCGCATAAGGGAAAATAGGGAATGGCCAGCTCGACTCAGTGCAGTTGTGACAAAGGCTGACTGACCTCGATCACTTCCTGCGTGACTACTCGATTCTGCGTCGCGAATGACATGAAAAATAACAAACAGTTACTTTATATGAAAAAAACAAAACCTTAAAAACTGACTTTTTAAGGGGCGGTCTATATACGAGAGTATATATAGAGAGCGAGCGATTATATATATGTATATATATATATATAGATATATATATATATATACATAATCGCTCGCTCTCTATATATACTCTCGTATTTATATATACAGGGTGTCCTCGAAAAATGTGCGCGCTTTTGAATCATTATAACTCGTTCAATTTACTGATTTCAACTTACAAACAAGATTGATAGAAGAGTAAGAATACACATTTTAAAATTCTGACAGTAAAATTACCAAAAACGTAAAGGCTATTTGTGGTAATTGTAGAATGTTCATGAAATGAATTCTAACCTTATCATGATACATCGGATCTACAAACGTCTTGCAACATCATCCCTACCGTGTTCATAAATTAACCCGAACATATACCCGAGTTCGGGTTTAAGTTAGGGATAATATATGAACATTCTGGAATTACCCCTAGTAGCCTTTACACAATTATTAAATTAATATTAAAAGATGATTTTAAATATTTTTGTTAATTTTACTGTCAGTATTTTTAAATGTGTATTTTTACTTTTCTACTAATCTTGTTTCTTCTATATATAGTGGAGGAGGAATATTCGTACACATCAAAATAATATTTCTTTAGTGTTTCAGAGTATTAACTGAACAACATACATTTACTGTATAAGATTACATACTACTAATACATGCACACACATTTAAATTATATGTAATTGTACAGAAGTTGATACTATTTATTCATTGTCATGGTTGAAAAAGTAATGGTAGATTATAAATATATTATTATAAACTCTAGTATAATATTCTAGAACGTTCCAATAATGTTATCAGTCGATATTGTTAATCTCAAAATCAAAACTCGAAAATTCTGCAATTGTAGTTACACGAAAATGTTTGCCTACTTCACACAATAAAACAAGTGGCTGTGAAGCTCTGGAAAGATAGAAAGAGTTACAGTAAGATGTTTAGTAACCTGAATATTATTTTAGTCCATTCATCAAAAGGTTTAAATCATGCAAGACAATCCGAAACCAAAGAAGTACAAATGCTTTAATGAAGATGCTTATAAAATTATCGGGAAGATTAAGACGCTAGATCTAATAGAATCCAATGGTTACCCATGAAAAACTGCAGGATTATTTGCGTTTTTCAGGAATTACCGAAACCAAGCTAACAGTAAGTAATTAAATTTACACTAACAGTCTAAAGTCACGAACACCGATGAAAACTACACTTCTATTGAAACAACACAGAGATACGAGGTTGAAATTCTGTTATTGAAAATAAGGATAAAGAAAATATCTTATTCGGGACGAGTTTTATTGATTGACTAAACTTAATTTTAAGTTTTTTGGTCACAGTTATCATGTGTGCAGGTAATCGTTTCAGCAGTCAAATTTGATAGTGGCAGTATCATGATTTGTGGGTTTTTCAGCGAAACATTTGGTAAAATATCAATGAAAAAGGGTAAAATAAATGCCAAAATATAAAAAAAATCCTAGATGAAAATTTTGTGCCTTCTGTCGAGAGCTATGAGCTAACTCCTAATTATATTTTCCAACATGATAATGATTCCAACCATGCAGTAAAATCTGCGTAGAAGTGGCTTAGATAAAATAATGTTGATGTCTTGTAGTGAGCAAGTCAGTCTCCGGATTTGAATCCATTCGTGAACATGTGGCGATATCTGAAAATTCACATCCGAAAAGAGCACTACAAAAATATTAAAAATCTGACGATAATATGCCGGGAAGAATGGAACAAAATACTACTAATGTTTGCAAATCATTAATTAAGGACTACAGGAAAAATTGTGCGCTATTGAAGAAAATCAAGGCTATTTAACGTAGTATGAAATGAAGATTAATACATTATTTTTCTACGCCACAATTACTGTTTTATCCATTAAAATAAATGAATTGCATCATCATCATCATCATCATGTTCATTATTATCATCGGTTTAACGTTCGTTTTACATACTGGAATGCGTTGGGCGGCTTTAAGAAATTGATTTCCAAAGTAACCTATCTCTGACCAGGTATTTATTAATCTCCCTTTCCCTCACGTCAATTTTTATCACTTGTTCCCATGTTTTCCTTGGCCTTCCCCTTGTAAACATAAACTGCTACTTCAACTGTTCTACATTTACTAACCCAAAAACTCTCATCCATTCTATCAACGTGGCCATACCATTAAAGTCTATTCTTCTGCACACATAGCCCTGTACTGTACTGATTTAATCTTCCTCTGAGATCATCAAGACTATGCCTTATTTAAGACTCACAGTACACATCGATCCTATCATTTTCATATCATTTTTCTCCATGCAATACATGTTCTCAACTGTAACTGGTCAGATTTCACTTCAATATATAATCACACTGCATACACATACCTGATAAACCTTTTCTTTGGTCGACAGTGGTAATGCTCTGCTGGTTAGTAATGACAGAAGTTTCCTGAACTTACTCCATCTACTCTAAATTCTTGCTATAATATAAGTATTTGCTTCATCCTGTTCTCCAATGGTATCACCAAGGTAACATAACTTTCGACAACTCAATAGCTTCGCCATCCGCATATATTTCCTCTACATATGCGTTCTCGTGCATCTCCATTGCCTTACACTTCTTATACATATATTGGTTATCCTCTCTCAACCTACAGTAATTCTACTGCACGTCTTGTGTAGCCAATGCTTACAGATATCACAAAAAAGTAATTGCATCCGACATCCTTCACACATCAGTAGAGATTGAATGACAAGCACGACAAACATAACAAATAGATTCTTAACTGTAAACTCATTGAAGTCGATTATTTTTACAATTAAATATAATTTAATTTTAGTATGCAAACTTATAAAGTAAATATATTACAATTTTGTTCAGTTAATACTTTGAAATATAAAAAAATGCTATTTTTAAGCTGTACGAATACTTTTTACCCAGCTTTCTCTCCCTCTCTCTATATATATATTATATTTAATGTGAGATGATATATAATTATGTCGACATTCATACAATGTCTCAACTCACACAAACCGATAAAGCCACAGATCAGAAGCCTTAGATTCGAGTTTCGTCCTCCTTTGGTCACAGCAGTGGAGATGGCAGAGTACTCACCTCGCATGCAAGTGACTCGGGTTTCAGATACTGAGTTAGGATATGTTATACTGATTAACCCAAAGGAGAGCGAAACTTGAGTCTATGGTTTCGTGCCAGTGGCTGTCATGGGTTGTGCGAGATGCGGCG
>OY744517.1:179189540-179249540 GCA_963556195.1 Sepiola atlantica
TTGGGGAATAGTAATTGAAAGAAGAAAGAATTGAAGATGCAGAGTCGAAAAAAATACGAAGCCGAAAAAGAAGACACTTCGGAGAAAATATGAAAAATCGAGGAATACTAGAAGACGAAGAAGAAGCATTTGAAAGCCGAAAAAAAGATAAATAAGAAAATTAATACAGAAAACATAATGAACGAATATGAAAAGATGCAGTGTAGACGAAGAAATATAAAGAATGAGAATTGTAGAAATAACACAATTGCTGAACGAATAAAAAAAAGCAGAATTAAAAAGTAAAAAAAAAAACAATTTACGGGAGAAGAATTAAAGGAGAAAAAAGTCATCAAGGAAATAATAAAGATTAAGAGAAAATAATGGTCGAGAATTACCACTTCCGGTTTAGAATGTGTTCAGCAGTCAGCGGCGAAGTGTGAAAATCAGTTACCGCTATATAACGTTTCTGCAAGGGCATTGTTAATTATTCTTATTTTTTGACAAAAACACATTTTCTTTTGTTTATTAAATTGTTAGGTGAAAGTACAGAATAGTTAACAAAGCCTTCTCCCCATGGCTTTCTAAATAATAACGTTCTATTTCGAAAGCCATTCTTAACATGTTTGAGGGTATTGTTAAACTATTTCCTTTGAGTATTTCGAAAAAATAAAACATTCTAATTATAATAAATAAATTTGTAATAAAAATAAAATCAAAATTCATGATGGAAAAAATCACCTTTCACAGATTTTCGTATGTGTAAAATACACAGAGAACTGATTTTCGCACTTCACCGTTGACTGATGAATACATTCTCAGCCGGAAGTGGTAATGCTCGGGTGTTATGACGAAATAATAGAATTGCAGAACGATAAATGGAGAAAAAAATAAAATTAAAAAAAAAAAACGTTTTCAAACGATGTAGAAGAACTGAAGACTAATTAATAGGGAAACAGAATGAAAGGGAGAAACGGGAATTATGAAGAAAAAGAGAAAATAGAAAAGGTACGAACATAAGAGTAAACATGAGCTTAATGAGAAAATAGTAACAATTAAAAGCGTATTTAGAATCAGTAAATGAAGAAAGAAGACAAACAAAGAGAAACCTCTCAAGATGAAGATCGTTGATTAAAACGGAAATTCTTTTAATACACCGGAATATAAAATTGTTTATTTGGCGTTTATGTCAGAAAGACTACGATAGCCAATCTTTTTAATGAATAAGAAAAAACAGAAGTAGATTGTTACTTGTCTATTTTCACTAATCTTGTAAATAAACACGGAAATTGAGTTCATGAATATAATTTCGCTACTCATTTTTTTTAAAATTCCAGATGTTAAATTAATAGGAGGTCGAAGAATAATGAAATAAGACATATGTGTGATTCGTGTGTTGCCGGCGAGGTTTCCCTTTTAAAGCAAACCAATCTTACTAGAGGGGAAATAAGCAGATCATTTAAAAAAAAAAGACAAGAAAATCACATTCATACATATGTAGATGTATAATTAAATAGATACATATATATATATATATATATATATATATATATGTATGTATATATATATATATGTATATATATAATTATACGTTTTGTAAATTAATCACTGATATATTTGTAAACGAAACACTGATATATACATACACACACACATATATATATATATATATATATATATATATATATACATTTATATAAGTTATTATTCATCTACACAAGAACGCACTGTGTTTTTAAATAAGGTTATCACCTGCATATATGTTTACCTGTTTTATGTCAAAACTGTCAATGGATGCTGCAGATTTGATCACCAGGAATATAGTTGTAGATAATTAGTTCACACAAGCGTTACTACACCGCCACACGATACGATAAAGCACTAATGAGACTTTTGTTTTCTGCTTATTTTTTAGGTAAGGTTCATTAATAAATAAACCGTTGTATATAGACATTCGACAACGATACATATCGGTCGATAATGATTCATGGTCAACTGAGTAATTTTTAATTATTATGAGTCTCTTGACTTACATCTGCCACACAACTTAAATAGAATATGTTCTTGGGAATTTTTAATTATTATGAGTCTCTAGACTTACATGTGCCACACAACTTAAATAGAATATGTTCTTGGGAATTTTTAATTATTATGAGTCTCTAGACTTACATGTGTCACACAACTTAAATAGAATATGTTCTTGGGAATGGTTTATTATTATGAGTCTCTTGACTTACATGTGCCACACAACTTAAATAGAATATGTTCTTTGGAATATTTTATTATTATGAGTCTCTTGACTTACATGTGCCATACAACTTAAATAGAATATGTTCTTGGGAATTTTTTTATTATTATGAGTCTCTAGACTTACGTGTGTCACACAACTTAAATAGAATATGTTCTTGGGAATGTTTTATTATTATGAGTCTCTTGACATACATGTGCGACACAACTTAAATAGAATATGTTATTGGGAATGTTTAATTATTATGAGTCTCTTGACTTACATGTGCCACACAACTTAAATAAAATATGTTCTTGGGAACTTTTCTTGATGTTAAAGATTAAAAATAGGGCTGGGAAACACTAAGCCTTCATAGGATAAAACATATCACTCGATAAGTTAGAGATAAAAGAAACGTTGACTTATTTATACAGATGCGTCAGGTATTGGGATACAGATATAATATACGGGTGGCCACTTGCGACATTATATCCTTCATGACAATTTCAACCTATAGAAAAGTCATTAGAAGTGGTGAAGGAACAACCACGGCCGGTGTTTGTTTTTCTGTCAATACATTTCAAAAAATCATTAACGTGTCAGCACGATACGGTAATTGATCTACTTTATTCTGTTTTGTTTTGTCAGAATTACTTTCTCATATTATTTTAAAAATCAGATTATTACAGAAGGGACCACGCGACAATTTCCTTATTTTTAATTCCTTTGCAAAATGTTAAAAACATATTTTTTTACTTACACACTGTTATCGACTTTGTCTACTCAAGCACAATACTAATCTAATGTTTAATATATTGTGTATGCGAATATATATGTGCATATTTGTGTGCATTTGTGTCTTCACCTATGCGCTTGAAAGCTTATGAAATGATCAGATGTGTCCACATTGCGATTGACACATATGGAAGCAGGACAGATAATTACTGAAAGTTTATATTCGTAAAGCTCTACCACTAATCGCCTAGAAAACTTATAATTGTTATTAAAACCAGTTAAATACGGATACAAATCTGGCCAAGTTGCTTTCATTGCTAATTGTATGAAGAAAGAATGACAATGAAAATCCTAGCATTGTCACTGGGATTCATCTGTTTCTTTAATGAACACATTAGATACAACCTCTTTTGAAAGTATGATTATAGAAACCCACCAGGCTTCAGAATATTCGGCCTAGTCCCCTTCACATAGTTTGCCAGTCAGAAGTGTTCCGTCTAGACTGAGAAAATTATCATCGTATATAGCCATGCTATCTAAATCAGATTTAATATTGACCAAACCAAACAAGTACGGTTATTACGCATATTTTGCACCATAACTCGTATTCAGTATTTGGTAATGCTACATATGCGTGTAACGCCCCCTGTCACGACATACAATTAATCAAGAGAACACAACTCTGCTTTTCACTATAGATGACCCTCACTCTCGTCTTGTTTTTGCAACGAACAGTTGCTCTTCCTCACTACTATATTTATGTAGGCAAGTAAAATCAGGCGTATACTACAGCGAGTGTGTCAAGGGACTCCCAGTAATACCACGATAGAATCACCATCGGATCTTAAAGAGATGGATTCAGTAGACGATTAAAGAATGCCATATAAGATAAGCGTTCTGTACCACGACAAAGATCCTTCTAGTGTGTTGCTACATTATATTGTGTCATTTAACGTTTACTAGAAATCATGTAACGTAAATGACTAAGAAAGGGGGTACGTTTTTGCCGTTATTGTATTTAGAGACTTATGCAATTTACGGACCAAGCTATTTTTTAGATATGATTTTCAAGTATAATTTAATGTTCACTGTATCTTTTGTTTATTAAATTGTTAGTTGAGCTTACAGAATTGTATCTCCATGTTAAGAATGGGTTTTTAAATTATAACGTTATTATTTCAGCCGGGTCCGTAAACTGCATAAGTACCTATATTTATTACAGCAATCCTTCTAACATTTGTTACTTCATAGAATATTTTATAATTTTAAGATTATTTAGGTGACGTCACAGGTGGAATAGGGCACGCGTGTGTTTTTCACTTGGTTGTGTCGTGCTGGTCGTTTTATCCCATCTCATCTATCTTCTGTAAGACGTTCCTGACTAACCAATCAATGTGTGGTATTTATCTACCCTCTTTGTCTAGCTACCCCTAGTTACTTATATATATATATATATATATATATATATATATATATATATATATATATATATATATATATATATATATATATATATATATATATAATGGACTATTTAGGGAACTTGTGGTCTCGATAAAATACATTTATATCAAATTGGGTAAAAACAAATATGAATTAGAAATTTAAAAGAAAAACAAAATCCCTCCACATCCGAAAAACCGCCATAGTAAGGGTCGAGAAGATGAAAGGTGATCATTCACCAGAGAAACACTTGTAGTGTTATTAGAGTGTGCTATTACAGAAAAATAAGAAAATAAACAAATACCAATAGTAGAAATATAAGTAAAATGTGGAGGGCAAAATATATGTGTTTTTCTAATGGTGAAAATAGAATAAGAGAACCATTAATACTAACTGCAATAGTTTTCTTTCGCGTGTCGTTTAACCTTTCAATCTTACCGATTCTTACGGTACTTGACGACCTCATATTAGCTCCTTGTTTAAAACTGAACTCCGTGTTGGTTTTGTTCGCGCTTACTCGACGGTTGTTATAATCCTAGTTTCGGTACATAACAAAAGCCGTTATTTTTATAGAAAAGTTTGAGCGATACTTAGCGGTTACAGGTGACTCCAGAACGGAAGTTTACGAAATCACGTGACTTGCGGGAATAGATCATTCTTTTTTTCTTGGCGACCCTTCAAGCAAACAGGACGTGTAAACGACGCCGTCTTCAATGGTGGGGTGGGAGGAGAAAAATGTAGCTAAGTGTAACAACGTTATCTATCTCTGTCTGTCTTTCTCTCATGCGCGAACGCAAACAACCCGTCACATTAAAACAACGGTTACTCTGTGACTATGCTTTTCTGACTGATAAATCTTCTTATAAACAAACATCGGCGTCCGAGTGAGTGTATACACAGACGATAAAAAAGTGGTTCCCAACAACGGGTGTATACTGATTTATACACACGTCGGTAAGTGAAAGTGTAGCTGTATCTCAAACAGCTGCTGGTTCGAACGGTCTTTTCAGTGCATGTATTATTACCACTGAACATCGTTCGCTACATATTGATAACGGATATCAGATGTTGTGTAAACCTAAGCTGCAAAACTGAGAAGCAAAAACACGAAGAGTGAATAGTTACATTCATTCTCCAGTAGCCTAGAAGCCACTTCCCGCGTTGTTTCTGCTTTCTAAAAAGATAATACAATTTACAAATATTGCCAGTATATTAAGACACCAGTATTTTCCGTTTCGGTAAAACATCTTTCAACGATGACTTGATATAAATCTTTTTATTTGTCTTACAGCTTATCTTTTTGAGTGTAGGTGTCGGAAAAGGGGGCACACGTTGAGAGCAAAATATGCGTGTTGTTCGAATAGTCGAAAGAACGAGTCGATTTCTATCTATATAAATGCTAAAACTACGAGGACTTTGCATGTGTTTGAAAAACGGAATTGGAGATAACTGATTAGACAATGTATACATTCTATATCAAAGCAGAAACTATGGGAGATAAATCATTAAACAATGAGCTCCATTTATCTGAGAAGAAACTAATTATATAAATAGTTTATTGTTTGAGTATGTTGTTTTTATATAACAATGTTACCTATGTTTTTCAAGGCTCGATGTATATTTTCGAAAAATGAAATATCTCTCTGAGTCACTTTTGAGAGAACAGGTACTCTGTTTTATTTATAATTGAACATTGTAAATTATTGTAATTAAAATATACGAATAAAATGGTAATATGTAACTTATTAATATGGAGCAGGAGTACATAGGGTGTTCATTCATTACAGGGTAATGCAGTGTTGCCCTTCAAGTTTTTTTTTAATATTATTTATTACGCGTGTGTCCCGAATGCATTATTATTCCTTTGCGTAACTTTTAATCTTTACATCAAGCCATCTCCCGGCGCGCTATACGACCTCCTCATTTTCGCCAATACGAAGGGTAAGTGGTTAGTTCATAAAACATCCTTGCCCATTGTCTGAAGCAACGCATATGCCACTAATGTCACTGGGTAAAATGAAAACTGAAAACTAAACAACTATTAGGAGTAAAATGGCAAGCGGCGTTTTCGGTTGACGTTAATGAATCGACTCAAAAGAACATTTTGTGATTCAACCTTTTTTTTATATCTTTCATCTTTGCGAGTCGATTAAAAGCAAACCGACAAACCCGTGAAGAGAAAAAGATACGTGCATGACGAATCGTGGTTACAGATAAACAACACGGTTATTTTTATTGAAATCTGTTTTTTTTTAAATATATTTTACGTTTTCGGTTACCAAATATCAAGAGTCATGATGAATGAAATGGAATGACTGCCAGCTTACAAATGAGGAACATTATGAGAGTACTAATATTCACCAATTGCTATTAACTGCCTTTGATACTTATTGGATTTGAAGACAAGCAAGTTGTAATCAGCCGTCTTCTTTCTTACGCCAAACATACTATTAGAGGATCCATCTTCGACAATCAGTCCGACAGAGGCAATGGTTTGTTTTATGTCGGGCTGAGCTATTCGTTTTTATCAGATCTACAAGATCTACTCTTCCATGACTTGCCTTCTTGCTTTGAAAAGGCGTTAGTTTATGGCTAACTGCTCGAGGCGTCCTCACGGGGGAATTCTGATGGTCTGCTCAGACAATATTTAAGGGGTCAAAGTGCACCACCTCTTGTGCACTAGCTTACACTCCAACCTTCTGGCCTCGTGTCATATCTTCCTCCCCCCCCCCCGGTGGAAGGGAGGTAAATATCAAGTTGTCATCAGCAGGGAAGCACTCCCGCGATAACGTGTTCCACAGGCGGAAAGTCCTCGCAAATAATCCTTGTCCATTGAAATTTATCATGACGCTAAGCATATAAAAGAAGAAAGGACATCATTTCACATTGTTCTAGTAAAACGAGTTCTTGCTGTGAATGTCTTACAAGAAGGAACCAAAGATTGGCCCTCATGAGTTCTGACTGAATCAATTTTAATAAGCCTAAGTCAATTCATACGAATAAGCATGATTTGTCGTTGGTACTGATTTCTCGATTTTCTCGAAAATCAGATAATTAAATGAGGTTCATGTGAAGGTTGCCAACATCGATAAGTAAAAGTAATGCTATGGAATTTATTGGATTCGAATTTGGTACACCAGATCGTCAATCTGCACCGGTATCTATTTAACAATCTCCATCTTCCTTCATTTGCGTGACGTTTAATCTTTCCATACAGCCAATTAGTTCTTGACGTACTACAGTCTCCTTATTGTAGTACTTTATTTATAGAGAAAACTTTTGCCATTTGTTCGAGATATATCTGATATTTGCTATACTTTAGTTACTCCTTAGATTATGACTCGGAACGTCCCTCATCGTTGGTCGGAGTTCTGCCATGTTAAATAGCGAAATTGATTGGTTACTTCAAAAATACACCCTGTTCATGAGATGAGGCAATATTTGTGCCATTCATTTTTCTGATTAACAAGAAAAGTTGAAAAATAAATACATATATAAAATAGATTAGCAAAAGTTGTTTTCGGTATACGTCACAAAATTCCTGAAATTAATTTTGTTCATCTGCTAAAAGATTACGAAAAATCACTTAAGTTTCTTCAGCTTACGTTCGTATCTCATCCTCATCGCCATTTGTATGATCTCCCTTAATTTTATATCCGTTTATGTATATCGGGTAATGTAGACAAAATGTGGTAACGCTTTATCCACCTATTTTGTCTGCTTGTCTCTCTGTCTGTTTGTCTGTCGCGTGTCTTTTTACTTTTCTTTTCTTTATGCTTCTCTCATTACGACACTCCGATGGTTGTGCCAACCAAATTCACTCGGCCATTTTCTGAGATGAAACTATTGTATCTATAAGAGTGCAAGAGGTCATGCTCTCAGGTATTAAAGGATTCGTTGATTGCTTATCGCCTGAGGCGCCCTCACTTATGAAAGAGTAACAGCAAACAATACACATTTCTTTTATGCATGATACAGAGTTCAGATCTCTGGTAAACTAAACTTTTCCACACTGAGAAAAAAACCCTCCGACCTCGTGTTGTATTTTATCCACGTGGCGAGTCAAGTAAATATAACCATACAGACTTAAAAAAAAGAAGAGAAATCCCAATGTATTCAAAAGAAAGCGTTATTGTACAAACGTCGCTTGGTTTTGCCTTAGTTAGTATGCAATAAATATTTCTTTGCGACGAAAAAGAAAATTATTTCTCTTATTTCAATAATAAAGAAAACGACTATAAATGTCATTAGATTAGCGAGAATGCCGAGAAGTGTTGAATATTCAAGCAACTTGCTGCAACTTGATACTGGGTCAGTGCGCGCGAATGCGGCTAGTTGTGAAAGCCCAAAGAGTACAGGATATAATTACTAGTAATAACAAGCGGGAAATAAATATGGCGTCGGCGACGGTGGATTAAGAATAAAAATGAGTCAAAAAGTGAAATAAAATCACTGGAAGATGCAGCTGTGAACGACGTAATGCAAATGAGTAGGGGAGAAAGAAAACAGGCGAAAAAAGATAAATATAAAATAAACATGCTTTTCTCCATTATTGGAGCCAGAACTGCTTCCCGACATTTTTATAATTGCTTCTTCCCACCAGATTTCGATGAAATTATTTTTTGTTGGTGGTATAATAGAATGATTTGCATAAGCGTGATAAGCACCTGTGTCCTCACTCTGCGGGCTACTATTGCTGTCTAAGAGAGCGAAAGGGTAGAGTGTATTACCACATGTGTCACACACAGTACATATACATATATATATAATTATATATATATATATATATATATATATATATATATATATTTATATATATATATATATGTATATTTATATATATATATTTATGTATATATGCATATATATTTATATATTTATATATATTTATATATTTATATATATTTATATATCTATGTATATTTATATATATTTATATATACATTTATATATATTTATATATATATATACACATTTATATATATATATATTTATATATATATTTATTTATATATATATTTATAAATATATATATTTATACATATTTATATTTATATATATATTTATACATACATATATATATATATATATACATATATATATACATATATATATATATATATATATATATATATATATTTATATATGATGTTGATGGATGTAGAAAAAAGTGAGTAACTGCCTAGATGTAAATCAAATCAGATCAACCTCACGTCGATGTGTAATATTTCGTCTTTATTTATCGGAAAACTTCTTAAAAGCGTAATCTAATTTTGATTGCTCAATGCAAATATGAATACACAAAATATATGAAAGAGTAGGCTGGGAGGAAAGAGATAGATAGATAGATAGATAGATAGATAGATAGATAGATAGATAGATAGATAGATAGATAGAGACTACTCTATCGTCATTGTCGTTACATGTGCTCGACTCAGCTTCAATCTATGCCCACTACCTGTAAAATATTCATAGCAGAAACCTGTCTAGCAACAACCACTTTCAATACTGTCACTTTCTCCCTATCTGTGCTTAAAACTAAACACAACTTCCATGAGCAAAGTTGCTTTCCTAAAATTACTCTTCCGTGAAACACCATACCGCGGGGCTACTTATTAGCTGACTACAACTTAGTCGTTCTAAAGTCCAATGTAAACAAATTCTTGTCAAGCCGTCCTCCTAAATAACTACATTCCGCCAACATTCTACATTTATTACTAATCATCGCGGTGTTGTCTTACCTGACACTCATTAACTCGTATCCTATGTTGGACTTTGAGTCTTTATAAGTGGTGACTATTTAGTAAAAAAAATAAAAGACAGGATATTCAACAAAGACTAAATATGCGGTCATTTTGAGAGAAGAAAATAGACATGTGTACCTGCTTTGGTATTTAATCATTATTTATTCGTTTGTTGTTTTATTCTTTCTCTTGTATTTCTCCCTTCATACGCATGTGGTATGTATATTTGTACTTAGCAATCCACGGCAGATAATCTTTGAAGAAGTGGTTCAATAAATAAAAACAGAATATTAGTCAAGACATGGGTTTGGCTTGATTTGCTTGTGTTTCTGTTCGGTTACTACCTCTTTCCAATTAAATACAAATTGTTTCTCCACACATACATACATACATCATACACAAAGGGAGAGTTTAAATTACCTACTGGACACAATCCTCCAGTGTCTTCGGTCTCGTTGTACAAGGATTTATCAAGACAACCTGACATAAAAATACTTCACCTTACAAGTAAATCCTGACCAAATATTCAAACTAACATTGTATTCGAAGCCCAAACAAGATCCCCCTTGACACGGCTATACACTGGCTCATACGAGGACAGGTGAACCTTCTCCAAGTAATGTTACCCGAAGTAACAGCACTCAGCTGGATACCCGAACATACTAGATGAATTCTTGTCCTGGAATCAGGTAAGAGCAAGAGACCACAAAAAAGATATACAGCATATTTAACTGTTCAATTGGGGAGATGGAAATTAATTTTCTTTACTTCCTTACGAACTGAATGTTTGAGAAATGAAGGATACCTTTAATCGAATATTAAAACATCTATGCATCTGATATAGAAGTCAAGTGTTAGCCACAGGAAGGGGCCCCTTGATTTCTAAGAACTTCGACTGAAGTAAAATGAAACACACACACACACAGAATATATATATATATATATATATATATATATATATATATATATATATATATATATATGAGTTAGCTATTTGAATATATTTCTATATACAGGAAAATCTCCAAAACTAATGAACGGATAATTTTGAATTTTGGAATATATAAAGCTATTTTCTTTATGGAAAGCAACGCATGAATCGACTTGAGGTAAGAAGCTAAAAAGAACGAAAAATTATTATCGAAGAGATGCTTACAGTTCTTAAGAACAAGCTACTGGAATATATATATATATATATATATATATATATATATATATATATATATATGTGTGTGGGTGTGTGTGTATTATATTGAGGTATCAAAACAGCGAATGTGTAGGGACCACTAGACAAACGAGTCAAACGAGCTGGAATAAAGGAAGCAAGGAATAGATCGGAAAATTATGAAATGCCCATGCCATAATAGTATTTATAAAAAAGATTGAGACTAGCAACATCATGTCTGTGAGAAAGGGTGCAGAAAAAAAGAAGGGGGGTCCAACTAAATTAAAGATACGCCTCTGAACCTCATCAAGAAACTTCAAATTGGGCAGACATTAACCAGCCTAAATATTAGAACAGTATTTGTTGCGGGACCGACCGATGGGATTGATCGGCCTCACAACTAAGAAAGTAGACACACGCAAGTTACGGCAATGACAAGGAAAGGAGGACAAACACTGGTGATAAGTTCAAAGAAAGGTATGTTTATTTATCATCAGAAATGGTAATAACAATGACTGATGGGAAGATGAATGACGTCACTTGAACAGGAGAGACTGGAAAGACGGAAGTAGCGTCTCTGGTGACAGCAAACTGGAACGACAGGAGTGGTGTCGTTGGAGAGAAAGGGGTGGGTAGTTGGCTGGCAAAAAAAAATATTGCAGTAGTTTGAGTGAGTAGTAGCCCTGATAAGGGCTGTTGGAATAAGAGGAAAAGGAGTTGGAGCGGCTGGTGCAGGAGCTCAGGACTGCAGGGTGCTGGTGCAGTTGAAGCAGGAGAGTGCTGGTGCAGGAGTTCGGAGTAGCAGAGTGCTGGTGCAGGAGTTCAGGACTGCATGGTGCAGGAGCTCAGGACTACAGAGTGCAGGTGCGGTTGGAGCAAGAGAGTGCTGGTGCAGGAGTCAGAGCTGCAGGGCGCAGGAGCTCAAGACTGCAGGGTGCAGGAGCGGTTTGAGCAGGAAAGTGCTGGTGAAGGAGCTCAGGACTGAAAGGTGCAGGAGCTCAAGACTACAGGGTACAAGAGTGTAGTTGGATCAGGAAAGTACTGGTGCAGAAGCTCAGGACTGCAGGGTGCAGGAGCTCAAGACTGCAGGGTGCTGTTGCAGGAGAGGAGCAGAAACTGGAGATGCAGGCTGAGACAAGTGTTGGTTCCAGGCAGGTAGCAAAGAGAGTAAATCGCATTAGTAGCCCTGAGAAAGGCTGTTTGTAACTTTTGCTGCTGTTGCTGCTGTCCGCTTCCTGGCTCGACGACTGGCCCATCTAGTCGGACGAGGGGGCCTCCTGACCCACTGGCTGAACTATTATTTATCTACCTCCCACAAGGTAAAATGTGACACAAGGTCGGAAAGTGGGATTAGATAAGCCAGCGCTCGAGGGTGAGCAATTCTGACCATTTAAAAATAGCCTGGGCAGCCCCGTCGGCATTCCCCGGTAGGGGCGCCTCAGACAGTAAGCAATAAACTTACTCCTCCCCAAAGAGGGGAGGCGAAGCCTGGGAGGGTGCACCTCCTAGAACTGCACAGGACCAGTCAACCCCCAATAGACCGGCGTAAATCCAGACCCAAAGGCCAGGACAATACCAGATCATTAGGTGGGTTTAAAAACCCGTGGCTGAACTGGGTTTTTGAGTGAAAAGCTAGAGATCTCATGGAATGTGTGCCGAGTCACCTTCGCCGGTCCTGTGAGACGGATTAATTTCGACAAATAAATTCCAAAGAGATCTCTCACCGTACAACATGGTTGACAGGTGCCTTGAATGTATTAGTGAGGTTATCGGCGTAGTCGGCGGAACGCATGTGTATTCCTTAAAGGAAAAATAAGGAAGATATTCGCTGGCCGGTTTTTCGCTGAGTCATTTTAAACGAAATGGCGATTAAAGCTGCTGCTGGTTTTCTCAAAAGTCATGGCGAAAAGAATAGCGACTCCTGCTGCTGTTGCCTTTTTTCAAGATGGCGTCTTTTTCAAAAGTAAAGACACGTCGCGATGTGTTGAAACCCGACATACTCCATGCAAGATATGATAGTAGATTTGTACAAATACAGAATAGTGTTAGGTGTGAGAAAGTGTTTGGAACGATAGACTGAACCGACTTTACGATAATCAGAAAGATCAGTGGATCTAATGTATAAACCCCAAGAAAGATTTTATTAGAAAGGAAGACCAATTATTTTTTGAGTCGATTTCTCCTTGTGAACAGAGCCATCCATGAAGATTTTAGGATGAACACTTTCACGCCTACGATTTAAAGACACGGGCTTAGTCTTAACAAGTTTACACGAAACAAGCCATGTCTTACCTTAAGCCACAACAGAACCCAAGTAAAATTCTAGATCAGCTGCATATTCCAACTGATCACAGGGAGATGAACGAGAAGAGACACCAGAATAGAGAGTGGTATCGTCAGCATAGGTGTCAATCTTCTAAATAACATTCCATGGAAGATAATTGGTATGGAGAAGTAGCAGTGTTGGGCCTAGAATAGAACCCCGAGAAACACCAACATTAATAGGATAAGGGAATGAAAAGATACCATCCACAGTTACTCGGAAGCTTCGATCAGAAAGAAAATACTTAATAATGTCAAGAATCTCACCACTATTACCATATCCCTGAAGTGTATGTAGAAGTCCAGAATGCCATACTCTGTAGAATGCTTTTGAAATGTCAAGCACAATAGCCCTACCCTCACCGGAATTATCAATAAACCGACAGATCCGCTTAATTACAGGGGTTAAAAGACCAGCAGTTAAACGAAACCCACGAAAGTCATACTGAACCTTACTAAAGAGGCTCAAAATGTCCAGAATATGAACAAGCTGTCTAACTGAGTATAGTTAGACCGATAACAAGCGTTTTTAAAGAAGAAAGAACACTAGAGGATCATTTTGAGAAGATAGAAAAAAGATCAGGAGCACAATCTTTGAGAACGACAACAGGAATTTAACCAAGACCAGAAGCCTTAAACTGGTAAAAATCAGAAAGCACCCGGGCAACCATATTCGAAGTGATGACCCCAAAGTCAAGACGGTTATCAGTTTTCGAAGAAAAATCAAGAAAGACAGCATCACAGCCATCAAGAGAAGAATTGTCAGCAAAAAGACGAGAAAAGAGATCAGCCTTATTCTTAGAAGATGAACAACCTGAAGACCATTAAAGAGGGGAAAAATAGCAGACTTGCCACTATATGACCACATTTTTGTATATTCTCAAACAAATCATGCTAGCCAACCTTTTGAGATGACATAGAGTCACGAAACCTTTCAGAGAACCAAGACTTATCGTTCGAGATTGCTTTCTTGTATGCATTACGGACACTTCTATAGTATTATCTAGAAGTCACAGAACCATCCCAACGATACTGATTAAAATAATTGTAACGATGGGCAATGGCAGACGCACACACAGATGAACACCAGGAGAATGAGGCTTTGTTTGAAACTTACGAAGAGTAATGAATATGTCATTTCCAACAAGAAATAAACTTCTTTTACAGCAATACTATGAGACATACCAAAGATAACACCCCATGATGCGTAACATAGGAAGCCGTGAAACCCATCTCAATCAGCTTTCTTATAGAAGGTACGATCGACGGAATACTTTACAGAAAAATCAACCTCAACATAAACAATAAGATGATCAGAAGAACCCGATGGGAGGAAAATAATGTTTTTGTTCTTTTTTTTTAACAAAACATTTGGTATGTTTATGAATGCATTTTTTGTTTTTATTAATATCGATTTCATGTACAATGTTTTGTTGGAAAGGTGGTGTAAAATGGCTAGCCTAGATCGACATTTACACATCTATGTTTTGTTCGAAAAATAGAATAAAAACATTCTTTTTTACGTGATAGACGTCGCGCATATTTTGAATACTAACGTCTATGTTTTTTCGAAAAAAAAGAACAACAAACACTCCATTTTCACGTCATAGACGCACCACATATTTTCAAACATGTACTTCTATGTACTTAAAATCTTTTATCCCGAGAAAGTCTTGAAATAAAAACGAAACCTTTATGAATATATAAACAATGTTAAGTTTTTCCTTTTTTCATTTTTCATTTTTCATATATATATATATATATATATATATATATATATATATATATATAGAGAGAGAGAGAGAGAGAGAGAGAGAGAGTGATATATATATATATATATATATATATATAAGGAGAGAGAGAGGAAGAGAGAGAGAGAGAGTGAGATATATATATACATATATATATATATATATATATATATATATATAGAGAGAGAGAGAGAGAGAGAGAGGGGGGGAGTAAAATGAAAGAAGAGAACATGACAATAAAACAAATGTAAAGTTACATACTTTACAAGTTTATTATATTCAAAGAGTACAACAAAAAATAAGCTATAAAAACCTTTAAACCAGAAGGAAAAGGACAATTATTTAACAAGCATTGGTGTACATTATTAATTTGAAAAAGTTTGAAAACGATTATCAATCCTTTGTTGATTCTGAAAAGATACGAAGTGCAGGTGGGAAGTAGATTACAGCCTTTGTAACAATGAATCCTCAGATAAAGTGTGTGTGCTTCTGCTTTCAACTATGAATCTTATATCACTTTTACCGTATTTAAAAAAATGAAATGAAGTGTCATCTTTACTAGTTATGTATATCCAGTGTAAATATTCTGATACAAAATGTCGACCCTACAACTCTTATTACAAAAATATTACCACTATTCTACGTTTCGTAAGGTAGTTGTGTCTGATCTTAGTATAAGTCTTTGTTTTCAATTTCATCCCTACGAAGCGATAGTAAGAATCTAACACTGAACACTAGTAACTCAGAATTGAATCGGAGAGAAATTTAAATAGTGGTGTCATGAAATTCCTTGGAAATTCTAATCTTTATTAGAACTAATATGACTTTTCTGTTAACATATCAATTTCTATATAAAAAAATGCTCTCATACATACATACATACATACATACATACATACATACATACATACATACATACATACATACATACATACATAGTGGGAACAGGAACACGTAAAACCTGCTAACGTTTTCGACTCGCATGAGTCTTCATCGGGCACGTGACGAGTTAAACAAATTAAAACTGGTGAACTTATTAAGAAACTCGATTAAAACAATTTTTAAAAAAAATTATATATTAAATGCATTTTAGTTTACCTTCTCCCCCCTCATATAGAGCTTGATTGATGGTGTGTTTTTTTGCTCGAATGAGTAAGGCTTCAATTATGGGGAGGCGCAGGTTGCAATTTGAGACAGCGAGGATGGTAGTGTTTTTGACTAATATGTTCCTGAAATTTCTTTTTGGAGTGTCATGTTCTACTAGGTGTTGGTAAATAGAGCTATGGGGGAGGAGAGGTGACATGTAAGGCGACGAGAGATACAAATCATAGTCTTACCAATATATATATTGTTTTTGGAGACACATTCTCCCATTGGGCATTTAAATACATACACAAAATTACTAGTTTTTAGTAAACGTCAGGTTATTTGTTATTAATAAGTTAGTTGTTTGACTTTTTTATAGAAAATAGTGAAACGGAGTTTATGGTTTTTGTCAATAAGGAAGATATGTTTATGTATAATATCTTTTATTATTTTTTCATCTACTTGATAATTAGGTTGCAGTAGTATAGATTGACATTATTATTATTATTATTATTATTATTATTATTGTTATTATTATTATATGTGTTTTTTGTAATGCCAGCTAAACAGTATTTAATTTGCTGATCAACGATGTGGTTAAGGAAGTTATTAGTGATAAGTGTTTGTTTAAATTCAATAAGTGTAGTATAAAATATGTTATCAGTTTTTAATCAAACATGCATCAATGAAAAAATTATGTCTAAATATACAATTATATATATATATGTATGTATATATATATATACATATATATATATACATATATATATATATATATATATATATATATATATATATATATATATATATATATATATATATATAGATATACATATAATTAAACCATACCTAAATACCATCTCGAAAATAATTATTGAAAAATCAACAACACCGTGTTATGCTTCAACCAACACTAAGTTATCATCATCAAAAATAGATTTTTCAATAATTATTTTCGAGATTGTATTTAGGTGTGGTTTAATTATTTATTTATTTTATTATAATCAGTACGTATAATTATCAAATGTACAGTGTGTGCGTATCTGTCAGCCTCCATTACAGTTTACAGTTATGTAATGTGTTAAGTGATATTGACTAGTAAATAAAGATGTTCTGGTGTCTGTTCTTGGATCATTCGATTATTTACTTACGAGTCTGTTAGCGGTTGCAGTTTCGTAACGTGTTATTACATCTTGACTAGTAATTAAAGCTGTTTTAGTGTGTATTAGTGTATTATTGAATTATTTATTTTATATGCGAGTCTCTTAACGGTTGCAGTACTGCAACGTGTTATTTAATCTTGACTAGTAATCAAAGCGGTTGTTGAATTATTTAATTAATTATTTTTTGCGAGTCTGTTAGCGGCCACTTTTTAATATTTATACTTTTGAACAAGTGATGTGGTAATTACTTTTTATTAATTGATTCTTTGTTTTGTTAGTGACGGATGTTATCATATTTTGTGTTACATCACATTTACCTGTACGTAAATAAAACTGATTTTGCTAATAAATCGAATGTTTAAGGAGTTATGCTCTGTCTGTGATACTGTGTGCGTTCATATTATTTTATTGTTTTGATAAAAAAAACGTTTAACGTTATTCGTTTGAATATATTGTGGTTAATTATAGGTTATCATTCTAGTATTATTGAATTAGTGATTTAATTCTATTGGAGATATTTGAACGGGTTCAAATCACCTAGGTCCGTGTTAAATCTGTGTCATATATATATATATATATATATATATATATATATATATATATATATATATATATATATATATATATATACATATATATATTGTGCATGTTCACAGTAGATCGATATACAACTGTAAAATATGGTAGATCTCTGTATATGACAATAAAAATGATAAATTGGCGTAACTACAAAATATTACAAATCCTTTATGGTTTATTAATATTATTTATTTATTGTTTATTCTTGTTATATTTATTATTATTATAGAGATCTGTCTGAAAAATATCGAACTCTGTGTATATTTTTTATTCATTTTACTACGGTTGAAGCTCTCAGAAACTAAGGGACCCCTTCCTGGGGATAAATCTTGATCTCTATATGAGATACATAGATATTCGAATATTTCATTAACGTTCTCCTTTACCTGTCAAACATTGAGTTAGTAAAGAAGTTAAGAACATTACATTTCCTCCCCCCAATTAACTGGTTAACTATGTTTTAGTATATCTTTTTTGTGGTCTCTTCGTCTTACCAGATTTCAGGGCATATATTAATCTAGTCTGGTGGAATATCCAGCTATGTGTTGTTACTTGAGGTAACATTACTTGAGTAGGTGCACCTTTCCTCGGATGGGCCAGCATATAGCCGCGTCGGGCGATCCTATTTTTGCTTCGAATACTATGTTATTTTGAATATTTGGTCAGGGTTTACTTGAGGGGTAAGTATCTTCATGTCAGATTGTCCTGACGAACCCTTGTACAGAGAAACCGAGAATACAAAAGGACTGTGTCTAGTAGGTAATTTAAACTGCATGTATATGTGTGTGTCTGTGTGTAAACTTATATAAATATAGGCATATTTCATATAAAAGATTTAATATTTTGTTATATGTTGTTTATCATATTAGAGGCAGATGCATATTCGTGACCGACTTTATGCATAATTAAAACTAGCGCAAATATGATATAGAAATGTACATTATTTACAGATCTTTAGAGAGCTTTACAGAAAAGGATATTAACTTTTTTTTTATTAAGAAGGAGCTTACTGCAATTGTTAAACATTATTGGAACACTTTAATAAATGCAGTACTGATACATTCTCTGTGGAAAAAGAAAAAAAAAGAGGCAATAAAAATGATAAATTGGCGAACTTATACCCCACTCATAACAACGGGTGAGGTCTCGGCTCGTAGATGTGTCATTCTTGCTTTGTCCTGCTGGCGAGTATTGGTGCCGTTGGTCCATATCATGTTGTTACATTACTTGTATCATCTCATAATGATCCAATGTATTCCTCCTGTTTGGCATGATAATTACTCATCTGAAAATCATCTATTAATTCACCAACATAAGTGTCAGACATTTAATATTCGGACGAATCTAGTTTAGCACAACACAATTCAATATTTTAAACTAATTCGACCACAGATTTAAGTATGCCCGAGTTTTTTTGTTTCACTTAAGACGTTTTTATGTTCTTCTGGTGTTGATATGAAATCTTACCCGACATGGTATGGAATGATGAAGACTCCCTATTCAGGTCATTTGTCTCAGTTGAACATGACATACCTAGTGAGATTTTATGAGGTCGTCTCTGGCTTAGATCGTTTGTTCTCGCCAATAATTTACACACGTCACTTGCACTCAAAATATATGTTATTTATTATTTGTATTGAGAAACAAAAAATATCCTAGCTTATTACTGTTATGTATGATTAGTTTTCTAGTCTGGTAAGGGCAGGCTATCTTCTTTGCGGCAGACTTGCCTTTATTTTATATGTACTTATTCCACTTGATGTTACATGAAAAGTCCGCGGTGGTATTCATGAGGCCGACCACACACCAACCCTACTTTTATTTGATGATATGTAAAATAAAATAAATAGACACATTTATATTTAAAATGTTTCTATCGCTTATAATCTTTATAAAATATTCCTTCTTATTCAATGTAAAGTAAGAAACTGCATATTTTACTTTGTGTGTAACTTTATTACTGCTAACGATTTCTGATATTTTATGTGTCATTCGAAAGCGGAAATTATATATTTTTTATAGCATCGTTGACCTTAACGAATAGATCCGAGCTGCCATTGCGCCAAAGTATGTCGCACAGTCCTTTAAAGATTAGCAGAATGCATTGGGCTTCGTGAATAGCACGTGAAGCTATAATACATCTTTTTAACAAACATTGTGTTTTATGTTTCACAAGACTTAAGTGTACCCTTTGTTAGTTTCTATATTGCATTTGTATATGTTTTTATGTTAAATTTATCATGTTCAAATGTTTATTTTTTCTTACTTTAATTAGCACCAAACAAGGCACATTGCTACTAAGACGTAAAAATTAAGGGCCAGATTTATAGAGAACATCCTAAGTGAGGAGTTGAGCAGCGAGATGTTTGTTTACATTACATTTAATTTTCTGCATGTAGGTACAGTAAGAGAAACAAGGAAGCAGAGAGGGAATTCCAAAGGCTAGCAGTTCGGGGAAATAAGCCATTAGAGTAGATAGCCGTCCAGCATCTGGAAACCTCGACAGTGAATGGATTGAATTTATGTGATTGTCGTGTTCGTTGAATGTATTTACGTCGAGGAGGAACCAGAGAAGCAAGTTCATCGGAGCACATTCTATTGAAGTACTTGTAAAACAAGTACAGGGATACAATATTGCAACGATAGTACAGGGGCTGTGGTTTGGTAGATAGTGTCGGACCTATTAGATTAGAGACTATTTTTGGACGCTGTCTAGGATGGAGAGATTAGTTGATAGTGCACCAGCCCAGATGTGATAAAACTACTTCATACATATACATATGGTGGCTTTCTAGAGATATAAGATGCTGACAGGTGTAAGATTAAGCACGGTATAGAGAGACCACTTTCCTTGCAGCAGCCTTAGCAGTATTTTCTATGTATTGGTTCCAATTCACGTTACCTGTGAATATTAAGCCGACGAGTTTGACTGACTCTCGTGTCGGGTGCTATCAACCATGGCAATCGGTGGTTGAAAAGGATTCTTGTAGTTGTTATATAAAAGGAGCTTTCTTAGTAGCATTAAATGTTACTATGACCTCAAGTCTTTAGTAAATTACGTTCCCATTCAACTAAAGACGTGAGGTCATTTCATGGAGAACCTTGTATTTATCTATTAATTTAAGCACGACATTTTTAAAGATTTATTTTGTCTCTCGGTGTTTATTCAGATGGCGCATATAATTGCTCGTATAAAAAAATGAAAAGCATGACAAGAAATCAGCAAACAAAACAATAGAATGGAATCGGTACACATCTTTGTGGGAATAATTTCTATAAGTCCCGCCGGTATATTGCGCTTAAGTTTAAAATAACAATTTCATCAGTCTGTTATGCTTGTTTTATATAGCACTGTTTAGATGTGTCCAGGCATCTCTATAAAATACTCTCTACGCCCACCCATCTGTCAAGCTCAAATCTGAAGTAGCATTTTCATCGCAAAACGCGTAGATTGAATGGACCCATCTTACGAACACCCGTGCTTGTTTTTAAAGCATTAGATGCTTTTAAAAAATGCGGTAAGTGTTTATATTACGGGAAAGGGACAACAGGAAGAAAAATAACAAAAATAATGATCGCATACTAAGAGGAGCAAAGAAACATTCTTCACAATACGAAAAACACTGAACTGTTTTCCCCTTTCTTGTCTGACGACAACCAGTCAACTCCAGGAAACGCTGCTCTGAATGTATAAAAAGACGTCCATGTCAACGGTACAAAGGAAGTTCTGGCTTCGCGCCTTTCAAGGCTTCAGAGCGGGGAAAAGATCGTAGATTGTGTTTTTGGCAGGCCGTTCGTTCGCTGTGCAAACTCACGCATCGCACTATACGCAAGTTGCATAGCGATACAAGACGCTTGCTTTCTTCTTTCGCTTTTGTGTTTGAAGGCAAAAACAAAATAAAATGAAATCAAAATGAAACAACAAAAAGAATCTGGCTTACAATTCAGCAAATCGGCACCGTTCAGGGCCGAACAGATGGTGTCGAAAGGATGGCAAAAAGGTTAAAAACAGATACCAAGAAAAATATATCAAAATAAAAAAAGTTGCGGAAGATCTACAAGTGAGTATACTGTTTTATGATATACTAAGAAAAAGTGTTTTAGCAAAATAGTTGATGCTAGAATAAGAAAAAGAAAATTCAGGAAAGTAATATTAATAAAAGACACGTACATATATATATATATATATATATATATATATATATATATATATTCTACAGACAGTTATTTTGCCATATCTCGGCTCTTTGTTTGGCTAGACGTGGAGGATATTTAACGCTGAGATCCAACACCGACTACTTAATGAAACTATGCTCAGCAGTATGGCATGTTACCCGATATGCTATTGTCTTTGACACGAAAGTGAAATTATAATGTTTATATATTTTTATATTAGCAATTACCTTCTACTGAGAGTTCTCTATTCTTTACACTAAATATTTATAAGTATAGTTATATTAAATAATTAAATGGGCAGAGAGAGAGACACACACAGATATATATATATATACATATATATATATATATATATATATATATATATATATATATATATATATATATATATAAATATATATATATATATAAGAGTATAAAGGTATACTCAAAAAATAAATAAATGGGAAATACCAGCAGAGTGCTCAATTAAATTAAATTAAGAGCGTAATATTTTTTTTATTGACGTCTGATTAAAATCTGTATTTATAAATAATATATATATATATATATATATATATATATATATATATATATATATATATATATGTGTGTGTGTGTGTATGTGTGGGGTAAGCTGCACGATAAGTTATGAAAATAAAATGTCGTGGTAGACAAAATGTGTGAAAAAAGACAAACGGAAAACAGGTTAAAATGCAGGAGAAAAACAGAAACAAGAGATTTGACCGGTTTCGTTCGTATTAACGAAGATGTAAATACGAACGTAACCGATCAAACCCCTTGTTTTTGTTTTTCTCATGCATTTAATCTGTTTTCCGTTTGTCTTTTCACACACAAACTCACACACACATACATATATATATATATATATATAGAGAGAGAGAGAGAGAGAGAGAGACAGAGAGAGAGAGAGAGCAGTAGAGAGAGAGACGATAAACTGGCTCTCCCTCAGTCGTATCGTTGACTAACATTTAAACAATGATACACTTAGATAACAATGTTGAAAATACACTATATTTTACTTTATAAATTAATATGCACACTGTGTATAGCCCTTTCGGTCTAGTCTAATTTTTGCAGTGAGGGGTGTTCTGTTTTAGTTCTACTTGAGGCCTTGATATTTCAATCAACTTTCAGATTATATGTATAGGCAATTTCTTAAGATGTTGGTTCAGATGTATACCAAGTTTTAAGCTGATTATATATATATATATATATATATATATATATATATATATTTAACAATCTATTTCAGATATATTATTATATACAATAGACTTCCAATAACTTCCCAATAATAGATTTTTTCAGTTATTTTTTCAAATTCAATAACATTTAAAATAGAGGTTTTCCTTGGCCTTGAACATTTTTTGTTGTATCTTCATTATATTTTTCATACTTTTTCGTTTTATTAGGTATTAGTTCACCAACCTGCGCCTGATTCTCTTAAAGCCTGCTTAAAGTATTTTCGCAGATTTCTGCTTCGCCATTAAATCTTCGATGGGACGGAGCGGTTGCCACATACACTACTTGAAATTTGTAGAGATTTCTAAATTCTTTAGCTGTAAATTTATCAAACACAATCGTATCAGCGATAACAAATTTTGCGCAAATTTTGAGCAAAACGTATATTTGGCTTTTGGACGTAAGTTTCCTACATTTAACAACTTCTGGCTACTTCGTGAACTAATCTACCACAATAAGGTAATACATCCAATTCATGATCATGCATACTCAATATGTAGCCTTGCTTGAATACGGTCTGTGGTAAATATTTACCCGTGCTTTTTTACCAGTGTACAGCATACACAATATACAATGTTTCACAAGATCTTCAATAAACATCACTTTTTATAATGAAGTTCACATTAGTGATTTGGGATATCCCGTATGAAAATCCGTACCAGTTCTTGATCCTTTTTTTAATTCTGTAAACCATTCATCAAATTTGTATTAAATTTAAACGTCTCGAAGACTATTTGTAATTCATTTACTGTATTGCAAAATACAGTTTTATCTCCATTTCCATATTAAAAGCAGTAACCACTATATCCCCTAGAGGTTCACTTATTTTAGGAATAACCCTGACAATATGTATGCGTGTGGTATTTTCTTCTACGGAAGAAATTTAAGTGTGAATTTATTTATAATGTTTCCCACCTTTGAAACAATTCCCAATCTGGGTCATTATGCCTTCCTTAGAGCTAAATATTGATAGAAATGAACGTTGATTCGTTTGTAAAATACATTTTCTTCTATGTAAACATTTATGAAATGTTTTACTTTATATATACCTAATCTTTCCTTTTTTGATTTGGTTATAATTTTCACAGGCGGTAATAATATTCTTCATGCGTGGGTTATAGCTTTTAGCTGTGCAATAATTTCTTCGTGTTGCAAAACGGTCCGTAATCCCAAGTTGCTTTTTATAATTTCTTCAATGCTGTTTGATTTTTAGACGTCTAGTTTTATTAAGTATTTTTCTTAATAATGTATTTAATTGAGCCTTTAATGCGTGAATTTTAGAAATAAAAATGCTGTAATAATTGTAAACTCCCTGAAAAGCTTGAAATCTTAACACGCCGTTCGTAACATTTTAAGAGCAATTAAATTAATCTTTTTTCTATAACTTTCATCAATTATTTATTCTAATACACATTAAATGTTCTTGTTGCTCGAAGTCGTCTTCTTCAATGTTTTAATAGTATTTTCACATGTACAACGATTTACGCTTTTTATATAAATATCGTAAAAATATACTACTGCAAAAAAAGGTCAAACAAAATAGTGTCCATCATTTGCTGGACTACTTCCGGCGAAACCTTTATAGGCTATTCAACTTATACTCACTTTTGCGGGTGTTTAATTCCCACTTACAAAGATTAAAATGAAGATGTAATGCTACTAAACCCTTTGTCTAATACCTTATTTCAATTTTGATCAAAACCCATTTCATGATTTGATTCTAGAAAATGTCTAAACTTTAACGCTTAAGAGGTCTTAAGAAAAAATTGAAATTCAAGGAATCTTAGTTAACTAGTGTCTAATAACTATGGATCAAGTTTTATGCAACTAATCTTTAGATATTTCAATAATCTTTAAAAAGCAAAACAATAAAATGTAAGCAATATTTATTAATTGATGTTCTGGGTTGCCAGCAAAATGTTTCTCCCAACTCGATTCACAGACGATGACACGATCAAGTCGCCTCACCCGGATAGATCGCACACCAATTCCATCTTCTCGATCCATTCGATCACAGATCCCGGTCCCATCTAATTCATGAATACATTTTAGATCAATTCGTACATCTATTTAATCCGAAATAGCTTACAGTTTGTCAGATATTTGTTTCTCCCAACTCGATTGTTTATAATCATTTCATAATACTCTCACTTCGAACTGTCGACTAGCAACGTTTTCGCTATCACTGTTACTTGACTACGCTTGTTTTTAATTGCAATCGTCGTCACTCCCACTGTTCGCGTACTCCGCCTTTAAATCAGGTTGGTCTCCTCATATGCAAATTATGTATAAACATATAATCCCGATACTTGTTATGCGCTTTACAGCTCTTGCACATGGCCACGAGAACAGCATGCGCTTTGACCTGGGTAAGTGCAAGCATTTTTCATAACAACACTACAGCTCGTAATCATGAGATCTTACGTTATTGTTGCACGTGACACCACTGGGTAATAAGTTTTTAAAGTTTAAATTGATATTTTACTTTTTCGAAAAAAAATTTTCATTATTTATTGCGGATTATTTATTTAAAAATAAAATGTAGAAATATTTGTTAGTTTTTTTTTATTAATAAACTTAATTTAAGTAACATATTTTACAAATAAAATTTATTGTTTATTCCATGCGATGTAAATACATGTTTTAATGATTACTTTCACTTCTATTATATTTTATCTGTTTAAGTAATTTCGTAAAGAAATTATTATAAATAATTAATGAATATTTAGCATACAGAAAGTTTTGTATTACTTGGATAATTTATACTACCGCTCTCATCTAGGCGCAACGGATATAAGTGATAACTAATAATGAGTTCTAAATGACAGTCTTCTGACGGTTTAATGTTTAATATTCAGTACAAACGTTACTAGGAATACCATTACTTAAGACATCTAGCCCGTCATAACTGATGGAACGAAAGCCAGCTACCCCATGGATTTAATAAAATGGTTTCGCTTGAAATTCTGTACGGATTTTCGAATTCGACATAAAGATTACCGAATTCGACAAGACGCATTCGAAGACGGTCGAAGGTTACACCGGTCGAAATGTTGCGAGACTAACATCCAAGATGAGAACAGTAGTCTAAATAATCAAAATAATAACAACTCATCAATCCTCATTTAAAAAATTCCAAAACATGACAGAAAATCTTATTTTATTCACATAAATAACTCTGTAATGATTTTATTAATAAAACAATAATTAAATGAACAGAACAAATTATAATAAGAATGAAATTAATTTTACGAATAGAAATCGTATTTAATCCCATGTAAAGAATTTTGTAATATTTTTTGTGGTGTTTTCTTACATTTTATTCATTTCAGATTCGTGAAAAAAACTATTTTGGTTTATAGTTTCCTCGAAATCGATTTTTTATTTAAACCGAGTTCTAATCAAAATCACAAAATAAAATAATGATATTTATTAATTTATTTATACGAAGATTATCAGAGAATACACTGCTTGATCCTTAATATTGTTGCCCGTGATATTATTCCCCCAGACTGAGAATGCCGGGTAACGCTGCGAGTTTATGACCAGTGGCTGCCGGTGGTAAAAGAAATGCACTTAAAAACCTACAAAACTTACCTCCTCAAGCGCTGACACATGAATTTCATCTTCATCGAAATTCTGTAACTTTCAGTGTAGTTTACCACAACAATGCACTCACGGATTCTTCCTATTACCCGTGAGTGTTTTGAAAATGAAAGAGGATTTCTAGAAACACTATAATGGATGGTAGTCTTCCAGATCTCAAGGTAATCGATGAACACAATACCTTCGTAAACAGAATGCCGAGGCCAAAATCTTGTATGTGCTGATGTTTAGACCTTTTGTCGCTTTAGACGGCTTTCACTTGCTACTTTCCATTCAGCTGTTTGTCGATTTTACTCTGGGGTAAAGTGCTCGATCCATCTTTCGTACATTTTCACATATCGACGGAAACACAACGTATTGCTGCATTGAAACATTTGCAAAACACGCTTTGAATCGTCAACGCAGTATTCACTTTAAACACAGCTTTCTCATTGGCCAATGTCCGTGCAAAATAGTGAATACACTGAATTTTGTATACCTGAAGCTTCTTTGCTATCTCACGCAACTTCAATTGGCGATCTGCCAAAAAGTGTTTGTGAACTTTTTGTTAATGATTTCCAGGACAACTGGGGAATTTGCGCAACCTGAGAGTTCAGAATCGTTTGTGTCTGTACGGCTGCATTTAAAGTAAGCAAACAACCTCTTAGTCAATGTTTCCGACTAAACAAAGTCCGAATGACACCAAGGCATTAGTTTGTTTGAACAGTATTTTCCCATTAGAAAGCAATGCATTATCAAAACACGATGTTTAGATTTTTCGATTGTTTTAAAAATCTGCAGAAGTGGCTTCATTAGATAAGTGGAATTTGGAAAGTTATAATCTGATTAAGCTCAAATTTTTATACGTACCATTTGAAGACTAGTACAAGTACTAGTACTTTATTAGTGGTTGATATCTTTATCTCAGCACTGGGACTTATTCAGTGATATATTATATATCTATATTTCTCTATATATCTCTCTATGTATGCTTATAAGTTTGGAGCATAAGGTCAATAAAGCATGTTACTAGCAGTTTCTTACCTTGCATTTTCAGACCATACGATTTGTTTCAGTGAGGTTGTCGTTATTTAATTCACTATGGGATGAGTTATTATAGGATGAGTTATTATGGGATGGATATCATGGGATGGAATATTTCACACTAACACAGTCAAACTTTAACCGATACAGTTAACGTAGACTATAATATAGGCAATTCCAATCTAAGAGATTCTGCCATGTTAATGCTGACACTTATGCTATTACTGAATTCTCTTTTATTTACAATAAAATAACAAGTCGTCTACAGTTGATTCGTTTTAAGGAATTGTTGTCTCGACATTAATTATCGTTATGCCATAAAACAGACAAGTCCATCAAACTGACTCAAATGTTTTCAATAACTATTTACATCTTTCATGTATTACGCTATCAACTTGAAGTATAATCAAGTTCAATCCATGTGTGTTTAGGAAGCAAAGGTTAAATCGTCTGAAATTTGTTTGTACCTCAATTTCCAATTCTCGGTATAGTGCGATGGTTCTTTTAACATTGAACACTAAAAACTATATATTTCCATATTTACCTATTCACTCTCACCGAGTCTATCTACTGACCTCGTGGAAACACTTTATTAATCCAATAACTTAACCTCCGCCATCTTTTTTTCCAAGATGTCGTCAAAATTACGTGTTGGCTTCTCACCAAACATGGCTGCCCATAAAATGCGTCTACAATGTTGTCATCAAATAACCTGTCATATCTCCGATAAAGGGATGGACGATTAAAAAAAATGATAATCTTTTTAGCAATTCATGTTTTTCTTTTCATAGATATTAAAAAGTTTGTTGTATTTTATATCAGAGACGTTGTCTATGGGTGTTAAGTGGGTTAGATGTTCGAAGATGAAAATATTTTGAGTCACAGAAATTTATATAAACACGTAAGCAAAAGTTTATAGACATTTCAAACCTGAGTTTGAAAATATAAAAAAAGAAATATACCTACAACACCCTATATATATATATATATATATATATATATATGTGTGTGTGTGTGTGTGTGTGTGTGTGGTGTGCGTACAGAAAAAATAAATAAAATCGAACAACCGCAGAATATAAAAGACAACATCAAATCAAAGACACATTAGTATACCGATATTTATTTTCTTTATCAAAGTTTCTTTGATTAATATGTATATATATACAATTTGGGGAAGTGCTTTTATGTATTTGTGATGTATGATGTATTTTTACGCTGTTTTCATTATCGTTTTCTTCATAAAAAGTACATAAACTCGAAATCCGGCACTTTCAAATGTTCCTACAAGAGAAGAGCGTATTAACTGTATTCTAGGAATCATAATAATTATTTCACAGCAAACAACCGTACACAAACAGTAATAAGAAGTAACAATCCAGATAAAGTGATAACTCAGGACGTTCCCTGAGACAAGGAAAATCAACATTACATCAATTAATAAAATTAAACCTAGTAAAAACGTACAACACGACATTCCGTAAATAAGCTACCATTTGAGCTTTGACATCAATGATGAGAAAAGTCATAAGTCTGGCTGAAAATTGATAAATAATTTATGTAAAAGTTTGATAACTACATATATATATATATATATATATATATATATATATATATATATATATATATATATATATATATGGGAAAATGAAAAAGGAAAACCAAAAAATGGATGTTTTTTATGTGTACATCAACGTTTCGTCTTTATATATAAGACTTCATCAGGATGATAAAATAGAGAAAAAATGTCATGCAAGTACAGATACATGTAGGGTAGACATATTGGTCCTTGCTCACCCCATCCTTCCATTCTTTCCCCACTCATTTTCTTCAACATTCATTTCTATTTCTCCAACAAATACGGACGTCCACCCAGCAGTGGCCATTATTTCATTCTATTTTTCCTCCCAATATGTCAACCCTACATGTATCTGTACTTGCATGACATTTTTTCTCTATTTTATCATCCTGATGAAGTGTTATAAATAAAGACCAAACGTTGATGTACACATAAAAAACATCCATTTTTTGGTTTTCCTTTTTCATTTTCCCATCACGTCGGATTACCTTCATCCTACTCTTCCCATATATATATATATATATATATATATATATATATATATATATATATATATATATATATATATATATATATATATATATATATATATATATATATATATATATCAAGTTTCAAATAAAGAGCATAAACAAAGGAATAATATTTTAATATCATTATTATATCTATACAAATTGAAGAATCAAAGAACTTAAAATAATACTGCTACAATGGAAACATTCTGAAGATTCAACTGATATGACTGATTCTATGGGCGTAGAAAATTGGTTATTCTGTGGCGTTAAGACACCATTAGAACTCTTAAAAATCTTAATTTGGTTAGAGTTTCATAATGAGCATATCTTATGTAATTTTAGTACAGTTTTAGTCACATTAAAATATAAGCATGGGTAACTCATGTGAAGGAACATATATTACAAAAACCTGTTTAAGTAGGTGGTCAATCCTACAAAACCATAGCCTAAAAGTAGTCATTAAAAACACAAACAGACATCCAGAATACTAGGGGGTAAGCAGACACGCGTTTCTCAGAATCTAATAAACGGTAATAACATTTTAGAATATTCGCCCAATATCAGGCATTTCGTCTTCCACTGAAAGTGAAAGTTTATGGGAATACACATTCACATGCGGTCACTAGTCAGCATGTATATCTGGGTAAGGGGAAGTGACATACAGCTCCTAGTATTTGAAACTTGTAACCTATATTTTACTGGTCAGGCTCAGCGTCGCTTAACTCCGGTGATCTAATGAGAACCAGTGTGTCAAAGTTATTATACCGTATATTACATATATATATATATATATATATATATATATATATATATATATATATATATATATATATATAGTCTAAAGAAGCTTTAAGTCATTACAAAAAAAAAAAAAATTGTAAAATACAGTTTAAATTCCCAGACAAACTAACTATATATATATATATATATATATATATATATGGCGATACTTTCACCCTCAACAAAACAACTTCTTCATATAATAAATATTTGCAGAATTTAATTACCAAGGAGTTCCGCACTAGAGCATATTCGGATAAACATATATTTAATTATTCGTCTCATGCTCTATCCAATACTGAAAAAAATGTCTTGTCTGCCGGCTTAGAATTTTGCATTTCTCCCTCTACGTTGATAAAATTCAACATATTTACTGAGATTGAACTATAATATTGTCAACTAAAAATACATTCGCCTATTTCCACTGATGAGTTAACTAGTGTTAAAATCCAGTTGGGTGAATTAGGCCGGAGGTTTCTGCTATACGTACTAAATCAAGCGATTGTATTTGGCAGAAAAAATCATTTTGAAACTGCGAAATTACTCAAGTCGAACTCTGATATTTATATCACTCGTCCAGACAAAGGATCAGGCGTTTTTATCCTGAATCAAGTTGATTATATTTCCAAAATGTTACACATTTTGGATGATGAAAATAAAAGCAAGTTTATTTCTAAAGAGATTTATGAGAGAATGCGACCTATCGGCTCTCAAAGGCCTAGAATGTACGGCTTACCCAAGGTTCATAAACCCAACATTCCTTTACGGCCTATTCTATCAATGTTGGGTTCTGCACAAAATGCACTTGGTAAATGGTAAGTTGGTATTCTGAAGCCCGTACTTACTTTTTATTCTGCCTATTGTATCTCTGATTCCTTTCAATTTGTGTCTTATATACACGAATTATCTCTCTCAAGGGATACCGAGTTCTTGGCTTCCTTTGACATTAGTAGTCTGCTTACCAATGTACCATTGGATTAAATCATTGTTATATGTGCAGATTATCTTTACTGTGGTCCCTTAAAATCTCCACAATTTCCTGAACGAATTTTTATTAAACTGATGGAACTAACTACTAAATCAATTTCTTTCAGTTTCAATAATATAATGTATCGGCAAATTGATTGTATATCCATGGGTAGCCCACATGGTCCATCGTTTGCCAACATTTTCGTTGGATATTTCGAAAACCAATTATTTTCCAAAGTGACAAAACCGGCTTTTTACACACGTTACGTTGATGACACTTTTGCTTATTTTCCCTAACGGAGTGATGCTGAACAGTTTCTTCGTCTTCTTTGTGACTTTCATCCATCGTTGCATTTAACCATGGAGGTCGAGGATTGTGGTTCCTTGCCATTCCTCGATGTTTGTGTGTCTAAAGCTAGTTTATCGTTTGAAACCTCTGTGTATAGAAAACCAACGTTTACAGACCTTTATCTAAATTGGTTTTCCTTAGCCCTAAGATCAATGAAAAAATAAATCTTATTGGTACTCTCACTCATCGAGCACTTATGATTTGTTTACCAACACGACTCGTTGCGGTACTTGGTGAGATTACTAATATTTTTCTTGCTAATGGATATCCCATCAATATCTTAAAAAGCACCATTGCACGCACATTTGTTATTTTTAATGGTGGTAAATTTATTGGCCCGTCACGTTGCCCTATTTATTTGAAACTCTCATGCTTAGGTTCTGACGGCCTTGACATTGTCAAAAGGATTTCTTAGCCGTGATCTTGGCCTTTTGGCTAAGATCAAAGTGTAGTATCTGTTCCGATGGATACTGCACTCCATACTGGTGTTGTCTTGGCCTTCGGATCTTGATTTACGCCGGTCCACTTTCCCAGGCTTTGCCTCCCCTCTTTGGGGAGGAGTAAGTTTATTGCTTACTGTCTGAGGCGCCTCTACCGGGGAATGCCGACGGGGCTGCTCAGGCAATTTTTACACCCCACTTTCCCGACCCGACCATGGGTCACATCTTACTTGTGGAAGTAAGATTAAAACTGGCCTTGTGCCTAACTCCTGGAGAAGAGTAAATCAATACTCAACGTTGTTTTCCAGCAACCATGCTGAGAGTAGTTTACCCGACTTGAACCTTTTTCTCTTCTTTTCGTAAGGATATTTTGCCAGCCATTCAAAAGAATTATGTTGTTTATAAATTCCTGTGTCAGTGTGGAGCTGACTACGTTGGCAAGACATCCTAAAAATTAGAAATTAGAACATCCCAACACATACCACGTGATATTCGTTTACACAAGGTTTCGAGATCATCCGAGAACTTTCAGGTACAGAAATCAGCCATCGGTAATCACCTGGTTAGTACAAATAGTCGTTCTGATAAGTATTCTGATGGGTGGTTTTCTGTTTTACACAGTGCCAGGTCGAACTACCATCTCAATATTATTGAGGTTAAGTTATTAACGATTCTCGACCTAGGTTGTGTAGACAAAAGATTTTGAAGCATCAGTTGGAGATCTTTAATGATTCAAGTCGACCGTAGCGTTGAGAGATTTAGTTTTTTTTTCCTCTCTCAATCTTTTTCTCCAACTTAAATAATGTTCCTCTCATATCTAATTCGATTTTCTTAGTTTTTAATTCATCATTCTGACGATTCCTCTTAGAAGGTCAGACTATAAGGCCCAAGGAAAATGTTAGCAATTTTCTTTTTTTTTCCACTCGCCGGTTTCATTGATTAAAACAAAAATGTTTCCTCTGAAATTTATCCTACGATTTTGTTGTACGCCGGCGTTTGTAAGTAAAATAACTTAATATTTATGAAATAATATATGTATGCTATATACAACATACGACCTAATCCGTTTACATATATATATATATATATATATATATATATATATATATATATATATATATATATATATGCATATATACATATATATACATGCATATATACATATATATGCATATATATATATATATATATATATATATATATATATATATATATATATATATATATATATAACAAACCTCTTAAAATCCGAACAGAACAGAGTTAGAGCAGCAGATCTTGAACAAATAAAGGGGTTAATATCCTATGGGACAGAGTTTTACTAATACAAATAATAATAAAATGTATCTAGCTTTTACATTTTATTCAAGTTTCACGGTATCACCGATCACCGACTAGAATCAACATTAAACAATGTATTTTATCTCTTCTGTAAGGGTTAGTTGCGAGTGTTTTGTATTTTTTGAAAAGAACTATAACTCTGTGTTAGATGTGTATCTCTGAAATGTACAAAAATGGCGGATCGTGGAAGTTATTCGCTACGTGTGTTGAAAAACGAATACTTTGGGCAGAGTGTTCAATATTTTGGCGTTTTGATTCTTTATATCTGAGGTTTCAGTTGTCTATAAGATTCAGACCTTTCAATTAAAAAATACTCTGGTTGTATGGCTATAAAGAAACAGCTCATACTTTTAAATTTAAAACACGTATCCTGCGTTTGGATGTGGCCTACTGATGAACCCAAATGAGGGCGAAACTCGAGTCTTGAACTTCTGGGCTTTGGCGTTGTCTGATTGTAGAAATAATACTATATTTTCTAACATTAAAAATCTAAAATATATTCCTATAAATATATATATATATATATATATATATATATATATATATATATATATATATATAATTAGGCATCCACATGCAGTCTGGTTCGTTGTATCACGTCTTATCCATGTTGTTAGACTTGCAAGTTTTTTAATGCGGTATCGAAACTCGATATATTTTTTTTCAATAGCCGGCCTTTATATGAAATGGACTATAGACATCAGTCCACCAGTAACTAAAATCTTAATGTTTGTCTATATATACAACATTAGCACCGACAAGTGCTCTCTTCGTTTTGCATTATCGCATACATAGGTAAACTATTTCGTTTAATTACAGCTAATCAATGTGGTCAGATATGCAAGAATGTAAAGCTGGTTTCGAAACTCGACTTTTTTTTTGCGATAGTTAAAGTATATGGGTGTGTATTTTCTTAATATTCTTACTTAGTAGCTGTAGTTGGCCATACATACAGACATACATATTCACATTATATATATATATATATATATATATATATATATATATATATATATATATATATATATATATATATATATATATATGCAGTTATATACGTATATACAATTTTATACAAATGTTCAAAATGCGTAAAGAGTCAATAAGAAGGAAACATTTGTTAATACCGAGACTTAATCCTATTCAAAATATCGTAAATGAACGAATGCACGTAAACACATGCCAGCGCTTACACCTAAAGCCTCTGTAGATTCAAAGCAACAACTCAAATCCAATCACCCCGTTGGGACGCTATGAATTGTGTTGGGCGTATGTTCGCTTTGGCTGCAAGACACGCAATATCGCCTTTAAGGGGCAAATAGCTTCTTCCGAAAATCTTTCCCCGGCCGTTATGACATGATTACTTCAACCGAAGTTTAATTCATCTAGCCAAAATGGTGTCAGCTAACGACCGCTCGACAATGAGGCGAAACTCTGATTGTAGGAAATTGAGGTGTCTTCACGGTCTGTTATCACGCAAGCGTCGTGATACTAATAAAGACCGCACGCTCCACGATCGACATTGCCACACCCTTTCTATACAGTAATAGATAAGACGTTAAAGGTTAACAACAAAATATATTCTACGTTTGATTATAACAGCACACATGCACGCTTTCTCATATACATACACACACACACACACACACACACACACACACACACATATATATATATATATATATATATATATATATATATATATATATATATATATATATATATATATATATATATGGGAAGAGAAGGATGAAGGTAATCCGACGTGATGGGAAAATGAAAAAAGAAAAACAAAAAAATGGATGTTTTTTTATGTGTACATCAACGTTTCGTCTTTATTTATAAGACTTCATCAGGATGATAATATAAAGAGAAAACAGTATGGTGGGCGTCCGTACTTGGTGAGGATTCATATTCTCAAAACCCTCTCTAAGACCATAACTTTCGCCTATCCACCAAAATCACAGCCCCCCTTCTCTACCCACCCTCTATTTCTCTGCATACACCCCCCACACAAACATTCCAACTTACTTTTTCCCCTTCAGTCTTGACCGCAGCCACTTGTTCAATTACCTCCTTCCTCCCTCTCATCCACCCTTCCACTCCCTCACTCATTGCCATCATTTTCCAAATATTTCAAATATTTCATACCCTATCACAACAAATCTCCTTTCTCCCCCTCACCAATTCCCCCCTCTCAACCACTCCTTTCGTACCCTCACTCATCCATACCCCTTATTCTTAAATCCCCTCATTTTCTCAAAACCCTATCTAAAACCGTAACTCTCGCCCATCCACCAAAATCATAGCCCCCCATCTCCTTCTCTACCCACCCTCCATTTCTCTGCATACCCCCCACACAAACATTCCAACTTACTTTTTTCCCCTTCAGTCTTGACCGCAGCCACCCGTTCAAATACCTCCTTCCTCCCTCTCCTCCACTCCATCACTGCATCCACATTATTCCTGCACATCCCCCACCTCTTTCTCTTACTACCAGCCACAGTATTCCTTGCTCACCCCCATCTTTCCACTTCTTCCCCACTCATTTTCATAAACATTCATTTTTCAGTCCTCACCAAGTACGGACGTCCACCCTACTGTTTTCTCCAGTAGTGGCCATTATTTTCTTCCTTTTTGCCAATATGTCAACCCTACATGTGTTTATACTTGCATGACATTTTTCTGTAAAATTTCATCCTGATGAAGTCTTATAAATAAAGGGGAAACGTTGATGTACACATAAAAAACATCCATTTTTTGGTTTTCCTTTTTCATTTTCCCACACACACACACACACACACATATATATATATATATATATATATATATATATATATATATATATGTATAGGAAGGTTTGAATTACCTACTAGACACAATCCTCCAGTGTCTTCGGTCTCTATGTATAAGGGTTTGTCAGAACAACCTGACACGAGGATACCCCTTACAAGTCAATCCTGGCCAAATATTCAAAATAACATGTTATTCCAAGCCCAAATAAGATCCCTTCGACACGAATATACACTGGCTTATACGAGGAATGGCACACTTTCTCCAAGTAATGTTATCCCAAGTAACATAATTTAGCTTGATACTCCACCAGACTAGATGAAGCCTTGCCTATTAATCCCGTAAGTCTAAGCGACCATAAGAAATATATACTATAACATAATTAACTGGTCAATTAAGGAGAGAAAAATTAATGTTCTGAACTTCTTTACTAGCCTAAAATTTGAGACAAAAAATAGAACTCTAATGGAATATTCGAATATATATGTATCTCATATAAAACATCAAGTGTTAGCCGCAGGAAGGCGCCTCCTTTGTTTCTGAGAGATGAAACCAAAATTAAATGAAACATATATATATATATATATATATATATATATATATATATATATATATATATATATATATTACCAAAGTTACTTGTATTTACCCTGTGTTTTCTTAAACTTTTTTCTTTTTCTTTTTTTAATTTTGAGCTTCAACTAACTGTATCTTCTCTGTAGCGTTTAATTTTATAAATAGTAAACTAGTATCCCTCTACTGACTGTAAATTTCGATGTTCTTCTAGCTAAATGTTAAAATATATGGAAAAATGGATAGCCAAACATGTTAGAAAAAAAAAGTTCAAACAACTCTCGATATACAACACCCCCTCTAACCTCTCTTCACCTTCCTCTGAGATTTACACGATATGATTTTCTTGAAAGGGTCATTTGCAAAGTAGCCTGACTTCAATTGATGCCAGCCACATGGTTGCCGAAATGAAAACGACTCCAACAAGGTTTCAGTTGAGTTTTCTGTTCTTTTAACTATCTTAAATGTATTTTGCATGTTTACTAATTACTAATCATGCTATCCATTTTACTTGCATTTACCTTGTTTTTAAAATTTAGTTTAGAGTTTCAATTTAAATCCTTTTCTCCGTAGACTTTATTGTATAAATACTTAACTAGTTTTTCTCAGTTGCTACCCTACTGGCTGTCTATTACTTTTCTGTACTAACTTGTGACAGGGAAACATATCTTGAAATTTCTGTTCCCTCTGTTAAGTGTACAGGGAACTTATTCTATCTACATATGTACATATATATATATATATATATATATATATATATATATATATATATATATATATATATATATATATAAATATGTGTGTGTGTGTGTGTGCATATGTGGATTACTTTTTTTAACCTGCGGGGGCTAGGAAATACCCGACTAGTACACGGGCGCAAGCTATCCTTTCTCGGAGTGTTGGACCCATAGACCTTGTCAGGTCATCCACCTAAGAGAAGGACAACTCTGATAATAAAACCTTGCTACTAACTATTTACGTCTGTGAAGCAAACCGTTGGGGAGGAAGGCCTCCGTAGTCTTGATCGACAACCTTCCTAGTGCTGGAATCTCGAACAAATTATCCAGTTTGCAAACCTATAATTGCTTAAGGAGTAGATGGGCTCTGCCTATCACCCGACATTCGTACTCCTCTGTCTATTAGCCAGGCGTAGAGGTACAAGCACTGGGACGTCTCTAAATACACCTAGTGCTTGGCCTTGTTTCCTGAGTAGGGCAATGAACGCCGTCTCTCTTTCTCTCTATCTGGGCAACTTGGGGAAAGTTTTTTGTCACTAAGTCCTACATGACTAGTCTGGTTCGCTCTTGTTCTGACAGGTTGATGGTACAGCTTAGACAGCTTGTCTGGCTGCTGTTTCTAACTGGTAGTTAGGAGCCCAAACTCTTAGGTAGAGATAAGAAAGGCTGCTCTGTCAACAATTGCATAATATCGTGGGTAACTGTATGTGCAATGTCCCGCATGGAAAGAAACACTACAGTTATCTCGGTGGGGTTTCCCGAGACCACAACCCCCATGGACTCATGGTTGTGTGAGCTTATTGTCACCAAACAAGGACCCACTTTGCTCTCCCCACTCTAACTCAAAACAAACATGAATTCACAAAATAGAAAAGAAAAACCTAAACCAGACACCTAACAAAAAAAATCTCGCATTCACAAATATCCGGGGACTTAGAACCAACATTAACGACGTAGAAACTTTTCTCTTGACAAAGTCCCCGGATATCCTAGCTCAAAGTGAAACGAACCTTCAATCCCCAATTCCCTCTAAGCACTTTGACATAACTGATTACCTTCCACTCTACCGTAAGGACTCTGACAAATGTATGCATGGGCTAGGAGTGTATGTTTTGAACACCCCCTCCCCTTGACTAGAGGACTGTCTCTGAAAGCTTAGATAGAGCCCTCTCACTCGACTCGAATGCCCAAATACATGTATTTGGGGATTTTAATGCACATCACCGTCACTGGTTGTGATTTTCCAGCGTTACTGATGCAACTGGGAACTCTACGTTTAATTTCTCTTCAGCACACGACCTCTCACAGACTGTCACTTTTCCGACACGCCTTCTTGATCGTGCAGATCCGCAAGCCGTCTCACTTCTCGACCTGTTCTTGACCTCACTACCCGATACTTGTGTGGCGAATGCCCAGAGCTCGCTCGGAAACTTTGATTACGTTGTGGTAATGATACTTATCCTTTTAAAAATTCGTCCAAAAGTTGAAGAGCCGTTGCTTAAAACGACGGGAAACTATGAGAAGGCTGATTTTGAATCCCTCATGGATCACATCAACGACGCACCATGGGGTGAAACCTTCTCACCTGCTGTTGATCAGTGTGCAAAGTAGCTAACCGAATGGGTCAAAGCATTGATGCTTATGTCCATACGCGAAAATTCTTCAGGAAATCCCACTCTTCTCAATGGTTTACCTCAGAATTTACAGCTGCTATTGCTTAGAGGTGGGAGGCATCTCGAAAACCCGGCCGCCATAAATTAACTTCGAATAGACAAACATTTGCAGAGGCAAGAAATGATTGCAAAGTAGTGATAGATGAAGCAAAGAGAAGGTATACAGAGATAACCAAAAAACCGCTTCCAGTCACAGAAACTAGGTACTCGTGATTTCTGAAAAATCTACAATAGTGTGATGAACAATGGGCAATCGACAATTCCTCCGCTATCAAATCACAACAATGTTGTTTGCACGGCAACTGATAAGGCTGAACTACTGGCCAAGCGTTTTGCCTTAAACTCGACTTTGGACTCGGCAAACCACGCCCTCCCCCAATTTCCCAATGCAGACTGAAGCCACACTTGAGAATCTGGTCATCGCCGCATCTCAGGTCAAAGTCATCATAAAAAAACTTGACACCTCTAAAGTCTGTGGGCCTGATCTTATACCAGTAATAGTAATAAAGAAATACTCTGCTGAGCTGGCCTCTGTCCTCTCAAAACTATACAACAAATGCCTTGCTGAATCTTGTTTCCCTGATAGTTGGAAAATTGCCTCTGTGGTACAAGTATTCAAGAATTCTGGAGATAGAACTGATCCTTTAAACTACCGCCCAATCAGTCTACTTTCGATCTTTGCTAAAATCTTTGAATGATTAATCAATCTTCCTATAGTCCGGAACCTAGTTAATGCTAAACTTCTTTCTGATCATCAATACGTATGCACAAGGCAGGTGAAGCTAGGGTGGTAGCGCTTGATATATCCAAGGCATTTGACAAGGTCTGGCATGAAGGGCTTCTCCTAAAACTGCACTCATATGGTATTACTGAACAAATATTTAATATAATTAAATTCTTCCATAACAAAAAGAATCATCCAGGTTGTCCTCAATGGCCGTTTATCTAAGAAACATGACACAAATGCTGGTGTACCTCAAGAATCCATCCTAGGACCTCTACTGTTCCTGATTTTTATAAATAATCTCCCTGATGTAATTGGGACTGAGATAGCAATATTTGCTGACGAAACCACGCTCTACTCTCGTCATGTGGGAAAAACCGACGCGCACATATCTGAGGCAATGGCTGACTCCTCAGGATATGACCTCCAGTCTGTAGTGGATTGGGGTAAAAATGGATGGTAACTTTTAATGCCGCAAAGACAAACCTCTTTTCTTTCAATAACTACAAGAAACGTCTTCAACCACCGTTTGTCATGGCAAATAACACCCTACATGAGAGTTCATCATTCAAAATTCTCGGCCTAACTTTCACAGATAACATGAATTGGAGAAATACATTGAAGACATTGCCAGGACTGCTGCAAAGAAAGTGGGCTCCCTCTACCGTGCTAGTAAACTTCTCACACCTGACATTATCCTATATCTCTACAAAGCCACCATCCGCCCATGCATGTAGTATTGTTGTCACATCTGGGCCGGTGCATTATCCACTAGTATCTCTCTCTTAGACAAGATCCAAGAAAGAGTCGCGAACTTAATAGATCCCTCACTATCCACCAAGCTCCAGCCTCTATCCCACCGCCGCAATGTTGCTTCCTTATGCTTGTTTTACAAGTACTTCAATGGATTGTGCTGATGAACTTGCTACTCTGGGGCCCCCACTACGCAAATTCACTAGACCAACCCGACAATCTGCCAAACCCCACCCATTCATTGTGGAGGTCCCCAAATGCCGAAGAGCTTTCTACTCCAAAAGCTTATTTCCTCGTGCTGCTGGACTCTGGAACGACCTCCCTGCTCTATGTTTTCCTGACGGCACTGACATGCAGAAAGTTAAAACTAATGTGAACAGACATCTCGCTGCACAGCTCCTAATTTAGGTTGACCCCCCCTCCTAAACAAAAACAAACTCTTACCCTTTTTCTAAGTAGCCCCTTACGTCTACAGTGGCGGTCTGTGTTGTTTGGGGTGAACTATATATATATATATATATATATATATATATATATATATATATATATATATATATATATATATATATATATATATATATGTCTTTTCTTCATTTTTAGGGGTATCTTATGAGAGAAAATTATAAAAAAATGTTAGTATTATGAAATTTGATAGCTACTGACCTGATACGTCTTGGCACCGAACAACCGGATGATGGGGGCTTCCTTAGTCGTTCTCGACATCTTTCTTAGAGCTGGAGACACGAACAAAATATCCGGTTTGCAAACTTAAAATTGCTTAAGGAGTAGATATGCCTGCCTATCGCGCGGCTTTTGCATTCCTTCTTTTTCTATTAGCCAGTCACAGAGGTACCATCGCAGGATCATCTCAAAGACGCCCAGTGTTTGACCTTGTTTCCTGACTAGGACAATGACCACCGTCTCTACTGCACTCTTTCTGGGCATCTTGGGGTAAATTTCTTGTCAATCAGTTTCACATCATTAGTCTGGGCCGCTCTTGTTCTCACAGGTTTAAGGATTTTACAGCTTGTTTGACTGCAGTTTCTGCAGTTTCTGCAGGAGCCATAACTGTTAGATAGTGCTAAGAGCGGCGTTTCTATTAACATATTTTTAATATCGGGTATCTATAGTGCATGTCGCGTATAGAAAGGGATCCTGCATTTATTTTTGTGAGCTTTTCCTGTGTCACAAGCCTGTAGCTAATAGTCTACTGGTATGAGTTTGCTGGCATCAAAGAAACACCCACTTGGCCCAACAAACTCTGCCTTGAAACAAAATAAAATGACATCTTAAGCAAAAAATAATAAACTCAAACCAGACGCTCACCTTAAAACAACCAATTCGCCTCCTCACTTTAGGTTCGCATTCTCTAAAATCTAAGGGTTTAGAACTAACTTTGATTATGTAGAATCATTATTCAAAATGACGAAGTACTTCAAACGGGCTGATTGGGAATTAGAGATCACATCATAGACACCCCATGGAGTAAAACATTTTCCCTTGCCCTGCACAGCTGAGGCAACCAAGTGGGTCAAAACAGGCATTGAAACACATGTTCCTACTCGAGAATTATATAGCAAACACCACTCTCCACAATGATTCACTTCCACCTATGCAGCTGTTATTGCTCAGAAGCAGCAAACATTTCACCAATTCAACTACAAATACCGAGACATTTATATAGTATCAAGAAACCAGTATAAGAGTGAAATAGATGCAGCTAAGAAAAAGTAGATCGAGATAATCCGAAAACGCATTGCGTCATAGAAATTAAAAATTAACAATTCCTGTAAAATCTTTACTACCCAGGTCAATAATGGACAATCAACAATTCTCCTACTATTCAATAGCAACTTATAAGTTTTAACTACTTGCCCAGTGTTTCGCCTTGAACTATACCTTGAACTCCGCAAGCAACTTTTTTTACAAATTTCCCATTGCGGACTGAAGTCACACTTCTCATGTCTAGGAAATCATAAAAAACCATGACACCTCCCATGCATGTGGGATTGACTTTATCCTCGTTATAGTAATAAAAAACGCTCTACTAATCTGGCCCCTGTCCTTTACAAATCTTATAACAAATGTCTTGTTGAATATTGCTTCCCTGATATCTGGGAAATTGCCTCTGTGGCACATGTGTTCAATAATTCTGGTGAACGAACTGATCATCAAAATTATCGCTTTTGCTAAAATCTTGTAATCTTCAATCATTCGTAAATGCTAAGCTTTTTTCTGACCATTACATATCAAGGTAAGTACGTTCTATTGTGGATATTCTAACAGTCATCTCTGCACGCAGATACCACACATTTGATAAGGTAGGTTAAGCTAGATGTATCCAAACCTTTAACAAGATCTGGAATGAAGGTTTCCTCATGAAAAATTATTCTTATGGTATTACTGGACGAATATTTCATATAGTGAGATCCTTCCTAACTAAAAGAAATATCCAGGTTGTCCACGATGGTCGTACACCCAAACAACATAATATTAATGCGGGTGTATCTCAGGGGTCGATCCTTGGACGTTTATTGTTCCTGATTTTCATAAATGGCCTCTCTGAGTAAATTATGTCCGAGATTGGTATAACAGCTGATGGCACCACGCTCCATTCTAGATATATGAGTGAAACGAACGCACACATATTCAAGACAATGGTTGAACTCTTAGAAAATGACTTCCAGTCTGTAGTTGAATGGAGACGTAAATAGATGGTACCATTTAATGCTAATAAGACGAAGATCTTTTTAAACCATTATAAGTAACCTTTTTCAGCCACCGATTTACATGCCTAATAGCACCCTACCCGAGAGTCCAACATTCAAACTCATCGGCCTCACGTTCACAGGTAACATGGATTGGAACAAATACATAGAACATATTTCCAAGGCTGCTGCAAGGAAGGTGGGCTCTCTTTACCGGGCTAAAACACCTCTCTCAACTTTCAGTATCTTATGTCTCTACACAACCAGCATCCGCCCATGCATGGAGTAATGTTGCCACATCTGGGCTCGTGCGCCATCTACTAGTCTTGGACAGGGTGCAAAAAGTCTCTAATATAATAGGTCCCTCACTATCCAACAAGCTCCAGTTACTGTCCCATCGCTGCAATGGTGCATCCTTGTGCTTCTTTTATAAGTACTTATATAGAATGGGATCCGACGAACTTGTTGTTCTGGTTCCCCCTCCATGTAAATACACCCGGTCAACCCAACAATCAACTAAATCCCACCCCTTCAATGTGGAGGTCCCCAGATGTTGGAAGGATTGCTACTCCAATAGCTTCTTTGCTCGAACTTCAAGCTTTTGTACTCCCTCTCTGCTCCCTGTTTCCCTGATTGTACCAACATGAAGAAATTTAAATGTACTGTGAAAAAACATCTCGCCTCACAACTCTTTTGTTAAGATGTTCCAGATAAAATGTAATTTTGGGGGTAAATAAAAGAATATATATATATATATATATATATATATATATATATATATGCATGTGTGTTTTATAAGAGTTAATCCAGTAAATTATCATTGTCTATATAATAGTTATCAATGACAAGAAAAGCTATGAATTTATTTAGAAAAAATGTTTATTTATACAAATATTTTTGGTACACATTAGCATACATACTGGAAATCCACTGTGCTTCGTCAAGGTTACAAGTAGCATGGTCACATGACATAGGTTTTATTTTTTAATTTAAATATGACGGCTTATTTTTTTTAATTTTTAAATAGTTGTTGAATTTTATATATCCTTGCTATTTCGACTACAATTTTATGTATTGAGTTAATTTGGAACACGCACACTGTTTCAATATGTATTACAATTCTTTTCCTAATTTTAGAATGGGGTGCGATTGGACATACACATTAAATCAGATCAAACTTTCTGATCTGTGCCCATTTCATCTTTACCAGCAAAAGTCCGATGACTCCCGGGAAACGATTCGTAAACACACCTTCTCTATTTACAATATTGATCAATTTGGATTAACTCATACTTTTTACCAAATCTAATATTGTATCATTGCTATTATGGATCCAGGGCAACACTGAGTAAACAAATGACAGAAGTTATTTCTCTTGTGCAATGTGCGTTTAAACATCACTGCTCTATCAAAGATGTTGAGCACTTTTAGATTAATATATACAACTTACCAAATGTAAAACATACATCCTACATTAATTGCACCCGTTTAGAGCGCTAATAAAATCACCCGAATAAAATCAAGTATGCCTCCAGATCACTACTAAAACCACACTTTCCGAGTGTCTTGCCGCCCTCTCTCTAGTCTGAAAATAAGATCATGAAACGATAAGTAATGTTGTAAGAAAATACCGGGCGGAAGGAACACATTGAAATTACAGTATTTCTTTCTCAAATTATGGCTGAAAAAATCGACCCGTTACGAAATCTCTTATGTAACTCCCTAAGAAGTGTACTTAGAGATTCAAGAATACTTCCATTATCTTCTCCGGTTAATTTTATATATAAGAATAGACTTTGAGATTTTATGTAGATTCTCTAACCTTTCTTTCTAAAAAGCACACACACACATACATTGAATTCTCTCTCTCTCGTTCTCTCACACTCTCTTTTTTTCTTTCTCTGGGCACTGTAGTGAGTAATATTAACACAGAAATTGTCGAAGCTTACATGCACGTTCCTTCAGCAGTCAAACACTCTTGACGCCGGCTGCCTGTGATAGATTTAATCTCTCGCTGATTTACTGGGTTGTTTATAGTGGCCGTGTGGACGGGAACGTCGGAATTTGCGTTAAAAAATAAATGACTCGTGTTCCGGAGTTCGAATCTTGCGAGGGGTATGAATAATTAGCTCTACACTGACGATTCCCATAACGATGAAACGTATGCGCATGCAGATTAAAACATATATATATATTCTAGATACGTTACGAATACGTTCGTCGAACACGCTTTACGTGTGCATATAGATCTTAATTCCCCTTAATTAGGTGATAGTTTCCGGTGACCGAGTGGATAGGCTGACCGTTTGAAGATTCTAGGCTGACTCTTAACCAGGTTCGTCTGAAATTGTTACTTTCCTGCACTGATGAGAGCAATAAGCTTGAAACGCTAGCGTCTGTAGTTATAAAGAATTTAATATTTATTCATGAAAATAAATAGTTGTATCAATTGCAATATTCATAAGAGAGAATGTGCACTATATGTTATAAAGATAATGAAAATTAAAGTTCGGCGATATCTGATCCGCACTTCCTGATGCTTGTCACGTATTGCCTGATATTGCGATTATCTCTATTCTGTGAACTCTGGTTATGTAGATTGAGATGATGCTTTTATTTTTAAGCAATTAATTTGGATCGTGGATTTCATTTGTATTTACTTTTTCTTTTGTTATGTGTTTAAATTTTTTTATGTGTTATTCATTGAGTGTTTTTTCCATTTATCTTCATCTAAACTCCTTAGCAATAGAAAAAAGCAAAAACAGAATGAAAATACAGAGAGCATGCATTTGTATATTGGAATTTATGCATATAAGTAGCACGATTGGATTACGACGAAAGGTTATATAGTAGCTTGTATAACATTTTATTTTTTAATAAAGTTTAGTAAGTTAAAACGTGATGAAAGAAACAAAAACGAAATGCCGAAAATAAAGAAGAATGAGTCAATCAAACTAAACATAGGTTGTGCTTAGTGCATTGAATTCTTTTTATTCGAGATATTCTACCCCCATGATGGTTATTTGATGAAGATGAAAGCATCTTTATATCATCCGTACGAACAAGACTTTTATTTCTATTAGTCTGAAAGGTAATGATTTACAGAAGTGTTATACATAGAATGGCTTGGCAGTCGTTGAAGCATTTCTTCCTTGACTGAATGCCTCGGGCCGACTTATCTCTTGCCGAAGCAGTGGAGGTTCAGGTGCTGAATCGAATATTATGTATCGGTTCAGGTGCGACAACGTGTAATATATACACAAGGCTCAGGTGTCGGGATATGATCGGTAGGTAGTGATTAACTTTCGTACTGCGATAGACGGCATATGTAGCCATGTTATTGATATGTTCGTTTGCATCTGGGTGACGAATTACAAACTGATGAACGTTCATCCTTCTGAGGTTTTCAGATGAATGATGGTGTGATATATATATATATATATATATATATATATATATATATATATATATATATATATATATATATATATATATATGTGTGTGTGTGTGTGTGCGTATATATACTGCATACATATACTGCGTTTCTTATATATTTAAAGGGGTTAATATCTCTATAAGTGTACGTATATAATAGATAATTTACCACACAATCTTATTATTGAATACACTAGACCACAAAGAAAACTGACGATAAAAATCGCACTTGGAAAGTGCGAAGAAGGTGAAACGACTGCTGGGAAATGGATATATATATATATATATATATATATATATATATATATATATTAGTATTTCATGTATCCACATAAACTTTTATACGGTAATATATTTTTTTATGTATCAATTTTCAGTATTTACTTAAACAGTGCTTGATACGTAAGTAGACCTAGGTAGTTTAGCCTGAAGATTTTCCCCGGGGATTAAATGCGAGAGCCTCTGTGTAGCTTAATTGCCTTAAATATATTTTCATAGCCTACTATATATATATATATATATATATATATATATATATATATAGATATATATATATATAGAGATAGATAGATAGATAGATAGATAGATAGATAGATAGATAGATAGATAGATATAACTATTATTGCGAACTCTCTGAAGCTCTTCCGACTACCATCTCGTGAGGAGTAACCGATAGTTTCAATATCAACGAAAATGAAACACATACGGGTTAATAGAAATGCCTGTGACATACTAATAGGCGATTAAAATAAATAGTATTAATTAAATAGTCGTTTGAAAACCATTCAAATGACACAGCTTAAATTCTTTTCAAAAGTATTTATAAATTTTGTACCTCCAAACATTGATTATATATATATATATATATATATATATATATATATATATATATATATATGTGTGTGTGTGTGTAATGTTCAAGACAAATTTAATAATCTTTTGATATTCTGTTAATTTCAGAACAATTTAAAGTATTCAGTAACGTTAAATTTCAACCGATAGCTGTTTATTTGGATTACTGATGGGTTTGAGAGCTGGAGAACCCGGACGATTTGAAGCACTAGGATATTAGAATAAAGCGACCTTCATCATGATGATTTGCGCCGAATAAAAAAAAAATTAAATCTAAGCTGCAGCTTAGTGCTGCTTGAATCCCTCGAAGGCCGTTATAGGAATCAATGGTTAACAGGAAGGGTCATAGAAAGCGTTTTGATTGTGTCCATACAACGAAGTTCGTTGAGAAATTGCAAAAAATATGCTGCAAGATGAAAGCAATGCAGACATTGATGTGATAAATGAGTGGCCCCCATGAAGAACACGCTGAACGAGAATCTTCCCTACTTTTTCATGCAAGTGTGGCAAGGTTAAACTACCCAAAACTAACATCTAAAGCTTCGCCTAACGTTGAACTCGGAATGCTTTGATTCCGCTCAGGACTAGTTTTACAGCACGCAGACAACATGTTGCTAGCCTACAGTCAAGCGCGTTATGAAGACCAAGTTCCCTCAAACTGTTATGGTCTTAAAGTTTGTTTCTAACGAAGGTCACGTCATGCTGCCCTACATCTTGAAAAAGCGACTAAATCTTGATTGTATCGTAACTAATCCTTTACATCAAATATTTAATAAAAATTACTTGCAACTGACTATAATTGCTCTGATAATTTAGAAATCGTTATCAAAGGCCACAATTATAAAATAATACATGACAGTAATAAAGATAAAATATAGATAACCTTTTTTAAAAGTGACAAATATAAACAGGACTATGACCATCATTAATAATGATAATAACAATAATAAAATTATGCGAAATAGTAGCCTAAATAAAAATAATAAAAGTAATAATGGAGAAAAACTTACTGCAAAATTTGAGTACATTACAAAAAAAATAATCTAGCTAGCTACGATCTATATAAATGAATCCCCGAATAACAACACATTTTATATCAGGAAACTGCTTTGTAAATTTAAAATATATCATAGTCACAAAAAGCACATCGAATAACAAAAAAAAAAATACAGAAAACGTACAGTTGTCTATAGTCGAATAGAAAGTATTTAGATAGATGATCTGTGTAGATTATGTTTAAGCGAGAAACAAATAATTTAAATTTGAACAATGTAAAGATCTAAAAAATACTGAATCAAAGTAGCGAAATAAACACAAACTGTAGGCACAAAGAGAATGTTTATTTTAGGATAACTGAAAAATAAATACATAAATAAAATAAAAATAAAAAATAAAGAAAGAAAAAGAACAAAGAAAAGAAATACAAAAAACATACTTATACAGTGCTAAAATTATAATTCTAAAATACATTTAAGATTGCGATTGTTAGCATTAAAAGTATATGATAGTCAAAATGTATTTTTCCCCATGTCAGAGTAATATATTCTTTATGAATTATTTACTCAATTAAAATGAGTATCGGCAAAATTTCTTTTTAAAGAAAGGAACTGATACTTATGTTGGGAAAATAGGTAATGATGGGATATATAAAAAGAATTCTGGTTTGTTAGTAACTAAAGTAGTTATTGATTAGCTATAAAACAATGTTAAAATGTAAATCCATGCAATTAATCTGATAATTTTCGTAGCAAACGTTTCTATGTGGCTTACTTGCAATAAGTATCAGCATATGTATACATTTTTTGTTTCATTTTACTTCAGCCGAAGTTTTCAGGAATATAGGGATTCTTTCCTTGGACTAACACTTGATCTCTATATGAGATACATAGATATATGAATATTCCATTAAAGTTCTCCTTTACCTGTCAAACGTTAAGTCAGAAAATAAGTTAAGAACATTAATTCCCTCTTTCTAATTGACCAGTTTACTATGTTATAGTGTATCTTTCTTGTGGTCTCTTGGTCTTACCGGATTCCAGGACGAAAATTCATCTAGTCTGGTGGAGTATCCAGCTAAGTGCTGTTACATGAAGTAACATTAATTGGAGATTAATCAGTTAATCGTCGTATGAGCCAGTGGTTGTGTTGATGGATCTTATTTGGGCTTCGAATAATATTTTATTTTGAATATTTGGCCAGGGGTTACTTGTAGGGGGAAGTATCCTCATGTCAGGTTTTACTGACAAACTCTTGTACAGAGAGACCGAATACACTTGAGCATGCTGTATCGTAGGTAATTCAAACTCTTCTCTCTCTATCTGTCTATATATATATATATATATATATATATATATATATATATATATATATATATATATATATATATATATATATGCATGTGTATATATGAGGGTGTATAATGACTGGGAATACAAAACATATTTGATAATACGTATATTTAGATTACTATATAAACACTCCGACCAGCGATAATAGCTTGGTAATCAAAGTAAAGATTTATAGATTTTTCTCAATCAATTTCTAAAATATTTCTACAAAGCATCTGGCACTTTTTTGCAACATTGTATTGTTTGTTAACATTGTGCCGTGCATCGTTGTTCGCTGTCATTAACACTTTTTTGTGTGATCGACGATAATAGCTTTTTATATCTAGAACAACAATGAAGCGCCAAAAATCAGAAAACTGACGATGAAAAGGCAGTTATAATTAAATAATTTGCAAAAAGTAACTCTCCCGATGCGAATCCCCCCATCAAATAAATATCCCTTAAAAAACCGACAAGCATCAAAACCCCATCCCTTCACTGTAAAAGTGGCCGGATGTATGCAGGCTTGCTACTCGAATAGTTTATTTCCTCGAATCGTTTGCCTTCGGAATTATCTCTCTGCTCCCTGTTTACCCGACATTTCTAACACGCAGAAATTTAAATGTAATGTTAACAAGCATCTCGCTGCACAGCTCCTTAGTAAGGATGCTCCTATAAAGCTGGCCCCTTATTTACAGTAGCCTCATACGTCTCGGTGGAAGTGTACTTTGTTTGGAGTAAATTGATGTAAAAAAGTAGATTGCGTCATGTCGACACTATCGAAAAAATACCGGAAAAAGGTCATCAGAATCTGGGATTTCAAAGACTGTAAAAAACTGGATTTGAGGGAAATTGGTCGTCAGCTCCGAAGAAAATCTTGCAAATCTAGTTTTAATGGCAGTTGTTGATCTTGACGCAGCGAAATCTACAACAAATATCATTCCTCGGATCATGATCTTCGTTAAAGTTCCATTGAAATTGCTCCTTATTACACCCAGCCACAATAGTTTGAGAATCGATTGAGCAAGTTAATATTTATATATACGCATGAGACGCGTTTTCGTTTTCACTTTTGCGACTCGGGCGACCCTTGGTGAAACGTGCTGTTTATTAAATATTTGGGAGTATTTTGGAGATCACCGTTCGAGGCGTCAACAACAGGATGAAAGTGGTCATGATCTGTCCAGACACCATCTGGGGTAGACATGGTGTACTATCACAATAAACAAAAGAGTAAAAGTGCCGTCTATTTCAATCTCTTGCAAGAATAATCAGTGCCTTGCTGAGATGGAAAAGCTCTTTTGCTGCTTTGAGAGTTTGTTTTATGCATGGCAACGCCCGATTCAACTCAACTCGTGCTACCCGAGCATTCCTTGACAGTGTGGGCACCCAATGTTACAACTTAATGATTGACCGCCATATGTCACCGTATTAAACACGACTGAAACCATTTGGGCTATCATAAAGCGAGATATTTATTCCGATGAACGTCTATTTTCATCAATATTATAGCACAGGCCACGTGCAATTTTAAAGAAATTGATTAATTTCACGGGTACGAGACTTTCCAATGGTGCTCATGCGAGTAAATATAGAATTTATCCAGTAAATCTTGCCGTGTTATTGCAACTATTTGTAAAGTAATCCCTGAATTGATCTTTGTTTAGCATGTTAATACGTTATTTACACAAACAAATGTTACAAGTTTGCTGGTTTCATTGAAAAGCTATTACAACCATTAAGTAAAAATTGAATCATTTCAATAAAACACATTTGTTAAAAACACATTTATGCATTCAGTGTTACTTTTGGCAACGATGCAGCTATCACGTATCGGATTGTCTGTTGAAAAAACATTTACAGAAAATCGAGAAATCTTTATTTTTATTACCGAACTATTATCGTTGGTCAAAGGAGTTGCCCGGGAAGGAAATGGAAACCTAGAGGAGGGTCAATACACCGGTGGACAGACGACCTTAATAGTCACGCCTAGCAAGGGACAAAACAAAGTGGAAAGAAACAAAGTAGTGAAATAAACAATAACCCTGATGATATATATATATATATATATATATATATATATATATATATATATATATATATATATATATATATATATATTAAAGAAAGATGAAGATAAAGAATTGTACATAAATTAATACAAATTTTATTACATCGAAAGTTCAGATGCAAGGAGTTACATTAATCCTTAAACCATGGTTTTTCAAAGATAAAGCTCTTCTCGTCAGAGGATAAATCTGGTAATATGGTATTTATATCAATTAAATATTACCTAGTTCCATTTCACTTTGAAAAAATTGAAGAATAAAAACCAAAAGGGATTGGGGATAAAGAAGTTAAAAATAAAATAAAATAAAATAAAAAAATAAAAAATAAAAAATAAAAAATAAAAAATAAAATAAAAGGCCGGGAAGTGAAATTTAGCAGTATTGGGAGGTGATTTTGTAGCTAGTTAATAGCTAAAGTAACTTTTGTAGAATTGAAGAAAGTTTTTTTCACAAATAAAAGGTGGAGGGTTCAAAATATCTCACTTGGTCCGTATGGATTCGTACTCCGTTATAGTATATTTCCGTGGAGTTACAAGTAAAAATTCTGTACTGGTATTTTAAATATCCAATTCGGCAAATCCGAGGTTAAGATTGTCTGTTTAAAGGCGTTATGCGGAAAAGTTCATGTCTGCCTTTAATTGTTTGCTTCCCTGGCAGAGAAATGTTTCAAAAGTTTTTTATATCATCTTGAATATTCTGCTTGGGTGTGGATTTTTGCCGGCTAAGGAGAGTAGAACCTTTCCAACCGATGTCAAAGTGAATAATGCCTGTGGCTGATATTTTAAGGGTAGTGTGAAGGAATGGGCGGGGTTGGGGGGAAGGGGTTTTAGTGAAGTCTATAACTTCAAGTTTGACGGTCAGCTAAGGTGAGTTTGGGGGTGGGGGGATTCAGATGTTTATATTTTGAGGTTAAGGGGTTTCTTAGTGCGGTGAAAACCATCAGATAGGGATATATGTGAACTTTCGATGTAATAAAATTTGTATTAATTTATGTACAATTCTTTATCTTCATCTTTCTTTAATATTGATTGCTCTACTCAACGTATTGAGCTTTATTTTATCGAGATAGATAACTACGATATTTCGCTTATCGTTAATTCTATTATCATTAGTATATATATATATATATACAGCGAGAGAGAGAGAGAGAGAGAGGGGAGAGAGAGATGGATATAGATATATTAATATACACACATATATATATATAAATGTAGATATATTTTAGATATATAAATATATGTATATATATAGAGAGAGATACATATTTATACACATATATAAATATATATATATATATATATATATATATATATATATATATTATGTTATGTCTCCATGTAAATGTATAGGTATCGTGGTATTCATATATACATATATATATATATATATATCTATATATATATATATATATATATATATATTTATATATATATAGAGAGAGAGGAGAGAAATTAATATAGATGTATTGATATACATATCTCCATTTTAATAAAGTTATGTATGTTTATAGAATTATATATATAAAGAATTTACTCTCAAAATAATAAGCCGATAATTATGAATTTTATAACACAACTGCTTGGTTTTAGGAGTTCAAAGATTAAGACACGCATTCTTTTATTATACATATATATATATATATATATATATATATATATATATATATATATATATATATATACGTGTATAGATAAATGTTTACATATATATATATATATCTTATGCAAATATTTCAGTTAGCAACGGATTTTTCTTGCTTCTTTAAATCTTATAGTTGCCATACAGAGAGGGAGATATATTGATAGATAGATAGATAAATAGATAGATAGATAGATAGAGAGATATAGAGAGAGAGACAGAGAGAGAGAGAGAGAGAGAGAGACATAGAGAGACAGAGACAGAGACAGAGACAGAGACATAGACAAAGACAGAAACATATAGAACTGTATTGAAATTATATTTCCATCCATATATAGAAAGAGTATATATATATATTTTACAGTAAAAATGATTACATAATTTATGAGTTATTGAGCCAGAAATAGTGAAAGAGGATGTTAATCAAACCAAAGTAAGCGAACCAGAGATATAGTACACGTGCTAATGAGAGAGAGAGAGAGAGAGAGAGAGAGAGAGAGAGAGGGAGAGAGGAGAGAAGAGAGAGGAGAGAGAGGGGTGAGGATATACTAATAACAGAATATTGATTCATGTTTTAAAGAGAATGAGCGGCTGGTAACTCTTAAAAGGAAAAGGAAGGGAATCGAATTTTATAAAGAGTGGAGTATTGACGCTGGGCGATACGGGAACTGTTGAGAAAAGGACTACATATTTAAATGTGGCCAAACAGATGTTACTTTGAGTAAGGGTTCGATGGCACCCTTTCCTCTCTCCCCCCTCTCCCCGTCTCTCTCTCTCTCTGCGTTCTATATCTCGTTTCATCCAGCCTCGTTCTTCCGTTAATCGGTGGAGTATCCGACCAAATCAACTGCAGAGCCCTACCTACCAAAACTGCCACCTACCACCCACAGACAGGAACAGATGCTCGTGTCTACAGCCCTCGACAGTCCTGCAAGATTCGTGATGTCAACCACCCTCTAAGCACAGAGCGTCCGTGCATGAGAAGTGGTCAGATGCACGCGTGTCGGGTATTGCGCAACGTTGGCCGGTGGCTGGTGTTGATCCGTGGACAAACTTGCTTATGCTCACGGTGTGAAGATGCTGCTGATAAGTATGCTGGTGGCGTTGTTGTTACTGATGGTGATGCTGTCGGTACTGATAGTTACGCTGCTGGTGATGGAGATACTGCTGTTGGTTATGGTGGTGATGCAACTGATGGTGATGACTATTAATTGAATAAAACTAAATCTAAAGTTGAATAAAAATACGTAATAATTCATGATAAGGCTTTTTGAACAATATTACATTGTTTCTCGTCGTACTATTATTGTCTTCTATCGTATAGAGTGTTAGACTTCTGGAATTATGCTTATCTGAGCACCTAAAGGTTTATTTTGGCTTGTCGTTGGTTTTACGAGTAGAGATCTTTACCAGGTGTAGATATTTATGAGGAATCTTCAGCTTTATCGACAATGACAACATATAAAAATGCGTTGTTTAATAATTTCATTTCTAAATGTGTATGTTGGGCAGAGAGAGAGAGAGAGAGAGAGAGAGAGAGAGAGAGCTATTGTCGATCTCTTAAGACCTATTTCATTACGTCTAATCAAGTCGTTTGCTCTCCATCGCTCTGTTAAAACTTCGATTAAAAATAAACCACATGGCTCTTTTCTTTCAGCCTTTTTTCAACGCATTCGCAACCATACCAAAGTAAATCCACCTCCGATTTCAGACGCATGGATTACCAGATCGTGTAGATATGGCAGAAAAGGGCCTTCACAATGCAATATAATTATGTTTCAACCGATGTGCCTTCAGGTCTTTTTAAGATGTAGTGTTAATTCACGATAAAGTTGCTCCAGTATTTAAATATGATTGCTGTTAATTATGTGTATACGTTGGTGTTTCTTGCGTACCGCAATGCGATTAAATGGTGATTCCGTCGTTTAGTTTATATGATTGAACACTCATTCATAGAATCACATAAGTAAATGTGCTACTTTCACTTAACTTTGTTTCATTTGATTCAAAGTTAAACTTTAAAATCATATAACTATTTAAGATACACTCAATCAGGAAGTGTAATGAAAATCTTATTTTAAATTAATATGCAAATCTTAAATTCAACGCAATACTTCGTAATAGTAGGATTTAGCTTCATCGAGATGATTGATGTAATCTATTAAAGCGACAAATCAGACAGTTAGCTTCTGTATGATGTCTGGCAAAGGTTCTTTCACAAAAATGCTGCGGTAAAAAAATAAGTTTCCAATTAAAACATATGTTGTTTTAATCACGTAATTATTTTTAATTTTTTTATTTTTATATGTTGAAAATGTTTTATTTCTTCAGTTACTATTTTTTTATATAACATTGCTGAAAAGAAAAAAATCGCAAATAATTTTATATTTTCTAAATTCAGTCGTATTCGTTCGTTACATTAAATCAAAAACAGTAAGCACCAGATTAACTGATCACCTTGATTTTTAAAGTCAATGTCAAAAGAACCGTTAAGGTCAAAGTTAATTTGAACCACTCGACCGACGGACATAGGCAGTAATAGCGACGTGATAGCCGCAACTCAAAAGCAGAAAGATATGATAAAGTCATCGAGAAAATATTTAGAATTAAGAAAACATGTAAAGAAAGATCAAAAATAAAAAATTGGAATAAATAGTCTTTGACGTTAATAATAAACTAAAAAGTAAAGTGTCGACCATAGTCAAGGGCAACCGAAGGCTCCCTTTTCATTAGCTATTTTTCCGAGGTATAGGGGGCGCCACTCATTTCTCAGGATTACTTATTTATAAAATCGGGGGACTTATGTTTTGAGGCATATCCGTCTGTCCGTCCGTCCGTCCGTCCGTCCGTCCGTCCGCCCGTATTTTTCTCCGCAACCATCCATTGAATTTCTCTGAAATTTTGCATGAAGTTGTAACTTTGGTCAGGTTAGAAAGTGACATTCGCCGATTTTTCAAAAGCCCCCGAAATGGGAAAAACATGAAATTTTTTGACCCATAACTTTTCATCCATCCATTCAATTTCTCTGAAACTTGGCCACAATGTGGAGGCAATTGTTCCTAATAGAGAATAGGTATCGCTGACATTGGAAAAAATCTGGTTCGCACCCCCAGGGGGTCAAAAGCCCCCAAAATGGCAAAAAATTACCCTTTTCTCCCATAACGTTTGATCCATCCATTCAATTTTTCTGAAACTTGGCCAAAATGTCGAGGCAATTGTTCTGGATATGAAATGAGCATCCTTGACCTCAGAAAATTCTGGTTCGCGCCCCCAGGGGGTCAAAGGAGGGTCAAAATGCCTCGAAATTGTCCAAATGTATTGCATTTTACACTCGCCACATCGAGTCACATACAGAGGGGGGCCACGCATGCGCGGCTTGTCTTACTATTGATTTTCACCTTATAATGCTGAGTGTTTAAGAAAGGGAGCATATAGGTAACATTTTTAGTATTTGGTGTGACTCGATCTAGGATTGGACCGTAGTTTCCCGATCCATTAGCTATCACTTACAATCGTGCCAAATGGGTCGGTTTAGACGTTTATAAAGGAATGTAAATGCAAAGAAAAAGCAGACAAAATGAGGAAATAAACAAATGGCTTAATTTATTAGTCTGTAAAGTGAAAAAAAACAATGTGGAAAGAAGAATAAAAAAACAGCTTTTAAGACAGAAATATATAAATGAAAGAACGAAAGACTAATTCAGAAAAAACGAAAGATCAAAGAAAAATATTTCTGGGAAGAAATACTCACATGATTGTTAAAGAATAATTTAAAAAATTAAGCATATAAAGAAATGAGCAAATGACAAATATAAAAAATATATAATTTAAGAATGAATCAAAGAATCTCTCGAGAATAATATAAAGCAAACATTTCAAGAAAGGGAGCTAACAGAAAAATGCCCGGGTAATTATGATAAAACATTACTTAAAATAAATAATAAAATAAGAATATAATCGTTTACTTTTATTCACCGGAAACTAGGCATATTGCCACTGAAGCGTAAGGAGCTAATTTGATTAGGGGCCAGATTGATAGGGGACATCCTAAGTGGGGTGTTGTGCAGCAAAATGTTTGTTCATATTAAATTTTGCCATTAATATTATTCTTAGAAAAAGTGTGTTGGACTAAATGGGTGTTTCATTTGTATTTCAGCAAAGGTTGTATCTATGTAGTTGTGTCATCGGGAAAACAACCCAACGATAAAGGCAGGGCCTCTTTCTATACGCGACATGGCACTACAGTTATCCCAATAATATACAACTGTTGATAGAGCAGTCTCTCTTAGAGTAGAATGAGTGAAATTAAAAAGGAAAGTATGGCAAAAGCAAACAAACGAACAGGAAAATGAACAAAATAAGTTAAATAGATGAAATTATGAAAGAAGATTGGGCAAATCAGTTTTTTAAACGCAAATACAAGGATTATAATTCATTTCTTCAAATTAAAATAAATCTAAAGTAAGTATGTATCGTAAAACGTGAAACAAAAAAACGGAAAGAAAAATGGAAGAAAAAGAAGAACAACAGATGTACTAATTAAGCAACGTTGGAAAAACTAAATGACAAACGTCAGAATAAAAAACGAGAAAACAAAAAGGGAAAACGAACGAACGAAATAAATAATGAAAGACAAAAATAAAGCAGAATAACAAATAGAAAGAAGGAAGGAAATAACAATGAACAAAACTAGATAACGATGAAATGAAAGTAAAGCGGAAGTGGTAAAACGGGCGACCAAAATAATGAAAGAAAAATGGAAAAAGGAGAGAGAAAAAAGGAAAAAAAATGAATAAGAAAATAAAGAAAAGAAAGAAGAGGCAATAGAAAGAAGGAAAAGTTTGGGAAATCAATATAAAGAAAAACAAATAAAAAATCAAATTGTCGAAGCATAAAAAGAAAAGAATCATTGAACTTAGCAGGCGAAAAATTAGAGAAAAAATAAACGTCTAAAAAAACGTAACGAAATCGTAAGGCAAAGAAGAAGCGACAGATTTTCTTGGCAGGGTCAGTGATGAGGTGAACGCTCTTTTGTCAACCGGTGGGAAAAGAAAGAGGCGAGCCGCAAGTGTACGTAATATGCAAATTCAAAAGTCATCTACTTACACCCACATTAAATACATTAACGAGCTACACACAAATGATGAACATATATTGGGCAATGCGGGTGGCAGCCCATTGACAATCCGATGACGTGGACTGGCTACCAGAGAATATATTTTATATAAAAATGCACGGCTTGCTTTCACAGAAAGCAATACGAATATTTTTATATATTGCTGAGGTTTTATCTATCTATCTATCTATCTATCTATCTATCTATCTATCTATCTATCTATCTATCTATCTATCTGTATAATGTGTATGAAAAATAATTAGAGTACTCAACTACGTTAGTAAAAAAAATGATATATTTATGCTAATAGTATCATGCAATTATGTGTTAATTAGTCATCTGTATCGGCGCTTTCCGGGCAGTAGACGTTTGAAACTACCCATTCTGT